>OZ010795.1:482703093-483903093 GCA_963932465.1 Maratus speciosus
ACATATATAAATGATAGTCATCTTTCGATTATCATTCACCATGATCGTTACAGTTGCTGCAAACACTCTCATCATTTTCATGTCGGATTGTCTATCAAACAATCTGTGTATTACAAATTTTTTAATGGGATTAAAGAATACATTCTTTTTTAATTTATTTAAATCCTTCAATCTCAAAAACTGCGTATCTAAACTAAATAAATTCAAAAATTACATAAAACCTGCAAGTTTCTTTAATAGATAAAAACGTTTAAACATGACTGTCAAAGTCCCAAACATACCCAACATACACTAATAAGCAAAATAAACTAATTTTTTCAGAAGTATATATTTTTTAAAACAAATTTTGAAAATCTAACAAAAAAAAAAAAAAAGGGATTTTGTTTTTACATCACACAAATTTCACGAACATACATGTGATTTTATTAACACTTCTTTTATATCCCAATGTTTAAATAAGTGATCTAATTGAAAATTCCTTATAAGTTTCTTTCAGATATTTAATAGAATATTATTTATCTAGATAATAGAATAAGAATTTCATCATACATACAAAAATTCATCACAGTTCAAGGGTATACTACTAAATTTTAAGTATTTAAAAGTAAACACCCAATTAACACCTGTATTAAGCAACATCTAGTTGAATTTGCATATCAAAAGTAATGCATTTACATACGTTTTTATTAAAAATCTTCAACACTTCTTATAAATAATAATGTTTCAATTACATGAAAGTGATCTTATTTAAAATTTCTACACGTTTCTTTCATATATATAATAAAATATCTATGAATTTCATCAAATTCACATACACAAATTTATCAAACTTACCTCAATACAATTTAAGAGTATGCTAATATAATTTAAAAGTTTTCAATATAACGAAAAAGTGTTACTAATTATCACCTGCATTAAACAATAGTTAGTTGAATTTGCATGTCAAAAGCTATGCATTTACATATGATTTTATTATAAATCTTCAACACTTCTTAAAAATCTTAATGTTTAAACTATATGAAAGTGATCTATTAAAATTTCTACGTGTTTCTTTCAGTTATTTAATAGAGTACCTATGAATTTCATCAAACTCGCATATAAAAATTTATCAAATTCCGATTCATCAGAGTTCAAGTGTATACTAATAAATTTTAAATGTTTTCAATATGACGAAAAAGTGTAACTAATTATCATCTATATTAAGCAACAGTCAGTTGAATTTGTGTATCAAAATTTAAATGTATTACACGTGATTTTGTTTAAAATCTTTTATACTTCTATTAATTCTATATGTTTAATAAAACGAAAGTGGTTTTATTTAAAATTTCTACCAGTCTGTTTCGGATATTATAAAGAATGTCTAATAATTTCGTTAAACTCGCAAACATATCTTTATAAAAACCCAATTCACCACCAGCTAAGCTTCAAACTCGAATGAATAACACCTTCACTTAATTTAAACTAATATCAATGCAGATACCGGAAATATTTATACAAATACACATATTTTTTATTACAATACTTAATATCCAATCTATTACGACCTAAATAACATATCCTCATCATTCACACATACAAATGTTATAAAGATAAATAAATCTCTAAAATATTTAAAAATGAAATCATTATGTGAAAATTGCTTTTCAGAATTCATTTATTTTAAAGTTAAAAGCAAACACGAATACATATTCATTATAAATTTACTTCTATAAATGAGTATCTTCAGAAATTCAAACATTGAAAAATCTCTATTAAATTACTTATTTTTATAATTAACCAAGTTAAGCATTACTTTTAGAAAATACATAATCTTTTAAGAGCTAAATTAGAACACTAGCTTGGAAAAGGAATAAAGAAAATAAGTTTAATATGAAAAGGAAAAAAATATACATTCATTTCGATTTTAATTAACATGATGAATCGCTTTAAAAAATCTTGCGTTTAAAACATCTTTATAAATCAACTAACCTGTTAAACTAAATGAAAGTTTAAATTTTTTATAATTTAAAATAGACTTATATCATGTTAAATCAAATAACATAAGTACTTTGTAATGTATACCTACTACAATTAAAGTTTTTTAAATAAAATTCATTTTATTATGAAAAATACAAAAATATTTATGCAACTGAAAATTTAATAAAGTTAGACAAAAATTAAGACCAGTTTGTGGATTAAATTATTTTTTAAAACAAGATGATAGTTAAAGACTAATAAGACTTTACATTAAATAAACACATTTTCATAATAACTTTTTTAGATGTTGGGTACGTATATATGTTGTCTCAGTTCATAATTTCGACCGAACACTTTATTACAAAAACTACAGGCAGGCCATGGTTTGTGATATGATCCAAGATGCCTCTCCAAGGAATACCTCCATGTAAAAACTCGATCACATTTATCACACTTGAATGTAGGTCCTTCATTATGAATTTTCAAATGTCTGAACAAGCCTGTTTTCCTAATAAAAGACTTTTGAGGTGTGTTACAGATAAATGGGTTAATATTTAAGTGAATCTTCTTGTGTTGATTCAAGTTAGAAGTGCTCAAAAAATCTTTACCACAAGTCAAACATACAGGCCTCTTCTTTTCAACAGTCAAAGTCTTGATAGGTTCTTCAGGAGTTATGTCGACATCCAAGGAAGTATTATTCTTCAGCTCAAAAACTTGAGAATGCGTCTTTTGATGTCTTTGTAGACTTGACTTCCGTCCAAAAGCTTTCCCACAAATATCACATACATATAATTTCTCATAAGAATGAACCCTCACATGCAGATTCAAGTTGGAGAGGCTTGAAAATGTCTTCTGACAAATGTTACAACTAAAAATCTTCTTCAAAGTCATGGTTTCTCCAACAGGCATGACAGCATCCATAATAAATGAATAAGAAAAAAAAAAAAAAAAGACTGAACTCTTAAAAAACAATCTTAATCACTTAAGTAGCAAGAGCAATTTAAGGCACACCTTGTCACTATTAAAAATAATAATAATAATAATAATAATAATAATGAAATGATAAAAATTAAAATTTCCATCGCTATTTATACATTTCACCCCCCTAGCGCCACCTGGAAAGCATGTAGCAAAACGTGTTTAAGAAACCAACTAGAAACTCTCTTTACCGCTCGAAAAGCGCGTAGCAAACAGTCACCCTCTTTACCACTCGAAAAGCGAGAGGCAAAAAGGGTTTAATAAACCAATCAAAAACTCTCTTTTCGCAATCAGATAAAATTCCAAGGAATGTTTACTAACTCAATCAGATAAAATTCCTAGAAATGTTTTTCAAAGTTGTAGTACCAGTAGTATGTTACAGATTCAAACGAAGATTAATTAAAAATTTTATTTGTTAACTACATCTAAATTATTCAAAATAGAATATATGTCAGAAAAAAGTCTTTACGAAAGACTAATAGTAAAAATGCTTCACCCCTATATAAATACTATTACTTTAAATGTATTTCCTTAAAACTTTCATGTATAAGAACATGATTTTCTAAAATATTAATGTGACCTATGAATTACATACTTCAAAATGTTTATAAATATTACGAACGAATATTTTATATTAATCAATTAGTACTTCAAAATATTATCCAAGTTCTTTAGCCAAAAAATTTATTTGATGAAACATCAAAAGATGCATCATCCCTAAAAAATCATAATTTAGATTAAATTAATGAATCAATAATCTCGAATAATATCAAAACTCAATTTAAAAAATAAATTATTTGCTTTTTGAAACAGCTAAAGATATTGCATCATCCCTAAAAAATCCTAATTTAGATTAAATTAATGAATCAATAATCTCGAATAACATCAAAACGCAATTTGAAAAATAAATTATTTGCTTGCTGCAACTTCTAAAAGTATTGCATCATCCTGAAAATAAATCCTACAATATTCTATCGCAACATTTTAAGGTATTGCATCATACTTTAAAAATCATAATTTACATTAAATTAATGAATCCTTAACCTCAAATAAAATCAAAATCCAGTTTGAAAAGAAAACAATCTATTATTGTCACTAAATTCTTACAAACATTTTATAATCAAATCATTTTAACACTCATTTTTAAGCTTTTACATCGATTATTCAAATTAAAAATTATGCTAATTAACATTTTTATTCTATATTCTAACTAAATTCTAATCATCATCCCTCAAATTCACTCAAAAATCAAAGTTATCCAAGTCTGATTACAAGCAATACAAATTGTCAGCCTCAGAGGTATTAAAACCTTTATTTTCAAAAATCCGCTCGCTAGGGGGCAGCACTGAGGAAAAAAATTAAAAAAATTAAATTTTAATCATATATAACTAAATCCGAGAAAAAAGATAAACACTATTAGTAGAGAGAGAAGGGGGGTTCCAAAACCGATTCTCTACTGAAAACATTAAGCCCCCCTCTCAAAAAAAAATTTAACCCCTCCTACCCCTTCCTACTGTAAGACGATTAAATAAAAAATATCCTTTCCAAACGAAAAAAAATTCTCTTAAACCTCATCCTACTATATAGTATGCAGAAAAAACACTTCCGGTCAAGAGGAGCAATTCCACCCACTTCCACCCACCTCCACCTGCTCATTGCTCCTCCTGCGGCAGAACTCTCCTTCTCTCTCTACTAATAGTGTTTATCTTTTTTTTTCGGATTTAGTTATATATGATTAAAGTTTAATTTTTTTAAACTTTTTTCCTCAGTGCTGTCCCCTAGCGAGCGGATTTTTGAAAATAATGGTTTTAATACCTCTGAGGCTGACAATTTGTATTGCTTGTAATCAGACTTGGATAACTTTGATTTTTGAGTGAATTTGAGGGATGATGATTAGAATTTAGTTAGAATATAGAATAAAAATGTTAATTAGCATAATTTTTAATTTGAATAATCGATGTAAAAGCTTAAAAATGAATGTTAAAATGATTTGATTATGAAATGTTTGTAAGAATTCAGTGAAAATAATAGATTGTTTTCTTTTCAAACTGGATTTTGATTTTATTTGAGGTTAAGGATTCATTAATTTAATCTAAATTATGATTTTTAAAGGATGAGGCAATACCTTAAAACGTTGCTATAGAATAATGTAGGATTTATTTTCAGGGTGATGCAATACTTTTAGAAGTTGCAACAAGCAAATAATTTATTTTTCAAATTGAGTTTTGATGTTATTCGAGGTTATTGATTCATTAATTTAATCTAAATTAGGATTTTTTAGGGATGATGCATCTTTTGATGTTTCATCAAATAAATTTTTTGGCTAAAGAACTTGGGTAATATTTTGAAGTACTAATTGATTAATATAAAATATTCGTTTGTAATATTTATAAACATTTTGAAGTATGTAATTCATAGGTCACATTAATATTTTAGAAAATCATGTTCTTATACATGAAAGGTTTAAGGAAATACATTTAAAGTAATAGTATTTATATAGGGGTGAAGCATTTTTACTATTAGTCTTTCGTAAAGACTTTTTTCTGACATATATTCTATTTTGAATAATTTAGATGTAGTTAATAAATAAAATTTTTAATTAATCTTCGTTTGAATCTGTAACATACTACTGGTACTACAACTTTGAAAAACATTACTAGGAATTTTATCCGATTAAGATAGTAAACATGTCTTGGAATTTTATCTGATTGCGAAAAGAGAGTTTTTGATTGGTTTATTAAACCCTTTTTGCCTCTCGCTTTTCGAGTGGTAAAGAGGGTGACTGTTTGGTACGCGCTTTTCGAGTGGTAAAGAGACTTTCTAGTTGGTTTCTTAAACTCGTTTTGCTACACGCTTTCCAGGTGGCGCTAGGGGGTGAAGTGTATAAATAGCGATGGAAATTTAAATTTTTATCATTTCATGATTTTTTTTCTTTTACTAGTGACAAGGTGTGCCTTAACTTGCTCTTGCTTTTATTTAAGGGATTAAGATTGTTTTTTAAGAGTTCAGTCTTTTTTTTTTCTTATTCATTTATTATGGATGCTGTCATGCCTGTCGGAGAAACCATGACTTTGAAGAAGATTTTTAGTTGTAACATTTGTCAGAAGACATTTTCAAGCCTTTCCAACTTGAATCTGCATGTGAGGGTTCATTCTTATGAGAAATTATATGTATGTGATATTTGTGGGAAAGCTTTTGGACGGAAGTCAAGTCTACAAAGACATCAAAAGACGCATTCTCAAGTTTTTGCGCTGAAGAATAATACTTCCTTGGATGTCGACATAACTCCTGAAGAACCTATCAAGACTTTGACTGTTGAAAAGAAGAGGCCTGTATGTTTGACTTGTGGTAAAGATTTTTTGAGCACTTCTAACTTGAATCAACACAAGAAGATTCACTTAAATATTAAGCCATTTGTCTGTAACATATGTCAAAAGTCTTTTATTAGGAAAACAGACTTGTTCAGACATTTGAAAATTCATAATGAACGACCTACATTCAAGTGTGATAAATGTGATCGAGTTTTTACATGGAGGTATTCCTTGGAGAGGCATCTTGGATCATATCACAAACCATGGCCTGCCTGTAGTTTTTGTAATAAAGTGTTCGGTCGAAATTATGAACTGAGACCACATATATACGTACCCAGCATCTAAAAAAGTTATTATGAAAATGTGTTTATTTAATGTAAAGTCTTATTAGTCTTTAACTATCATCTTGTTTTAAAAAATAATTTAATCCACAAACTGGTCTTAATTTTTGTCTAACTTTATTAAATTTTCCGTTGCATAAATATTTTTGTATTTTTCATAATAAAATGAATTTTATTTAAAAAACTTTAATTGTAGTAGGTATACATTACAAAGTACTTATGTTATTTGATTTAACATGATATAAGTCTATTTTAAATTATAAAAAATTTAAACTTTCATTTAGTTTAACAGGTTAGTTGATTTATAAAGATGTTTTAAACGCAAGATTTTTTAAAGCGATTCATCATGTTAATTAAAATCGAAATGAATGTATATTTTTTTCCTTTTCATATTAAACTTATTTTCTTTATTCCTTTTCCAAGCTAGTGTTCTAATTTAGCTCTTAAAAGATTATGTATTTTCTAAAAGTAATGCTTAACTTGGTTAATTATAAAAATAAGTAATTTAATAGAGATTTTTCAATGTTTGAATTTCTGAAGATACTCATTTATAGAAGTAAATTTATAATGAATATGTATTCGTGTTTGCTTTTAACTTTAAAATAAATGAATTCTGAAAAGCAATTTTCACATAATGATTTCATTTTTAAATATTTTAGAGATTTATTTATCTTTATAACAGTTGTATGTATGAATGAAGAGGATATGTTATTTAGGTTGTAATAGATTGGATATTAAGTATTGTAATAAAAAATATGTGTATTTGTATAAATATTTCCGGTATTTGCATTGAGATTAGTTTAAATTAAGTGAAGGTGTTATTCATTCGAGTTTGAAGCTTAGCTGGTGGTGAATTGGGTTTTTATAAAATTATGTTTGCGAGTTTGACGAAATTATTAGACATTCTTTATAATATCCGAAACAGACTGGTAGAAATTTTAAATAAAACCACTTTCGTTTTATTAAAACATATAGAATTAATAGAAGTATAAAAGATTTTAAACAAAATCACGTGTAAATACATTTAGCTTTTGATACACAAATTCAACTGACTGTTGCTTAATATAGATGATAATTAGTTACACTTTTTCGTCATATTGAAAACATTTAAAATTTATTAGTATACCCTTGAACTCTGATGAATCGGAATTTGATAAATTTTTATATGCGAGTTTGATGAAATTCATAGGTACTCTATTAAATAACTGAAAGAAACACGTAGAAATTTTAAATAAGATCACTTTCATATAATTTAAACATTAAGATTTTTAAGAAGTGTTGAAGATTTATAATAAAATCATATGTAAATGCATAGCTTTTGACATGCAAATTCAACTAACTATTGTTTAATGCAGGTGATAATTAGTAACACTTTTTCGTTATATTGAAAACTTTTAAATTATATTAGCATACTCTTAAATTGTATTGAGGTAAGTTTGATAAATTTGTGTATGTGAATTTGATGAAATTCATAGATATTTTATTATATATATGAAAGAAACGTGTAGAAATTTTAAATAAGATCACTTTCATGTAATTGAAACATTATTATTTATAAGAAGTATTGAATATTTTTAATAAAAACATATGTAAATGCATAACTTTTGATATGCAAATTCAACAATAGATGTTGCTTAATACAGGTGTTAATTAGGTGTTAACTTTTAAATACTTAAAATTTAATAGTATACCCTTGAACTGTGATGAATTTTTGTATGTATGATGAAATTCTTATTCTATTATCTAGATAACTAATATTCTATTATATATCTGAAAGAAAAGTATAGGAATTTTTAATTAGATCACTTATTTAAACATTGGGATATAAAAGAAATGTTAATAAAATCACATGTATGTTCGCGAAATTTGTGTGATGTAAAAACAAAATCCAACAATCTAACAATTTTTTTTTTGTTAGATTTTCAAAATTTGTTTTAAAAAATATATATTTCTGAAAAAATTAGTTTATTTTGCTTATTAGTGTATGTTGGATATGTTTGGGACTTTGACAGTCATGTTTAAACGTTTTTATCTATTAAAGAAACTTGCAGGTTTTATGTAATTTTTGAATTTATTTAGTTTAGATACGCAGTTTTTGAGATTGAAGGATTTAAATAAATTAAAAAAGAATGTATTCTTTAATCCCATTAAAAAATTTGTAATACACAGATTGTTTGATAGACAATCCGACATGAAAATGATGAGAGTGTTTGCAACAACTGTAAACGATCATGGAGAATGATAATCAAAAGATGACTATCATTTATATATGTGTGTATGTTAACTCAAAATAAAAGTAGCTATTTTTAGATTAGAAGTAATATTGCTACAGATGGAATAAGTAGTTAGTCATTTGAGTGGTGCTGTGTTGATCAAGATTTATCAGTTGAGAAGTTATGTAATTACTATAAATAATATGTAATTGGACTCTTGCTACACTAATGTTAATATTTCTTTTCTGTAAATTCTTTCGTTTTAATAAAACAATTATGCTAAATTCTTTATTTGCGTACTTAATTTCGTTGATAGATGTTGACGAATCAGTAAAAATAACAATAAAAAAAGAAAATTAAGTATTTATTTTGAAATTTTGACTTAGATGTTGGGATTTGATTAAGAATTTTTATGTAATTATGTCTATATGCTTCAACTATTAAAGAATTTTGTAGGTTTAATATAATTTAAAACGAACTTTGTGGTTAAATAGTTGTTAAGTTTTTGAGATCGAAATAAAAGAGAGTCTTTTATGTTTTTCTACTCGGGTTGTTCGACAAAAATTTGTGTGTAAAGATTTATTGCAATGTTTACGTCAACTGAAAACAAACATGGGGATTGCAGACAAAGATCACTTAAGATGTTGATCATTTTTTATACATTGACTTAGAATAAAATTAGTCTTAGTCCCTTTGATGATAAAAGATACCTTTTAGAAGATGGCATCACTAGTTTTGCATACGGACAATGTAAAATTACTCGAGATTATAATGAACAAGAAAATGCTGAATAAAGAAGACTTATCATATTGTTTTGTAAATTTAACTTTCTTGTAAATTGATTTTGTTTTAATAAAAAAAATTGTTCCTTATTTCTGTATACTTATATAAAAACTATTATTCACAAACAAATACATGCACACACACACACATACATATACATATACACATACATGCCCATACATACATACATACATACACACTTACACAAACAAACACATGCACACACACACACATATACATATACACATATACACATACACATACATGCACACACATACATACATAGATACACACTTACACATACATACATGCATACACATACAGACATATACATATACATATATAGAGAGACGGACATACATATATCCGATTGTTTAACTTAAAAATAATGCGAACTTGAATATTTCTATTAAATACAATTAGATTAGATCTTTTCAATATCAAACGTATAAAGAAAATATATAGTTCTTTTTTAATATGAAGGAATATAGAGAGTAAAACTTAACGAACTAACACAATTGAAGACTGAGTTGGAAATGGGAAACATGCTATAGGATTATCAGATGTTAAAGGAAGTGACGTGACATAATCATAATACATGATAAACATCCGGTTTGTTATCTCTAACTAATTTTTCGTCTTTAGGAGCGAGACATGACAAAAACCGTTTTTAAGTCGATGCTATTCGTAAGTAGATATTATTCTATTACTTGAATATAAATGAATTTGTATTAAAATAAACTAATTGCTTTAAGGGATGGGAAAACAAGTTAATTTTATAACTAAAGTTATAGGAAACATAAACTTTGTTTTATATATACATATATATATATATTAATTTTGAATATCATTAATAATTTTCAATTAATTTAAACTAGTAAATCTATTTGTTCTTTTGTGTATCGTGGTATATACCATGTTAGCATGATAAGCGTGTTAAGCATGCTCAGAAAACTTTTTTTAACACTTTTTTTAAAATTTGTAAATATTTTTAAACTTGTATTAAATTTGAAGTCGTTATTTTTTTAATTATGTGTAAATTTTTATTTTCAAACTCTTTTTGAATTGTTATTCTCGTAAAATATCTTTAATAACTTGCAATTGAGTTGGAAAATATTGAATCTTTTATGTAATGTAGTGTATACTATGTGAAATATACTATGTTTAGATATATAGATGTATCACGCTAGCATGTCAGCTTGATAAGCATTTTCAGCATGCTCAGAAAACTTTTTGAACACTTTTTTTTTAATTTTTAAAAGTTCTAGAAAATTTTGTAAACTTTTTTTTTTTTTAGAAAATTTTGTAAACTTTTTTCTTTTTTTAGAAAACTTTGTAAACTTTTTTTTATAGAACATTTTGTAAACTTTTTTTTACAAAACTTTTTATTTTTTTTTTAACAATTGAAAAACTTTTTTTTAAATTTTTTTTTAAAACGTTTGTAAAACTTTTTTTTTAATTATATGTGTTTAAACGTATAAATATTGTATTTATTCATACACATCTATGTAATTAGACATATATGCAAACTGATACACATACATCCGTATAAACTGATACATATGTATATATTTTTACACATTTATTCAAATACATATACACGAAACCGTTTTGATAACGTTATTCTAGACATAGCAAGGAACTATAAATCTTATTCTAATGGAAAGAGGTTTCATCTCGAATATTTGTGTATAACTTTCACAGCATTCGAGCTGATAAATATGCTATCTAATCACACTCATTAATATATATAGAGATATTTCTATTGATAGACACATGCACCATACCTAAATTTCTATATATAAACACATATATTCAAATACATATAAACGAAACCGTTTACATGATGTAATATCAGACATAACAACAAAATTAAATATAAAACTCGTGCGATTTAAAGATGTTTGAGTTTGAATCCCTATATTGAATCATTTAAATTTCATGTGAGATTGTGAAACTTCACCGTTTCACATTCAGAGATTAGCCTGTTGCAGGTGACCCCCCCTAATTATCTACTGACTCCGGAGCGGAGCCATTTAAAATTTGTCTTCAAACTCGAGGGCTCCGCTACGGAGACAATGCAAATAATTTTGTGATACCTGTCTAGAAAAGCCAAGATTGCATGGTATCACAAAATTATTTGCATTGTCTCCGTAGCGGAGACCTCGACTTTGCCTCGAGTGCAAAGGGTTAATATTGAGAAAAAAATTACTTCGGTATTTTGTTTATTTATATTTTGTGTTTTTAATCTTGTCCTACTCTAAAAGTTCAAAACTTTCATTATAATCAGTGCAAGATTTAAGGTATCAGCTTTACGAAAATTTCATACGAAATCCGCCCCCCCCCTCCCCGCAAAAAAATGAAAATCCTTATCATTTAAAAATTAGATTAAAAAAAAATTTATATTGCCCACATGGGCTTATTGTTATCATTCCTATGAGCTACTAGACAAGACATCTTTAAAGCAAAATAAAGCCGCAAAAAAAAGAAGTTAGCACATGATATCACTATGATACACACTTGCGATGCTTATCAGTAAAGTCTAATTGGAAAATGACCTTCGAAGTGAAATACATTTTCTACACACGAAGCGAAAACGAAATAAACAAATTATTTCCTTTTCCCTGACTGGGTTACTTCTATGTTTCCAAGTCAAAAGTTTTCCACATTAAAAGATTTAATAGCTTTAGAAATATATCTAAGAAATACTTGAGATAAATATTCTTTTTCAATTAAATATAAATTTCATTAATCAATTTATTTTTTTTTTCCAAAAGCAAAAGTCTATAAATATATTTTTTAATTTTAGCTGAATATTGTTCAATTGAAAAAAAAAAAAAAAAAAAAAAAGGCAATCCCGAAAATCCCTGGATCTTCCAGTAAAAATCCCGGGATTTTCGGGATTAAAATTAAAGCGGGATCCCGGGATCTCAATCCGGGATTGTAATCCTTAGCTAGGAAGTAAGAAAGCTTTAGGAGATCTTTCAAATTTTTTTTTTGTATTTCCTTGTAATCGTTTAGTATGAGATAAGCATTAGCCATTGAAACTAAGAACTGCCATATTGAAAACAAAGCAAAACAAGAGAATGAACTTAACTTAAAATTTGTCTGTTTTTTAGTGATGTTATTACTTTAAATTTGAGAAAAAAGATGAGAATAAATAATACATAATTTGTAATAAAAGACAACGTCATAAGTTTAAAAATATATACTTCTAGAATTAGTGTTTTGTTTTGCAAAAAGATTCAAAACTATTTAAATTTCATGCAAGATTTTGTTTAGTACAATAAATAAAATCATAAAAGACACTAGTGTTAGTACTATAAAGAAATTATAACACTTACTTCAATCGCTGTTTGCAAGAGGTAAGAAAAATTCCTCGATTTGAAATTTTAAAAACTACCACAACCACAGTGAGGGAGAAAGACTTGCATCAGTTTAAAAGGCAATCCCATAATACATCCGACTAGCCATATTTGAAGAATGAGATGTTTCATCCTGAAAACATGACCCGCCAGACAAAAGTTTCCTTTTTTTTGCCAGCTTCGACAGGACGAGGATGAATAACACAATATTATTGATATAAATTAATGCGAGTTAACACTAAGCCCATTGCACACGCTTTGTAGAATTTCCGGGTGTAATCTTCAACCGTCGTCTACTTCTGTTCTGTGTCTATCCCGCCTTTATATCGACAACAGCTTCTAAGAGACATTTGATGTCAAGCACGCACGTCAGATGTACAGGGTGTCCAGCGAATAAGACCCTGATTTCAAAATTAAATATCTCAAAAACAAAGATCAATAGAATTATGCGGTAAACGGTTTGTTTATTAGCTAAGCTGTAAAAATGTTGTACAGAAGTTTCGAAAATTAGTTGCAAAAACCGATAACAGATGGCGCTGTAATTGCAATACTTGTAAACTGCTTCGAAGTCCAGAGCCCTAGCGTCTCATTCCTAGGTGGCTTCCTATGGCAGAACGAAAATTGGGAAAGACAGCTTTTTCGTTGGGGTGATGTGCAGAAGTGGAGACATCTGGTCACAGAATTATTGCATCAGCTTCAATTTTAGAGAATTTCAATTAATAGAATTTTCAATAAAAAGTTTAGCAATCATTATATAAGAACTTTAAAAATATTTTATTTGGGTAATGTGCAGAAGCGGAGCCATGTGTTGATAGAATTGAGATTTGTTTCAAATTTTGTTATAAGATACTTCGGTCCGGATACCAATATCTCTGTGGTATGTCTTTTCTCTCCTAATTGGTAGATCGTGGAATCGAATCCAACTGGAGGAGGATTTGAAAAAAAAAATGGAAATCTTTATTTTTTAATATTTATTTAAACTGAGAAAAAAGTTTGAATAAAAAAATCCAAAGTCTCTGATTTTAAAATTTAATTAAGCTAAAAGAAACCCACTTTTTAAAAATCATTCAGCATTTATAATAATGATTCATAAATCATTTTTTTTAATTGTAGAGAATAGTTTGAAAGGGAAAATACAAAGTTTCTATTTTTTAAAACTTAATTAAGTTTTAAAAAAATTTAATTTTAAAAACTCGTTCTCATTTTTTTATCATTGAGCACAGAAATATGGTGCAGCTTCTAGCGATAGGATCCGAAGTGTTCGAAAGGAATACAGCATCCAAAATACTTTTGCTTTGACGTTGATGATATGACTTATCATCAATTCCTTTTAAAAAAGAAATAATTTAATGCATAATTTCTGTCTCTAAAACTTTGTTTACAAAGAAAAGAAATATATGTGTTGTGCTAAAACCAAAGTATTATGCCGTGATTTAAAAATAAATTAAAAGTGAAAAATTACTTTTTTATTTATAATAATTCAGGTATAAACAATAATACCAAAATATTATGCCGTGATTTAAAAATATAAAAAATAAATAAAAAGTACAAAATTATTTTTCTAAATATATACATTTTGATTTAAATAATTATATGGTATTAAAGATTAAATTTAATAAAATATTAAAAAAATTCTTATAATGATTTCTAAACTTTTTATTGAACATTCTATTAATTGAAATTTTCTAAAATTAAAGCTGATGCAATAATTCTGTGACCAGATGTCTCCACTTCTGTACATCACCACAATGAAAAAAATGGACTTTCACAATATTCGTTTTTACATAGGGAGCCATCTAGGAATGAGACACCAATGCTCTGGACTTCGAAGCAGTTTACAAGTATTGCGATTACAGCGCCATCTGTTAACGGTTTTTGCAACTAAATTTTGAAACTTCTGTATGACATTTTTACAGCTTAGCTAATAAACAAACCGTTTACAGCATAATTCTATTGATCTTTGTTTTTGAGATATTTAATTTTGAAATCAGGGTCTTATTCGCTGGACACCCTGTATGTATTCAATAAATAAATAATCCAAGTTAATACGAATTAAAATCACAGTACTTCACATTTCGCAAAAAACGAATTAAAATACACGCGTACATAAAAACAAACTTTGTTTGAATTGCAACGTATACCACTTCGAACGAAGACATCTAAAACGCATGCGCGGGAGTGCCCCCTGGTGGTTATTGCGTCGGAAGAATCAAAACGTCTTAAATTAAGACACGTTTAAAGCATGAAGTGTCTTAAAATAAGACGTTTGCGGATATTTTAGACATTATTCTCAGTTCGTTTACACCATGGTCATAGTAAGACACTTATGCATCTTAAATTAAGACATCTATAATGTCTTAATTTTCAGATTAAGACACTTAAGTGTCTAAAATTCTTTTTCAGTCACATATGTGTCTAAATTTAAGACGCTTCTATTTGCAGTGTTCTTATTGTATATCATATATGTATATCACAGTACATTTTTTTAAATTTAAAATAATCTTTATTTAGTCATACAGCTTTTATTATATTATTTCCCCAATTATCTTTCTATCAAACTACCTATATTTTTGTATTAACTTTTGTTTTACATTTATTTCGTTATTGCCATTCATTTTTAACATTTATTATATATTTTTTATAATATTAATTACATTTATTTTAAGTTATTATTTTTACGAATTTCATTTACGAATATATCCTATACATTATGTTATTTCATACATCATAGTATACACGTTATACTCTAGGTATGTGTTTATATTTAGCCGGAATAAAATGTTCCAGCTATTGATATTTAAAAATTAAAGAATTAAAACTCATTTTCATTATCTAATTTCGGATTTACGATCCAGCTATTGATATTTAAAACTTAAAGAATTAAATCGCATTTTTATTATTTAATTTTGGATCTTGATCTTGAATTCGCTAACCTTTTAGTTTCGGCAAAAATTTTGCAGGGAAAAAAAAGTTAATAAGATTTATGTAATTTAATTCTCAATTAACAGAATTGACGAAATAATTAACTAATATGACATTTATTTTTCAATCATTGAAAGCGTTTGATGATAACGAAAATGAGTAACGTTTATGCTTTTTGAAGGCAGTTTTTTTAGACTCACTATGCTTACTAATATATAGATTGGCTATTATGTATTTCAAATTGATGTTTTGCCCTTGCAAACCTAGAAATGCATTAAGGGTGGTCAGTGAGATCTCAAGTTGCGCTCACTAATGTTACGACTACGAGCGTGGAATTGCTATAGTAAAGCGAGGAGAATCTGCGCACCTTTCAAAAGAATAATAATAAAAAATCTAAATACAGTAAACTCTCTGTAAGGCGGACTCTGTGTAAGACGGAAATCTGTTTAACTCGGAAAGATTTTCAATCCCTGCGAATTCATAGACATAGAGTAAAATTTGTCTAAGGCGGAATATTGTCTACTACGGAAAAAATTCTCGGTCCCGATCGATTCCGCCTTAGACAGAGTTTACTGTATTAATATTTTGCTAAACTATGCATGAATAATTTTGACTTCATTTGTTTTTTATGCATTTCCATTGTTATTTTGTTGTTATATTGTAAATTAATAGAACAGCAGTAATAAAACCAAGAAAACTATTTTGCGCAATCTCTCCTTACAGGGTAGGAGAGAACTCGCACATGGGTAGGAGAGATTGTGCTCATAGGTAGAAGAGATTGTTATTAATAATAACTACAATTAAATTGTTAACAATAATAATTACACTTAATTGACATTTTGTGAGTAAATATTTTTGTATTAGGAGTGAATATTTCAACTAAATGTTTAAATAATAAATAAAAGAAATAATTTTAACAACAGTTAAAATTTTTAATTTAAAAAGATTAAAATATCAGAAAAAGCAAGCCTTACCAAGATTACAAAAAAAAAAAAAAAAAAAAACATTCACCTAGTAGATAACATGTTTAACTTGAAAATTACTTCATTTCGATTTCCACATTTTCATTGTATTTTGTTTGCTAACCGAAGTTGTCGTCGTCCACAATCGATGCGCTTATTATTGTAAAACGTGCATCTTTCGTGCAATCACCTGCAACAAGCAATACATTGAATCCAGTCAGTTGTCGAAATTGTCTCCTGGTAGGTTCCTGATACTCAGTGCCCTCATCCTCACCGACCTTCGTTTTTTTTCCCTTGAGTTTTTTTATCCCACTTTTTTTAAAAGTACCTTATCTTCAGCTTTTTTTTTTTTTTTTTTTTTAGCGGCATCCTTTTTAAATCTTTTTTCATATATATTTTGTGGATCAGTAACATTAGTTGCACTCTGTTTCCTTTTGATTTCGATGGCATTACACTACTTGGAATGGGTGAAAGTTTTCCAAAACATTGTTTTAGAAAATTTATTTTAGTTAACAAAATTAATTTATTAGCAAATTAATTGCTCATAAATTAAATAAATAAATAAATAAATAAATATTTAATTAAATTATTAACAAATATATTATTAATTTATTAACAAAAATAATTACATAAAATTTATTTAATAACAACTGTATTATTAATTTATTAAGAAAAATTTTATCTGCAAAAGTATTTTTTTTTTTTTTTTTGCAAATTAATTTATTGCCAAATTTAGTTTTGATAATTATGTGTTTTTCTGAAATTATTTCAAAATTGATTCATTCATATGTTTTACGCGTAATTTGCAATTCATACAAATTTATCAATAAGCTGTGTTATCTCTCTTAGCACTTAAACTTATGGGGAAATGCGCCATCTCTCATAAGTAGCAGATGCGCAAACTCTCCTATTTTGGTAGGAGAGATTGCGCGGTCTTTTATTTAAATACGGCCACTTCTAAAATGAATTTCTGGTGTTCGCATACTTAATCCAGGTTAGTAGTTTATAAGAAATTGTTTAAGTTCAAAATATTTTGTATTATTGACGCTCTATAAAAATTCTGACGAACAGTTATGAAAATTCAAGCACTTACTTTGGAAAAAATACTAAAACAGCACTGCTTTATCCAAGACGCTTGGAACAATAAATATGCACATTCATGTAGACACTGCACTAATGCTGCTGTACAACTACCTGGAGTCGCTGGGCGCGCACTCTACTCCTTCCCGTTTAATCTCTTTGTGCGCAATCTCTCCTCGCTTTACTATAACTATTCTTAAAATATCTCCTCAGAAAATTAATATTTTTAACATCATTTTTCTATGTTCTCATCTTAAAAGATGTCTCATTCTCTTTATTTATTTATTAATTATTATTATTTTTTTTTTCTTTTTTTACGGAGACAATTTTCAACATTTAATATCTTAAAATGTATATGATTCAAAAACATAACTTTTATTGGGATTAAAGATATAAGTATGTTCTGTCATTTCATGTATTTAAAAAATTGCAAGACACAGAATTAGAATTTGTAGGGTGCCCCAAACTGTCAGACATTTGACGAGCAGAAAATTTGTATAACAGCTTACGCGCAGGGTTACAAAATAGATTTTGGAACTAGAATGAAATTTTTCGTGCCCAATTATACTTCTGGTTGCAATAATTACCCTGAACCTAAATAAATTTGTATTAAAAGACTTTTTATATTTTTAATACAAAATTGTATTTAGCTAATGAAAAATTTTGAGAATTTCAACAGTATAATTACCTAAAAAAATATTTTTTTGAACAATAAAAAGAAACTTTGGGTTCAGTTTATACAAACTGACATGAAACATATTTTTTGAAAATTTCATGAAAAAATATTCAGAAGTTCTTGCGGTATCGTGCGCGTTATGTCCAAAAACGTCGTTTGGAGAAAAATGACTTCAAAGTTTCAGATATGCCACTTCAGCCATTCAGCGCGTATAATTCTAAAAGCCATAACTTCTGTTCTAATGGGAATTTCAAGGAAACAATTATATCAAAATGTTCAGAAAAGATAGGAGTTTAACATCTAAAAAAAAAATAATACTTTCGAAAAATGTGTTGCTTTAAGAGTCCTGAGACCCCTTAAGTTGTCAAAATCTTTCTAAAATAAAGGCTTAATTTAACATTTTAAGTGTTACAATATTAGCGAAACTGACGAGCTTTAATTAAGATTTTAACACATCAAGTAAAATGAAATATTTATTTAAAAAATATTTTGACAACTGAAAAAAAAAACAAGTAGATAAGTGTGATCACAGATCGCACAGAGGTTTTCGTTTAATATGTCTTTTAAATCACTTTATCCTTAAATTAATAAATCAAAATTGTTAATTTATAATTATTAAATCCTTACATAAGTGGCAGCACCATTACATTTAATTTTAAAATAATTAGAAAAAATATTTAAATAAAATTAAAAAAATCGAATATTTTTAAATTCAACAATTTCAAAAATTTAGCGCAGGCATAAATAAAATATAAAGTTTTTAAAAGCAAAAAATAGTTTAAAACATATTTAAAATGATCAAATAATTCAAATAATCATCCATCAAAAAATCCATATTAATTGTTTGATTTATCCCATCACTTACTAGATGGCGCCAAAAAAGAATGCTAATATTTATTAAAATTTGAAAAAAAAAAAGTTTCAATTCCTGAATAATTTTTCTAATGTTGTTTGCGTTGATTTGGGAGGACCAATTCGAGGGATATGGGTCCGAAGAGGTGGAGAATACCCTCCGTGGGAGTCTTTCTAAGGGAACCTAACCTGTATATACTCAAGGGAATACAAGGTTGGAAGAAAACTACGGAAAACTCCGAACGATTAGGCCGACGGGCACGATTGGGTTCGAAAGCAGCACCTTCCGTCTACCAGCTTTGGGAGTAGTGCCTCTCGACCACTGGCGTTCTTCTAATGATAAGATGAAAAAAGTTGCCCTATTATTTAAAAAAAAATGGCCACTAGATGACAGCAGTAAAAAAAAAATAAATAAATAAATAAATAAATAAAAATAAAAATGTATATATATTGGTTTTAGATGGAAATTCCATATTTTCTGTGTCTGAAAAAAAAAGGGGGGGGGGATTTTGTATTCAATTTTCGTAAAACTGATATCATAAATCCTTTTTGACATTGCACTGATTATAATGAAAGTTTTGAACTTTTAGAGTAGGACAAGATTAAAAACACAAAATATATTTAGCAAAATACCGAAGTAATTTTTTTCTTAATGTTATTAAAGTGGAATATTTATTTTTTAATTTTTTTACTCAAAGTTAAATAGCTGTTGTAATTATCATCTGATACATATGTAAAATTGCCTATGTGTCAATGTAATTTTTTTTTTAATCTGATTTTTAAATTATATGAATTTTCCTTTTTTGGGGAGCGGGGGGATTTTATTTGCAATTTTCGTACATCTGATATTTTAAATGTCTTTCGACATTCAACCGAGTATAATAAATATTTTAAATTTTTAGAATAGGACAAGATTATAAAAAAATATATATTTATCTATGTACCTTAAAAGCCCTTAATAGCGGACACTTCGGGATCGCGGAATTTGTCTGATGATCGGAGATGTTTGCTTTTGTGAGGTAAAAATATACAAATATGTATGCGTATGCTTTGCGGATTAAAAAAGTATTCGCTAAATAGAGGTGTCCGCTATTCGGGAATGTCCATTAACCTCCACAATGGATACTCCCGAGTACCGGACATCTCTATTTAGATAACTATGATGTAGGGTTGCATTTTTTTGCAAAAGAACTTCTTGATTAAAGCATGGGTATTAAAGCAGCGCCCGTCCCCTACGATTTAAGTGCCACCAAATTTAATGTGTAATATTTGTAAAGCTTATATTTTAAATCCGTTTCGAAATTGTACTGAATATAATCAATGTTTTGAACTTTTAAAGTAAAATAAGATTAAAAAAAAAATCACATTCAAAATCATATTTATCATCAAAACAAATATTTAGATAAATATTTTTTGCTTTTAATCTTGTTCTACTCCTGAAGTTCAAAATATTGATTATAATCAGTAAAATGTCGTAAAAGATTTAAATTGTCAGCTTAACGAAAATTGCATACCAAAATTGGGAGCACAAAAAAAATCAGGTTGTAGGGGAGGGGGGCGTGTGGAGGGGGCAGGAAGCCAGCCAAATATTTTTCCAGGATTCAACGTGGTCAAACATGGCTACGTATGATGCTTACAAAAAAAATATGAATGCTATTAAGACGTTTGAAGTGTCTCAAAAAATTCAGACATTTTAAAATGTCTGAAAATTGAACACTCCGTTTCAGACACTTAAGTGTTTGAATTTCAGACATTTTAATTTACAGTGTAATAAAAATACAAATCAAAATTTAAAAAATCCGCTTGACAGATTCAATCCCACAATCTACTGCGCGTGAGCCATTTGCATTACTACGGCGCTATCGTTGCTTAGCGATATTTGCTGAATTTAAGATTATGTTTTGAAATCGAAAAGGAACGGATTCGCTTAGTTAAAATTATGTAAAGGTTTTCCAAAATTTTATGCTTTTGGCAAGGTCAGGGGGTAATCAGTAATTTGTAAAAAAAAAAAAAATAGATAAATAAATAAATAAATAATAAAAAAAAATCTAGTCTGTTACTTAAATAGCTTCCGAGTACGAGCTTTTGATGGACGGACAGACAGAGAAGCGAGACTATAAGGGTTTCGTGAGATGAACAAAACCCTAAAAAAGAGAAGCAACCTTTAAGAACAGTACACACACACAAAAAAAGTTAAAAATATTAATTTAATGAGCAGATATTTAAAAAATATGAACACATTCCAGACCCATAGGTTTAACATTAGAGAAGGGAATTTGAGATCTCACTGGAATAACCTTGTCAGGTTTTGATGAACATATACTATTTAGAGCTATTGTTATATATTATTTTTTTGCTTATGTATTGTCTGTGTACTGGGAGTTTTAAAATAACATTTTTTACTTATCTGGAATTTTATCCGAGTAGTTTGAGTGTCATGGCTTTAGTTGAAGGAATGTAGCGAATCAATAGAGTGGGGCTTTCCCTGTCATTCAAAGTGCATACCTGAGTATAAGTCGGACAAAAGAGTTTCTAGCGAGATAGTGGACGTCACGGGAATGTGACAGTAGAGGTTCACTAAAGGGGAGTGGACACTGGTGTCAGAAGGGCAACCCCGTATATGTTTTTCGGAGAGATGAGGAAGATAGCCGAGAGAGAGCATGAGGTCAGTCTAGGCGTGGAGCTCGAAGTGTGTGGACGCATTTTGGTCCTGAATAGAGTCTTCGGACAGTGTACGTATTGAGATATACGGGCGATGTTAGCAATATTTAATCTTTGCTATCAGAAATGGCGTGATGTTCGTTCTTATCCTCAAAAATTAATTATCTATTTCTCAATATAAAAAACATAGGTAAGATAAATTGTGCTTACCTTATATTTATGTATATCCGTTTATCATCTGGTAATTTTCGTCCGGAAAGGGTAAATCGATCTACATATTCTTCTTGTATTTCTGTTTTAATCCAGAGGTGATGATGGTGGTTTAAAAAGACACATATTTTTGTGTGACTTGTGAACTTAAATTTGTGCCGAAACTTATAAATAGAAAGTTAAATAAATTTTTAATAAGAGCTTTAAGACATACATCTCTCAGTTTGAGAGTCTGAGTTACAACTGAAAGTAGAGAAAAAATACATGTATAAAATATTATTAACAATAAAGAACAGGCAATTAATGCTATAAATCAGCATAACAAATAATTTGTATCAATATTTATATTTATGGTATTTTAAAATTAGAGTTTATAAATGTCTTATAGTTCTTGAGTATTGCGAAATGTTTATAATAAAATATCTGTTTACGATTGTGCAATCACTTTTCAATTTCACTTCCTTCTTTCAGATCATAAACACTTTTGATAATTACTTTTGTAAATCACATTTGACACATGAAAAACAATTTACTTCGCTTAATTATTTTAATGTCCTTGTTTGGAGATTATATTTCACAATATCTGTCAACAATTCCCCCCTTAATCTCCTAACGAGGATTGTTCTGTAATTTCAGTTTGTTTCTATTATTTAGAAATTCAGGCTTGGACTCTGGTTTCGTCAGTATGTCCGCTGTCATGGACTTGCTTGGGCAATAACGCAATTCAATAATTTTATCTTCTTTCAGCTGTTTAATCACATTATATTTGATGTCAATATGCTTCGATTTATTAGAAAACTTTTCGAATTCTATCATTTTTATGCAAGATTTATTGTCTTCATAAATTACTATAGGCAATTTTTGCGGTTTATCGAGATCTTCTAATAGTTTTAGCAGCCATATTAATTCTTGTGTTGCGCTCGCCACTGCAACGAACTCTGCCTCTGCAGATGATTGTGCGACACACGTTTGTCGTTTTGTTATCCACTGTATTGGATTCTTTCCTAAAAGGAATAAATTGCCTGTTGTCGATCTTCTTGTTTTTAGATCTCCACCCCAATCTGCATCAGTATATACTTCCAGGATGGCTGGTTCTTCCGTGCTAATTACTAAATTTAAGTCTTTTGTTGAATAGAGATATCTTATTAATCTTTTAACACCTTTCCAATCTCTTTCAGACGGCGTTTCGTTCTTTCTACTCAAGATGGTTACCCCTACTAAAATATCGGGCCTACTTATTGTAGCAACATATAACAGCGCACCTATTGCTTGTCGGTACTTAGTGTTGTTTGACATTTGTGTTTCCTCATTGTCTAATCGTTGAAAGCCTGTTTCCATTGGAGTGCCGTATGGCTTAGAATCTTCTAAATTGAATTTTTTTGCAATTTCTATTATTCTTGCTGTTTGATTTAGTTTAAAGCCGTTGTGAGTCTTTTGTATTTTATCCCGAGGTAATTGGAAATTTGACCTAAATCTTCAAGTGCGTACTTAGATTTATTATCTCATTTATATTTTCATCTTTTCCTGCGATGAGAATATCATCTACGTATACTGCTATATAAACCGTGTTTTCCCCTTCTTTTCTTATAAATAAACAATTGTCAGCATTGCTCTGTTTAAATTTTAATTCTTTTAGTGTTTCACTAATGTTTGAATACCATGCTCTTGCAGCTTGTTTTAGTCCATATAGGGCATTTTTAAACTTACAAACCTTATTGGGTTCTGTAGTGTTTATATACCCTTTAGGTTGTGATACATAGACATTTTCTTCCAATTCACCATGTAAAAATGCAGTTTTGATGTCAATCTGCCTAATATTGAGATTGTGGTATGCTGCGGCAGTTATGAAGACTCTTAAACTTGTATGGGAAACTACTGGCGCATAAGTTTCATCGAAATCTACTCCGTATTTTTGTCTAAATCCTTGTGCGACCAATCTCGCTTTGTAACGCTTGATTTTTCCGAATTCGTCATATTTCGCTTTAAAAGTCCATTTCGACCCAATTACTCTTGCTCCTTGTGGGGGATCAACTAAACACCAGGTTTCATTTTCATTAAGGGAATTCATTTCCTCTTCTGTCGCTTTTATCCAGTTCAGTTTTTCTATACTCATCATATCTTCCCAACTGTTAGGTACATATACTGGATCGTGCCGGACTGCATAAGCAAACCTGTCCGGTGGCACACTTCTATTGGTTCTTTCTGATCTTCTCACTTGTGGAATTTGTTGTTGTGACGCGGGTGGTGGACTTAGTTCATTTTGTGTTGGTGTCAGATCTATTTCCATTTCATTCGCGTCTTTCTGTTGTGTTTGTTTGTTTGTTTGTTTCCGCGATTAATTCTCTTCTATCTAGATTTTCGTTAATATCTGGATTTTTTTTATTTTCTATAAATTTTACGCTTCTGGCCAATATTACTCTTCCGTCACTTGTATAGATTCTGTACGCCTTAGAGCGACTGTCGTATCCGACAAAAGTGCCTTTTTCCGCTCTATTATCTAATTTTCCTCTCTTTGATTTGTGTATGTAGGCGTATGCAGTACAGCCAAAAACTTTGAGATATTTCAAATTTGGTCTCCTATTCATCCATAATTCATAGGGTGTGGTGCTTACCGATTTTGAAGGTAGCCGGTTCTGTAAGTGATTCGCGGTACATATGGCTTCCCCCCATAATTTGTGTGGGAGATTTGCTTCATTTAGCATACTTCTAACCATATCTAGTAGCGACCTATTTTTACGCTCTGCGACACCGTTTTGGCTTGGGTTAAATGGTACGGTGAGCTGATGATGAATCCCATTTTCTTTTAGATATTTTTCTATTTCGTTACCCGTATATTCACCACCGTTGTCCGATCTTATCTCAGTAGGCATTTTTCCGAATTTGTTTTTCACCATTGAGACGTACTCTTTCAATTTTTCTGAAGCCTCACTTTTATTTGCCATTAAATAAATTACACAAAATCTCGTATAATCATCGATAAAAGTGACGAAGTATATTTTCCCCCAATTGTGGGTGTATTTATAGGGCCACATACATCAGTATGAACTAACTCGAGCCTTTTTGTAGCTCTATATGCACCTGATTTAGGAAATGGGGTCTCGCTGATTTTTGACTTGATGTATAACCTCACATTTAGCATTATGTTTACAGTTGTTGATCTTAATTCACTCAACTAAGTCCTTTGATAACAAGGACTTTATTGTGTCGTAGCTCCTATGCCCCATTCGCCTATGCCACAAATCTATGCAATTTGCATTTGAGCAGTTGTAGGTGACATTTGCATAGTGCTTGTGATTTTCATCTTTACTAACATGTATTTCGTACAGATTGTTTTTAAGTTTAACTTGAAGTATAACGTCGCCTTCGTGAATTATATCACATTTATCTTTTTCAAATTTGACTTTGCAACCGTTTTTAGTTGCCCTACTCACTGACAGCAGGTTAGTTTCTATGTCAGGAACGTATAGTACGTCACGCAAAATATCTTGTTTGTTTTTATTTTCGGTATGAATTATTACCTCTCCAGATCCATATGAAATCAGTTTGTTACCATTAGCGACTGTGACGTTTGTTTCATTATTATTTGTAATTTTGGTAAAAAATTCTTTTGAATTTACAATGTGACTAGAACTGCCACTGTCCACTATAAAAGTGCCTTTATTTTCGGACTCTTCGGTTAGTAAAGCGACACTGTTGTTTTCATTTATTGTGAGTTTTCTTTCGTCAGGTTCCGCATTTTTATGTAAATTATTTTCTTCATAAACTAGTGATGTTGAATTGTTTTTATTTTTATAGTGTCTGTTATTAGTGTAACTGTTGTTGTTTTTCGTTTTTAGAAACCAGCAGTCTATATTTGAGTGGTTTTTCATTTTACAGTGTGAGCAGTACTTATTGCTGCCTCTTTTCTGTTCTGAATGATTAAATTTACCTTGAGTTTTATAGGCTTTATTGCTATTTTCGGAATTTTCACTATTATCTACTCTGCGAGTATATTCGTCCGTAAGCTTGCTTTTTATAAATTGTAAGGTTAACTCAGCTTCATCTCTGGCCTCCAGGGCAGTAACTAGGGTATCGTAGGACGGTGGCAACGAGCATAGCAGGTGTGCTGAAATGTGCGAGCCAGTTATGTTTTCACCTATGGCTGACAGTTTATCCACTATCTCTAAAATTTTAGTAATGTGGGCTGTCATATTGCCACCTTCAGTTAATTTTGTACTGTACAGTTTTCGTAGCAAGTACAGCTTACTAGAGAGATTAGATCGCTCATGTATTTGTTTAAGGGGACGAGGGACCTTAAAAAACCTTAAAAATCAATTCTTTATTTTTTGAAATTTTCACTTTAAATAATATTCAGGGGTACATTATATGCATTATGGCATGCATTTATATAAAAAAAAAAAATATTTTTGAAAAAAAAATGGAGTTTTACGTGTTGTCTTAGAAATCTTCGAAATGCCCCATGCGCATTCCATATCAATGAAAATCCCCAATATTTTTTATAAAAGTTTGGTTTATATATATAAATAATTCTGTGCATCGCATTAAAAAAAAAAAAAATTAAAAATTAAAAAAATTTTTCGAAAAAATTTCAAAAAATTGTTTTTTTTTAAATACTTTTATATTCAAATATATAAAATTCGATGCACAGAATTATTTATATATATAAACCAAACTTTTATAAAAAATATTGGGGGTTTTCATTGATATGGAATGCGCAGGGGGCTTTTCGAAGATTTCTGCAACAACGCGTAAAATGCCATTTTATTTTCAAAAATAATTTTTTTTTATTTTTTTTTGTGATAAATGCATGCCATAATGCATATAATGTACCCTTAAGTAATATTTAAATTGAAATTTACAAAAAGAAAAAAATTGAAAAATTTTGAAATTTAGAAATTTTTTCGAAAATTTTCAATTTTTTTTTTTTACCTTTATATTCAAATATATAAAATTCGATGCACAGTGTTATTTATATATATAAATCAAACTTTTATAAAAAAAAATATTGGGGATTTTCATTGATATGGAATGCGCAGGGGGCATTTCAAAGATTTCTACGACGACGCGTAAAATGTTATTTTTTTCTCAAAAATAATTTTTATTTTATTTTTTTTTTTGTGAGAAATGCATGCCATAATGCATATAATGTACCCTTGAGTAATATTTAAAGGGAAATTTACAAAAAAAAAAAAAGAAAAAAAGTGAAAAATTCTGAAATTTTTTCGAAAAATTTCAAAATTTTTTCGAAAAATTTCAAAATTTTTCAATTTTTTTTTAACCTTTATATTCAAATATATAAAATTCGATGCACCGTTTTATTTATATATATAAACCAAACTTTTATAAAAAAATATTGGGGATTTTCATTGATATGGAACGCGCATGGGGCATTTCGGAGATTTCTAAAACGACGCGTAAAATTCCACTTTTTTCTTAAAAATGACACTAAAAAAAATTTTTTTTTGTAATAAATGCATGCCATAATGCATATAATGTATCTTTGAGTAATATTTAAGGTGAAATTTACAAAAAATAAAAAAATTATTTTTAAGGTCCCTCGTCCCTTAAGTGCTTCCCATGTTTGCCTAGCTGTATTTAAATTTTTGACATGCACTATTTGACTGTCGTCAATGGACAAATTTTATTAAAACCCTTGCTTTTCTGTCTTTCTTGGTCCAAGCATTGTTCAATGGAGTGGGAGCCTCTTGCGTAATAACTTCAATAAGTTCGTCTCGAATCAATAGCGTTTCGACCTTGAACCGTCCATTTGTATAATTGTTGGCGTTCAATTTTTCAATGGTCGTGCTATCTTTTGTAGAAGAAGCCATAATGTTGCTAAGATTCGTTTTATTTTTTTTTTAAATAAATTACCCTATCGGATTACCAGATTTTATTTTTGTCAATTAGTGACGATGTTTTTATTGAGAATTTTTTTCACTCTCATAATCAATTTGTTAGCAATATTTAATCTTTGCTATCAGAAATGGCGTGATGTTCGTTCTTATCCTCAAAAATTAATTATCTATTTCTCAATATAAAAAACATAGGTAAGATAAATTGTGCTTACCTTATATTTATGTATATCCGTTTATCATCTGGTAATTTTCGTCCGGAAAAAGTAAATCGATCTACATATTCTTCTTGTATTTCTGTTTTAATCCAGAGGTGATGATGGTGGTTTAAAAAGACACATATTTTTGTGTGACTTGTGAACTTAAATTTGTGCCGAAACTTATAAATAGAAAGTTAAATAAATTTTTAATAAGAGCTTTAAGACATACATCTCTCAGTTTGAGAGTCTGAGTTACAACTGAAAGTAGAGAAAAAATACATGTATAAAATATTATTAACAATAAAGAACAGGCAATTAATGCTATAAATCAGCATAACAAATAATTTGTATCAATATTTATATTTATGGTATTTTAAAATTAGAGTTTATAAATGTCTTATAGTTCTTGAGTATTGCGAAATGTTTATAATAAAATATCTGTTTACGATTGTGCAATCACTTTTCAATTTCACTTCCTTCTTTCAGATCATAAACACTTTTGATAATTACTTTTGTAAATCACATTTGACACATGAAAAACAATTTACTTCGCTTAATTATTTTAATGTCCTTGTTTGGAGAATATAATCTCCAAACAAGGACATTAAAATTCACAATATCTGTCAACAGGCGAGAGCGCAGGCTCTTGGCGTATACAACTAGGGTAACTGGAGATCAAGAATTATCTCCGATAAATCTGTTTTAACGAACGTAATGTGAGAGGGATATAGAATAGTTTAATACGCGAACCAGTACACAGAAAGTATTTACTGTATTTAATTTAATGTTGGACCGAAACACCTATATCTGAGTTCTTAATTGTTAATATTGTTTTGTTATCTGTAAATAATGTGTAAATAAATTGTTAGTTACACTGTTAAAAATTTCTGTAAAAATGCAGAAAAAAAAGCAAGATTCTCTGTAAATTTACACTAGTTCTTGGTTAAATGCATTCGATTGAGCTTCTCGATCACCATTTTACATATATTTCCCTTATCTTATATCTAATTCCCTGTAGGGATTTCCATGTCTTTATTTAAAGATATTTTTATCTTTGTTAAAACTTATAATTCAAAATAAACACTTTTAAAATTCTTTTCCAATGTTATTAGACATTTTAAAGAAGAAAATTTAGTTTAAAAATTGTTCTTTTTAACTTAGAATAATTTAGAAAGGGAAAAATCATCTCCTCGGAGTTAGTGGGGAATTTTATCGACAATCACTTTGCAGTTCTTTCCTTCACCATATATCAGAAACTTGGCAACATTAAAAGTAAATTGCGTAGTATCATTTCAAAGCTGCTATTATCATTACAATGCTATTGTTATTATTATTTCACTGGTAAATGCGTCATAAAAAGGGGTCATAAAAAATATATTAATCTTTTAGAAACATATTACACAATATGAATACTAGTATAATAATGAAAACGTAAAGAATCACTTTTAAATAATAAATTATATTTATTCTGTTTATTTTCCTCTTATTTCTTACTAAAAAATTCTTTTAAAAAATATTAGCACATTAAAAAATAAATAGTATGCGACAGTTTCGAAAAATTCTCTAAAACATTATTGTTGTAAAATATGATTTAGATTCATTTTTTTTTTTTATTACTTAAACTAGTTAAAAGATTGATTAAAAACAATAATAGGTATTATGTATCGGTTTAAAATAAATTAAAATAAACCGTTTACGAATTTTCTAAATATATTTGAAGCGAAATCTTTAAAAAGCACAGTAGATTTCCCCCCCGCAGAATCATAAGACATACTTTGTACTCAACGTCAGCAGCTTCTATAGTCCAGTCAGTAAGGTGTTCCCCTGCTGTCTGGAAGGCCTGGGTTCAAACCCCAGGACGGCCAGAATCAAGTTATGTAAATATTAAATTAAATTAAATTAAATGACGCAGCAGTTAAAATTTACTCGTAAAATTTAGCTTTTTTGAAGCTCACTAAAAACTGAGTGATTCACGAATTTTGAAAAGCAAATTAAATTATTATCATTAAAAATAAATTTACAGAGTCTTGTGTATTTTTAACGATGTTAATTTACAGAGTCTACTATAAATTTACCGTATAACTTCTCTGTATTTTAACAAAATCTCTGTTTTCCTAATCTCTGTAATTTTACATAAGACTTAAGATAATGGATTACCCGTAGATTCTCTGTAATTTCACAGAAATTTTTTTAACAGTGTAAGTTTAACTGAAAGAGTTTGTATTCTCTTCAACAATCCTCTCATAGCATGACCGATATCACGTAATCATATCGGTTCGCACAAACGAAATGACACCATAGATGACAGAAAGAGTAATTTCTTCTAAAATCGATACTTTAGAGGACTGGCAATTTAGTTTACAAATATGGATATAAAAGTACTAACCCCCTTAAAACATCACTTTAACTATCAGTAACCTAAATATATGCAATACAGAATTAAGGTCTTTAAACAAGTGCATGATCAGCAAATCTTAAAAAATATTTATTGTAATAAAGTGTTAAAGTTAAATAATCATGACCATTTCTTACTTTAATAGAAAAACTCAAAAAGAGTTTAGAGCCGAATGTCACATTCACCTTGTATTAATATAACTAAAATAATTATCAATTTACTAAAAAGGGGCTTAAAATTTATTTACTATTCCATTACAAATGAACTGGTCTTAAAAATTTAAAACCATTGATATTAAAAACATATGTAAAGAAAGATGTTACTTTAACGCCGAGATCTTTCGATCTCAAGTGTGATCATTTTCAAGGGAATAGCTTTACTAGAACGTTGCTTTAACTGTGCTATTTACGTATATACCAGTTTGGGAAAAAAGGGTCATGTGTTTGATATTTTCAAAATATTGAACCAAATTATTATAATATACAATATTTTGAAAATATCAAATCCTTCAGCATCGGAACTGACAATTTCATATACAACCCGACTCTCCCCCCCCCCCCCCCTCACTCCCAAACTGGTATATAAACAGTGAAAGCGACGTTCTATCCCCTTGAAAATGATCAAGCTTGTGGTCGAAAGATCTAAGGGTTAATGCAACATTTTTGTTTACATATGTTTTTAATATCAATGGTTAGTTTTTAAGACCAGTTCGTTTGTAATGGAATAGTAAATAAATTTTAAGCACCTTTCTAGTAAATTGGTAATTATTTTAGTTATTTCTTACTTTCTTGTCCACACTGTCTTGAAAGCATTTTGCAAATTTCGATGAAAATAACATTTATTTTATGAGGGGATATTCATCAGTGCTGACATTTATTGTTTTTGTTTTAAAGCAAAAAAACATTCAGTTATACAGAAGTAAAATAAAAAATTCAAACAGTTTAGTTTGTAGAATAGAAGCAATCCATAGTAGCGGATGGGGACAGCTTAATGCAATAATGTTAAAGAAGCGCCTGCGTTATAGAAGAAGGGAGAAGGAAGTCTCGTAGGGATTTTTCTAAACCTAGTTTGAAGCAAAGGAAAAAAATAAGCTTTTGCAATACTTCTGGCGCCACATATCAAAAATATTTGAAAATAACATTAAAAAAGAAATCTTTAGATATTAATTTTTCCAGCATTGAAGTAAGAAGTATATAAATAAGTAAACAAATATCTACAACTTTTATTGTTAAAATTTAAAAGCAGTTCATCTTTTATGTCATAATAATGTTATTTAATATTTAACACATTACATATAAATAAATTTACAGGGATATGTATGTGGCATTTTAACAGCTTTAAGGCTATAGCAAATTAGTCACCAAGGGATGTAATAAAATTATTATTTCTTATCTTAAGCTAAATCTTTTAACTTCGCTGTCAGCCAAGGCTTTAGAAAACAATAAATATGATTTAACAAACATATACGTCTATAATTAAAATATACATAATTTTAAACTTGTTCCTTAAGTATAATTATGTATATGTAACGTATTATTATATATACTACATCAATGTGGCTTATATATATATATATATATATATATATATATATATATATATATAAGATTTAAAAGCTATAACAATTTGTTTTCTCTATATTCTTAATTTAAAATGTTTCTTTATTTTATAATAAAAAAATATTATGAGAGCATCTCAAAATATTTTTAACATTAGAATATTAAAAATTATAATGCATTCTCTTCACACTGCAAATAGAAGCGTCTTAAATTTAGACACATATGTGACTGAAAAAGAATTTTAGACACTTAAGTGTCTTAATCTGAAAATTAAGACACTATAGATGTCTTATTTTAAGATACATAAGCGTCTTACTATGACCATGGTGTAAACGAACTGAGAATAATGTCTAAAATATCCGCAAACGTCTTATTTTAAGACACTTCATTGCTTTAAACGTGTCTTAATTTAAGACGTTTTGATTCTTCCGACGCAATAACCACCAGGGGGCACTAGCACTCCCAGTTGCGCATGCGTTTTAGATGTCTTCGTTCGAAGTGGTATACGTTGTAATTCAAACAAAGTTTGTTTTTATGTACGCGTGTATTTTAATTCGTTTTTTGCGAAATGTGAAGTACTGTGATTTTAATTCGTATTAACTTGGATTATTTATTTATTGAATACATACATCTGACGTGTGTGCTCGACATCAAATGTCTCTTAGAAGCTGTCGTCGATACAAGGGCGGGATAGACACAGAACAGAAGTAGACGACGGTTGAAGATTACACCCGGAAATTCTACAAAGCGTGTGCAATGGGCTTAGTGTTAACTCGTATCAATTTATATCAATAATATTGTGTTATTCATCTTCGTCCTGTCGAAGCTGGCAAAAAAAAAAGAAACTTTTGTCTGGCGGGTCCTGTTTTTAGGATGAAACATCTCATTCTTTAAATATGGCTAGTCGGATGTATTATGGGATTACCTTTTAAACTGATGAAAGTCTTTCTCCCTCACTGTGGTTGTGGTAGTTTTTAAAATTTCAAATCGAGGAATATTTCTTACCTCTTGCAGCAACTCAAGTAAGTTTCTTTATAGTAGTAAAATTAGTGTATTTTATGATTTTATTTATTGTACTAAACAAAATCCTGCATGAAATTTAATTAGTTTTGAATCTGTTCGCAAAAAACCCCACTAATTCTAGAAGTATATATTTTTAAACTTATGACGTTCTTTTTTATTACGAATTATATATTCAATGTCAGTTCTTAGTTTCAATGGATAATTTTTATCTCGCAGTAAATGACGGCCACAAGGAAGTAAAGAAAAAAAACTTTGAAAGATGACCTAATGCTTTCTTACTTCCTGGCATAAAACCGCAGATTAAAAAAAGATAAATAAAGTAAATGAGACTGGTCTATTATATGAAGCTGCCTGTAAAAATATACATATGTATTTGATTTGCAATCAACTCTAATACTGATTTTTTTATTATTTTTAATAAAAAAGTAATTTGAAATTTATAATGGGAAAAAGTAAAAACCTCTAACTAGATTTCGTATTTAAAATTGTGGTAACTTTATTTATATGCACTTATACGAAAAATACAAAAATGACAGATGTTACTGTATATATTTAAGACGAAAGAAGTTTGGAAATCATAAGTTATTTTTTCCTCATGTTTTTAATATAGAATATGTACTTATTTGTTTTTATTGATAGTTGAATAGCTTTTGTGAGTACCCTCTGATCTACATAAAAACTTGCCCATGTGGAAATATAAATTTTTTAAAAACATAATTTTTAAATAAGTATTTTCATTTTTTTTGGGGGGGGGAGGGGGGGATTTTGCATGAATTTTTGTAAAGCTGATATCTTAAATCTTGCCCTGATTATAATGAAAGTTTTGAACTTTTAGAGTAGGACAAGTTTAAAAACGCAAATATATTTAACAAAATACCAAAGTCATTTTTTCCCCAATGTTATTAAAGTAGAATATTTATTTATTTATTTTCATTATTCATAGTTAAATGGCTGTTGTGATTATCAAGTGATGTATATGTAAAATTGCCTATGTGGCAATATATTTTTTTATATTTTCATTTTTTTTTTTTGGGGGGGGGGGGATTTTTGCAATTTTCGTACATCTGATATTTTAAATCTTTTTCCACATTCAACCGAGTATAATAAATATTTTGAACTTTTAGAGTAGGACAAGATTATAAAATATATATATATATTTATCTATGTACCTTAAAAGCCCTTAATAGCGAACACTTCGGGACCGCGGAATTTGTCCGATGGAGATGTCTACTTTTTTGAGGTAAAAATATACAAATATGTATGTCTGCTGATTAAAAAAGTATTCGTTAAATAGAGGTGTTCGCTATTCGAGAATGTCCATTAACCTCCACAACGGATACTCCCGAATACCGGACATCTCAATTTAGACAACTATAATGCAGGGTTGCGTTTTTTGCAAAAGTACTTCTTGATTAAAGGAAGGGCAAACTGGGAAGTGCCCCGTCCCCCTACGACTGTAATGCCCCCAAATTTGATGTGCAATATTTGTAAAGCTTATATTTTAAATCTGTTTCGAAATTGTACTGATTATAATCAATATTTTGAACTTTTAAAGTAAAATAAGGTTAAAAACAAAATAAATTTTAAAAAATCTAATATTTAGATAAATATTTTTTGTTTTTTAATCTTGTTCTACTCCTGAAGTTCAAGATATTGATTATAATCAGTACAATGTCGTAAAAGATTTAAATTATCAACGTAACGAAAATTGTATACCAAAACTGAGAGCACCAAAAAAATCAGGCTGTATTGGGGGGGGGGGGGAGGGGCCGGACCACAGCCAAATATTTTTCCAGGATTCAACGTGGTCAAACATGGCTACGTATGATGCTTACAAAAAAATGGATGCGATTCAGACGTTTGAAGTGTCTGAAATTCAGACGCAAAAAGTGTCTGAAAAAATTCAGACATTTTAAAATGTCTGAAAATTGAACACTCCATTTCAGACACTTAAGTGTTTGAATTTCAGACATTTTAATTTAGAGTGCAAGTATTAACATCTTAATTTATAATAATAACAGTGGGAGAAAAATAAAATATAAAACACATGGATAAGTACAAAGTACAAATCAACATCAACACGAACAAAACAACTTGCCGAAGCCGGCTAGGGATTTTTTGATTTTTCCCCCATAGCTTTACACAGTGGAAGTTTTAACATTGTTGCATTAAGCTGTCCCTATCCGCTACTGCAATCCATTTGGGTACGTTTGGAGGTTTGGAATGAAGAGGTATTACGAACTAATGTATAACAAGCTAATATTGTAAATATCTGACGCATTTTGTTTTTTTTTTAAACCACGATAATTTATTAAGAAATTCAGAAGTTTTATTATATTATTTCAGAAGAAGCTTCGGTATCAGAAGTATTGTCAGAAGTTTTTTCATATATTTTTATTTTAAATGACAGAGGAAAAAAGTAAAAAATCTAAATAAGTCAAATTTTCAGAAATGAACTATATTATACTTTCTTTGTGCTTCATAGGTGAATTGGACTAGATTAGACTAGTTTGTTATAGTAGTTTATATTAACAGATTATGTTGATTATAGTTTTCTTTGATCAAATTAATCTATTTTTAAAAAATAATAAGTTTTAATTTATAAAGATGTCAATTTACTTAATTCAGCAGAATATACTTCCTTACACTGTAAACTTAAATGTCTGAAATTCAGACATTTAAGTGTCTGAAACGCAGTGTTCAATTTTCAGACGTTTTAAAATGTCTTAAAATTTTCAAACACTTCTTGCGTCTGAATTTCAGACACTTAAGTGTCTGAAACACGAGTGTTCAATTTTAAGACGTTTTAAAGTGTCTTAAATTTTTCAGACACTTCTTACGTCTGAATTTCAGACATTTCAAATGTCTTAATTGCGGCCATCTTTGAGCCTTTTTTTTTTAGCCAATATGAAGCCATCTTTGACCATTTTCTTTCTAAACCATATACGCAGCCATGTTTGACCACATTGAATATTTTTTTTTATAAATGGGAATAATTTGTTGCCATACAGCAGAGCTGATTGCAGCGTGGGAAAACTGGGATGCTTCTCTGCCCCCTGATTTTAGGGTACCCCAAATTGGGTATGAAATTTTCATAAAGCTGATATTTTAAATCAGTTTTGACCTTATGAGGATTGTAATCAGTATTTTGTAGTTTTAGAATAGGATAATATATATATTTTTTTTCACCTAAATATGTATTTATGTGTTATCATATATGCCCTACGGCATCAAAAATGTTTATTACTTTTAGTGAGAACTTCAAATTGCTTCTATTCCAAAGACCTAGTATTCATTCACCCCCTCCCCCCATTGCCTTCATATACTGTTACAAAAAAAAAAAAAAAAAAAAAAAAAAAAAAAGCCTATTCGATGCCGTCAAATACATATTTGGATAAATATATCATTTTCTTTAGCCTAATCATGTTCTAAAAGTGCAAAATATTTATTAAAATAAGTGTAAGATCAAAACGAATTTAAAATATCAGCTTTATGGAAATTTCGTACCAAATTTAGGGGCCCGTAAAACTAAAGGCCCATAGAAACAGCCCAGTTTGCCCATGCTGCAATCAGCTCTTGCTTTATGGTAACAAATTACTCCCAAATATAAAAAATGATTCACTCCTTCAGAAAGAATCCCATCCCTGCTATGTTGTGCAATTTTTTCCCATTTAAATAAGATATTCCCAGTAAATTAGTTTAAGCATTTTTATTTCTGTGTTAAATAAAATCTAACACTGGATTCCCCCAAATTTACAGTATATGAGTATTATATTGTAATATTTATTAATCAATATTTATTATTAACCAATATTATGAATTTCTAGAGTAGAATAAGGTTAAAAACAAAATATATTTTTCTTCATACAGTAAAACTTCTCAATAGCGGGCACCTCGGAACCGTGGAATTTGTCCGACGTTCGGAGGTGTCTGCTTTTCTGAGGTATAAGTGTATAAAAATTTTGCATATTTTCAATAAAAAAAATGTGTTTCCTACATAGTGGTGTCCTTTATTTAGGATTGTCCGTTATGGAGATTTTACTACAAAGCCTTCATACGAACAGTTATCTTTAGCGAGCACTCACCTTTATCAATATACAGTAAAACCTCCCTAAAGCGACCACTTCCGTTCCAATAAAAATTGGTCGCTCCGAAAGGTGGTCTCTTAATGGAGGTCATGTTAAAATCTAGAATTTAATTGTTGAAAAAATGTAACAATTAATGTTACTAAAATTATATTTTTCAAATTAAGAAAACATATGAAAATTTAAGTATCAAAACAAAAGTTAATTACATAAGTTAATTACTGCAGAGTTTAAAAAATGAATACATTGATGTTTGCTTTGCTTTTATGGTTTATCTACTATAAATTTTATTCCCAAGTCCTTTCAAAATTCAATAAATAAATGCTTTTTTTTTTTTTTTTTGTCTGGAACGAATTTTGACGATTTCATTACTTTATCTATTCCTTTGAGAGTTTCCTGACAGAATAGGGCAGGGGAGTTTATGGACCGTCATCCTTAATGTGTCATCAGAGTTAAATTCATTGCCTAAAATGGAACAAAGGGGTTTAAACACTTAAAAGTTACCGGAATAAATAAAAATTCTAAACTTAGTTTAGAAGTTTGATAAATAATGCGCTCTCCGGAATTATTATTCTAATAAAACCTTTTCAAGCGACCCGGAAAAAACGGAATTTGTTTCATTTTCTTCAAAGAAATGGGTCCCTTATGGAGGGAGTTCAACTGGGGTGGTCTCTGAATAGAGGTAAAATTAGTATTGATCCTATGGGAATAAATTTCGTACCATGAAAAAATGGTCGTTCAGGGGGTGGTCGCTTAATGAAGGTGGTCGCACAGGGAGGTTTCACTGTATGTATATTTACCTCATAAAAGCTAACACAATCGAATAGCAGACAGATTCAGCGTTCTGAAGGTGCCCGCGATTAAGAGTTTTTACTGTATTTAAAATTTTTTGTACTTAACTTTTAATCTTATTCTACTTTTTAGTTCAAAATACTGATTATAACCAATATACAATGTCGAAACACATTTAACGTATAAGCTTTAAAAAAATTGCATATCGAATTTGGGGCAACAAAAATCGTAGGTGGTGGGGGGCGGGGGGGGGACATGTCAAAGTTTACCCTTGCTTTAATCAAGTCCTTCTAGAAAAATTCCAACTCTGCATTGTGATTCAGTAAATATAGAATAATTCAGCTTTAAGTACAAAATTCAGTTATGCTTAAGTACATATAGTATAAAATTCTATTTTTTTACTGATATTCATTTTAAATTTCAGATTTCTTTTTTACTAAAAATAATCAAAAAATCAATATTATAATTGATTTCAAATGAAATATAGCTGTATATATTTACCGTATTTTTACAATTATGTTAACAGCACATAATTACATGAATTTAAGAATTTACAAATAATCATTATGACTAATACAGAGATAAGGCGAGAACATTTTCTAAATCGTTAAGTAAGATTTATTGAAAACGCCAACAAAATTTTCTCCGCTTTACGTCTACAGATTTCAGACGATTTCTGATGAGTCTTCAAATTGTGGTGTGAATCACCCGGCTTGAAAATGAAAACATCTGAAGTTGACTACTTTCAGTATAGGAAATAGAATATTTCTAAAATGCTCGGAAACAACAAAAGTATATAGCAGAAAGGGAAAACAGATTTCATGACCGGATTTGAGTTTTATCAGTCAAAACAGTTTAATCTAATAAATGAAAACAAGTAATTCGCTGTATGTATGGGGGAATTAATGATATGGGTAAATGGAAGGATTTTCGAACTATATTCTTTTAAATAACTTAAAATTTATCACGGTGTATAAAATCTGAGACACAAGAAAACGTCATCAGACATGAAAAGCATACATAATAAATAAAAATTAAATAAAGATGTTTACTATAAAGAGTTGGGAATTTCAGTACATGTCACATATTAAACATATGGGAAATGTAAAACCGATGTGAACGTTACAAATGCTGTCGCATTAAATGCTTATAAAAATATTGTATACATAAATAAAACCCATATAAAAGGTACTCTTGTGTAATAATTACTCTAAGAAAACGCTGTTAAGATAGCCTTTATGGTAATTAAGAAATCATGAGCCGATCAACAGGTGCTGTCACTGCTATTTTTAAAGTAATGGCGTGCGAGTAGACAGAGAAAGAAGGCTTAGGATGGTGTATCTCAATAGATTCAGTAACAACTAATACACCTTGCAGACTTGCCAAAACTTATTTTAAGGATAACATCGGATGTAAAATAATACAGAAACATGATTGCAGATGATTTGAATAGTAGAAATTTAAATATTAGCAAGATAAAATTTTAACATGGAAATCCCATAGGCAAAATGCTTTAAACAAATTTTGGCATAACTCAGGAACTAATAAAGCTATAGACTTGTGTGAGGTCTCTATTTAAAGAGAAAACATTCGCAGAGAGTTTTCAATAGATAGTGAAGGGTCCACTTACCTGGAAAAAGGTGTGATTATTCCAAAATTACATCCACCCTGGCGACGTCCGGATTGGAGGCTACGCTAGTATCCGTGAGTAAAGCACACTTTGATATTAAAAAAAAATCCCTTTGCACATCCGGCTAGCTCTGTTAAAAGAATAGAATATTTCCATCCTAAAAACATAGCCCGCCAGACAACAGTTCTCTTTACCTGCTTTGACGAGACGAAGAACACTATATTATTGTTATTGCTTGACACCTTTCATTAATATGGAATATCACTATGTCGATACGGATTAAATCCTGGAACTTCACATTCCGAAAAAACCGAATCAAGTCAAAATAAATTATTAGTTAAAATGTACGCGTAGATAAAACAAACGCTCAGTTTGAATTACAAACGAACATCCAATTCGAACGAAAGGCATCTAAAACGCATGCGCAACTAGAGTGCCGCCTGGTGGTTAATGCGGAACGGAGTTACAAAATGTCTTAAAAGTAGACACTTGCAGATTTTTAAGACACCTTTCTCAGTTCGTTTACACCATGATCATAGTAAGACACTTATATGTTTTAAATTAAGACATCTATCATGACTGAATTTTCAGATTCAGATACTTAAGTGTCTGAAATACCTTTTCAGTCACATATGTGTCTTAATTTAAGACGCCTCTATTTGCAGTGTACATAATTGCAAACTTTAATTAAAACATCCAATAATTTAGAGATTGGCGTACATAAGAACAACTCAAATTTAACTTGAAGTAAAAAATGTAATTTTAATAAAACTTCTGTTTTTATCACACACATTTAAAAAACTTTGTTTTGATTAAACGCCGTTACTGATGTTAAGAATGTTTGAAAGTGTACTTTTAATCACATGATTATTAATTTGAACATTAAACAGAATTTTAATTCCAACTACCGTATTTTATGGAAGAAACGCCGCGGCGTTTACGAGTTTAAAAGTTAATTTTTTTCCAAGTGCGGCGTTTACGCCATGTGCGGCGTTTACGAGTCTTTTTAAATACCAACTGAGTTTCCTTAATTTAAAAATTCATAAAAATATTTAAAATTGGATTTAAATAGTTTAAATAAAACTTCAGACATCTTAAGATATTAAAAACGAGGCATTCTACACTGCTCAGAAAACTTCGATTAAAGTTTGGTCAATGTGAGGCTGTCGACAAAAGTAGCGTTCCGACGGATGCGGCGTTTACAACGGGTGCGGCGATTACGATATTTTAAAGTTTATTCAGGCCAATTTGAGGAGTGCGGTGTTTCTTCCGTAAAATACGGTACATAAATATAAAGCAAAAATTTTAAAAAAGTTCTGGTAAATTTATTGCTATTAAAAGTAAAAAAAAAAAAAGTATAGCTAGCTGAAAAATTTTCTCTTTTTCAAAAACAAAGGAATAACACTGGGGTCTTGCAGCATCCGCCATTCCTTCTTTTAACTCTACAGAAAATGTTCTTCGAGTTGCTAATTCTTCCTGGAATGAATGAAAATGTAAAAATAATTAGCGCATTTTCACTGTACTGTAATTATTTATTCTTGCGATACACAACATATACAGCAAAAAGTAATAAAAATAAATTATAAAGATAGTGGCACTTTTTTTTGTTTATTACTTGGCCAAGGATTTTATACTCTTATTTTCTGCAGAAAAGGCGATGCACCCTTTATCATTCCTCTTTCTCTCTCCGCAGACAGACACACATATATACAACGCTCTTCTTCCTTCCTTTAATTCATTATCCAAGAAAATTATTTTTTTTAATAATAATTCAATGAGATTAAAAAATAAAATAAAATAAAACAACTTTTCTCAAAACATCGTGAAAACCATGGAAACATTGATCCTTTATCTATTAAGGTGCAAATGTAAAAATAAATATTTCAGGTAAGAGATATAATCAAGTGAGAGAAGCAATATATTAACTAAACAGTAAAAAAAAAAAAAAAATAAAATAAAATAAATAAATAAAAAAAATAAAATAATAATAATAATAATAATAATAATAGGACATTTGTATGCCATTTATTTCTAGTTCATCCCTTTTGCTAATTTTTACTAACTCTGTCAAATGCCATCGTTTGTAATTTGGACTATTTGTCCTTTTATTTTTATTTTTTTAATTAAAAAGGGGACAAAAAGAATACACACAAATTATTTTTAATAACATGAATGCATATTTTCATAGCTTTCAAAACACAAAGTTGCCTTTTCAAATTTTTTGTTGAATTGTTTCCGTCAGTGACGTAGTCAACAGGACGAGGAGAGGAGGGGCGGGGGATATTCAGAGACCCTTAGAAATAATTATTTTAAAAAGATGAAAAAATGCATCTTTTTATGGAGACTTAAAACAAAAAAAAAAGAAGTCATTTGCATTTGTTTTTCCATGCAGATATTTAAATACACTTCTTTCAAACTCAGTTCTTTAAATTTAAATTGTAGTAATAGTTTTTGTTAATGAAGCTATTAAAAGCCAACGTCCCTAATTCTACAATCTAAGCCAGAGTTTCTAAAACTGTGTTCCGCAGAGCATATATAATGCTTTATTACAAAAACAATTACTCAAGGTTTTTTTTTTTGTTTATTTAGTTAAAACCTACTTCTTTAAAACCCATCTCTTATCATATGTAATGAAAGTTATTTTTATCCAGATTAAGTGACTCCTCCCCGTGAAAAGAGATGTTGGCTATTCCACTGGTTTCCGTAACGTGGATAAAGTCCAGCATTAGTTATTCTCCTCTCTCATTGGAGCAACTCCATCGTGAGCTTTTTACTGGTCTTTTATCTGCTTCTTATGAGAGTATTCTCCGCCTTAGTAAAGCCGACTTTCAGGTTTTTCCCTAATCGTCAATGTCTTTTACAAAATATATTCAAAGCTGATTTCGAAAATGTGTGACAGCGATCAATGTATGATGTTTCATTGATTAAATTTTCCGAATCACTTTGCGCAGGATGGTAGCTCTGAGTTTTTTTGTGAGTTCCTTCAGAAAGCATTTGTTGGTAAGACTGATTTATTTAATTACGTAATTTCATTAATTTAATTCTGTTTCTTGCTTTTTGTTTTCTGTTTATGCATTCCAGTGTATTACATCACATTGAAAAATTCTTTGTGACTGTCCTGCCTGTCAAGGGCTGATTTAATTTGTGTAAAATAAGTATAAAAGTCAAAGTTTTTTCTTTTTCTTTCTATTTTAATGCGCTCTTTTATAAGAATTCAACGTTTCTCTTAAAAATTACTCCTAGTTTCATGAACTGCAATTCATGATTTCTCCGAAATTTCTCTGATACAATACGTTAAATAAATTTCAAACCCAATTATGGAAAATTATTATTATTATTATTATTATTATTATTATTATTATTATTATACGTTTGGTAGCTAAGCAATTTATTAAAATATATATATTATATATATATATATATATATATATATATATATTAACAAATGGCAACGAGAAAGTAAAAAAGCATTATTTAAACTATCTTTGTAGAATTTCAAAATTGATTTCTCAGCGTATAATCATAATTTAATTAATATGAAACAATTCATTAAAGTGTATATTTTTAAAAATATATATTAAATTCATTATTATTATTTTTTTATATTTCCTACTTTTTACTCTTTTAAATATTTTGTTGTTGCAGTTTCACAGCCAGTTGGCCTTTTTCGGCGAGCGTGGTTTATCGCATCACTAAATCTATTGTTGTTGTTAACTCGTATAGTGCAATTGCAACTAAAAAAATATTTTGGCGATTTATCGCCTGTGGCTGCCTAATATAAAAATGCCTTAAAATTAGGTTATTAATTCATAATTAAGTTCTAAAAATATTAAATGTTGTACTGTCATCGGAACACATCTTTGTACACATTTTTTTTTACTTTTTTTTTTTTTTTTTTTTTTTTTTTTTTTTTTTTTTTAAACAGTTCTAGCATGTTAGGAAGCAAGTTAAAACTCTATTATACAATTCCATTTTTACATAGAAAAAACAATGTTGAGTTAAATACAAGAGTGTAATAATTAAAGATCGACCGAAACAGGTTTTTAAGACCGAAACAGAAACCAAATTTTGGTAATCTTCCGTTTTCGGCTGAAAACGAAAACGAAAACGACCAAAATGTTTTTAAAGTAATTAATACGTACATAAATATACATAATTATTAATTAATTATACGCGCAATTATACGTGTGCCTCTCTATTAATATATGTGCAATTATACGTGCTTACACTGTGCCTCTGATGACCAAAACTTTCATATAACATTTTCATACATAATTAAACGTAATTAATTCATCAGCGAGACAGGATGATTATCTAATTATACGAATTTCATCTAATTAAATATTGTTTTAGGTACACGTACCTCGATTTATCCTTTATAACGATTTTTGTAAACGATCATCTGTTATACTAGAACTTTCTCAAGTCTTCGAAAGACATCTGCGGTTTCAAACTAAAATGTTCTATTACTGTTAAGTCTGCAATTTTTAATGAGCCCGTGAAAAGCGGCTTCAAAGTTTAGTCATAGAGGCATTGCTTGATTTATAAACTGCACTCACGTCTTGAGTCAGTCATGACTGATAATTATAGACTCATTGGAGCCGAAAAAGACTAGATCAATGAGTATAATGTTGAAAATTTTCGAAGGAAGACACGAGAATTTTGGAAAACAGATAATTTCTGTCGAGTTTCGGTCCGGCTGAAACATTTTTACCGAAAACGAATTTTCAGCGAAACTCAGACTTTGGGCTGAAAATGAAAACGAAACCAAATTTTCGGTCGATCTCTAGTAATAATAGCAGCAACTGGCATTACAAAAAGGGACGACAAGCTCAGTGGCACAGTGAGCCAGCTTATAGAGAATGGGGATAAAGTTTTGTACACGCCCTTTATATATGTATCCAGCCAAAAGAAAAGGATTTTTAGAAAATATTAATAAATTCGTTGGTTTCAATTAGCATTAAAAATTAAAAATATTTATATGCTTATAATAAATTTGTAATTAGATAATTTAAATTAAGTTTCAGTTAAATTAAGTTTTAAAGATAATTTACTTTTAATTAATTATTATGCATTATTTGGTGTTTCTATGTAAATTACTATTGAAAATCGAGATAATAATATACATCTATCATTGTATGTTTTGTGGTATGACTTTTAGAAACAAATTAATTCTAATTTTCCATACACCTAAGATTGATACACGCAAACATTTTCTTTTTTTAACTAGTGTCTGGTTCTCTCTAATATATTAAGCTATCTTTTTTTCAAGCTTATTTCCAACAGGAATTTATAAACTTTGAAAGTACTGAGAAAAAAAAAAATCGATTAAATTAATATAACGGCTATAATTTCGAGGGGCGATTTTCCTGAAAAGTCACTGTAATCACCCATTCTCTGCCTCATTTTGCTGGATAAACTTTAGGAACCATTTAAGGCTGTTCTCAAATCTAAAGGGTCAACTTTCTGACATAAGTTTTAATTCATTTTTGTTCGGAAACGCCTGAAACTAAAAGGTGTTATTCAGAAACTATGTCATCGAACTGTTTTTTCCGTTTTCTTGTAAACGCAATAGATCTTTCAGAAAATACTGTCAAAGTTGGCCTTTTGAACCGAACTTCCGAACGAATTATCCGAACTTCCGAAAAATTATTATAGTAACCTTAATGGTGTATTCCAATTCCAATCCAAACTGCTTATTTTCAGATTTATTATTAATTTCATTTTTGCTCTCAAACGCATCAAACTGGCAAATTCTCTTATTTAGAAACTACATAATGTGCCGTGCTTTTTGATTTTTTGATAAATGCAGAAAATATTGCAAAAAATGCTGTCAAAGTTGACGTTTTGAACCGAATTTTCCGAAGCGGGAGATCTGGGAATGAAAAAAAAATGGTCATACTGAGAAAATAATTGTTTAAAAATCAAATTCTAATTAATTGAGCGAAAAATTTCGAGCTGTTGAGGGTGGAAAAATGTTTTTTCGAATACACCCTTAACCCTTTATATCCCAAATTATGAATTCATGAAAATTTCATCTTTTAAAGCATTTTTCGTGAATTTTTGAAACTACATTAGAATGTTTACACTATCATTTAATAAATTTCAAAAGGATTTTGTCAAATAAAATCAATTAATTAAATTTGAATTTATAGGGATTTTGTGCAATATGTATAACTCCACTCAAATCTTTTATTTAAAATATTTTTTTTTTGGCAATTTATAGATTTAGGAAATGTACAAATATAATGCACTTACAATAGAAATATAGAAATATTGCCTAACTGAAACTTATGCCCCCCCCCCCCAAAAAAAAAAAAAAAAAAATATTTCATCGTCAAGAAAGCTGAAAGGATGTAAATGAAAAAGAAAGCAAATCAGTTCTTGCATCAGACAGAGTTATTTCAGAATGCTTTTCTGCGGAGAAACTTTTGGTGGTGACATCTATTAGCGGTCTTTGAAATCAAATGTTCTGCGCCGCGTTTTCACTAACACTCCCTCTTTTGGTTTCAAAGCTGTGATCTAAGCTGCAATTTTAATCTTAATGATTCAAATTGTGGCTTTGCAAGGGGCTTAGTGAGAATGCCCGCAATCTTTTTTTTTTTTTTTTTTTTTTTTTTTTGTAGAACAATAATGTAGCACAATAGTCAATAGTTCCACATTCCACTAGATGTTTAATGTTATTATACTTGATGTCCTCATGTTTGCTGCATGACAAATGTTTCTCATTCCTAGATAGTTTTATACAGGGCAAATTGTCCTCATACACTTCACTAGGTAATGTTTGTGATAAGTCAAGATCTTTGAGTAGCATGAGTAACCACTGAATTTCCTGATCTGCACTTGACGCAGAGATATACCCTGCTTCCGTTGACGATAGTGCAACGTAGGTCTGTTTTTTCGAAAACCGAGAAATCAGGTTATCACCTAATTTAAACAGATTTTTCATGGTTGATTTTCTATCTAGTTTATCGCTTCCCCAATCATTGTCATAGCAGGCTGTTAATATCGGTGGTTTAGATTTATCTATCACAAATTTTAAATGTTTAGTGGTTTTCAAATATCTTATTAGCTTTTCAATCGCTAACCAGCCCACTTCTCTAGGTTTTTCATTTCTTCTTCCTAGAATATTTACACACTGTAAATTAAAATGCTTGAAACGGAGTGTTCAATTTTCATACTTTTTAAAATGTCTTATTTTTTTTCAGACATTTTTTGCGTCTGAATTTCAGACACTTCAAACGTCTTAATAGCATCCATTTTTATTTTGTAAGCATCATACGTAGCCATGTTTGACGACGTTGAATCCTGGAAAAATATTTGGCTGTGGTCCTGTTCCCTCCACCCCCATACAGCCTGATTTTTTTGCTGCTCCCAATTTTGGTATGCAATTTTCGTTAAGCTCACTGTAAACGCAAACGTCTGAAATTCAGTTTAAAAAGTGTCTTAACTGGTTGGTCGCATTTTAAGTGAAAAAAGGGTGTCTTACTTTTTAAGACACCTTTTTGTATCTGAAGTTAACACATTGGAAACGTCTTAAAACGCAGCCATTTTTAAAACATTTGAAATGTCTTAAATAGCCGCCATTTTTTAGACATTCGAAACATCTAAAATGCTGTCATTTTTAAAACACTTGAAACGTCTTAAAATGCCGCCATTTTTTATACATTTAAAACATCTAAAATGAGGTCTTTTAAGACACTCGAAACATTTTAGAAGATTTTTTTTTCTCTTATTTACACTGTCTCATTGACAGCAGGCTAAAACTTAGACTTACAGTCAAACTACAAAGCAAAATAAATGTTTGACAATTGTTAAAAACTACAACAGACTGCATACTATACTGTCATAATTTATTTTGTATTGCAGCAGGCCATGTGCAATGTTCCCAAGTATATTTTTAAAATACTGGCACTTAACCTTTCATATTCATTTTTAATGATGAGAACATTACCAACTAAGCATCGAAATTTTTTCAAAATTACAATTTTAAATGAATCTATTTTGATTCTTACATATCTGTGGCAGGACATTATTCTTTTGAAAGAACCCAATCTGCCATGTTATTCCCTGTCCTGTCCTTCTAGGAATTAAAATTATTTTATAAAAGTTACGATCTTCTTTAAGTACTTTCAAAAAATGTTTTTTCCTGGTTAATATCCAAAACACATTTACGGGCTCATTTTTAGGTGTAGATAGAGTGCTTTGTATTCAAATAGCTCCCCCCCCCCCCAAAAAAAAAAAAAAAAAAAAACATTGTTGAAATATAAGTAAAGTGTAAAACTGAATTTTAGGAATATGTCAAAATGTAACCATGGTGTGTATTTGAGAACAGAGAAATATTTTTTTCTCAGCTTATTGTCCATAAATTATTAAATAAAACTTCTCCCGTCCTTTTTTCTGATAGTGCATCCATTTTCCAGGTTTTTATTATTATTATTATTATTATTATTATTATTATTATTAAGAGCCTACATAAGTTACCCTAACATGATCATGAAAATCCATGTTAATCTACGAAGAAAATTATGTGAATACTCACCTGTTATCTATTTAAAAAAAAAAAAAAAAGATTTTTATTAACGGAAAGTTGACATCAAATGGAGATATATTTATTCCTTATAAATTGTCAACTTGATGCGAATATTTAAAATATAAAACTTTATGACAGATTTTTTAAACATATATAAATAATTGAAGTTGACATTCATCCGAAGTTTTACATTCATCAGATTCGATGACAAGATATATTAGTCCATTTTCAAGTATTTAAAAATATTAATTTTTCTTTGTTTACTTTGGAAAATAGTTGAAGAAGTTTATTAATCATTTAGTAAATTTAAATTATTAGACATACATACAAACTATATCTGGGATTATTATTTATGCCATTTTTCCATAGATTCAGTGTAACTAAAAAGCGAAATTCCTCACCCCTTCAACATTGTAGACAAGATAAATATAATGTTATTTTCATATCGCCCCCCCCCCCCTCTTTATGAAATTTTTCTATGCTTCATAAGGTAAATCATAACAAATTTTTATATTTCATTTATAATTCGAAGAAAATTTGCACAAACACAAATCTGGGCACATTTTCATAAACAAAATTTGAAGCATATTTAAAAATAATCATTTACGTATGATTTTATTAATCAAAATTATCTTGCTGTAAAATATTAAAATCACTTAAGAAATCATTTTATGATACAACAGTTAATAATGTGCTTGTTAAACAGGAGTAAATATTATAAATAATTTTACTCATCATTTCAAATTATTATTAAATTCACCGTTCATATATAAATATTTTCCATCAGATAATTAGAAAAATCTGAAAACATTGCATGTGTTTTTGCTTCAATTTAATATATAAGCACATTTAATAATTAAAGTTGTCAAAAAATTTGTATGTTAATTCATTCATGTTTCTATTGGAGGGGGGGGGGGAAGCTTACTTAATTCAGTGTGTTTCAACAATAAAATAAATGTTTACGACTGTTGCAATAATATATATAATTAAAAATGAGACCATTATTTTTTTACACAAAAATAAAAAAAAAATAAATATGATTAAAGTTTGATTTATATAAGAAAATAAACTGCGTAAAAATTCCGAGTTAAACAATACTGTACTGCATTTTAATGTACGAAAAAAAAAAAAAAAAAAAAAAAAAAAAAAAAAAAAAAAAAAACCACAGAAAACAATAGCGTAAATATGGATTAATATTAATTTAAAATCTTAGACATAAATGTATACTTTAGAAATGGAACCTCATAAAAACATAGATAACATTAAAATTTGTTAAAATCAAATTTGTTCTAAAAATAATATAACATAAAATATTAGCGAAACATTTTGGAATATTATGTTTTATAAATCACTTACCCTTTTTGCATAGTATACATTTTCCAGTAATTTGAATTCCTTTGTTTAGATGGGGGACATATTTTTTGTGTCCAACAAAGATTTCTAGATAACTGATTAATATATATTTCATTTAAAAAACCAGCTATCACAGAAAACACAATTAGCCAAGTCTTAGAATTAACGCGAAGTTCAGATACTTTGCGTTTCTTTAACATGTGCTACTGCACTGCACAGAGGATAATCGATAATCTGAGCTCTGAGATGTCAGCAAAGGGTATTGCATTTTCTGTTCGTTTATTCGCATTTCACAGTGACTTTTTGGCATCTATAAAAGGAATTCGTTTTCGATCCACAACAACAAATCGCGCACAACAAAAAACATGGCGGGCGGCTGTAAGTAATTGGATATCTTTATTTAAGACATTTCACCATATTAAGACATTTTATATTAGTTCATTTCTACTACCAGTCCATTAAGACACACAAGTATCTTAAATTAAGGTAATCTATTATGTCTAAGCTGTATATTAAGATATTTACGTGTCTTAAATGCTTTTTCAGTCGTTTTTCTGTCTTACTTTAAGACTCCTTTTTTTGCAGTGCTGATAATTTAAATCTTTTACGACATTACGATTATAATCAATATTTTGAACTTCAGGAGTAGAACAAGATTAATATATATATATATATATATATATATATATATTTATCTAAATATTAGATTTTTTAAATTTGTTTTGTTTTTAATCTTATTTTACTTTAAAAGTTCAAAATATTGATTATAATCACTACAATTTTGAAACAGATTTAAAATATAAGCTTTACAAATATTGCGCATGAAATTTGGGGGCACTAAAATCGTAGGGGGACGGGGCACGGCCCAGTATGTCCATTCTTTAATCAAGAAGTTCTTTTGGAAAAAATGCAACACTGCATTGGTTAACTAAATTGAGATGTCCGGTATTCGGGAGTATCCGTTGTTGAGGTTAATGGATATTCCCGAATAGCGGAAACTTCTATTTAGCGAATACTTTTTTAATCCGCAAGGCATACATATTTGTATATTTTTACCTCACAAAAGCAGACATCTCCGATTATCGGACAAATTCCGCAGCCCCAAAGTGTCCGCCATTAAGGGCTTTTAAGGTACATGGATAAATGCATATATATTTTATAATTTTGTCCTACTCTACTTCATATAATTTAAAAATTAGATTTTTTAAAATTTCTATTGCCACCTAGGCAATTTTACATACATATCATATGATAATCACAACAGCTATTTAACTATGAATAAATAAATAAATATTCTACTTTAATATTGAGAAAAAAAATTACTTCGTTATTTTATTAATTACATTTTGTGTTTTTAATTTTGTCCTACTCTAAAAGTTCAAAACTTTCATTATAATCATTGCAAGATTTAAGATATCAGCTTTACGAAAATTTCATACAAAATCCCACCCACACTCCCCGAAAAAAAAATGAAAATCCTTATCATTTAAATATTAGATTTAAAAAAAAATTATATTGCCACATGGGCAAGTCCTTATCGTTATCTTTCCTATGAGCTACTAAACCCTTTTCATTAGACATCTTTAAGGCAAAATAAGTATAAAACCGCAAAAAACCAAAAAACCAAAAAACAAACAAACAACAAAAAAAAAACAACAAGACGTCAGCACATACACTCTAAACAGAAATGTCTGAAATTCAGACACTTAAGTGTCTGAAACGCAGTGTTCAATTTTCAGACGTTTTAAAATGTCTGAAAATTTTCAGACACTTCTTGCGTCTGAATTTCAGACACTTAAGTGTCTGAAATGAAAGTGTTTGATTTTCAGACGTTTTGAAATGTCTTAATTTTTTGAGACACTTCTTGCGTCTGAATTTCAGACATTTCAAATGTCTTAATTGCGGCCATCTTTGAACCCTTTTTTTTCACCAACATGAAGCCATCTTTGACCACTTTTCTATCTGAGCCATATATGCAGCCATATTTGACCACATTGAATCATTTTTATAAATGGGAATAATTTGTTACTATAAATCAGAGCTGTTGCAGCGTGGAAAACTGGGATATTTCTCTGCCCCCTGATTCTAGGGTCCCCCAAGTTGGGTATGAAATTTTAATAAAGCTGATATTTTAAATTTGTTTTAACCTTGTGATGATTATAATCAGTATTTTGTAGTTTTAGAATAGGATAATATATATATACACATATATATAGAGATATATTCACCTAAATATGTATTGATATGAAATCATATTTTGTCCTACGGCATCAAAAATGTTATTACTTTTAATGCCAACTTCAAATTAATGCTAGGCCAGAGACCTGGTATTCATTCGCCCCCCCCCCCCCTCCCACCGCCTTCATATACTGTTACAAAAGAAAAATAAATAAATAAATAAATAAAATGAAAAAATTAACCCTATTCGATGTTGTCAAATACATATTTGGATAAATATATCCTTTTCTTTAACCATATCATGTTCTAAAAGCACACAATATTTATTAAAATAAATATAAGATCAAAACGTATTTAAAATATCAGCTTTATTGAAATTTCATACCAAATTTGGGGCCCCGTAAACCAAAAGGCTCATAGAAAGATCCCAGTTGTCCATGCTGCAATCATCTTTGCATGATAACAAATTATTCCCATTTATATAAAATGATTCACTCTTTTTTTTTTCAATGGCAACACCGAATATTGACACCATATTTTAAATCTTCGGCTCAAACTATGCCTAAAAACGAAATTTCTAGTCATTTGAATGGTAAGTTTTTGAATCATAAGCATTCAAAATTTAGAGCTTCTAATGTTAAATTACATTTTCATATTCTTATTAATATCTCCTGAAATTATAATCCTAATGTGATAATTTTGTATGTGGATACAATACTGAAAATCCCAAACATAAAGACATTGAATTTGTAAAATTGCATACCAAATTTGAGGGCCCAAAAATCAATGGGAAGGGGAGGGGGCGGGACCGCGGATCAGTTTCCATGCTCTAATCAGGCCTTGCTTCGAGAAGAAATACTACCCCTCTTTTTATTTTTCTAAATAGAGCTGTCCGCTATTCGGGAGTGACCGGTTATGGGAGTTTTACTGTAATAACGGACATTCTCGAATAGCAGAGACCTATTTAGCGATCACTTTTTTCAATCCACATTTGTAGATTGAAGCAGATTTTGTGTACTTTTTACTCTGTATACTGTGTATTTGTATACTCTGGACTGTTTATTTCTACATATGAAAATAATATCTCTAAATAGCGGGAAAATTCTGCGGTCCTAGGGTGTCTTCTATTGAGAGTTTTTATTAAATATATCTAGTTATAAATATATTTTAAAAAAATCGGAAAATGTTTCTTTTCTATCTTTCTTTTTTTTTTTTTTTTTTTTTTTTGACAGTATAGGAAATGTGATTCTAATAAATTCCAGTAGCAGCGGCTTACATTCATTAGCCCCCCTTCATACTACTACATATACAGTCACAAAAAATTAAACACATTGACGACTTAATATATATAATATGTGTGTGTGTGAACATGTAAATATATGTTTGGACAAATATATCCTTTTCCTTTTACTTCATTCTACTATACAAGTATATGCAATATGATATATAATAAGTACAATAAATTATTTTGCGAAAATGGATGCATTCTCCGATAATAATAAAAAATAATCCTGTAAAAAATCAGAAAAATTTTGGCAATAAAAGTTTTCAGAAATTTTCTGTGTCTTAAAATTTAAATATGTAATACAGATGAAACACAGGAAATACATATGAATGTAGTTCTTTATATTTTGAAAAAGTTTTCATAGTCTAAAAAAATTCTTTCATCGTGCAATTAAATACTGTAGAAATTTCGAACTTTTTAACAAAGCGTTACTTTACATAGGAACAATTTAAAATATATTTATAAACAGGGATGTAGTGGAGGGTATGCGGCGGTATAAGCCGTATACCTTCTGGATTTTTTTAAGGAACACCGTATACCCTCTGTTTCTCAAAAAAGCTATAGTGTATACACTGTAGGGTATACCCTCTTCTTAGAGCATAGGCCCTCTGCATTTTTTACGACTACACCACTGTTTATAAAACATTAAAAATTTCCCGATAATTTCAATTCTGATGCTCTTATAATTATTTTTCAAGTTTTAAGTCCACCATCTGAAGCAAACACGTTCATAGCATTTCCTATACATAAATTTAATTTTGTTACATGAAAACACTAACTTCGAAAATGTAATGTGTAAAAGAATTAAATGATCTGTCATTAAAAATAAAAATTCATATGCGAAACCATTCCAATAATATCTGTAATACAATGGAAGTATTTATTAATATCATTTAATAACTTGATCTTTTTAATTACATTTTGCCATGTGGGCAATTCCTTTTATAATAACTTTTAATTTCAAAACTTATTTTGCCTTAAAAATACATATCTAATTTTTATTTCTGTACTTTTTATAAAAATGCACAAACTTTTGAAAAAATCCCCAGCAATTTTATGTGAAAAATGCAGTTATACATAGTAAATATGAAAAGACTATCTTTTCTAATTTCTGTTCTAAATCTGTAATCACTTTTTAACAATCAATAAATAGATATTAATAAATTTTTCGATTTTCAAATTTTTGTACAAAACTTAAATACAATTTTAAGCAATTAAACAAAGTAAATCATGATTTATTTTTTTACTTATTTTATAGTAAATCCTTATCTATCTAGAATTTTTTTTAAATAAAATTATCTATTAAAAAATGGAACATTTTAATTTTATTAGTAATAATCATAAGTTACAATAATTTGTTTGGGTTGGGTTGGGTTGATTGTTGACGGCCAATTATCTACACGAGGGATATAGGCCCTAGGGGGAGTGCCTTCCGTGGAGGTCTTTCTAAGGGAACCTAATCCGTATTAACGCATGGAAATCCACGGCTCGAAGAAAACCACGAAAACTCCGAACGATTAGGCCGACGGGCGCGATTGGGTTCGATCCCAGCACCTCCCGTCTACCAGCTTCGAGAGCAGAACCTTTCAGCCACATATAATTTGTTTGATTTAACTAACATGTATATTGTTTAGAATACATAAATAGGACAGCCCAAAATAATTAAAATTTGCTTTGAATACAAATAATATTATGAAGATTTTTTTAAGTTGGCATTTCCGAATTAAGGGAAAAAAAATGTTTTACTAAATAAGCTATTTCAGTTTGAAAATTTGTTTCGCATAAATCCATTTTGACAAACTTTTAATTTAATAACCCCCCTCCCCGCCTAAAATGTACATATCTTATTATATAATACAAAAAATTAATCAAAATAAGTGTTTGAATATTTTACAATTTTCATCTAATATTAACCCCTTGAGAGGCGGTGGGATATATTTTATCCCACCTAAGTTTAATCAAGATTCGCACCGGAAACTTTTTAATAAATTTTATTTTTGTAACTTTGATGGAAAAAAGTTGTAAAATTGCTTTTCCATATTTTGAAACTAATTTTTTCAAAGATTCCGGTTTGAATTCAACATTACAGGAATACAATCGATTGCCCCTCAAGGGGTTAAATATTGAGTTATTATATGTTCTACACAGCAAAAAGACAATTTAATTAAAATTCAGGTAAATAAAATGTTGTTTTAACCGTGAAAGAAAGTATTATAAGGAATTAAACATATTGATAAAACCCATTGATTAAATTGATTGAATTATTTTATATATTAATTAAATTTAGTAACAGACCAAAGTGAAAAAAAAAGCTTCTAAACCAAAACTGAGTATTTCTTTTTCAGGAAAAGATTCGAGAATTTTGCGATTTTGCTTTATTTTCTATAGAGAGATTATACTAAGCGATTTTTATGTAATATTTACTGACATTTTTACAGTCTGATTAATAAGTTGTATTCACAAGAAAAATATATAGTGGAGCAACTGCTTTTTTGAACAAAAAATATAACACGAAAAAGGTTGAAAAAGTTGGGTGTCAATGTACACAAGCAATAACTTTTAATGCTTATTTAAACAAATGATGGGATTATTTGATATAAAAAAACATTTTTTTATAAAGCGGAAGCTTTAAGAATTATTAAGCAAGTTAGTTAATTAATCCTGAAAATGATATAAATTTGTTAAAAATCATAAAAAACACTGTAACACTGAAAAATATTTATTGTATAAAAAGATACAAAAATAATAAATACATATATTCTTAAAAAAGTAACTTAAATAATTAATATTACGTAAGTAATATTGTTCAAGAAAAAGTTCTATTTCGAAATAAAAATATACTGTTGTAAATAATAGCATCCTTACCTTTTTAGTTTCCTTAAATCTAATAAAATAAATCCATTTAATACAAACAGGTAACACAAAAACAAACACACTTTCTTATGTATTTTACTAAATATTCAGAATGATGTTGAAAATTGAAAAACATGTAGAAGAAATTTTTTTGTCATTATTCCCACATATATTTTTATAAGAATATAATTTAAATTTACTGCACAGATTAATTCTACTCAACATCCGTTTGCTGATATTTCACAATTATTCTTCAGTCTCTGAAGAACAAATATTAAAATGCCAAAAAATGGCACTTTATAGCTGCGTATAGATCTATGTAGATGATAGAATCACACTATTAAAAAATATATTATTTTTATAACAACATAAAACGCATATTCCACAACTTGAATTCAATCCACTTTGTTGTTTCACACGTACTTTCTTATACTACAACCTCTGAAGAACAAATATCGAAATTCTAAAAAATGCATTTTACAGCTGCGTAGGCATATGTACCTACTACTCCATAAGTTAAATTCAATCCATTTTGTATCAGCTTATTTTTCATACGTACTTTCTTATACTAGAATCTCTGTGGAACAAATATCGAAATTCCAAAAATTTACTTAATAGCTACGTAGCTGTATATAGATCTATGTAGAATACACAGTCACAATATGCATTTACGGAATTTTACACATAAAAAATCTCGCGAGCCTTTGTTAAACAAGAAAATAACTCACTGAAAGAATATTCCGTTTTAACGCGCCAATCGCCAATGGACTTCTAACAAAGCGAAATACGCGAAGTCATCATTTTAATTTTCTGTGCAGTGGTTTATCCAGTCTGCGGTTTACAAACCGTTAAAATGGGCTTGATGAGTAATACAATTTTTTATCAGCGAGAAGTAGATCATTGAATTAGAAGAAATCAGAAACGCTTTATTTTATCTATTTAGTTATTTTTCTTAACATGCTACATTTATTTGAGTGCGATTTTTGCAGTTTTTCTATTTTCAGATATATAGAAAACATACTTTAAATAAAGATTTTGTAGTAAAACTAGCAAATAACATATTGAATTTTGATGAGGAGGGCGGTGGAGGTGCATTGTCCCTCCCTGAAATTTAATTAATTAAATTTTCTTTATGTCTAATCATTTAAAAAATATACTTTTTTGTCTTCCAAATAGCAATATATTAATTAAACGCTAAGAGAAAATGTTGCTAAGAATTTTTCTTCAGAGGAGCCCCCCCACACACATACACACCACCATAAACTTTTTGTAGAAGACAGTTATAATTCTGTTCTCCTTTTGGTGTTCATATATTTCAAATGTAACTTAGATGGGGAAGGGAAATTCAGAAAAAAAAATCCCTTTTGAAGAAAAAAAAAAAAGAAACAGGAGAGAAAAAATCCAGTTTTCCATTGAACGATTAATATTTCTTAATTTTTGAATTTCTTATTATGTTGATATCTTTAAGGCTGTTCTTAACTGCTCTGCTCAACAAGTGCAAAACGTTTTTACACATTCACAAATTCATTTTTTAACGGAAAGGTATAAAATTGTAAAGCCTAGCCATGGAAGCGATTTCGAATTGAACTGTGTTTTCCATTTTTTGATCAATCAATTACCTACTGAGTTATAAGAGATTTTGATCACGTGACAAACACGTTTTTCGCCCGCTCTTGAGTGCTTTTTCTTCCTTCGCGCGGAAATTTGGCTCAAAACGCCCACTTTGACACTATTTTCTGAAAGATCTAATGCATTTGCAAAAAAATGGAAAAAACAGCTCAATTACATAGTTTCTGAACAACAACACCAGCTAATGCATTTTCGAACAACAATAAATTAAAACTTGTGTCAGAAAGTTGCCCTTTTGGATTTGAGAACACCCTTAAACATTTTTCACACGAGGAGGAGTTATGACAAAATATTCTTAGTTTAGCTTCGTGTTTACATTCTGCATTTTAGAAAAGCGGACTAGGCAGTGGAATCCAGGCATATCTATCCTAAATTCTTGCTCCTTAATACGTTTCTTTCTGTCCAAACTCATAACTCTTCGCATTTAGGGGAGAGGGCCTTCCTGTGTACGCCTATGATAACAAGTAATTTTTGAAACACTTTATATTATGAAAAGCAAATATTTAATTATTTATTGCGCCAAAAATAACTTAGCCGCAAACCTTACGCGAACTTTTACAATTGTCCCACGATTACTTCTTTTATAAAGTAATACTAAATTAAGTGAATGAAAGAGTATTTTAAACAGCTTTCATCCATTCGGAAATATTTTCTGATGGTATTGGTATACATATTGCAATACAATAGTACGTACAGTCATCACATATATGATACAATTGTATCGCATTCAGACGCTTAAGTGTCTGAATTTCTAAATGTCTTAATTTCAGACATGTCACTATTATTCAGACATTTTTCTGAGTTCATTTATACCATGATCATAGTAAGACACTTATGTGTCTTAAATTTAGACATCTATGATGTCTGAAATTTCTCATTCAGACACTTAAGTGTTTGAATTACTTTTTCAGTCACATATGTGTCTGAATTTAAGACGCCTCTATTTGCAGTGTAATAATGACTATGATACACAAATCAACTTATCAGTAAATTCTAATTGGAAAATGACCTTCGAAGTGAAAGATATTTTCTACACACGCAGCGAAATCGAAATAAACAATTTCATTTTTCCTGACTAATAGCTGTGCAGGTTTTCATCTGTTTCCAAGTCAAAAGATTTCCGGGTCATTCCATGTCAGTTCAGACAAACATGTAACCCACCATCACAGATTTTGATGAAACTGCGTGTGTTTGTTCCTATTAATAAGATATGATCACCAGTATTTTTTTTTTACTCTTTGGTCAAATAGTTTCTAAGAAAAAAAAATGTCAAAATTTTGAAGAACTGCCGTCAGTTGGCATTCTTGACTGCTCGGTTTTCAAATGTAGCATGACATAAGTATGATCATATTTCTATATCTACTCTACAAATCATCTTCAAATAATTTATGCATAATATATAGGGTACGCAATTTATGAAAAAAAAAAATACTGTTACGCTTATAACATTTTAAGTGTGTCTAAAAAAATGTTTAAACTTTGAAGTCGTGAATTTTTTATGAAAAATAATGCATTAACTAAAAAAACATTATCAACAAAAGGCGGTATTTTTATTAAATTTATTTTTTGTGGGGGATATACTTAAAGGTGTCCTTTACCTGATTCAGAAATAAAAATAGTGGGATTTTGGGTGTTTTTAGTAGTATTTCCTATTTAAAAATATTTTGAGGCGTATTTCAAATAAAATAATGCAGAGTCATTCCATGTCAGTTCGCCTAAGACATTTAATTCACTATCACAAATTTCAATGAAACTGGGTATGTTTATAACTCATTTTAAGACGTAATCACCTTGATCCTAAATAAAATATTTTTTAAGATAAAAAAATATCTAAATATTGAAAATTTTTAAAAAAATATTTTTAATGACGGATCTATATTTAAAGACTGCATTTAAAAAAAAGTCATTTCAATATAAAATCACTAAATAAGTTTCAAATAATGTATATGTGACAAATAACGTAGACAGATTATTATTTATTGTTGTTTGTCATGTTTAAACACTAAGAGTGTGTTTAATTTTGTGAATTTTTAAAATCAAGAATTTTATGAAAAATAATGTGTTAATCAAAAATTTATTATTAACCGAAGGCAGGCTGTTATTACTTTTTTTAATTGTACGTAAAAATATCTTTTCAATAGTTATAAAATAAAAATAGTGAAAATATGAGCAATTTTAACAAAATGTTCATAAAATGTGAATGTTTAATGATAAATATTGAAGCTTTTTATGCTAAGATGTACTATAATGACTACGATATCGTGTATTGCTACTCTTGCTTAAATATAATACATACAATAATAAAATAACAAATATTATTTACAGCAATAAAAATTAAATTAAATAGTACCAGTTCCTTTACCAACACTACACTGCTCAACAACCGACTTAAAATCAACAGCCCACTCTTATTGAAAAATACTTTCAACTGTTTAAATAATAAATAAACTAAATTTAAAAATCTTAATACCAACTAATTATCTTAAGACGATAATAATAACTAAACAACATAATGAATTTATAAATCAGCTTTTAATTGAAAATTCATGAAATGTTCGCTTTAAATGTTGCTGTTCATCGAGTCAATCAAAATAAATTATAAAAAAAAAAAAAAAAAAATAGTGAACCTAATATGCTGACTGCAATGACACTTCTAACAAAACTTATTAATTCATTACCATCTGAAATCAAACCCGAAAGATAAAAAAAAAAAAAAAAAAATCAGCTGTAGTGTGAATGCGACATTTTCAGTTGTTGTTGAGATGGAATGTCTTTGTGACATTTTCACCTGTACTTCAATAAAATATAAACATGTACGCTTTTTTCATTCATCCAAATTAAGTAAAACAATTATAAAATTTTGTTGTCATTACACCAGATGTTAAATTTTTCGTTACATACTATTAGATAAGTTCTTACTTTTAGATATTATTGACATAATATCATAAAATTTACCATACGTATTTTCTATAAGTGTATAAACAATATATATGCTTTATTAAACATAAATGAATAATTTTTAAATAAATTGTTTGAGAACAGGGATATATATACACACATATATATATACATACAATACATGTTGAAAATCCATCTTTCAGCAATATTGGGATGAAATATATCAAATTACATATCATTAGAAACTGAATAAAGTTACAAAAGTGCAACTCATTAAGTTTTAAATAATTTTTTAGCTATAGTTATTTGAAAGATATAAATTCGGATTATGCATTTTTTGCATATATTTAAAGCACAATATGTTAAAATTTTCTTCAAAGGAGTGAAATTTGGTTTTTTTTTTCAATATTAGCAGCTCAATGCTAAATTTTCAATATTTGCAGCCAAATATGAGTTTAAAGATTAGGAGTGTCATTTTGAAAATTTCTATTAGGCAGTGAGGAGCTAGTGATTTTTCTCTTTTTTGGAAAGGGATAATTGCTCTTCGCCCTAGAAGTTTTACAAAAAACCCAATATTGTTTATTTTTTTTTCTTAAGAAATGAACATAAAAGATAATTTGAAAAATAAAATAAATGTACCGTAATTTTCGGTGTATAGCCCGCGGATCAAACAATCGTGTTTCGACACAGAAATTTTTTTAAATAAAATGCAACTTTTTAGATCACGGTAAATATTGGTCTTCAAATACTAAATAAAATTTCTGGGTCCAAACTGAATTATTTGATCTGCGGGCTATACACCCGAAATTACGATATAAATTAAAAAAAGTCCTTCCGGCCAGTGCCGGGAGGAAGAGGTAGCTTTCATATTCCTTATTTTAAAAAAGCCAACTTATATTATTCAAACACATGAAGCTCAATTTAGTGGAAACCGAATATAGGAGATTTAATGCTAAGTCCGACTCTTTTGCGGAAGCCAGTTTCTTAGGTCCCCGGCCACGTCCCGAGTGAAAGACTCTCTAGCGAAAGCGAGATTGAAAAAAAAAAAAAAATTGAAACCGGACAAATTTAAAAGGGAAATTACACAAATTAAAGACACCGAAAAGAAGGGAAGGGGGGGCTCGGGGCGATGAAGCTACCCGACGACCCCTTGCTTCTTCTAGCTTATTATTAGTCTCGGTCGGCGTTCTAGCTTTTAAAAATAACTAGCTGTGTTGCTTTTGAATTGTATGAGATCACTCGATTCTTTTGGGGAAAATGAAATTTAACTTTGTTGTAAATTTAGAAGGCAATTATAGTATTACTTTCATTAAATACAATATATTAAATAATAAATTATATTAAGTCAAAAGCTTTCCCAATAAAAATTCTATAACTTTATTTGTCAAAAGCTTTCCGTTCTTTCAAGATTTAACTTCTAACTTTGGAGCTGGCAGAAATGGCGTAATTTGGGTGAACTTATACAAAAATGACTTTGTTTTGGCGAATTTATTCAAAAACATTTTGTATTTATGCATTAAAATAAACGCTTAAGGAGTCTCAAGACACTTAAATTTTGGAAAAATGAAAAAAAAAAAAACTTTTTTCAACATTTAATATCGTAAAGTGCATATGATTTAAAAACACAATTTTAACTGTGATGAAAGATAAAAATATGTTCTTTCATTTCATGTATTTAAAAATTGCAAGATGCAGAATTAGTATTTATAGGACGCTCCAAACTATCCGACATTTGCCGAGCAGAAAATTGGTATAACAGCCTACGCGCAGGATTTCAAAATAAATTTTGCAACTAGAACGAAATTCATCGTGCCTAATTATACTTCACACCTTAGTAGTTACCCTAAACCTAAATAAATTTGTATTTAAAGCATTTTTATATTTTTAATATAAAGGTGTATTTAGCTAAAACAAAATTTTGAAATTTTTAACAGTATAATCACCTAATATATATATATGTATATGTATGTATATATATATATATATATATATATATATATATATATATATATATATATATATATTATTTTATTTATTTTATTTATTTATTTTTTTTTTTTTTGAACAATAAAAACTAAATTTTAGGGTTTATACAGACTAACATGAAATATATGTTTAGACCGTTTATCACAAACGATCTGGCGTGATGACACACACTGTTAAAAAATTTTCTGTGAAATTACAGAGAATCTACGGGTAATACATTATCTTAAGTCTTATGTAAAATTACAGAGATTAGAAAAACAGAGATTCTGTTAAATAACAGAGAAGTTATTTGGTAAATTTACACAAGACTCTGTAAATTAACATCGTTAAAAATACACAAGACTCTGTAAATTAACATCGTTAAAAATACGCAAGACTCTGTAAATCAATTTACTTTTTAAATTAAAATAATTTAACTTAGTTTTTGAAATCAGTGAATTTTAGAACTCCGAAGTATCAGAGTCATTCAAGCAAATTTGAACTGCTGTGCTCTTATAATTTTTTTTACACAACTTGGTTCTGGCCGGCCTGGGGTTTGAACCCAAGGCCTCTGGGCAGGAGAAAAACATCTTACGCTCGTATTCATGAATAACATCGACCGAGGGTTAAACCGCGGGTTCAGTAACCCCAGGTTGGTATTTTCAACCGGGAGTTGAAAACTCGTATTCACCGTTTACTTCGGATGAAAAGTTACCCAACTCGGGGTTTCTCGACCTAGGTTGAACGAAATGTGTTTATTGGTTAAAAAAAATCACATGCCTTGTTCGGTTTCGCGTCGAGACTTCGTTTGTTTATGTTTTGGAAGAAAAACGCCAATTAAAAAAAAAAAAAAGAAAGAAAGATTCAATGTAGTGTTTTATTATTATTATTATTATTATTATTATTCCCACAAAATGTATGGACAAAATAAAAACCTGTAATCACTAAATATGGATCAACTTAATTTTTCTTGAAAGTTTTAATATTTTTTAAACAATTATTTTTTTTTTTAAATTTATTAATGAGTTAGGTTAATGATATGAAACGTGTCAACTGCTAAAATAAATGTTAAAAGGTTCTTTTTCAAAATAAATTTTCGCATAGTGGCTAAAAAATGGAATTTGATTTGGGCCAAAACTAATGAAATTTGATTTGAATAAAAACTAAAATTTTATTTCAACAGCAATTATGATGATTTCTATTATTAATAGCTCTAGTTAGCAATTAAACAATTTCTGATAATGAAAATATTAAAATGGAGAAAAAAGGAAAAAAATTAAGAATGTAGTCTGTTGTACTTTGTATATACTATTTCTTTTATTAGTATAGATGGTATCCCAGATATATTAATTTTATTGTTTGGATTTTCAGCGAGCTAATTAAAATGTTTAATTCTAATTAAATTAGATAGTAATTAATATTACAGGTTGACAGGAAAAAGTAGTGAAATAATATTAACAGAACTGCAGAAAAAGCGGAACAGGTGATCCTAGCGGTGCCCTGGCACCAGGTACCAAGCCGCAGAGGCGCTCCATAGGCGCATATAGTTATCACTTCCGAGCGATTGATAAACATTTTTCATTTAACTAGTCGCTAAATAAAACTCTATACTTCCTTTAAGTTTAAACTGTGTGAGTAGTAGATAAATGACAGTTCTACGGCCACAGGCGGAATCCGGAATGAGCAATTGAGAGCAATGCTTAATTGATCAGGTCCACCTTCCTTCTAATCGCGACAATTATTTTGTCATGTTACTGTTCTATCTAGCATTTTGTTAGAAAGCCGTATATGAATGTCTAATTATCTACAAAAACGGTTTCGTTTATAAAAACCTATTTACTTTATATCATTTTATTGTTTTCTCCGATATTTTGTTAGAAAGATGCGTGTATACAAGTTTGTTTTTGAATAAGTATATATATATATATCACTTTATTGAAAACAATTGTTAACAGATATACACGTGTTAGTAAGTACAGGTATCAGTAAGCTATGTACACATGTTAGTAAGTATAGGTATCAGTAGACTATGTACACGTGTATCTATATACATATAGATAAAATGCATATAAGTGTTTATAAATTTATAGATATAAATGTTTAAATATCGCTAAACATATATGTCTAAATCTATCCAAATGAATATATATACGTATATATATAGTATATAAGTATATGTTTCTAAATATAAGTATCTAAGTATTAATATGTTTATATGCATGTATAAGTTTATATATGCGTGTTTATATAAAAAATTATTGGTTTAAAAAATTACAAAATCTAATTAAAAAAAGTTTTAAAAAATTATAAAAAATACAAGTTATAAAAAAGTTTTAGCAAAATTAAAAAAGTAAAAAAAAAAAGTTTTAACAAATTTAAAAAGTTTAAAAAATATATAAATTAACAAAAGTAGAAGAAAAAAAAAGTTTTACAAAAGAAAATGTTTTAAGAAAATTAAAAAAAAAGTTTCAACAAAATTTTATAAGTAAAAGAAAAAAAAATTATATAAAAAAAAAATATAAAAAAAAATTATAAAAAAAAAAATTAAAAAAAAAAATTATAAAAAATACAAGTTATAAAAAAGTTTTAGCAAAAAAAAAAAAAAAATGTTTTACAAAAAATACAAGTTATAGAAAAAGTTTAACAAAATTAAAAAAAGTAGAAAAAAAAGTTTTACAAAACAAAAGTTTTAAAAAAGTATATTTAAAAAATTATTTGTAAATGAGCATAGATATTTATGCATATATTATATGTAAGTGTGTGGGTACAGAATAAAATAAATACACATACTTAACATTATATTAGAAAGGTTTATGTATATGTTTTAAATAAGTACTCATATAAAAAAGAAAAATTTTTTTATTACAAAACAAAACAATTTACAGGAAAAGTATATTTACAAGAAAAGATTTATTTACATAACAATATTATCTTGATAAATTCTTCTTTATATTAGTGTAAATTAGTATTATTGCAATCTTGAATAATTTTACAGTGTCCATACGCAAAGCTGGTGATCCCATCTTTAAACAAATAACGTTTATCATCAAACGGTGACAAACATTTTTTGTTCTGACTTAATGTAAATAATTTATGAGCATCTTGCCCAATTCTCATTTGTACTTCAAAAGAAGTCGATTGGTTTTTGAGGCAGTTCACATAGTCTTCATGCTTTAGACGGTTCTCGACAACGTGTTTAGACACACCCTTCGCTCGTTTCTTCTCTTCTATGGAAGATTTCAGGGAGTACATTTTTGATTTCAATCCGACAAACTCAAGGGCTAGATTGCCTTTTAGTTCATCTTTAAATTTGCCGATCACCTTCTTATTGATATCTGAGTATAGCGAATGATGCTTTGGATAGTCTGAGAAATCGAACAAGCTTGCATGATGTTCCATATCATCAAAAATATTTTTTGTTTTAATATGATAGCACAATGAGTCCGTATCGGTGAATAATAGCTTTGCATCATCTTTATATGTTTTCCTTATAAAATTATAGTGAAAGTCATACATAAGTAATTTAGAGAGTTCTAATATTGCAAACCCGACATAAATCGGTCGATTCATGAGTATGCTAGTTTTCATCCTTTCAACAGCAGTTAGATCTTCATCAAATGTTTTAAATGACTTAAATGTAGGCGAGGCTACTAATTTTTTAGCTCTTTTTTCAATATTACAAAGCACAATATTTCTCCTTTTTCGCAAATTCTCCATGGTTTTTCCAAAAACAGAGTTATTCATTAATTTAAAAAAGTCTTTTTCAAAGGTGGATTTGGCCTCTTTTCTTTTTTCAGTATTAAAATTAATATATTTCTGAAGCCAAGGTGTCTGTTTAAATTTAAGGACTTTATGAACAGCTTTAAGTTTTAATCCAAGTTGTAAATAAAATTTAAGATTACGATAATGAGTGATATAATTCTGCTTATCATTTAAATTTGGGATAAGTTTAGGTGTTCCTTTAAATGGTTGATTATTGAGAAGGGACTTGGCGTAAGGAGAAAGCATGTCTTCGCTAACTGTGAATCTTTCAGGGGCAAGTGGGTAATCGTTATGAAATGGATGAAGTTCTTCAGGATATTCTAAGTCAACCTCGAAAATATATCCAATATCAGAATCATCAAGTAGAGATAAAATCCACTCTTCCGTAATATGATTTGTTGTACACCATTCAAAACCACCAAAAGGTAAGAATTGCGACATAGCCCATCCATACAAATTATTTGCATCCCAGTACATAATGTAGCTGGGTGCATCATTTTTATTAAAATCAGGTGTATTAGGTATGTTCGCTCTGGCATATCTATGACTAATCATACTGATACCACCACGTATCCCATTCTCGATCAAAAGCAACATATCGATATCAGTAAGTAACTCTAGAGGTGTTTCGGACATTTTCAAACAAGCTTGCCAGGAGAGTGAAGGGGCGGTAAACAAATGTGCACAATCAATATCATAGTATTGCTGACATAATTTCCTAAAATTTTGGAATACATCAGCAAGTAGCACAACATCTGTCTTGACGTATAGGTCGTGATATTCTCCTAGGGATTGGATATTAAAGGTTTTCCAAACCTTCTGGGCGTGTTTATAATCTTCCTCGTCTATAGGCTCATCAGTTAAGCTATTAAAAAATGCAGAAGGTGGAGGAAGTTCCTTCTCATTAAATTTTTCAAAGGAAGTGAAATGGTCATAAGGGTAGACCCCTTTTCTCATCAGCAGATCTAAATTAGTATTTTTTAAGAAATTTTCTTTTAGAATGGTAAATTGATCAGATCGAAGGTTTTCAACGAGCTTTTCTAATGACGTTGGTAAAAATTGAAAGGAATCTATAAAGACCATCTGTATAGGACTTGTTGGCTTTCTTAACTTAAAGGTTATATAATTTTCCATAGTGGAGGCAATAACAACAATTTCATGATCTTTAAATTTCCCGATCTTACTCATTAAATGATGTCCATCATAGTTTTTCAGATTATGGAATATGACAGGGATTGTTTTACATTGCTTGAAATTGAGATTACATGCTACATGTGCTGCTCCTCGATACACTCCAGAGATGTGATCATGATCACGTGTGCGTTCTGAATCTAATGGCTGTTTACAAATATGACAAAATTCTGCTTCTTGAAAAGCTTTTTCTTGCAAAGGTGAAAGTTTCATAGGCTCTATGTTCAATAACTCCCGTCCTAAAATATCTTTTTCTTTCATCATTTGTTTTAAAAAATGATCCACACAGTCTTTACCACGATACACTTTCGCTTTCTCCATACATCTTCCATCGGGTCCAACAACGATATAAGCGTACCCACAAGGAAAATGATATGTTGTTTTTTCAGTATAGGATTGTTTAGAAGAGGGTGCGCCTGGTGCAATAGGTATAAGTAGACTCTCAAAATCTGCATAAATGGTATAGGGAATAGGATGTTGGAGATGAATACCAGAAAACTTGAGTATGTTATCGTTTTCACTAGGTAGCTTTATAGATTGTGCTATATGTTGGCGACAATATTCATCATGTTTATTCAAAAGATCTTGTCTTGAAAAGCGATGTAAACATCTATAGCAATACTAAAATACTCCATCATGTTTGCTGAGATCACCCAAAAGTCTTGAAAAACTTCTAATTAAACAATAATGTTGCTTTCACCATCACCGATTAATAACAAATTGATAACATCTACATTCTGCTTTTCAGAAATATACAGAGGACAAACTTCATCCTCACCATATCCAAACACATTAATCCGTAAATCATTAAGCTTTTCAATAATAGGTATCTTGTGGAGTGAAACAGGATATTTCACCTCTCCTAGCTTAATCTCATTTTCATAAGGGATATAATGAGAAACTCGCTCAGGCTTTTTTGTAAAATCTAAGTTCAGTTTAAATGCCAAAAGGCACCAAACCAAACACTTATTGTCTTCATTTTTTATATTGAGCACTGCTTTTTTGTCATATAATTTCTTAGATAAGGCTATATAAGAACTTGCAGCAAGGGGATGATATTTAGCAATCTTGAGTTGTAAATGATGAATTTTTCTAAGTTTCCATCCAGACCCTCTTTGTATAAATTCTTCAAAGGATTTAGTTATTTTTGAAAATCCTTCTTCAATATGTTGCGAAATATTATCTTCAGTAAGTTCAGTAAAACACTGGCTTCGAAAATAAGGTTGAATCTCCTCTATCTCTTGATTGTCAGTCATACGTTCAAGAGATATTTTAATCACCATATACCATTTAACAGCCCCTTTTTCATGAATTTCACTCATTAAACGCTCTTGTAGTTCAGCTCGTAAGTGGGTATGAAACACTGCTATATCACTTTCTTCACGCTCATCAGGGTAAAGCATGAGAGTTTTAAACACATTAAGTACATCAGATTGGTTTTGCTTTAGTTTTTTAGACTTTACATTAGAGAAACTTGTTTTCCGTTTCACACTTACAAGAGGTGTACGGGAGTGTTCAGTACGTATATGTTGTTTAAGCTCAAAATTTCGTCCGAACATTTTATTACATTCACGACAAGGGAATTTTGAACTTTCATGTGATCTAAGATGATGCTTCAAGTTATCCTTCCGTGTAAAAACATACTCACACTTATCACACTTAAACATAGACTGATCATCAGTGTTATGAGTTTTTAAATGTCTTAACAAGTCTGATTTCCTTGTAAAAGATTTTTCACACATGTCACAGATATGAAACTTATCACCTAAATGAATCTTCAAATGCCGATTCAAATTAGAAGTAGATAAAAATTTCTTATTACACGTAGGGCATATAGACATCTTCTTTACAGAAACAGAATCTTCAGGTGTTATGTTGATATTAATAGTATTTGAAGATAAACTACTTTTCAACGAGGATTCTTCAGAAAATCCATTATCTTCTAATGATCTAACATTGCTATGGGTCTTCAAATGTCTTTGTAAGTTAGATCTCCGTCCAAAAGTTTTCCGGCAAACTTCACAAGTGTACAGCTTCTCACCAGAATGTATCTTCATATGCTGATTCAAGTTGGATGTGCACGTAAAATCTTTACCACAAGTCAAACAGGTTAAAAATTTCTTCATAGATGTAGAACTTTCCAAAGGCATAATCTCATCAATAGGTATGATAACATCCATAGTAGAATAAAAAGAAATAAGAAACACTTCAAAGAAATCAACAATTAAAAAACAAAAAAGCAATCTTTTCAAACAAACCTAATCAGAAAAAAGCAAGAGCAATTAAAGACACGTCTTATCACTACCAAAATTAATCATCAAATGATGGAAGTCTGATTTTCCGCCTCCTATTTATATCCTGAACCTCCCCCGCTCCACCGATCTCAATCTGGCGGCGAAATATTCTACTTAGCGAGAAAATAAAAGATCAAAATCGCCAAATCACGACGAAATAATTCATTTGGCGAGCAAACGAAAGAATAAAATCACCAAATTACAAAAATATTTTTTCCCTATTAATAACACTCTAAGAGATCATTAAACCCGAAGACTTATAATTTATTCTTGATGTAATTAAATTTCCCTTTCAAATGCTTAAATACAATTAACATTATTATATACTTATATACAATTGATATTATTAAAAGGTCTTTACCAAAGTCTAATACTAGTGACTTTTATAGTTGATTTTAGAAATTAACGATTAAAAATGTTTTATCCAAACAGAAATAGTTATACTTTAAAACTGTTTCTCAATATATTTTTCAAAACTCTCATGCATAGAGTCATGATTTCCTTGCATATCAATAACAAATGTTTTATACATTGAATTATATATTTCCAATTCAAGTGAAAATTCCTAAAAACTGTATACATACAAGTATATTAAATAAAAAGATATGAAAATACAACTGATTAATAATATAAAATCCAACTAGCAATTCAAAAGTTTAAAAATACATATGGTTATTTTATTATGTTAGTAAATTTTGTGTGTTTTTTTATCCAAATAAATCAATATACAGTTTCACAAAAATATTACTGTTCGACATATAATACCAATTTCGAATATATGTATAAATACTCTAAACTGAATAACTTTAAATTCAGAAATATATAATTACAACAATTTTTTAAGTTTAACGATAAACAATAATTTTAAATTATATACTTAAACTACTAAGACATGAAAATTAATTAAATGGAACTACATAACTCAGATAATTTAAATTTTTTATGGAATTTTATAGCAAAATAAATTTTACTTTAAAAATATTAACGAAACTTTCTAAAAATTTTATATGTATATACATGTAAGTATACTAAACAGAAAAAAAAATTAAATAATATAAAATTCAACTAAGAGATCATCTGCATTTAAAAAAATACATATAATAATTTCAATACATCAACTGCATTTAAAAAAATACATATAATAATTTCAATACATCAATAAATTCTGTGTGTTATATTACGATCCTACATTAAATTTAATAATAAATAATAATTTTTAATTATATACACGGTCTACTAAACTATGAAAATTAATTAAAATGAGCTAACTGATTAAATTTTTTGATACGTTTTTAAATATAACTCGAATTCTACTTAAAAAATATTACAAACAGATCTCATATTATTGAATTTCGAATTGTTAAAACCAAACACATTCATTTTTTTTTCAAGCATAATTCACATCTAATTGCTCGCGTAAGACAGAATACTATTTTCTCTTAAGACAGATATATATTCTTAACACCAGTGCAGACAACTGTCAAAGTGTTTAACCATATAGTCTAATTACATGACTGTTAAATTTATTTTATTTATTGTTGAAGTGTTAATTTTGGTATTAAACAGAAACAAATACCAAGTTGTTTACCCTGTTCTAAGTATACATAGAAGTTAATTTTACTAAATCGGACAACATATAATATACATTTTTTTAAATTCTATATCTACTAATCACACTAAAACGATCTACCTAATTATTATTAAATACTATTATTAAATTCCTTTCTCCACAGAATGAATAAAACAGCTTTCAAATTTATGAAACCTCTAAAAATATTGCATCACCCCTAAAAAATCCTAATTTAGATTAAATTAATGAATCAATAATCTCGAATAACATCAAAACGAAAAACAAAACGACATATTATTTACTTGTTGCAATCTCTAAAAGTATTACATCACCCTGAAAAATAAACCACAAATTGTTCTATCGCAACCTTTTTAAGGTATTGCATCATCCTTTAAAAATCATATTTAAGATTAAATTAATGAATCCTAAACCTTAAATAAAATCAAAACTCAGTTTAAAAAGAAAACAATCTATTATTTTCGCTAAATTCTTACAAATATTTCATAATCAAATCATTCTAACACTCATTTTCAAGCTTTTACGTCTATTATTCAAATTAAAAATTATACCTAATTAACATTTTTATTTTATATTCTAAATTAATTCCGATCAACATCCCTGAAATTCATTCAAAATTCAAAGTTATCCAAGTCCGATTACAATCGATACAAATTGTCTACCTCAGAAGTATTAAAACCATTATTTTCAAAAATCCGCTCGCTAGGGGGCAGCACTGAGCAAAAAAAGTTTTTCAAAATGCTCATTTACAAATAATTTTTTAAATATACTTTTTTAAAACTTTTGTTTTGTAAAACTTTTTTTTCTACTTTATTTAATTTTGTTAAACTTTTTCTATAACTTGTATTTTTTGTAAAATATTTTTTTTTTTTTTGCTAAAACTTTTTTATAATTTTTTTTTTTGCTAAAACTTTTTTATAACTTGTATTTTTTATAATTTTTTTTTTATAATTTTTTTTTTTATAATTTTTTTTTTATAATTTTTTTTTTTTACTTATAAAATTTTGTTGAAACTTTTTTTTTTAATTTTCTTAAAACATTTTCTTTTGTAAAACTTTTTTTCTTCTACTTTTGTTAATTTATATATTTTTTAAACTTTTTAAATTTGTTAAAACTTTTTTTTTTACTTTTTTAATTTTGCTAAAACTTTTTTATAACTTGTATTTTTTATAATTTTTTAAAACTTTTTTTAATTAGATTTTGTAATTTTTTAAACCAATAATTTTTTATATAAGCACGCATATATAAACTTATACATGCATATAAACATATTAATACTTAGATACTTATATTTAGAAACATATACTTATATACTATATATATACGTATATATATTCATTTGGATAGATTTAGACATATATGTTTAGTGATATTTAAACATTTATATCTATAAATTTATAAACACTTATATGCATTTTATCTATATGTATATAGATACACGTGTACATAGTCTACTGATACCTATACTTACTAACATGTGTACATAGCTTACTGATACCTATACTTACTAACACGTGTATATCTGTTAACAATTGTTTTCAATAAAGTGATATATATATATATATACTTATTCAAAAACAAACTTGTATACACGCATCTTTCTAACAAAATATCGGAGAAAACAATAAAATGATATAAAGTAAATAGGTTTTTATAAACGAAACCGTTTTTGTAGATAATTAGACATTCATATACGGCTTTCTAACAAAATGCTAGATAGAACAGTAACATGACAAAATAATTGTCGCGATTAGAAGGAAGGTGGACCTGATCAATTAAGCATTGCTCTCAATTGCTCATTCCGGATTCCGCCTGTGGCCGTAGAACTGTCATTTATCTACTACTTGTGTGCACTGGAGATATTTTATAAGATGTTATTTTAAGGGTGTATTCGAAAAAATATTTTTCCACCCTCAACAGCTCGAAATTTTCTGAGACATTTTCAGACTCATTTTTAAAAGTAAAAACATGAAACTTGCTGGGGTGATTTCTGAAGACATGCCGTGTGATTTCATTTTCAGCTCAATTAATTAGAATTTGATTTTTAAACAATTATTTTTCTCAGTATGACCATTTTTTTTCATTCCCAGATCGCCCGCTTCGGAAAATTCGGTTCAAAACGCCAACTTTGAGAGAGTTTTTTACAGTATTTTCTGCATTTATCAAAAAATTAAGAAGCACCGCACATTATATAGTTTCTAAATAAGAGAATTTCCAAGTTTGATGCATTTGAGAGCAAAAATGAATTTTAAAATCAATCAAACAATAAGCAGTTTGGATCGGAATACACACGGAATATTTTAAACTTTTTAAGACTACTAGTGTATAGTGTATGAATTTCCATTCAACACATATAATCGAATAAGGCCTTTCCTAAATCATGATAAATGTATTCTGAATACTATCTGGACAAATAAATGTGAAATATTACAGAAAGTTGAATTTTTATAGACCAGCTTTTAGGACCTATCCCCACCCCTTCCCCTCCAGCCATTTGTATGAGAATTTTTCTATTATCACATTTACAAGATCAAAGCTATTCACTTGATTATCTTTGACTATTTTTTGATAAATTAGCCTAATAATTACGAAATATTATTACATGCACGAAGACACTTGTTTTTGGTTGCAGTGTTGCATTTGAAAAAATGTATTTATTTAGAAAATGTTATTTTATTTTCTCTATTTTTTCCAGCTTCTTAATTTCATATTTTTAACTCATTTAGATATCACTTCATTAGATGTAATAAGAATCTCATTTAGAATAGAAATTAAAAGTGGGATTCTTTTTTTTTTTTTTTCTTGATAACTGGTTAATGATAAATTTCTATACTAAATAGGCAGAATAATGATAGTTTGTAATCTAACAAAACAACTCAAATTAAGTATTAACAATTTCATATAATTTTACATTATCTAATAAATAAAATAGCTGCCTGTTGTTTGTGAATCAGTGGAGAAAAACAAGTTGCCATTTGTACCACCCTAACCATTCCCTCTATTTTTTTCTCTTTTTTGGTGTCATTCTTTAATTTAAGTAAATTAAACGTTTCTCAAAATGCTGTGTAAGATATAGAAATAAAAAGAAAGTTTAAAGTACATATTACCAAAAATAGAAGAATATATGTAATCTCATACATACACACACACATATATATATATATATATATATATTATCTATACATTTTTGACTGGTTTGTTTATATTTATACATTATATCTCCTTCATTACATGTTGAATTGTTTGCTTTCATAAATACTCATGATCACGAAGAATTTATTTACCTTAAAAATAGTCATCATTACTGCAAGGGCTGATAGAAATATTTTTTGTGTGAGGTTATTTTAAAAAAGGAAAGTTTTTTTTTTTTTTTTTTTTTTTTTTTTTTTTTTTTTTTACCAGCGTATTTCAACCCTTTAGTAATTTATTTTAATTTAGCTGTCAATTAAGAAGCAAAAATTATAAGTGATCTCTAAAAAAAGTCACAATTTCAGGAGGTAACATTGAAAAGTTATTCATTTTAGGATTTATTATTACTATTATTATTTTCGTATAAAATAGTACTAATGCAATATTTTATATTATGTATAGTTTTGAAATTAAAATACAGTTGAAAAATAAATGCAATAAAAATAAATATTTCAAATTCCACAAAAATTGGGAAACATACGTAGAAGCTTACAAAAATCGCAAAAAAAAAAAAAAAAAAAAAAAAAAAAAAAAAAATCAATAAAGCAATAAAGCAATAAAACTCAAATTGTTTAAATTTTAAGTTAAAATATCTAATTTATAGATCTGATTTATATTTATCTCAGTTTGTACATAAACAATAGTATATCTTTTACACAATAGACCCAAAATTTAATTTTAAAACATTCTATAAGTACTGATCAAAAATCTACAGAGAATCTATGGATATTCTAAGATAATCTGCGTATTTCTTTACTTAAACAAAAATGCAAATTAGCCTGAGTCTCACATTTTAATTAGAACTTATGCAAGTATGGCGTTTATTTCGGTCCTGGTAAAATACATTTGTGAATTTTTTAACATCAAAATTGCAAAAAATAAATGACCTTAAACGCGACAGTTGTTACTTTAGAAGCTATTATTCGGCTGTTTAAGTAATATTGGCTATTTTTAAGGCAAATAAATTTTTCGCGACCACGCGTATTTATGTAAACAAACAATTCAACATGTATTCAATATATAGAGGCTATATACATAAATATAAACAAATCAGATAAAAATATTGAAGATAATTACATATATATGAGATTACATACCTTTACATAATGTTATTCCGTTTTATTTAATAGTAGAACTTCTATAGTTTACACAGCACATTCATCAGCACGTTTGCCGCCATTGTAAAATGGCGGTCCTCTCCCTCTCCTCACTCTCACCGCTTGTTTTTTGTTAAATACGCATGCTCGGTTGAAAAATCCTGGGTTAAACCTGCTGTAGACCAAGGTTGGGTTACTGAACCCGGCGTTGGATTTCAACCTCGAACCGGTTCAGTGGGGTTGACGGTGAATGCCATTTGAGTTTTCAACCCGGGTTTTCTGCATAACTCCGGGTCGAAGTTATTAGTGAATACGAGCGTTACTGACTGCGCCATAGGAACTGTTACTGCGGGGTATTAAGGATGTCTTTATAATAAAGCGGGGTAAAATCTATCGTATCTATCGCTTTTCAAAGATTTCGCTTCAAATATATTCGTTAGAAAATTTCTTACACGGTTTATTTTAATTAATTTGGACCGAAACATAATACCTATTATTTTTTTAAATCAAATTTAATTTTTTAATCCTTTATTTACGGAATTATTTATCAAGAAATTGCTTCTTCTCAATAATTATCTGCTTTAATATCTGAAGATATACTGGAATTTTTAAATAATAATAATGTGAAATTTAGGTGTATTTTTTCATTAAAACTGGTTAAATATATTGGTAATTATAACATTTTTTGTAAAATATTTGCAAAAATAATCAGATTAATTAACCAAAATTACTTTTAAGGTTATATCACAATTCTTATAAAAGCAATGTATTTAAATGTATTATGATTCTAACTAACTAAATGAATAATAATAATAATAAAAAAAAAATTAAAAATTGAAACTAATTTTTTTTTAATAATTCTAATAAAATTGCAAAAGAATTTTAAACGTGTGTATTCGAATTACAAGTTTTAACAAAGCCGAAAATATTTTTAAATAAAAATATGGAAATCCCTACAGGGAATTAGATACAAGATAAGGGAAATGTCTGTAAATCGATGACCGAGAAACTCAATCGAATGCATTTAACCGAGAACTAGTGTAAATTTACAGAGAGTCTTGACCGAGAAACTCAATCGAATGCATTTAACCGAGAAATGGTATAAATTTACAGAGAGTCTTGACCGAGAAACTCAATCGAATGCATTTAACCAAGAACTGGTGTAAATTTACAGAGAGTCTTGAACGAGAAAGTCAATCGAATGCATTTAACCGAGAACTGGTGTAAATTTACAGAGATTCTTGACCGAGAAACTCGGTCGAATGCATTTAACCAAGAACTGGTGTAAATTTACGGAGAGTCTTGACCGAGAAACTCGATCGAATGCATTTAACCAAGAACTAGCGTAAATTTACAGAGAGTCTCGATTTTTTTTCTGTGATTTTACAGAAATTTTTAACAGCGCATCTATGTAGATCAGGAGCGAAGAGAGAAAATATGATGCAATTAATGACGAAAATCAAATCAGTTCTTGCGTCAGACAGAGTTATTTCAGAACGCTTTTCTGTGGAGAAAATTTTGGTGGTGAGATATATTACCGGTCTTTGAAATCAAATGTTCTGCACCGCGTTTTCACTAACAAAATCATCCTTTTAAAAATATTTCTATTTTGTGCAACCAATAATGTGTAACAAATCAAACTTATTCCCCAGAGAAACCTCTTAAATATTCAGAAATTGGCTGGTATAGGAAAACTAATGTGTTTGTGAAAACAGCCAGTGAATTTAACTAAGTCCTGCATATTGCCGGGAGGATCAAACGAAAACGATTGATCTAAATTCATCTTTGGAGGTGACACTACGCAGACAAACAGTTGAATAGAAAAGCCGTAGCGGAATTCCTGTGATACACCGCAAAGTAAAACTAAACGTGGGAAGAGAAAATATTCCCACGAGTTAAGACGAAAATGAAGCTGATCTCCCTCCAGGAGACAGGGACATAGGCAACCTATGAAACGATAGCTTGAAGATGACCTCACGAGCCAAACGCTCTAAGTGGCTACGCTCTAAATACTATTGTTTTTATCAAGGGATCGAGAGAGATGAGATCCTCGATGAGAAGAAAAATTACTCAGTGGTTAGATCTTATCACGAAAAGTTCTGGTTTGGAACCTGATGAGGGAGGTATTCTCTCAACTTTTACCGAATCAATATCTCGGTAATTGTTCGGAGGGAAAAACTAATCTTCCTCTGGACACAGGAGTGAGGGAAGTTCAGCCGGCTGTCAAGTCGTGCGGTTCTCTAGGTAGTAGAGAAGGAATTAATATTAGTCGGATTAAACTAAGGCAGCATCTTCATTATTTTCGGACATTTTATATCCATTATTTGGGACTTTGAACTTTTACTTCAATTCGTCATTAATTGTTGAACGTTCCCATCATCAACTTAATTATTTGTTGTGACTTGGCAAAGTTAATCAAGAAATTTACATTTGTTATTTATCGAATAAATCATTTTTTAGTATAAATTTTGTCATCGCCTTCAAAGACCGCACACGCTACCCGTCTTTAATCAAAGATCGGACAAATGCTCTTGGAAGAAGATAAAGTAAAGTACTTATAACTCATTCTAAACTGTATTACTATTAATCGATGTACTAAAATAATTTTATAACAAGCTATTTTAATGGTACTTTGAAGTGCCGTCGGTGCATAAAAGGTTAAAGTTTTTTTTTTTTTTTTTTTTTTTTTTTTTTTTTTTTTTTTACAATGAAGCCTGCTATTATGTTCTTATAGAAACTTGAATATCAATATCTGAATTTTTCGGTTAATTAGGAAATAAAATGAGAATGAGTTGTGAGTATGTCAGAAAAAATTGTATTGTTGATTTAGAAAATAATCAGGACAAATTCCACTGGCTAATGTTAAACACATGAGCGTGGAATGCATTCGTATTTTTAAAATATCTTCTTAAGAAATTAATATTTTTAACTTCTATTTTCTTTGTATACGCTTCTTGAAAGATGTATCTTCTTTTTTTAATTGATAAAATATTTCTAAACTATATTATACTTCATTTTATCTGAAGTGTTAAGAACTGACTCACATAGCTCGTATATTTGATAGGATTTTAAGACGTATAACATTAAATTAAGCATTTATTTTTTAGAAATATTTTGCTAACTAAAAATAACAAGGCAGGGTGCACAGAAAAAGAAGTTAAAAACGTTAATTTCCTGTGGAACTATTTTAAAAAATACGAATGAATTAATTGCACGCCAATAGGTTTAACATTGGCGAGGGGAATTTGAAATCTTACGCACCCACATTAAAATCACTTTTATACATACTGTAGAAAACTTAGTGCAACGTTATTCCATAAAATTGGTGGCAGCATTGCTGCCTCCAATTTTATAGAATAATTTAACCTAAATAACTACTGTAACGTTACACCATAATAATGTAAATTCTGATATTTTCACATTACTGGGGTGTAATATTACACCAGATATATCAGTTTAAATTACATCAGTTCTATGAGTTAAATTACTCACTAAAATTGGTGCCAGCATTGATACCTCGAATTTTATGGAATAATTTAACCTATATAACTGCTGTAACGTTACACCATAATAATGTGAATTCTGATATTTTCACATTACCGGAATGTAATATTACACCAGTTATATAAGTTTAAATTACATCAGTTCTGTCAGTGAAATATGAATCGAGATATTACGCAAAGATGCATGATTAAAATTTTTTGGTATAGTAGTCTCAACGCGTTAATAGCTTGCGAAAGTATTTAGTTCGTCTCAATTCAGTTGCAATTTCGGTTGAGGTATCAGAAAAGTCGTAAACAAGGGCATTTGCAAAACCGTAGTAGTAGATAAAGGTTGGTTCTACGACCATAGGTGGTGAGGAAGTGTTGGGCAATCCACAATCCGCAACCAACACACAATCTGCGACCAGACCACCATTCTCATGATCGCGTCTTTTCTTTTGTATCTTATTAATCTAAATCATGTTAGGTATTTTATTAGAAAGGTTTATGCGTAAAAAAAGTTTTTTTAAAGCATACATGTCTCATGTTTTATCGAAAAAGACTGATTGAAAAAAGATATAAATGTGCCAGTATGCATATATATCTATAAATATCTCATGTATTTATATATATGTGTGTGTGTGTGTGTCGATAGTTGTCTGCTTATGTGTATGTGTCGGTTTGCGTGGCTATCTATTTATAAATTAAAAAGAGAGTTTAAAAAATTTTACGTTACTTCAAAAAGTTTCGAAAAATTTACACAGGCAAAAAATTTATTTTACCAAATTAAAAAAAGCGTTATCAAATTAAAAAAAGTTCCCCCCTCCCCCCCAAAAAAAAGTTTTAACAAATAAAAAAAAGTTTTGTCAAACTAAAAAAGGTTTTAACAAATTAAAAAAAAAAGTTTTAACACATTAAAAGAAGTTTTTATAAAAAAAGTTTTGAAAATTTACATTAATTTAAAAAAGTTTTATAAAATAATTACAAATTAAAAAGTAAAAAAAAAAAAAAATCACAAATAAAAGTGTTTGTTCGCAAAAGTATTTGTAGTTAAAAATATCTAGTTATATATATGTACGTATATATGATTTTGCTTGTATGTATGTGCGTGTGTGTGCTTATATCCTATATACACTTACACATGCATGTAAAAGAATAAATATACATTTGGTCAGTTTACTAAAAAAGTTTATGTAGAAGTTTCAAATAAGTACTCATATAGAAAATTAATTTTTTTTTTATTAAAACAAAACAATTTACAGAAAAGTATATTTGCAGGAAAGACGTATTTACATAAAACATTTTCTTGAATTCTACATTATATTAAGGGGACAAGGGACCTTTAAAACCTTAAAAATCAATTTTTTATTTTTTGTAAATTCTACTTTAAATATTATTCAAGGGTGCATTATATGCATTATGACAAGCATTTATCACAAAAAAAATGAAAAAAAAATTTTTGAGAAAAAAAGTGGAATTTTACGCGTCATCTTAGAAATCTTCGAAATGAGCCTTGCGTGTTCCATATCAATGAAAATCCCCAATATTTTTTTTTTATATAAAAGTTTGGTTTATATATATAAATAAAACTGTGCATCGAATTTTATATATTTAAATATAAAGGTAAAAAAAAAAATTCTAAATTTTTGAAAAAATTTCGAAAAAATTTCAATTTAATTTTTATATTCAAATATATAAAATTCGATGCACAGTTTTATTTATATATATAAACCAAACTTTTATAAAAAAATATCGGGGATTTTCATTGTTATGGAATTCGCAAGCCGCATCTCAAAGATTTCTGAGACCTAAGTAAAATTTCATTTTTTTCTCGAAAATAATTTCATTTTTATTTTTTGTGATAAATAGATGCCATAATGCATATAATGAACCCTTGAGTAATATTTAAAGTGAAATTTACGAAAAAAAAATTAAAAAATTGAAAAAATTTAAAATTTAATTTTTTTTTAATTTCGAAAAATTTTGAAATTTTTTTAAAACCTTTATATTTAAATATATATAATTCGATGCACAGTCTTATTTATATATATAAACCAAACTTTTATAAAAAAAATATTATGGATGTTCATTGATATGGAACGCGAAGGGTTCATTTCGAAGAGAACGCATAAAATTCCATTTTTTTTCTCGAAAAATTTTTTTTTTCATTTTTTTTTGTGATAAATGCTTTCTATAATGCATATAATGTACCCTTGAATAATATTTAAAGCGAAATTTACAAAAAATAAAAAATTTATTTTTAAGGTTTTAAAGGTCCCTTGTCCTCTTAACAATTTTCTTCATCAGTACAATCTTGGTTAATTTTGCAAAACGTCCATAGGCAAAATTTGGAGTTGTTGAGCATGGAAAAGTATTTTTTTGAATACCGCCCTAACATGATTCTGATAAAACCATTTATTATATAAAAATGAAATAAAAACTCGTCAAAAGCGGCCAGATAAAATTGTTAAAGTGGGTTTATCTCTAACCATGATTTGGTTTTTGTTTGTGAAATTAGTATACTTAACTTCGAAATCTGCCTCCGCTTGTAGGCCGGGCCGGCAGGGATTTTTTTTCATTCCCAGATCTCCCGCTTCGGAAAATTCGGTTCAACACGTCAACTTTGACAGTATTTTTTACAATATGTTCTGCATTTATCAAAAAATCGACAAGCACGGCACATTATGTAGTTTCTAAATAAGAGAATTTGTCAGTTTGATGCGTTTGAGAGCAAAAATGAAATTAAAAATAAATCAGAAAATAAGCAGTTTGGATTGGAATACACCCTTAATGTATACAGGTGGTGGTCATCCTGGGCGATCCTTGTCTGCTTCTTCATGCTTGTTTTTATGCCACGCAGATACTCTAAATTATCATGATGTCTGATTTTTTGCTCGACAACATGTGTAGACACACCCTTCACTAGCTTTTTTTCTTCTTTCAAAGTTTTTAGAGAATACATTTTCGCCTTGAGACCGATGAACTCAAGGAGTAATTCACCATTGAGCTCATCCTTGAATTTCCCAATTGTCTTTTTGTTGATTTCTGAATAAAGCAGGTGATCCTTTGGATACTCACAGAAGTCAAACAAATCACGATGTTGCTGCATATCTGTATAAACCTCCTTAGATTGAATATGATAGCACAACGAGTCCGTGTCAGTAAAAAGCAGTCTCGCTTGGTTTTTATACTCTTTTTCAACAAAATCATAGTGAAATTTATACATACACAATTGGATAGTTCTAATATGGCGAATCCAACGTATACAGGACGATTCAATAAAATACTAGTTTTAAGCCTTTTCACAAGCAGTCAGGTCTTCGTCATATGTTTTAAATGCTTTAAAAGTAGGCATAGCCACTAATTTCTCCGCTGTTTTTTCATTATTACACATAACACAATATTTCTTCTTTTTCGGAGAACCTCCATAGTTTTTTCCAAAAACGGTGTTATTCACCAATTTAAAAAAGTCCTTTTCAAAAGATGATTTTACTTTCTTTTCTCTGCATTAAAATTTATATATTTCTGAAGCCATGGTGTCTATTTTTATATTTAAGAACTTTATGAACGTCTGTAGGCCTTAAGCCGTGTTCCAAATAATAGTTCAGGTTATGATAATGTTCTATATAATTTTGTTTATCATTCAAGTTAGGTGTAAGTTTAGGGGTTCCTACAAATTTGTGAAGTTTTTTGGGATATTTAAGGTCAATCTCGAAAATATATCGCAAATCATTCAAATCCTCCAAAGGGTAAAAATTGGGACATAGTCCACCCGTACAAGTTATTAGCTTCCCAGTACATGATGTAGCTGGGTGCTCCATTTTTCCTAAAATTGGGAGTATTGGGGATGTTCGCTCTGGCATAAATGGCGGGACGACACGGAAATTTTTAACACCCCACACTTATCTAACAAGAGGAGGTGGGAGGAAGGAGGAGGAGGAGGAGGAGGAGGTGTTTAACACCTCCTCCTCAAACCTCCTCTTACAAGACGCTCTCGGAAGAACATCTCCTCCACCTCCCTCCTCCCAACTTCCTCCTCCTCTTCCCGTGGCCGGACTCTCATTTATCCCCTACTAGGTGTTGTTGAGGAATTAGGTTTAATTGATTTTTTTAATGTTTAAAATTAGTTTCGGACTCATTTTCTTTTTTGGTGGCGCCATCTATTGTGTTATTTAATTTTTTTTCAAGTTTCCTAGGTTAGGATCGATCCAGGGTTGTTCAGTTAAGAGATGTGCGTGCTAGCCACAGACTAGCGGGGGTTGATAGAGTGTTGATTTTGAATGAAGTGTAGGGGGTGCATTTAGATAAACGATAGTGTTTATGACGTGGGCTTAGCCGTGGCTTTTTTAAAAACGTAGAAAATTGAGTTTGAAATGATTACCCCCCCCCCCCCCTGATGTGTTTGTAACTGGAAGTTAATTTATTATTTAAATTAGCACAATAAATACCTTATTTTTGTATATATGTATTTTTTAATTTACAAAAACAATTTTGATGGATAATAAACTTAGTTATTAATTTAGGGAAGGAAGCGAAATTAATTTTTAGACGTGTAATTATCGATACTATTTATTTTGTTTGAAAATTTATTTTTTAGTTTAATAATATAAATATATATTTATAATTTCATGATATTTTATGAATATTAAAACCAATTTTTGGGACTCTTTAAAAAAAATGAGCATAGTAATGAATAATTCGAGTTTGAAATGATTTTTTCCGTCGATGTGTTTGTAATTAGATGTTAATTGAATATTTAAATTAGTATAATTAATATCTTTTATTTTTAATGTATATTTTTAATTTGATAAATAATAATAATAACTTAGTATTAAATAAAATTTTTAGAAGTGATATTTATCGTAGGGATGTATAGGAATGGCAGTTACATGAATTAATTAATTTTTAAATGTGTAAGTTTCGATATTAATTCTTTTGTTTGTGAATATTTTATAATTTAAAAATATGTTTTTTTGTTTCTGAATATTTAATGAATATGTAATCCTTATAATATTATAAATGTCGATGTGTGTCCGAATGTTTGAATGAAGTGAACATCAAAACGGATGAATTAATACTTTTGTATCTTTGCATATAGATGGATTATGAAACGGAAAAGAACATAGGCTATGTTTTATTTATTTTATCCAAATATTCCACTTAATAATTCAAAATTTCATACTTTTTCATACAGAATCAATTGACATTTTCCCGATAAAATTTGACCATTTTTCTTTCCCGTTGCCAAGAAATTCTAAATCTGGAATAATAATTTTTCCTCTACAATTAATTAAAAATTAAAATAAAAAGAATTCAAAAGAAAATATTTATGACGTCATATTTTAAACGAAAATATGTATTTTTTATTATACATGAAGGATGAATATCAGTTACGTTAATAAGGGGTTTTCTGCAAAAAATGGAGTCATAATTAGAAGGGAAAAGAATGAAAAAGAATCATATTATTAATAAAGTTATTCGCTTGGAAAAATATGACGTCATATTGGAAATAAAACAGATATTTCCATGTATTTGTTAAAAATGCAAGGGACATGAATATCAGTAAGTAATGAAAATAGATAAATAATGACGTCATATTAAAACGAATAACAGAAATATTTTTTACTAATGGACTCTATTCTCGCTTTCAGTTCGAGGCTATAAAACAACCATTTTACTAAATTGTGACGTCAAAAGAATACTATCCATACTGATTAAAGAGTTTGAATTTAAGTTACAAACAAATGAGAGTTTTCTTTCAAAATTCACGCTATGATTATCAGGAGAAGATATTTTTGGTGGCAGAAAGGGGAATTAAAACGGATTAATATATTTTTTGACGCTATTTCCTCATTAAAATTAAAAAGAATTGAATTTCAATTAGTATAAATAGTACAAAAACATGATTAAAGTAAATTTCCCAAAACTGAAAACATATTTACACACATCGAAGCTTCATGAACGAATTTATTCCACAGAAGCTAAAATCGTCTGCGGATGTAAATATATCTTCTGTACATTTAAGTTTATAGTTATTGCTCACTATTCATAAGAATTAAGTTTTAAAAAATCATATACTATTTTAATTAATTATTTTTAAAGATGGCAGTTAAAACATGTCACAAAGGCACAAAAGCTTTATCGGGTAAAAATGATGTAATATTTTTTTCATGGAAAGCATTAATTTTAATACGACAACATTAACATATATTTATTTCAATTTCGTCAAAGCGATGTCGTTTTCGTTACACCAGCTTCGAAAGTTAAAACGAAATCTTAAAATAATAATATACCTTTTAGAAATAAAATTTTGCACCAAAAGTCGCATTATTTTAAAATGAAATTTTAGCTTACATTTTAAATATATTTTATTACTTGAAATTTAGTATATTTAATAAAAAAATGTTTCAATGTTTTTCTAAATGTACTATAATATTGGATGTCATTAATCGATTCTATGTTTTAAACAAATTTAAATGCATAGTTTTAAATGATTCATGAAGTGAAAGAATAGACATATTTTTTTTTATTTCGACAAGTATCATTCCGTAAGATAAACTAACCTAGTGAAAGCGTCGTTATATTTAAATCATTATCTGCTTTTCTTTCAGAAAATGTTAGCATTTTATAGCAGTTATACAAAATGGCGTAATTTGCTAAGAACTTAACAATAGCAAATACATAAGTTTAACACCCTTTTACCGTACAATCTCCAGGAACATTGGTTTCAATAAAATTTAATAAATGGCACATCAAAGTCGACTTTAAAAAGTTTAGCAAGTAATTTTAATTTGAGATTAGGCTTTACATGTGACATCATTTACGTGTAAAAAAGAACCAAAACCATTAATAAAGCAATAAATTTGTCTTTTGCCTCAGATCCCTCTAATTTTTAAAGGCATCGTGATTATCGAAAAGGGCAAAGGAAGAAGGGAAATTTTCGTTCGATTTTAAAATATCAAAATCTATAGTTAAAAATCTGTCTTAAACACAATCTCTGTCCCCCATTGGAGCATATTCCTGCAAATTTCAAAGCTTTCAAAAGCCAAAATTACAGCACAACGTTAGATATAAAAATGTTAATTCATAATTGCGGTGCTTTTCCATAAATAGATTTATTCCGCGAAAGCAATAAGTATTTAGCTTAAATAATAAGTATTTAGGCTCAAGAGTCTTCAGAGCATGATAAATATTTTATATTATTGGTAGATCTACAGTTAATAAAAGTGTGGTGCCGTGAAATTAAAGTGTAACAAATATTTGAAAGTCAAAGATATTTCTCGTACTCTTATTATTTATTTTTGAACTTTGATGCTTCACCACGTTTGATTATTACATTTTAATACAATTTATCTTTTTTTTTCTTCCAAGATGTGATTTTTTTGGAATATAAACATAATGTTGCATGTTGATTTTTCGATTATTCTAATCTTATCAAAGTCACGTCTGAAGTGACCTGTTAATAACCACTTTCCTTTAAAAATATTTACTAATATATTTCTTTAGATAATATTCGTTGTCTCGAAAACATAAATTAAACCAATGTCCTTGAGCGGAATAAATATAAAATAGAATAAATATAAATAATAAAATAGAATAACAGAGATGTAAATTTATTCTTCATTTAATCATAGAAAAGGTGTATGAAATTTCATGCTCACGAAAGAAATTTAAATGATCCTATATATATAAATAAAAATAAGCAAATTGGGATCATCAGAAGCGTTTCTACTATAAAATGTGATAAAAGGTTAATTATATATGCTTTTAATTATCGAAATTTTTTGCTTAATTGGTGAATTTCTTCTTCTTTAAATGTTCGTGAACGCAGTCACGGGTAACAGCTAGTTAAAATATGAATTGAATAAATTTCTGAACTAGTTGTTTTAACATTAGCTTATGAATGAAGGGTAAAACAATTAAAAAGAGTTTTAATTAAATCATGAAAAAATTATGTCTTTAACTAGGATTAACTAGGAACTAATGCCTTTAAGAATATCATTGAGAGAAAAGAATATACTTATAATTTCGCAACTTTTAACGTTTATTTTGTCGTGGAGTGACATATTTTGACTTGAATTGGCGATTTTAATCTTTCGTTTCAACTCTGTATGAAATATTTTGTGTTAATTTTGCGATTTTAAACTTTTATTTTCTCATAGTTTGAAATATTTTTTCTGATTTTGGCGATTTTAATCTCTCGTTTTCTCGCCGATTGAAATACTTAGTATTGAATCGGGCGATTTTTATCTTCGCTCCTCTCTCAGGGTGAAAAAAATTGGCCGAATGCCGATCGGTGGGGGTCCGGGGGTATAAATAGCGGGGAAAATTTTGTCTCATGTCATTCGATGATTTGAGTTCGTAGAGTTAAGACGTGTCTTAATTAGCTTTTGATTTTATTTAAGTCTTTAATTTAGTTTGAGAAGATTGGTGTTTGCTTTTAAGAGTTAGAAATTTTCGTGCTGATCTATTATGGACGTTATCATGCCTTTTGAAGAAGCCGCTCTATTGAAAAGTCCAGTAGCTTTGAAGAAGATGTTCCGGTGTGAAACCTGTGGAAAATCCTTTTCCTCTGCTTCTAACTTGAATCAGCAATTAAAGATTCATTCTGGCTAGAAGTCATATGTTTGTGACAAATATCCAAAGACCTTTGGACGGTGATCTGATTTACGTAGGCATTTTAAGATGCATACTAATGTTGAATCATTGTAACAAGATGCATTTTCTTGTCTATCTGCATCGATGGATAATTTATCTCAAAGTCCCATGAATATCGATATGCTACCTGATGAAGATGTACAGTCGTGGAAAAAAAAAAGTAAACACCCCCTACTAACTCTTCAACAAATCATCATAGAAGAAAGTTACTGGTACCGAACGATTGGAAATAAAGTCTACTTTTAAATGATGTATATAAAATTTTCTTAGGGGTCATCTACATATTAAAACGAATCCTAACTTAATTTTTTTAAATGGCAATACCCAATTTTAACGAGATATTTCAAATCTTCGGTTCAAACTATGCCTAGACACCGAATTTCAAATCATTTGAATGATAAGTTTTGAATTATAAACATTCAAAATTTAGTGCTTCTAATGTTAAATTATATTTTCATATTTTTATTTATATCTCCTGAAATTATGCTCCTAATGTGCTAATTTTTTTTTCTGGTAATAATACTAATATGCCCAAACATAAATAAGCTGAATTTGCAATTTTTATAATTTTATGATATGAATTATGAATTATGAAATTAATATTCCAAAAAAATTATGAATTGCAACCCACAATTTTTTTGATGGATTTAGATTTATTAAGTCCTGCTTTATGGAAATTCAAAAATTTCACATTTTTCTTCCAAGTAGTTTTCAAATTATGCTTAAAAAACGGCAAAATGATGGTTTAAGGGGCCGTCTATGATGGAAGTGAGTAGACATTTTGAAATTTATTCTGCCGTACTGTAATCTAACACGCTTCATTGACTCCTTGAGTGGCGATTAAGGTGCTTGATCAAGGAAGCGGCTCTCTCGGTTAACAATCCAGTACGGAACTTCAATTTGGATACAACCCTTAAAATACGCTCGTTTTAAAATAATTAATTTCTCGGAAACTTATGGTACGAATTGCATAAAAATTCGTTTTTAGGTTAATTGAAGGGTGTAGAGTTCATTTATGCTGTCAGAATTGGGTACTGCTATTGAAAAAAAACAAAGTTATGGTTCGTTTTAATATGTAGGTGGCCCCCTAAGCAAATTTTATATGCATTATTTAAAAGTAGACTTTATTTCCAATCGTTCGGTACCAGTAACTTTCTTCTACGATAATTTGTTGAGGAGTTAGTAGGGGGTGTTTACTTTTTTTTTTCCAAGATTGTACCTCCGCAGACTGTAACAGCTGAAGAAGGTAAGAAGATTCGTGTTTGCTCTACGTGTAATAAAGGTTTTTTGAATTCTTTCACCTTAAAGCGCCATATGAAGATACATTCGAAACAGAAGTTATTTATCTGTGATATATGCCGAAAGACCATTTGGACAGAAATGCAACTTACAGAGACATTTGAAACCACATGTTAGTGGTGAACATTCTGTATTTAAGTGTGACGAATGTGAGCAAGTTTTTACACGGAAGGATAACTTGAAGCATCATCTGAGATCACATGAATGTGAGAGATTCCTCTGTCATGAGTGTAATAAAGTGTTTGTACGACAGTTTGAACTGAAACAACATATACGTGCCCGACATTCTCGTTTACCTCTTGTGAGTGTAAACCGAAAAATGGCTTTATCTAATGAAAAATTTAAAAAGCTGAAGCAATCTGATGCTTTAAATGTTTTTAAAACTTTGGTGTTTTATCCTAACGAACATGATGAATGTGACTTAGAAGTATTTCATAGCCACTTACGAGATGAAATTCAAGAATGTCTAGCGATTCAAGCTGAAGAAAAAGGGGCCATTAAGTGGTATATGGTTGAAAAAATAGCACTTGAACGTGTGATTGATAATGAGGAGATTGAAGAAACTGAGTCTTATTTTCGATGTTTCTGTATGACCAAACGTAGGAAGAAACCATTACACAACAAATTGAAAAACGTTTCTCTAAAATAACAAAATCCTGTGATGAATTTGTGCAAAGAGGTTCCGTCTGGAAGCTTAAAAAAATTCACCATTTAGAACTCAAGATTGCTAAATATAATCCTCTTGTTGCAAGTTCAAATATCGCTTTACCTAAGAAATTGTATGATAAAAAAGCAGTGCTTAATATAAAAAATGAAGACAACAAATGTAGTGTCTTTTGGAATTTAAGCTGAATTTAGATTTTTCAAAACATCCTGAGCGAGTTTCTCATCATGTGCCTTTTGAGAGTGATATCCAGCTTGATAATGTCGAATGCCCTGTTCCCCTTCAGAATATATCCATTATTGAACAACTTAACAATTTACGGATTAATGTGTTTGGATATGAAGAGGATGAAGTTTGCCCACTGTATATATCTGAAAAACAAAATCTTGATGTCATTAATTTGTTACTAATTGATGATGGTGAAAAACAGCATTTTTGCCTCTTCAGAAAACTTTCAAGACTTTTAGGTGACCTGACTCAACATGGTCATGTCAGCCATTATTGCTATCGATGTTTGCATCGGTTTTCGAGCCAAGACCTATTGAACAAGCATATCGAATATTGTTCTCGACATGCAGCACAGCGGATACACTTACCCAGAGAAGGAAAATATATATTATCCTTCACGGGCACTCATCTTCAGAATCCTATCCCCTATGTGGTGTATGCTGACTTTGAAAGTCTTTTTTTACCCATTGCGTCAGCTACACCCTCCATTAAAACATCCTATACTGAAAAAACAATTTACCATTTTCCATGCGGATACGCTTACGTTGTTGTCGGACCCGATGGGAGATGTGTGAAGAAAGCTCAAGCATACCGTGGCAAAGACTGTGTGGATCACTTTTTAAATCAAATGATGCGAGAGAAGGATATATTAGGACGAAAGTTATTAAATATTGGACCTTTGACGCTTTCAACCGCACAAGAAAAAGCCTTTCAAGCAGCAGAGATTTGTCATATTTGTAAACAGGCATTAGGTGAAAAACGTACACGTGACCATGATCATATATCGGCAGTGTATCGAGGAGTTGCACATGTGGCATGTAACTTGAATTATAAGTAATGTAAAACCATTCTTGTCATATTTCATAACTTGGAAAATTATGATGGACATCATATTATGAGCAAACTCGGAAAATCTAAGATCACCAAATTGATGTGATTGCTTCTTCCATGGAAAACTATATAACTTTTAAATTGAGAAAACCAACATGTCCTATTCAGATGGTCTTTCTTAGACTCCTTTCAATTTTTTCCCACCTCAATAGAAAAGTTTGTTAGAAACCTTGAACCCAACCAATTCACCAAGAAAGGGGGTTATATACCCTTATGAATATTTTTCTCCTTTGAAAAATTTAATGAAAAAGAACTACCTCCCACTGCAACATTTTTTTAAGAGATTGACCAATGAAGCAATAGATGAAGAAGATTATAAACATGCCCAGAAGGTTTGGAATACTTTTCAGATTCAGAATTTTGGTGAATACCACAACTTGTATATAAAAACAGATATTCTTTTACTTGCAGATGTTTTTGAAAATTTCCGCATATTGTGCAGAAAATTTTATGACATCGATCCTTGTCATTTATATACAGCACCTTCGCTCGCGTGACAAGCGTCTTTGAAGAAGAATGATACACATTTATAATTGTTGACAGACATTGATATGTTGTTAATGATCGAAAAGGGAATACGTGGTGGAATTAGTATGATTTGTCATAGATATGCCAGAGCAAACATCCCCAATACCCCCGATTTTAAGGGAAATGAAGCTCCCAGCTACATCATGTAAGGGATGCTAATAACTTATATTTGTGGGCTATCTCTCAATTTTTACCCTTTGGAGGATTTAAATGGTGTGCGACAAGTCATATTACCGAAGAGTGGATTTTTTCTCTACCTGATGATTCTGAAATTGGATATATTTTCGGTGTTGACCTTAAATATCCCAAGAAACTTCACAAATTTCATAATGAATGTCCTCTGGCTCCGGAACGACTGACCGTAAATGAAGGGATGTTGTCTTCCTATATGCACAAAGCTTGCTTAATAATAGACAATTAGTGGGAGCCCGTAAACTTATGCCTAACTTGAATGATAAACAAAATTATATAGTACATTATCGTAATTTGAAATATTATTTGGAACTAGGCTTAAAACTTACAGACGTTTATAAAGTTCTTAAATTCAAACAGGCACCATGGCTTCAGAAATATATTAATTTTAATACAGAGAAAAGAAAGGAAGCAAAATCATCTTTTGAAAAGGACTTTTTTAAATTGATGAATAACTCCGTTTTTGGAGAAACTATGGGGAATCTCCGAAAAAGAAGAAATATTGTGTTATGTAATAATGAAAAAAGGGCGGAGAAATTAGTGGCTATATCTACTTTTAAAGCATTTAAAACATATGACAGAGACCTGACTGCTGTGGAAAGGCTTAAAACTAGTATTTTGATGAATCGCCCTATCCAAGTTATTAATGCATAAATTTAACTGTGATTTTATTAAAAAGGGTGTGCCGTGTCCTAAGAAGGCGGTAGCGATGGTCGAGGGTATTAACTTCGAAGGCTTAGCAATTTATATTCTCTTAGAATATGTTAACATGAAATTTATTTTATAACACGATCAAAGATATTCTGGAGTAATAATAAGTTGCTATGTACACAACAATGTAAAATTTGTTGAACAAAGTTTATGTAACAGAAATAGTGTCCATGAGAAGGTGGCAGCTATTCTATTAAGTCCACAGGCATTGCATCCCTTGAACGGAAAGCGCTGGTCTTGTCTCCGAGATAAAGATCTCCTTTTTCCGCGACGGCACCCTGGTGCCCTGTCGCCGCCGATTCGGGTATAATTCCCCGGTATTAGGGATCGTAAAGTCCGGCCCTTTCGGCCTTCAAAATCTTCCACTCCAAAAGTCGCTCTCCCAACTCCAGCCAAAATCTAATCTCTCCTCCGCATCCTCTCGTATATATCTCTCAATTATCTTCCTCTCAAAACAATAGCGAGTTTCTCAGCCACTAACTGTCCGTTCTTTTTAAGAACCTCCCAGGGATCTTTACTGTTGTCTCCTGAGTGGACACCTTAGGAAACTCCTCTTTTGCACGTGGATCCTGCGATCATATGCTCTCGTGAGAACGTATGTGAGTTCTCTTCCCACACTCAAAGATCAAAAAAGTGCCGGCTGCTCTTTAGCATTAGCAAACTGTCACCGATTGTCAAATGTCCAAGAGCGATGGTGACTGAGTAGTTTCATTCATCTTGCCGTGCGTCTTACTGGATTTTAACACATTTTTACTCTGTTTTAGAAAAGCATTAGTTCTTTCTATATGGCGAATCTGATATAGTTCAGATCTTTACAGGGTATAAAAACCAAGCGATACTGCTGTTTACTGAGACGGAGTCGTTGTGCTATCATATACAATCTAAGGATGTTTATACAGATATGCAGAAACATCGTGATTTGTTTGACTTCTCTGAGTATCCAAAGGATCACCTGCTTTATTCGGAAATCAACAACAAGACAATTGAGAAGTTCAAGGATGACCTCAATGGTGAATTAACCCTTGAGTTCATCGGTCTCAAGGCGAAAATGTATTCCTAAAATCTTTGAAAGCTCATAGATTGAAGGAGAGATTCGTGACCTAATGAACGAAAAAGTTTCGGTTCAAACTTTGGGAATCTCCGGGCGGTCTTCGACAGGATGAAAGAAAGTTTTCTCCGTCCTACACATTGAAAAAGACTTTACTTTAGTGTCTACTAGGATGACTGGTTATGACAGATCGAATTTTTTCAAGTTCTGCGGTATATTTCTGGACTTAGCCAAAATTTCGATAAGAGTTGATTTTACATTGGTTTTTCCTATGCTGGTTTCTGAGCAGTATATAAGGGTTTTGAGTGAAATATTGTAGATTTCTCACAACAGTTTACCTCGGTATAACAGTTAAAAATATCTTTTACATAGCATACACAGCAAAGTCATCAAAACACTTTTAGTTTGTTATCTTTTTTTTTTCTTGTTGTTGTTTTACATTGTCACTTGTTGCCACTTCTTTCCACACAACAAAAGCAATAATAAATTTTAGGGCGATATCGTTATATTTGTTTAAAGTTAATAATACTTAGATGGTTGTTTGAACACCCTAATAATGTGATTGAGAATAATTGGTAATATTTTATACGAGCTGACAAGGAACACTCCCTAAGATAATCACGGATTTGCTGCAAATTTGACATATAAGCAGTTAGTTCATGAATTGTACCTACATAGAGAATGTTATCTGCTGACATACGCTCGGAAAGGAGTTATCCTCTCACAGCTCCTCACAAGGTGAGAAATTAAAATTAAATTAAAACGGTGCTCATAATAATTTTTCGAAATATCATGATATTTTGTGGAATGTGATGAATGAAATGTGTGAAACGTCATGATATTTTGCGAACTAGAAGCTACAATTATGGCAAGTTACCGTATAATTAGCAATAGAGCAAAAGTGATATACTTTGATGAAATGATGGTAGCAAAATGATAATGAAAACCGGAGCAAAGACTGAAAGATGGGCATTCAATTATTCATTGAAAATATATATATATATATATATATATATTTTTTTTTTATTTATTTTTTTTTTAGGTAGAATATCTGATAAAATATTATAAGTTTTCGAGTTATCAAGGATTGATATTGATTTCACGTCGAATGACTACTCCAGCACTTTTATCAGTATTATCACTTTTACTCTAATTACCTAAAATTAATTTTAATTTTTTCATCTTTCCATCATTAACCACAAAAAAGTAATGATATCAATACAAAAACTCTTAACATGTTAAAATTTAGCGACACAGCACACTTTATGGCTCTTTTTAAATATGAGTTTTCAAAATAATAATAAAGATTGAGTGACGCTATGCTATTAAGTGAATATTTTTTTTCATCATTAAATATATATATATATATATATATATATATATATACTACATATACAAGTGCAAACATTATTTTGAACATTAAAATATATATAAAATTTATTCACGGATGTTTTTCATTCGTACCTCTCACACTCTCAGAAATAAAACTCTCCATTTTGACGATTCAGAAATCCTCGAGCTGTATTTCGTCGTTTTTGACGATCATTTCCTATTAACATCACGTGACTTTTAACGAAACGTAAACCCTCAAATATTTGACGAAAGTTTTGCCTCAATCACGGTCAGACTCAATGCATTTTAAGGAAACATTTCCTCAAATCCTCCTCAAATCCTACGATTTTAGCAAACAGATATTTGCTTATTTATGTTAGTCCTGTAATAATTTATTTTAAAACAGCACTTAGTGCTTTTCAGAAAATACTGAAATATAGGTAGTTGCACTGCAAATAGAGGCGTCTTAAATTCAAACAGATATGTGACTGAAAAAGCAATTAAGACACTTAAACGTCTGAAAATAAAATTTCAGACGTGATAGATGTCTAAATTTAAGACACATAAACGTCTTATTATGATCATGGCATAAATGAACTGAAACAAATGTTAGAATTATGATTATATGTCTGAATTTAAGACACTTGCAATTTTAGACATTTCAGGAATTCAGCCATTTGAACCACTCACCAAGTAAAATGAACTGAAGTGAGTAGATTTGTTTGTTGTTGCAAGCATGAACGGTGCGCGAGAAGAACGCGACCGGATTTGATTATTGCTGATTTGGCGGGCAACGGCTTTTACTCAACGGATTGGCGAATTTGAATTAAAGTATCTCAGTACAGTTAATTTGTCTGAAGTGTTAAAATTGCTTTTAAATTTATCAACATTTGATAAATTATTTGAAAGTGTGACGATATATTTTTCCTCAATCCGAAATCTCTATAATGACGTTTGTTATTCACATAATAAATGGAATCGTCAGTCGTCGTTATAACCTTATAACGCGTGTAAAGTTTCTGCTTTATTTCCAAAACATTACACTGAAAGAAGATTTGAACTTTGAATTCTCTTACTTGTAAATCGAAGATGAGTCAGAAAGTGAGTGTATCATCATTAATGAAGAGAAAGTAGTGACGCAGCATTTACTTTCTTTTGTGAAATAGTATGCACATCTACACATACATCCGTTGGTGTGTTAGTCGTTAGAGAAAATTTTTTTTTAGCATAGTGATCCGATGTCTGTATTTTATATCTTTGTGTCTTCATTTTATACATACTAGACGAAAATTTATATTCGGTTTATTGGAATGGTTTGTCAGTACGTGCTTATAAATGGAGATAAAAAAAAAATCATTTGGGAATTATATTTTTCATGGAAATATAAAATTTTCAAAAATTTCTACGATAATTTTTATTCAAGACTCACCAAATATTCAAAAGAATAGCATGATATTTATAAAAATACAGTGCTAAAATAATATGAATACGCATATATTTTTAAAATGGCGTTCAGTATCGTAAAATAATATGTCCTTCAAACTGGATTAGCTGTTACAGTTTTGGATATTTACGCCAAGGTAAGGTATTCCACAGGTTTGGAATGATAATTCACAGAACGTTCTTACATATATATTATTATTTATTTACTATTTAAATTATTCTTATTAGACTAATTTGCATTTGTAATATTTTTGTCTTTTTTTTTATCAAATAAATATATTTTGTGTGAAAAAATTTGTTTGCTTATTTCTGATGCTTTTCAATGAGTGCATATAATTTTCAGTATTAATAAATATATTTAATTCTCATCTAGATCTTTACTTTATAAATTAAAGTTTCATGTATAGTAAATAATCTATTTATTGATTGAATAATAACGTGAAAAATACAACAGTTTCAATTAGATTTGGTAAGATGTAAAGAAGTTTTGAAATTATGGAATTAATGTTTCCTGCATGCTATTAAAAAAGAATATTTATAATTTTGTTAATGATTGTTAAATAGCTCATATCATCTGAGCAACATATTAAAAAATTGTTCAGTATAAGTTTAAAAAGAAGCTAATTTTTATATAACTTTGCACAAGTAAGTTCTTTCCTTGCGAATTCCTTTATTTTATATTAGTGATATAATTTTACATACAAATTTTCATTTTTAGTGACAAGAGTGCCATTTATTTATCTTACAGAGTATATTATTGAAGTGATTTTTTTTATATTAACAAATTTAAATTTATCTTTGAGAAACCATGAACTTTTTATTTTTTGTTTTATATGGGGGATATAGAGTATGAAAAGAAATCTCGAAAGTATAAGGGTTTGTGTTATCGTGTATTTCGGAGTATTTGTAAACTTGCAGTTTTTCCTATTGGAAATAAATCACTCTTATTGTATTCAACTGTACGCCGATACTATATATATAGGGTAGATGTGCCAGTAATGGACACCCTTAAGGAATTTCTTTAAAAATTATTTTTTTATTAATAGTTATAATTATTATATTTCAGTTTTTTCAATATTATATTAATCTATCAACAATATTTAACCATTCTTATAGCCTCATTTCCCCATATGAATAGAAATTTAATTTTAATTAACAGAAATATATCAAAACACCCAAAAGCCCAGTAATGGACACCCTCTGGCCCAGTAGTGGACACCCTCTGTTCCAGTAATGGACACCCCATAAAAAGTAATAAATATAATTGTTTTTATGACTGTATTTAGAACCAGAATTTAATGAATACATACTAATGAAACAAAATAGTTATTTTAAATAAATTTAACAATTAGGATACCAGTAATTAATAAAATATTTGTGATAATCATTTACTGTTTGCATTAATTATTGTAATTATCAGAAGATCGATGTTTTAATTATTTTAGATGGATAATTTAAAATATTAAATATCAGACAATTACAGCTATCAAATTATTGAAACAGTGGTGGATTTAAAAGGTAATAATAATAATAAAAAAAAAGTTTTGGAATATTAATGTTTAGTTTTGTGCCACTATTTTTAATAATCTTCCAGAGATTACTTGATGTATCATTTATAATAATTAATATTACAAATATGAAAGAAATGATATTGTGAGTTGAATATTTTAAATACTAAATAAAATAATTCCAAAATAAAACTGTAGAACTGATGTTTGAGGCCACTGATCTGCAGATTTACTAGTTTCATGAATATTACCTATAACTTTCATTAATAGTATTGCTTTTTTTTTTTTTAACAAGGAAACATTTAAGACAGAAAATGGATTTTTAATAGCTTCTGTAACTTAATTGTTTTTATTTAAACGGAGAGGGATTAAGCCCTATGAGCCCCTCTCTGACTGCACTCTTAAACTGTATTTTTCTACTTCCTGGCTGGTTTGATTGCCAGATTATAAAATATGTGAGGTATATATATATATATATATATATATATATATATATATATATATATATATATATATATATATATATATATATATATATATATATATGTACTACATAAAAAAAAAAAATAAAAAAAAATATTGAAATTTTACTAATCACATAAAATAACTTAAAAGCAGTTATTTATAAAAGTTTTGGTGTTATTACATTTTGGTAAGTATAATTTAAAAATTAAATTTGATTATTTAGGTTTGTAGTTAAGCCAAAATATTTTATGCACTATAAATATTACTGAAATTGCATTTGTAGCAATGTCTACATGGGGTGTCCATTACTGGAAAATGACTAATTAACCATCCCAGTAATGGACACCCCCTCCTAAAACCTTAAAAATAAATGAAATTTAGTAAATGGCCGTTAGTATATAATATTCTAAGTTTCCTATTGCTACTCAAACAAAAACATTCAAATTTTGCAAGAAAATAAATAATATATAAATTAATTAAACGAAGCCAACTCTTAGCCTCTTCGTTAAGATTTTCACAGAAAAACAGTGAAACTTTGAAACATTATTTTCTGCTTCTTGATTGGTTTGATTAAAAGTGTAAACAATAACCCAGTTTTATAAAACATGCAAGGGGGTATTATAAAAAAAATAATTAAAGCTAAATATTTATTTGTTATTTTTTTATGAACCAAAAACATCAAGGGGTGTCCATTACTGGAAGGGTGTCCATTACTGGCACATCTACCCTATATTTAATAATCCTTATGAAAATTTATTTCAAGATGGAATATACCTAGTATGTATTTCCTGCGTTACATCTCAACACCATACTTAAATTTTTAAAACATGAAGTGATCTTGAAAGTAATTATAAACAAATTATAAAAATCGGCGTAATTAATTAAATATGTGCGGAAAATATTAAAAAAATCAATTTAAATAACATCATGCAAAAAATTAAAAAAAAAAAAAAAGAAGATGGGTATAAGAATTCTCGCCCATGACAGTAGGAGATATTTTTCATTTTTGTAATAAAATTTAAGACCTAAATAAACATGTTGTGAAAACGCACTTCTAATGCAAGATTTCAAACAAGTATTGCCAATAATTCTGACTGATTGATAAAGTGTAACTATGCTGATATTTAATATATTTTGAAAAAGTAACATGGTTTGAAGATTAATTATTCTTATAATTATTTTTGCTCCGAGTATGTATATATTTTCATATTATTATAACATTTTTTAATACTAATTATTTTTATTGTGATGTTTATGGGAAGAAAAATGTTTTTAGAAGTGTTTTTCAACCCTCAAAGAATTTTTTTTAAGCATATCTGGGTGCTAAAAAGAATCCATGAAAATAATAATAAAACAGAAACTCATTAAAAAAAAAAAAAAAAAAAATCTGGATTTTAAGTTTTATTTATTTATTTATTTATTTATTTATTTATTTATTTTTGGTGTGTGTGTGTGTGTGCCTGTGTTCGTTAATGACAACGTTAATATCAACACACGTTATCTTTTAAATTTAGTTTGTAGAATATTATTGAATAGTATCAACAACTGGACCTAGAATTTATTTGGAACATATTTCTTATACTGTCACAAAAAAGGTAAATACTTTTTACCCTTTAGAATGTGCATATAAATGAATATACAGCAAAACCTCTGAATAGCGGACACCTCGAGAGCACGGAATTAGCCCGCTATTTGGTGGTGTCTACTTTAAAGAGGTGAAGACGTACAGATTTAAAGGTGTTGGGGATAAGAAAAAAAAAAAAAAAAAAAAAAAAAAAAAAGAAGTGTTCGCTATTCAGCAATTTCTGTTATGGAGGTTTTACTTTAAATACACACAGTAAAACCTGCGTAACGGACATTCCTGAATAGGGGATACGTCTGTTTAGCGAATCATAGGGCTTCTGCTTAAAACATGGGCTAAGGGTACCTGCTCCTTTTTGTTTTTTATTGGGGGGGGGGGGGGGGGGGCGTTGATACAATTTTCGTAAATCTGCAATTTTGAATACCTTTCGAAATTACGCTGATTATAATGAATATTTTGAACGGTTAGAGTAATATAGTATGATTTAAGAAGGTTTTCGCTACACAGAGATTTCTGGTATTCGGGAATGTTCATTAGCGGACACTTCCGAGTTCCGAATTCTGGTCACTTCTATTTAACGAACCATAACGTTGGGTTGGATTTTTTGCAGACGCAGGATTTTATTAAAGCATTAGCAAATTGGGCGATGCCCCCTTCCCTTTGTATTTTGGTGGCCCCAAATTTGGTATTCTATTTCTGTAAAACTGATATTTTGAATGTCTTTCAACATTATGCTGATTAATGTGCTGTTGTCAAATGTTTCAATATTTCTTGCTAATGATAAATAATATAATAACAACAACAACAAAAAAGTAAGAGTTTCATACTTTTTTTTTTTTTTTTTTTTTTTTTTTTTAATGTTGGGATCTCATATACTGAAAATTTTGTGTAATCTAGTGTTAGATTTTATTTAACACACAAATAAAAATGTCACTGGGAATATCTAATTTAAATGGAAAAAAAAATTGAACAACAAATCAGGGATAAGATTCTTTCTGAAGGAGTGATTCATTTTTTTTTTTATAAATGGGAATAATTGGTTACCATAAAGCAGAGCTGATTGCAGCATGGACAAACTGGGCTGTTTCTTTGTGCCTTTAGCTTTACGTGCTCCTACATTTGGTATGAAATTTCTATAAAGCTGATATTTTAAATTTGTTTTGATCTTATACTTATTTTAATAAATATTTTGTACTTTTAGAAAATGATTAGGTTAAGAAAAAGAAATATTTATCCAAATATGTATTTGTATTTAATGACATTGAATAGGCTTAACTTTTTTTTGTAACAGTATATGAAAGGCGCGGGCGGGGGGGAGGGCGGAGGGGGGAGACGAATGAATACTAGATCTTTGGACTAGAATTAATTTAAAGTTCTCACTGAAAGTAATAAACGTTTTTTATGCGCGCATATATGATATCACATAAATACATTTTTAGGTGATTGTATATATATATATATATAATATCCTGTTCCAAAACTACAAAATACTGATTACAATCGTCATAAGTTCAAAAGTGATTTAAAATATCAGCTTTATGAAAATTTTGTACCCAATTTGGGGTACCCTAAAATAAGGGGGCAGATGCTTCAAAGTTTTCCTGCGCTGCGATCAGCTCTGCTTTATGGTAACAAATTATTCCCATTTATAAAAAATGTTTCAATGTGGTCAAATATGGCTGCGTATGTGGCTTAGAAAGAAAAGTGGTCAAAGATGGCTTCATATTGGTGGTGGGGGGGGGGGGGAGGAAACCGGCTCTCAAAGATGGCCGCAATTAAGACATTTGAAATGTCTGAAATTCAGATGCAAGAAGTGTCTAAAAATTTTCAGACATTTTAAAATGTCTGAAAAACGAACACTCTTGTTTCAGACACTTAAGTGTCTGAAATTCAGACACAAGAAGTGTCTGATAATTTTCAGACATTTTAAAACGTCTGAAAATTGAACACTGCCTTTCAGACACTTAAGTGTCTGAATTTCAGACATTTCAGTTTAGAGTGTGTTGTTTCTTCATTAGTTATTTTTTTAGCTGTTAGAATTTTTAGGAATGCTTATTAATATTATTATTATTTTATTTATATGTTGTCGTTCGTTATGTTTTAATTCGAAAAGAATAAATTTCCTGTGTTTTTCAAAACCATTCAATAAGAAAATTAGGTCAATAAAATTTCAAACTTCTAGGATATCTTTTTTTTTTTTTTTAAGAAGTATATTATGTTTTCAATCAAATTAAAAATAAACATAATTGATCCCTCTCCTCTTTATAAACAGTAAAGTGTTAAAATCTTATCCTCCTACTCAAAGTGATAAAATCTCACGCAATATGCACTTCACAATTCAATATTTGTGAGCAACAAATTAACCAGACCATATTCTAATCATCCATTGATCAAAGAAAATTTCAGTTGTAAATTATTTAATCAAGCCATATTATAATTATTCATTGATACGAGAAAACCATAAAAATAAATTAGCTTTCCTTAAAACTTTCAGAAAATATAGCAGCCCGATAAAATTGCAATCTACGTTATAAAAATAAAACACGAAGTAGAATTCATTATACCAGTCTAAAAGCAGACACTTTCAAGTCCCCAGCAGCCAGGTTGGAAGAACAACGACCTCCCACACGAAAGGTCATGAGTTCGAATCACGCCGGGGAAAGAGAGAGGTGATTTTTTTTCTTTCCCCGTGTCAAATACTGGAGCTTACAAACTGATTGAGAGATGGCGCCACCAGCCCTCTTTTGACAAAACTATTGACGAAATTTATATCGTCAAGCAAGTGAAGAAACTAATTTCATCAATTTGACGAAATGTTCGCTCGGAGCATTTTCCAGGAAACTATTTCGTCAAAAACAAAGAAAATTTCGTGAAATCTGAGTATTCATTTCTGAGAGTGCATAAATTCAAAATAAGAGTTTTAAAAGAAATGATATCAAAATTCTAGAGACGCCTTAATGTGATTTTAAATAGTTTGTTTTAAAATTCAATTACAATTATTTTTGTTTTGCCTTCTGTTCTATATTTACACATTCAAACAATACTTAAAATTTTCCAGTACACTGTTAAACATATCACACTTTCACTGACCCTATATTATCCATTGAAATGTGTTTATTTGTATAAAATGATTTATCCTTTGCGTCACGCTATCCAAAATAGCAAGTAAAAATCATGTAAAGCGGTTATCTTTGCATACTATCCACTTGCATACATTTCACTAGTTAGTTTGAATACTATAACGCAAAACAACCATTTACATAATTTTCTCTTACGATTTTAGATAGCATGACGCAAAGGATAAATCAATTTATTGAAATAAATACTTTTCAATGCATAATATAGGCTCAGACAAGATCAGTAAAAGTGCGATATGTTTAACAGTGTATTGGAAAATTAAAAGTATTGTTTCAATGCGTAAATATACTCAAGAAGACAAAACAAAAACAATTATAATTGAATAATAATAATAAAAAAATAAAGTCACATTAAGGCATTACCTCGATTTTGATATCATTTCTTTTAAAATCCATATTTTGAATTTATGAGAGGTGGGAATGAAAAAACAACAGTGAATAATTTTATATATCTTTTCATGTTGAAAATAATGTTTGTACCTTTAAATATATATACACAAAGAAAGAAAATAAAATGATAAAAAAAAATTAATTAATAGAATAGTGTCACTCGAAATGTAACCATTATTTGTTAAAACCCTTTTTAAAAATTATTTAGTCATAAGTTTATGCCATTTCTTTCTGTAAAAGTCAAGTAATACATTTATGGTTTTATCATTAGGCTCGTTTAAAGTTAAAAATACCTCCTACCAGATCATGCTTTGAATTCTGCTATGATGCGTTTTAGGTTTTTAAGTAACTTTTATGTGAATTAAGTGTTTTCCATATATCATATCATTGACGCATTTTCTTGTATATACAAAGTCAAACAGTTGTACTTCTTATTATCAATCAGCATTGTTTTTATATTTCGCCAAAATCAATGAAGGATTGTAAGCATCTCACAAGTAAATATGTATAATAAAAAAGATTTAAAAATATTTTGTGTAGTATAAATAACAAAGTAATCGAATCGCTTTTATTTTATCAATCTTTGCCTTTTTTCTGTTTTGCATAATGCAACTTGTTGCCACTTCTTTTTGTAAAACACGGGTAATAATACATTTTATGGTGTTCAGATCGTTGCTTGATCTCCGTAACAATAGTGCTCGAGAAGATAAATAATATAATTGCGAACTGACGCTGAGTGTTTTTCAGATACTGTTTCATGTCTCATTTCCTTTGTAAATAAAACGTAAAATTTTTGTACTTCTTATGATAAATCAACATTGTTTTTATTTTCTGTTGGAGAAAATGATGGATTTAAGTATTCCGTAGATAAAAATATTACATTTTTTCTTTCTAGAATCAGAGTAACAGAGCGCTTAAAATTTTTAAGTTTCTTCGTGTTTCTTGTCAATAATGATGGCATAGTGATATGATTTTATTCCTCAAAATGCAAGGTAATAATGTAGTCTTATTATTTTAATTTTATATTTATTCTTATTTTATTTTGCGTTTTGATACTTGTTGATATTTCTTTCTGTAAAACTCGTGTAATAATACATTTTATGATATTATCATTGGTCTTGTTTAAAGCTAATAATATTGATTGTAGCTTGAATTGTTAGATAATACCCTTGAGATTACAAATAATATTTTTATGTGAGTTGAGTGTTTTATAACAACCATTCTATGCCTCATTTTCCTGTAAAAGCAACGTAAAACGGGTGTACTGCTTATGATCAATCAACGTTGTTTTCATAACCCACCGAAACAATGAAGAATTATAAATATCGTGTACATAAAGATGATATAGAGGATTTCCCTTCTTTTAAAATCGGAAACAGGTCACTGATTTGATTTTTTTTATTTAATTTTATTTATTAATAATATGGTATTGATTCCATTTCACTCCATTAATTATTTTTTAATATACATATTTTTAATTTCATTCAGCGCCTGTCTGACAAAAAATATCCCTGCTTGGGAGATCAGATTTAAATTCCCTATAAAAACTGAATAATTCAGCTTTAGCAATTATTTATAAAAATAAATAAATAAATGATTAAAATTTTTAAAAATTGAAAAATGTATCACTAATTTAAAGAAAACTTAACGTAATTTACATTCCGGCATATAGAGAGTCAGCATTTTATGAATAAATATCAGATTTTGTAAAATACTTACAGTAAAATTATACAGAACTTTGTCTAATAAGTAATCTCTGTGATATCATTATTTCTCAATACTGTTTTTTTACACATTCTACCGGAAACAATAAAAGATTGTTATAAGCATCACGTACATAAAGATGTTTCCTCCCTTTCAAAATCGGAAACAAAATACTGATTTTTTAAATTTAAGTTTCTTTGTCTTTCTTATTAATAATATGGTAATTGGTGCTATTTTATTCATTTATCATTTTTTTAATATAACATGCTGTTAACTTTATTAAATCGCTGTCTTATAAAAAATATCCATACTTTGGATACCAGTTTTAAAATTCCTTATAGAAACTGAATATGGCTTTAACAATTCAGGTATCATTATTTTACCCGCCACGGCGAGTAGATTTTCTGATAGGGTGAGTGAATTTTTAGGCAATCTTTGAAAAACTACATACGCTATTGGAAGACATGACAAAAATTAATTTTTTTAAGTTGGCTTATATTTTTCAACTTTGCAAATTTACCGCGATATGAGCTTGGTACTGCAAGTTCTATCTTATACTAAACTTTCCTCTGTTGTTATTTCTTAGTTTAACAAGAAAAAATTATGAAAATTCATTCTAGTAACAGCGATTAATTATTTTTGCAGTCACGTACATTTTGTCATAAAAATTTTCAACCGTACGTTACGTTTTGCTGGCTGGAAATATTTTCTGAAAATTCCCCACTCCTGACATTTATTCATAAAATAAATAAATAAATGAATAAAAATGTTAAAATGTTAGAAATGGATCGCTAATTTAATGAAAATTGAACATAACTTACATGTTATACGGAGAGTAAATTTCCTAATAAATAAAAAAGGTTTTCTGAAATACTCGTAGCAAAATTATTCAAAGTTTTAGCCTAATAAGTAATCTCTGCACTGTAAAAAAAAAAAAAAAAAAAAAAAAAAAAAAAAAAAAAAAAAAAAAACGGAGATTCTACTGGCAATGGAGACACCAGTACTATTTCCGTATTTTAACGGAAAATTTCCCTCATACATTCCAGAAAAACAGAAAATCTTCTGTAATTTATGGGGGAAAAATTCCTTAAAAATACGGATTTCTGGAATTTATGGAGAGGGGGGATTTCCGTTAAAATACGGAAATAGTACTGGCGTCTCGATTGCCAGTAGAATCTCCTTTTTTAGCCCTTACTTTTTTTTTTTTTACAGCGTGGGTATCTCACTAAATATTTTTTTAACGGAACTTAGGACCCTTAAAACTTAAAAAATTTCATTTAAAAACAAAATATATATTAAATGGTGATAATTTCTGAGCACTTAAAAAAATCACTCTTAACAGTTGTTAAATAAGGAATAGTTCCAAAGAAACTCCACTCCACTTTAAAGTTCTTTTTCTCAAAATATGTTTTGGGGTGTTGCGCGTAAGATAGTTAAAAAAAATTTCAATATTTTTTCCTGAAATTTTCAGGTACGTATAGTAGGCTCTGTAAAGTGAACCTAAATACTCGTCTTTTTTGTTGAAAACATATTTTTTACACCCTTTGTGGTGTTCTATTGCTAATTTAAAAAAAAAAAAAAAAAATAGAATTTTTTAGAATTTTAATTTACGCAAAATAAAATTTTGTTTTTAAAACATAAAAATACTATCAATAAACAATTTCTTAGGTTCAGTATAAAAAAGTATAATTATATACTAAAAAATTTGTTTTACGTGCAGAAATTCTTTTGTTATCATGCGCCCCAATCTGTGGATTCTCAGTTTTCTGCTCGATAAATGTCTAAAATAAAAATTTAAAAACCCTTATAAAAACTAATTTTACCCATTATGATATGAAAAAAAAAAAAAAAAAAAAAAAAAAAAAAAAAAGAAAAGAAACGATGGGAAAAACATGCCTTTATTGCTGCCTTTAAAAACTGTGTTTAAGTAATGTATACTTTTAACATATAAAAAGACAAAAATGGGCATTTGGTGTCGCTTTTCGATGAGTCCTAACTCATCTTAATGTAATGCTGATATTACTGCAATAACTGTGTACATCTGGATTAATATTCATTTCCTGATCACATGCGTTCCATCAGATACACATAATAGGGTTATTATAAATCGAAACTGATACATAACTGATGACATTCAGATCCAGTACTGTTTATTTTTTTAAAAATATATCAAAAAGTTGCAACTGGAAAAAAAAAAAAATCATATTGTATTTATTCAAGCCTCCCCTCCCCCTCCCGTCCTCATCCCTTGGCTAAATGATATTATGTGTGGCGACTGTTTTTATAGGAAATAGGTTTTAATGCTTTCTTATTTTTTGTTATTATTAGGTGCGTTTGTAATTATATAAATACGTAGCACCTAAAGTCGTCGTCTGGTCCGTGCGTCTGTCTGTCTGTCCGCATATAACAGCGCAAAAACTACCCAACCGAATGGTTTGAAATTTAATATATATAATTGTTGCAGAATTTTTTCGAGTCATTTCAACTTTTATGAAAATCGAATATTCCATGATAGGTAATTATTCTAGGTTGCCATGGTGAGTAAGTCCTATTTAAGATGGAATCCTATTATTTCAGCATTAGTGAATTTAATGTTATATAATCGTAATAAATTTTGTATTCATGTGTTTTTGCATAAGAGTGAAAAAGCTATTGCACCAAGATCTGAATATTTATAAAACTAGTTATAGTACGAACGCACCTCATTTGCCACGTTTGACGCACAATTTCCGACTTTTTTTTATTACAATGAACGTATACCTTAAATTATAAGTTGATAAAGTAATAATAATAATAATAATAATAATAATAACAACAGCAATAATAAAATAAAATAAAGGAAACTCGAATATTCTTTTAGATTTAAGCTATGCACATGCACTTCTGTTTTCAGTTTTCATACTGGGGCGTCAAATAGCCCCTCTCTGATTTTGAAGGGTTTTTTTTTTTCATCTTTATCTGTTTCTTTATTTTCTAATTATTCTTTGAAAGTTTTCGTTTGTTTTCACCAATAACTTGCATGTACATAAATTGTAATAGTAAAAATATTTCTTCAAAAATATGTATGAAAAATAAATGCTAAAAAATAGTGCATTTCGTAAGTTCGCAGATAATTATGGGTTTACTTTATATCCATTTGTTTCCAACAAGAAAAATCCGAAATGATGCCCCTGTTTGCATATCAAATTCTTTGACATTTTCTGTAAATTTTGAACGGAATCATTAAACTGTAGAGTTTATTTCATTTTATCTTTTTATTTTATTTTATTTATTTATTCATTGTATGTATACGATTGTGAGAAAATTTTAAAAATGGTTTTCTCGATTGTCAGTTTATTTACAGGTAAATTCGTGATCTATTAACTGTGTATTCATTACAGCATAAATTTTAGCGATAACGTTTCATTTTTTAACACTTTACAAAAATAAATCAATAAATAATTCAAAACGAAAAGAGAAAGCGAAAAAAAATAAAATACTTCTTTTAATAACGCGAAGCTTTCTGACACATTTAAAGGATTCGCTTTTATATTTAAAAGCATGAAAGCGATAAGTTTAACTAGTGACATGATTTGTAATAATCCAGTAACATTTCTCATTTTCCGATAAATACGTCATGAAGACATTCGGTCAATTAAAAATGCCAACTTTGACAGCAAATTTGGTGAGATCCTTTATTTTTATCGAAAAATGGAAGGCACTTTTCGAGTTCATAATTTCTGATTAAGAATACGTGCATATTGCATGCATCGAAGATTAAAAGAGATTTCGCGAATGTGTCAAAAAGTAGCACTTGGATTGAGTTACAGCCTTAAAAGTAGTGTAAGAATTAGAAACACATAATCACAAAACAGAAATTCACATTTCCTTTCAAATAATGATAACATTTTGAATAATTACACAAATTAAAATAGTTCTAGTAATTTAAAAAATAAAATTTTAAAAACTTTATTCATAATATTTTCTAATATTTTTTCAATCTTCTTTTTTTTAAGGCAGTTCCCCAAAAATATTTTCTCCGTGTAAACAACACGAAACTTTCCATGACTCGTTTTTAAGACGGCAATTTTTTTCTTCTTTGCGCTGTCGCGTCCGAACATTCGTATCAAAACGACAACTTTGACAGCATTTTCTGAAAAAGCTTCTATCTTTACTAAAGAACGAAAAAAAAAATTGATTTCGGAGTTTCTTAATAAGAGTACCTGCTAATTTGATAAGTTTGCAAATAAAAATTAAGAAAAATGTGTCAGAAAGTAGCCAATTTGGATTCGAGAACAACCTTAAGAAATTTCTCATATTCTTTAGCCGTAATATAAAAAACTAAACTATTAGTTGCATTTACAGAAAACAACACCATTTTCAACTAACATTTAAAAAAACAAAAACAAATAAATAATGTGGCATTCTCTTGTTAAATGAATAACGATTTACATTTCTGTAATTTTTAACAATTATTATTATTATTATTATCATTATTATCATGTATATATATTTCTAACATTTATTAATCATTGAAATTCATCTGTCATTTTCTAGTTATTATTGTTATTATTATAAGTCTGATCTATGAATAAGTTTCATAGAGTTGATTTATACTAATAGTTAAACATTTCATGAAATGGATCAGGTATCAGCGCTATTTAGAAATAATGAAGATAAAAAAAAAACAAAAAAAAAACAGAGAGAGAGAGAGAGAGAGAAAAGAAGAAATAAACAAATTTCAATATATATATTTATATAAAGAAAAGATTTATTTTCCGATATTATAAAGAAAACCACAGAATTCATTTGCCTCTATAAAAAAGATATTATTTTACCGTAAAGTATCGAAAGTAAGCGCCCCCCCCCCCCCCCCCGAGCGCCATTTATAAACCCTCCCCTTCAAGTTTTGTTTTTTGACGCTTTCAATCCTTCTGTTTATTTTATTTATTTATTTTTATTATTATTTTTTTTTAATACCTCAATTTTTTTGTTTTTATATCCCCAAAATGAACATCTTACGCAGTTTATTTTTATCTAATCTCTTTACATATCATTAAATCATAGGATGGCATACTTTGCTATATGCGATGGATGCGCGCTGACCAGACCTTTGAAAGAAATACCCCTTTCGAAGGATACTGTTAATATTTCCCTTGATTTTTATGCTATAAGATTTAATAGATTATTTATATTGAGTTTAAGTTTTATAATTTTTGTTCATACTTGATACCTAATTTAATTATTTTTTGTAAGTTTGCTCATGAATTTATTATTTTTATTAATGGAAACTACTTGGCTTCCATGGAAGGGAATTTTAAGACCAAAAAATGTTAATTTGATGTAATTTTATTTTGAAAATTGTAAAAATCCTGTGAAACTTCATAAATTCCAAATATACTGCTATTCGTTTCGAATAAAATTAGATTTCTTTTACTGACATATCTCAATCTCAAAATTTCCTCACAATTGACAATATCGAAGAAATCCATTATTAACTTGCTTTATAAACTATACATAAATACCTTTAATAACATTATAAATAAATAATTCTTAATAACACTATAAATAAAAACTTCTAAATTTATTATTACTATAAATATATATACTTCAAAATAACACTATAAATAAATACTTTTAACTCATTAATTACAAATAAATACTTAATAAATACTTCTAAACTATAAATAAATTTAAATTAATCAATATTTTAATACTAAGAGTTAAACTTGCATTAAACTTAAAATAAAAAACTCCTTGTATCCTTTGGGGGAAAAAAAGGGAATGAAAATTTATATTGTATAACACTTACTATGCTTGCTTTCATATCTAAAATCTTTCACTTATACATCTTTTTGTATACATATATTTACATCTCTCTTATATTCCAATTGAAATGTGTATATTTTATTTATTACCAACCATAAGTCATAAAAGTAAGAACAGAGCTCCTATAACTTATTCTATGCTATAAACATGATTTATTTTATGCTTTCCAAAACTGCTATATTTGGCACGAATAAAATTAGATTTCTTTTAACTGATATATATCTCAATCTCAAAATTTTCTTACAACTGAAAATATCCAAGCAATCCATTATTAATTTGCTTTATAAACTATAAATAAATACTTCTAATAACATTATTATAAAGAAATAATTCTAAATAATACTATAAATAAAAATGTCTAACTTAATTATTACTATAAATAAATATTTCTAATACTGCAAAGAAATATACACTTCTAAATAGCACTATAAATAAATACTTTTAACTTAATAATTATAAATAAATACTTAATAAATGCTTCTAAAGTATAAACAAATTTAAATTAATCAATATTTTAATACTAAGAGTAAAACTTGCATTAAACTTAAAATTAAAAACTCCTTGTTCTTGTTACTCTTGGAGGGAAAAAAGGGAATTAAAATTTATATTATATAATACTTATTATGCTTGCTTTCATAGCTGAAATCTTATCATTTATACATCTATTTATAATACTTACATCTTATTTCTTATATTCCAATTGAAATGTATATATCTTATTTGTTACCGATCATAAACCATAAAAGTAAAAAGAAGTAAAAAGAGACCTCCTATCACTTTATTCTATGCTATAAACATTATTTCTTTTATACTTTCCAAAACTGCTATTCGGTTCGAATAAAGTTAGACTTCTTTTACTGATATATCTCAATCTCAAAATTTACCCAAAACTGACAATATGGAAGCAATCCATTATTAAATTGCTTCATAATGGTGCATAGTAAAAAAGGGCCCTGAATGAATTCGATTCTACACTTTAGGTATTTTCGAACACCTGAATATCTTTCTTGGAGGGTCCGAGAAAGAATGCATAAGAGAAACATCTGTGATAAAGGGAAGAAAGGATATCAAAGAATTGGTTGGGCGCGCATAACAAAAGTCAGCGCGCGCAAGATGCGTTTTGATGCAATCGATAAAAGAGGCCCGTTTGCGAAGAAAAATATATTTAGAGGGGATAAGGGGAAGTGGGATATTATATATAAAGAAAAATTTCTGGGAACTTTTTAGAGATTAGATGAAAAAGAGTAAGAGGTCATCAAAGGTAAGATTTTCTACTCGTACATAGAAAAGTTTACCACTATTGTTATTTATTGTTATTGCTATTAGAATAACTGATAAAATATTTAATTTTATATGGATATTCAAAGAAATATAATTTTTTAAGAACACTTTAGTTAATTAACAGTTATTTTTTTAGCATTAAACAGGAAAAGATTAATTATTATTTAAAACTATAAATGAAATATAAATCAATAATATCTTTATTTTTAAAAAGCACACAATTTAATAAAGAAACGTATAATATTAATTAGGTAAGTTTTAAAAACAATTTATTTTTTTTTGTCAGCTTAGCATGACATGGAAAACGAATAAATATCCAGTGGAAATTTTTATTTCTGTTAAATAAATGAATATTTTATAAATTAAAAAAATAAAAAGAGCTCAAAATAATATTGGAAAGATTATGATTATATAAAAAATAATAATCAGTTATCATTTATCACTTTATTGAGAATCAGGAAAATAGAAAAAAAAAAAAACAAATCTTTATAACCTCTTCGAGTCCAAATATTTTTCTATTTTGAGAAAAATTACTATTACGTTAATAATATTAAAAGTAATCTATTCAAATAACGAAAGTTAAGGTTTGCGTAAATTTAACAAATTTAGTTATTTTGCATACTATTCGTATGACACTAGGCTAAAGAACAATTTTTTGAAGTTGTTTGGTAAATGTCATACAACAGAAACCAACAGCCATGACAATTTTGTAGCATATTTCTTAATGTTTTATCGCAAATTATTGCTTCTGAAAAGTGGTCCCTATTTTAAACTTAGAGAGTGAAACATATGCTTGAAATAAACGAAACGTCAAAGGTGCAAAGAGATTTAAGCAAACTACTTTTATTATTATTATTATTATTATTATTATTTCTAAATACTGAAGAACACAAATGAAGTCATAATAATATATGTAGACTAAATGCTAAAAAAAAAAAAAAAAAAAAAAAAAAAAGCTACACATATTAAATAAATATGGTCGGCTAATTTAACGTAAATTTTAAAATTATTCAGCATTTAAAATTTTGAAACAAGCAATTAAAAAACCAAAATTTAAGCTAAAATACTTTTCTAATACTTATACTATAAAAAAAATTTCCAAGCAGTATTTGCTTTAGCATATGTATCTAACTTTGTTTACCATAGCACAAGTTGATGCTAAGTAATAAGTTACTAATCCATTCACTATAAATAATGTGAAATAATTTATAGCTTATATATAAAGAAAAAAGCTGTTTGAACTTTTTTACTCTAAAAATGTAAAAATAAAGTAAGAAAATTTTTATAGTTTAATTTAGAAAATAAAGAAAAAAAAATAATATTCTGGATTTTAATAAAATGGAATATTTTTTTTTTAAATATTTCGTTTTCTTTTAACATTTAACATTTCAACTTTTAACATTAAACATTTTCGTTTTCTTTTTCTTTCTTTTCATTATTTCCTTTCCCCCATAAAAAAAAAAAAAAAAAAAAAAAAAAAAATCTAAATACCAAAAGGACTAAAATAAAACTGCATTAAAAGTATTTTTGCAATAGTCACATAAAATATAAAATGAACTTCAAAATATTTATTAAATTAATAGAAAAAAGGAAGGAGATATTTTCTATTTAAAAATGGCAGTAGAGAATATGTACTTAAATGGTTCTTTAGATTTTCAGAAAAATATGTATATGTATATATGAATGAGAACATATGCAAATCCACATAAAAGTGCAGTTGTTGTTTAAATTTTTTTGAACACTTAAAGTTGATAGATTTCTCATTATTTCTAATTTTACCCGTTTTCCAGTTTGACATTTATCAATAATATAGTTTGAAAAATAATTTACGTTTATATAAAAATTCATATTTCAGAATAACATATCACAAGAGTAATTATATATTCGTATAGTGTCCGAAAACTTTAGCACTTAAAAAGAAAGATTTTATTTGTGAAAAATATAGGTAAACAATGTCAGTTACGTTTAAAAGTTTAAGGAAAATTATAATTCATAGACAAGGATTTACCAAAATACATCTGTATATGACAATACGTTAAATATTACAGATACTTAAAAAGTATTTTTAAGACAATTTTTTTTTTTTTATTTTAGACAGAAAAAATAGCATAATTTACACGGAAACGTTTCCCATTATACTTAGTGCATTTTTTAAAAGTTGATAGAAAAATTACTTTATTAACAGTAAAAGTAAATATGCAACGCAAATTTATGATTTTAAGTTCAGTTAAATGATATTTTATTTTAATCTGTTATTTTATATTATTCTCTTGTTACGTTCACAAATACTATGCTATCAGTATCTGTTGAAAATTACTTTAAATTATTTCCGGAAAATCTATAAACACAAAGTCGTCAGGAATTTAAGATAAATGTAAAGAAAAAGTTTCCCCCACTATATATGCAAAACACTGTTTTAGATGCGCGAAAGTAATTTTTGATTTTAATGTTTATTAAATCCTGTCCTTTTTTTTTTTTTTTTTTTTTTTTTTTTTTTTACTTATCTAAATAAAATAAAGTTCCATTAAAATCATATTCCTTATTTGTAAAAGAATTATATTTTTTTACCTTATCGAAATTAGTTGCAACTGATAAAATAAAATATATAAATATAGTGAAATATATAAATATTACTAGCATTTCACAGTGAATATTAAAAATTTTTTTAAACAATTTCAAGATCACATAGCTTGTTAATAATGGCATTTTACATGATAAAAATAAAATGGTAAAACAAAATTGAATTTTTTTTTTATTGTTTTTGATAAAAGAATTTTAAATTACATGGTTGTTATAACTCTTGTATTTTTGTTACGAACTTATCTAAATAAAATTATTATTACTATTATTATTATTTTAATTCCATTCCATCTTTGTAAATTTCCGCATCTCATTTTATACAAAGATATCGAATTGTTTATTCTTTAGTTATTGAGAGTTAGTTTTTAATGATAAAGAATCCTGCCCTATCCTTGTGTAAGGTATAAGTTTCATGATTGCTTTTACTACTTGCCAAATATATCATTTTCATCCCCGGATGTCTTTTATGTTTATTTGGAATCGAAACAAAAAGTTCCGGCAATTTCTCTGATTAATCATAGGTGAATATTCAACATCAACCTCTGGGTTTCAAATTTGTTGAAGAGATATTACATTAATGCAATACCATACCTGCCACCATGTCTAATTTTGAAAAACTTACAACTTTTCCGACATACTCCGTTATGTGTCAATAAAAATATATAATGTAATAAAATGTGTTCATAAAAGTATCCTGTAATACATGCTTTACTGTACTTAAGTATACGGATAAATAAAAACAAATATTAAATTGACTTAGAAATTTAAGTTCAATTGCATGCTAAATTGAAAATTCAAAAGTATGACAAAATAACAAAAGAATTAATTCTTCTTCTTCTTTTGTCATACTTTAAATAAAGAGGCTTATTTAATCAAAAAATGTTTACCATAGTTTATTTTATAGGGATGTGCTTCTCACTTTTAATTATTAAAACATTTTATAAGTCAGAAAAGATATGATAAATTTTTATTCAGAAAATCTTAAAAATTTAATTTAAGTTTTACGAGCTGCATATAGCCTTACATTTATCAATGATATCGGATATTCTTAAAATATGTAGCTTTAGACTGAACTTCCTTATGCAAGAACCTCTTGTTGTGAGTTACTATTTGGATGTTGTGTCCTGCCATATTCCAATTCTAATTATGTTCCATATATGACCTAAACACAATATGTATATAAGTTTTTTCCCCTTCGTTTATTCCGAAAGTAAAATATTTGAAGAATCTTTTAAAATTTTGTCGAAATTCTCACAATCTTACCTGTCACCCTTAAAATCCTCCAATCTCAATATTGTAAGGATAATTCTTACAAGCTGGCGAATATGGAATACTATTATACAAAATTTTGACTGTCAATTCTTGTAGTTAAAATTATTTGAAAATAATTAAAGATGCACTGTGTTACTATATCGACATTTTATAGCATACAAATTAAACATCAAAAGAAATTTAGATAAGTAAAGAAAAAAAAATTGGTATATTGCCTCATAGGGAAAAAGGACTTTAAATTTATATATTTTCAAAACTATGTTAAGCTTTTTACCCCAGAACTTATTTAAATAAATAAAAAAAATTCTCATGCTGATGCTTGGAAAACATTTCTCTTTTTCCTTTCAAAAGGAAATATTTTACTCAAACAAAACATAAATTCCTATAGGTAAACAAAATAAAACATTAATTAGAATGAAACTATCTTGTAAATTTATTTTCAATACCAAAAAAAAAAAAAAAAAAAAAAAAAAAAAAAATCTTATTAAACCTGTTAAAATATATATTACTCACCACCTCTCTACTTCATCTTATATATGAGATACAAAAATATCGACTTGTCCAAACTTTCATCAGTGGGAGTTAGAAATTTAATGATACAGAATTTTGCCTTATACTTGTAAAAGGTGTAAGTTTCATGATTGGTTTTATTACTGCCCAAATTCCTCATTTTCAGCCCCGGGTGGCTTTTATGTTTATTTGGAATCGAAAGAAATCTGAAGTTCCGGCAATTTATCGGAACGGTTACTGCTCCAATCACGTCAGGCTGTTAGATGCGTTTACGACTTTATTTTACGATCGACAGCGAATTGTTCAGAAATCTCAGAGTCATTTCCGAAGATCAACTTGCGTATCTAATTTTCGAAGACAGGCCATTAACCTATCTGCTATTATTATTGTTTTGGTCACTCCTGTCCCTATGTGATTGAAGTTTGTTCAACATGTCAGTTTATTCTAATGCATTCCAAGAAAGCCCTTTGTCAATGCAGTCTCGTGCATGTTAGATAAGCAGCAGGTTTTATGATTATATCCTATCATAATATGGTGATGTAATTAATCCATCAATAGCGACGGCCTAAAAGTTGTTTTAAGTGCATATTAAGCTATTAAAATGTTTCTTTTGTTTACACAATTTCTTTCCCCTGCTAACTTTTTCCTTAAATACCATTATATGTTTCAAAATTTATGAAAAGTGCATAGTTTTATGAGATAAATAGCTATACACAAGACCGCAGAAAAATTAGAATGATAAAAAGTAACAAAGAAAATATTATTTAAAACATGCGAAAATAGAAACCTCTTTCATTATTTTTCTTTTTTACAATTCTTTCCAGAAAGTATATTTTATAGTCTACAATAGCTTAAAATATAAACTTTATATAAAACTCATAACTGCGGAATATTTGAGTCTATCTCACAACAATAATTATATATTTGTACAGTATCTGAAAATTTGAACATTTACAAAAAAAAAAAAAAAAAAAGGTTATCAAAAGCATGTGCAAGAATTTTTATTATATTTAAACACTTAAAATAAATTATGAATTTTACAGACAATGCTTTACAGAAGTAAATTGGCGTAATTAAATGATATAAATATATGAAAAATACATTTATTTAATTGTCAGAATAAAAAATATTAAAAGCACTTGCCACGTACTTTTAACATTTTTTTTTTTTTTTTGTATATAATCAAAATCTTAAATCTATTTCCGAAGATTAATTTGCATGTTTTATTTTCGAAGACTATTAAGACATTAACTTTTCTGCTTATTATTATTGAGCAGGTTAACGAGAAAGTTAACCTTTTGCTATTATTATTGTTTTCGCTAAGTCTTTCCCTATGATTGAAGTTTGTACAATACGTCAGTTACGATACCTTGAAAGAAATTTCTTTGTCAAAATAGTGTATAGTGTATAACCAACATGTTTTATGATTATATCATAGTATAATGAGGAATTAATCCATTAAGAGCGGTGGCTTAAAATTGGTTTTAAGTGCAGATTAAGCTCTTAAAGTATACCTTTTGTTTGTACTATTTTATCAAATCTATCTGATATCATTATATGTTTTTTCAAAATGTATTTTCTTAGGCAAGAATGCTTTTAAATCCAGTCTAATTCCATATAGTTTCCTTATATGCAATTTTCAATATAATTATTTTCGAATTTTTTCGAGATCAAGTCTGATATTTTAAAGATGTCTGCAGTTTAAAAATAATAATAAGAAGAAAGCATTCTTGATTTTGCTTATTACAAATTTATACACTATGAAGAGTATATACATTACATTTTAAAATGTCAAAAATTGATTTCCTGCTTGTAACTTTTATTATCCTTTTTTATATTTTTGAATATTCTGAGAGATATCTAAGTTATATCCCATATAAACAAAGCATTGAATAACATTGTGATTGCATATTTTTAATTTTAAAGTTCTTTTTTTGCAAATTAAGGAATCCTTGGTTTGCGCGCAATACGTAAAAAAAAAAAAAAAAAAAAAAAAAAAAAAAACTAAGAAATAAAGTCTTTGTAAATTTATGGAAATGATGTATCATTACATAGTAAGAACTGGAGGGATAATGGTAAACCTTAAAGTAATTTTAATTAATAATTCTTATCTTTAATATAGATAAACTCTCAATTATTTTATTAACTTTTGCAGATTTAGATTTCAATGTTCCTAAGCTATTGGAAACATCGAAATAAAATTAAATATCATTAACATGACTTCAGAAAATTTATCGGTTATAACAGACAACAGGCTTAATGTTTTTAGCTAGAAATTATGTTTCATTCATATTATCTATCAGCCAAACACTTTTAAGTAAGAGTATAGATAAAGAGTATTTTGTAATTCACTAAGAAAAGAGCATTTTATTTAATACATTAAAAAAAAAAAAACTGAAAACGAAAACGAAAACAGCTATTTCTATGGTTTAATCTATTTATTGGAAATGGTTTGCAGATATTGTTGTTCTCAAACCAATTAGGCTACTTTCTGACACATTTATGAATTCATTTTTGTTCATAAACGCGTGAAATTGGCAGATGTGCTTATTTAGAAACTATACAATCAAACAGTTTTTTCCATTTTTTGGTAAAAATAATCTCTCAGAAAATGCTGTCAAAATTGGCGGTTTGAACCGAATTCAAGGATGCTGCAGTGCAGGAAAGAGAAAAACTGCCGTCTTGAGACAACAATTACGTATAATGCAGAATGCAATTCATTTATCAAAAAGTGAAAAAAGAAATTCTATTACAAATCGCTTTAATACTTTTATCTGCGAGTGTCCTACTATTACGTTTAAACGAGTTTGTAAATGTGTCAGAAAGTTGCGCGTTGTTGAGAGTAGGAAATTTTTTATTTATTTATTTATTTATTTATTTATTTTTAGCCCCCGCTAATGCTATTTCTTTCTCCCAGCTTATTTTGTGTCATCTCTAAAAAATAACGTTCCGTTGTATAAGCCAGCCGTAAAACAAAGCAGATGTATCATTGTACGATTAAATACTCTATAGTAATTTTTTAAACTTCTAAGCATCGCACATTTTCAATTTTTATACCGTCGTATTGGGGAAAAAAAGTACTTTAAATGCAATTTGTTTGAAACTGTATCGCCATTTATTTTTGAAATATTAAATTTTTTGTATTTTTTAGAGCCATTTGATTAATATTGGCAACGGAAGTACTCCATTTCTGTAGAAAGTAAAGGGAAAATAGTTCTAAAATAGTAATTATATATTTTTGTTGCCATTTTCTCATAACAACCGAAAGAAAATGTAAATAAAATACGTGTTATTATGAAAAAATATAAACAAATGATTTCTGCTAAAACATGAAGCTACTATAAACTATATTTAATTTTAAGTATCTGTATTAATGTTACAAACGAATGAAGGCTTATCAATCATTAGATAGCCCTTTTTTGTCGAGTTTCTATAATGACGGCATCTTTTTGCTGCATTTGTGTATTATTTTGCGATAGTGACGTCCTACACTGCAAATAGAGGCGTCTTAAATTTAGACACATATGTGATTGAAAAAGAATTTCAGTCACTTAAGTGTCTGAATCTGAAAATTCAGACATAACAGACGTCTAAATTTAAGACACATAAATGTCTTACTATGATCATGCTATAAACGAACCGAGAAACATGTGTAAATTATCCAACAACCGTCTGATTTTAAGACGATACGCTCCAAGCGATAGTTAAACATCATCTTTGGTACTATTCTTAACAGCCAATCAGAACGCTGATTTCCGCGCGTGTCATCTACAGCACCTTCATGAGATAAGAACAGAAACAATTAAATTTTCACCGCCGCCATTGCTTGGATTAAAAGGAAATGTGTTAATCTGGGTATTTATTGAACGAACGAGTAAGTCATATTTAATTCCAATATTTTATTCCGATAGATTTTCATCCCTTTGAATATGAGTGAAATCGTTTATAAAAATTTATCTCTTTTCTGTAGTTTAATGCTAAATTTTTGATTTCACTAACAGTCGTCTGTTATATGCCTTCTTAATGTAACGGAATGAAATATAATTGTTTTGAAAATTAAATAGCAATGCTGCAATTCTATTTGCTTGACCTTTGTAAATAAACGAATGAGTGATAGTTTAATCTTCATTTTCGATAGGGTGATGTGAAATAATTATAATTTGTCTTTGCTCAAAAACAAAACTTGCAACATAGGTTTGAAAAGTTGAATGATTCATCGCTTCATTTATTAGAGATAAAAACATTAAATTGAAGCCATTTGTAACTGTGTTTATTCTATGTTTGTTTTTTACTGTTTACTGACTATAAACGCTTGTAGTATATGACATCAGGCATTTATTTTATTTTTTGTTATTATTATTATTTTAAAGCTAAATATGATGATTCATATTTTTATGATATTAGGAAAAGTTTTCAGATGGAAAAAAAGCATTAATATTGTGAAATTTGACTGTATATATTGCAGTTTTTAATCACGGAACTAAAACTTTATAAAGATTTATTCTTATTGATTTTTTAATTTATTATTGAAAATCGTAAATTTTGATATCCAATGTTTCAGATTTAAAATTTACCAAATTTCTAAAAATAATATGAATTTTTTATATCATCCAGTAAAATTTTTGAAAAAACGGAGAAACATTTTATTCATATTTTGCAGTTTACGTTACTGTTTAGCAGTATAATTATAAAGTTTAATTAATATTTTTTGTGTTTTTTAAATTGGTATATTAATTTTTTTTTTATTCATATGCAAGCATTTTTTTGCGATGTTTTGTTCATGATTTTAAATTTTTAAAATTGAGTAACGCGAGAAATAATTATTAAATTTCCTTTTACTGCAATCGAATTTGCAACGTTTCTGGTACAAGTAATTGTTGGCACTAAAACAAATTACACATGATAATTTAGACATAAATAAAGAGTTGTTTATGCCTTGATATGAAGTTTATGTATAAAACTGCCTTATATTTTTAAAAGTTCGTATTTACTTATATGATACAGTATTAAATATATTTTTAAGCCATTTAATAACTGCTTTTTTATGTTCAAAACGTTTTTCAAACAATTAAGAATAGTACATATACTGTATGATATATATTTTTTTTACTTTCTATTTTCTTCTGTTTTTTTTTTCTATTTCTTAGATCAATATTTTCTTATCAAATATATAAAATCTATTTAGCTCATATTCAAAGGATACAAAGTTTACTGGAATAAAAAATAAAATAAATTAAATATGACTTATATCGTGTTGTTCCATAAAAAAGAATAATAATGATATACATTTTTAAGCAATAGCGGGTGAAAATTTTAAATTGAATACGGAATATGTTTAAAGAAAATTATACACATATTCCGAAGAATGATATATAAAATTAGATACCAAACTGGTGTTTACTTTTAACTAAACAATGAAAAATTACCACACATTTAAAAAGAAAAAATAATCTTACACATTTTTACTACTTAAAATGACTTAACGATTTTATTTATATGTTCTTAAATGACAAATACAAAAATGGCTAAGTTTTGAAATTAGAAATAATTTTTTTTCTCAATGCTATTAAAATAGAATATTTATTTACTATTTTATTATTTACTCATGGTTATATAGCTGTTGTGATTATCATCAGATACATATGTAAAATTGCCTATGGGGCAAAATCTAATTTTTGAATTATATGAATTTTCCTTTTTTTTGGGGGGGGGGGGGGATTTTCTTGCCCATTTTCGCGTACACGGGGTTTTTTAAATCTCTTTCGACATTCCACCGAGTATGATAAATATTTTGAACTTTTAGAGTAGGACAAGATAATATATATATATATATATATATATATATATATATATATATATATCCATATACCTTAAAAACCCTTAATAGCGGACACTTCGGGACCGCGAAATTTGTCCGATAATCGGAGATGCCTGCTTTTGTGAGGTAAAAATAATAAAAATATGTATGCCTTGCGGATCACAAAAGTATTCGCTAAATCGAAGTATCCGCTATTCGGGAATGTCCATTAACCTCCATAACGGATACTCCCGAATACCGGGCATCTGTATTTAGCTAACCATACTGCAGGGTTGCATTTTTTGTAAAAGGACTCCTTGATTAAAGCATGGGTAGTGCCCCGTTCTCTTACGATTTTAGTTCCCCCCAAATTTCGTGTGCAATATTTGCGAAGCTTATATTTTAAATCTGTTTCGAAATTGTACTGATTATAATCAATATTTTGAACTTTTAAAGTAAAATAAGATTAAAAGCAAAATTTTAAAAAATCTAATATTTAGATAAATATTTTTTCTTTTTAATCTTATTCTACTCCTGAAGTACAAAATACTCATTATAATTAGTACAATGTCGTAAAAGATTTAAATTATCAGCTTTATGAAAATTGCATACTAAAATTGGGAGCACCAGAAAATCAGGCGGTATGGGGGTAGAGGGGGCAAGACAACGGCCAGATATTTTTCTAGTATTCAGCGTGGTCAAACATGGCTACATAAAATGCTTACAAAAAATGTCTGCGATTCAGACGTTTCAAGTGTCTGAGATTCAGTCGCAAAAAGTGTCTGAAAAAATTCAGACATTTTAAAATGTCTGAAAATTGAACACTCCGTTTCAGACACTTAAGTGACTGAATTTCAGACATTTTAATTTACAGTGTATGCATGCTCTACTGTAGATGTTTAAGAGTGGGTCGCATATGTTAGTAAATGTGGAATTCTTAAACGGATGCAAATGACGTCATTTTACATAAAATAAAAGCGTGTGCTTTAAGTCTTAAAATTGAAATGTGTTTTGTACTATTTATATATACATACTGTATATACTCGTGTATAAGTCGACCCCCTAATTCTTAAATAAAATTCTTTAGTTATCTGAAAGAATTTTTGAATTATAATTATTTTCATATTTTATGTATAAGCATTCGTTTTGATATTTATCCGGTCTTTCTTTTTATAAATGTAAGTACAATTAATTTTTTTAGGCGTATTAGAAATTCAAAATTTTCATAATAAGTCTATATCATTTTCCATTTCTTTGAATTTTCCTTTTATTGAAATTTCACATGAGTTTTTTAGGAGTATTTTATCTATAATATTTGTATTTTCTTTCGCATATATAGGTTTTTCAAGATTGCGTAAGGATTAAACCATGTTTATGATGCATCCTATTACACTCTGTCAAATTCATTTTTATAAAAAAATTTCAATGCTCAAAATAATGCAATTTTTATGCATAATGACGTAAGTTTATCATTTGCATTTTTGCATTTAGTAATACATAATAGTAGAATAATCATGTGGTTCTCGTATACTTCCTTTATAAAAGTGTGAAAATCTGCGATTAAAGCCTTTTTTTTTTTTTTTTTTTTTTTAATCTCTGGATCCAAATTTTCACGAGTGGCATTTATCTATCTGATAGATTGAATTTATTAATTCATCTATTTAATTACATCATTATTATGATTATTTTTTGTCTTAGCGCTTGTCGTTTATTGAAGGAATTATTAATTACTCTGAAAGACTCTGATGTTAAAGATTTTATTTAAGAGGGAAATTAATGAAACCCAATAGCATTTGCTTATGTAATTGTTATAAGATTCCTTTCATTTTATTTTCTCACTGAGGAAAAAAAAGTAAGAGAAAGGAAAAGAAAAACCTTGAAAACGAAGATAAATGACAAAATTACTGATGCATCAAGGAACTCATGTGTAAAGTCGGGAAATTTATTGTATTTGGTTCGTTTTGTTAAATGTCTATATTAGCAAGCTCATAAATGTTGTCTACAAATAATACAAAGACACAAATGCAGTAGAAATGGTTGGCACAAAATAGTCTTTTTAGATGCGTTCGTAATTATATAGATACGTAACATCTATAGTCGTCGTCTGATCAGACCGGCTGTCTGTCCGTCTGCCCGCATATAACAGCGCAAAAACAATACCCAACTGAATGGTTTGAAATTTAATATATATAATAGTTGCAGAATTTTGTCCAGTCATTTAAAATTTTATAAAAATCGAATCAAAACTTAAGGTATTAATAAAAGTTTTCTTCATTCTATTAAATCCTATATCAGACGTAGGTAATTAATTCAATGATATCCCATGATAAGTAATGACTCTAGGTTGCCATGGTGATTACACCCTATTTAAGATGGAATTATATTATTTCCATACTGATTTTAATATATATAATCTTAATAAATTTTGTATTCATACATTTTTGCATAAGAGTGCAACAGCTATTGCACCAAGATCTGAATATTTAGCACTATAGTATATTTAGTAGTAGAATACTATTAGTTATAATATGAACGCACCTCATTTGCCGTGTTTGACGAACAATTTCTAACTTGTTTAAAATTACACAAGAAAATAGTTTTTTTTTTTTTCCAGGATAAATGGTTTTATATGTCTCATTCTTAAATACATTTTAGTGACCTATCTTTTGTACAATTCACGAGTACATGCATTTTGATAAAGAGAGGGGAAAAATTTTTCTAAAAATTTTATATGCAGCTGAATTAGAACTGAAATTATGATAAAATAGATTTACGTATCCTTTTCGGCAGTTCTCATTTCTAAACTTACAATTTTGTAGCACAATCATGAATTGGTTTTTATTTGCACACGAGTACAAAAATATTCAAATATTCTTATTAAGAAAGAAAAACTTTCTTTAAGAAATTACAGCAATTTTCATAACTTTAAGACTGTAAAAAATTTTTAAAGATACTTGAATGAGAATTGAAATTGTGCTAAAATAAATTTAAATTTCGATTGAGGTTATTCTCAAGTTCTAGATTTATTGTTTTGTAACACAATCATGAACTTGTTTCATTTACATATGAGTAAAATTATACATATATTCTCACTGAAAAAGTACAAAATATTTTTTAATGGAGGGTAAGCATATCAAAGTTGATGTCTTTTACCCTAATTTTCGGGAATTTATGTTTGGAAAAAATTATAAATATACTTGAATAAGAATTAAAATTGTGTTAAAAAATATATAAATTTTGGTTGAGGTTGTTCTTAATTCTAAAGCTCAATTATAACACAATTTTGAATTGCCTTTCATCTTATATGTATGTTGAGACTGTCAAAGTTGGTGTTTTAGAAAATTTTTGTAATTTGAAAATTGTATAATCAATGCTACCAAGCGACTATAAAAACAAAAACAACAACAATAATAATAAATGAACCATACATATATATATATAATAAGAGAAAGCTTAATGAATTTAATTGAGAGTACTGAAATTATTATTTATTTTGGGGTGAAACTGATATACTAATTAAGTTAGAAAGATCTACGTTGCCGAGTGAAGAAGATAAAATATTTTTAAAGGACTTTTTTTTTTTTTTTTAATTGTTATTACTACTCAAAATCGTGTTTTCACTTGCATCAATCCATATAAGAAATAATACAGAAATATTTTTTTATTCACTATATAATTATCCCATTTTAGAAGTTTTAATGCTCGAAGAGGTGATTTGAGTTTATATTTTTGGCAATATTTTAAGAAATATGCTATTATAACGCTGTAACGCAATGTAAAAATTCAGTGCATCTTTTATACATTACAAATAAATTCATAATTTTATGTATTTTTTCAACTGAGAATTTCTAGGTCCAAATTTCTTTGTCGTTCCAAAAAACCACAAAGAGAAACTACGTGAAAATAAAATTATTATTGAGTAATAATTTTATTTTTTATCCTAGATTCTCTTTGTCGTCATTTATTGTAGCTATAATTTATCAGTATTGTATTTTTTGTATATCTGATGTACAGTTATTGGTGTCGAACACGATTGTAACGAAGGCATTTGTTCATTAACCAGAGTTGTCGCAACAACAAAGTTTAAGATCTCACTTGAAAGAAAAAATATATATCTGAAGTTACTATTAAAATATATAAAATGATTACTCATTCAGCCGTTTTGCATCTTTGAATTAGCAGAATTTAAGTAACTTACTAACGACAACTTCACATTTATTTTAATATTTTTTTAGTTTTGTTTTAAATATGAAATTAGATATTACTGAATAAATAAATCAAACTTTATGATTTATGTATATCATAAATCAAAATATATTATAAGTTATTTATGTAAATACTTTTTTTAATATGAAATAATTTAAAGAATCAATTTGATTAATGCATTGCTTAATTAATTTTTGCTATATTCACATTATGGATTTTTTTTCTAATTAATTCAATGAATTTAGAAAGTGAGGAATACAATCATTTGTTTCTTATGTTGAAAATAGGCTATAGTAGAGTTAACAGCATAAAGGTTTTGTATGTTGCTTCTTATTGCATTCCTAAAAAAGCTTTTTTTTTTTTTTTTTTTTTTTTTCTTTTCTTTTCTTTGGGGAAGTGAGAAATAATAACAACTATTTTTGTAAACTCGTTAAATTTATTGTTCTTTTAGTTCCTTTGCTACAATCGAGTTTTCTGTAAGGCGATTTACATTAGGCTAACCATTTCATTTCTCTTTGCTCATTAAAGTCTGATATTAGTTTCTACTGAGCTATATATGACTGCAAAATGGCATAAAAATGTTCTACAAAATATATTTACTGAATTAATTTTTTTATTTGGAAATAACCATGGAATTTTTTATTTGGAAATGAATATGAATTTCTCATAAATTTTGAGTTCTAAATACGTAATACATAAAAACTCAATACGACGATGAAAAATTACCATTTCTTTAATAGAAAATTTCAATAAACTTTATGTTTTTAATACCTATAATAAATACACTAGAGAACAGGAATTCTGCTTTTACAGAATTTAATGTAGCCCCCGACATTTTCATTACTTCATTTTCTGGCCATTTCCCCCCCCCCCCCTTATTCTGACCAGAAAATCAGAGTTCTAACTTTTTACGACTGCTCTTTCATCTTCACCTAACGCTTCATTTATAATGGCTTTTTCATAATAATAGAAGCCACCAGTCCACCAGAAGAAAATAACTCGGTTAAGCGGGACTCTATTGTAGTGCAAAACATATTTCAATTTTAAGACTTAAAGCACACGCTTTTATTTTATGTAAAATGACGTCATTTGCATTAATATAGATACTTAAAATTAAATATAGTTTATAATAGCTCCATGCTTTAGCATAAATCATTCATTTATATTTTTCTCAAAATAGCATACGTAATTTAATTACATTTTTTTCAGTTTTTATGGGAAAATGGCAACAAAAACATATAATTACTATTTTTCAACTATTTTTTCTTTACTTTCTACAGAAATGGAGTAGTACTTGAGTTGCCAAAAGGAAACAAATGTCGCTAAAAACTACGAAAATAATAATAATAATTCAAAAATAAATGGAGATGCAGTTTTCAAACAAATTGCATTAAAAGGTACTTCCCCCCTCCCCCCCCCCCCCAATACGACGGTATAAACATTGAAAATGTGCGATGGTTAGAAGTTTTAAAAAATGCTGTAGCTTATTTAATCGCACAATGAAACATCGGCTTTTGTTTTACGGCTGGCTTATACAAGGTAACGTTATTTATTGGAGACAAAATAAGCTGGGAGAAAGAAATAGCATACCGGGGGCTAAAAAATCTATAGAAACTTCACTGCCTACTTTTCTTTTTAAAAGTATTTTAAAGTTAATTTGAAATTATCTTAATCGCGTTGATAAAAAGAGCTATTAATATAATCAAAATAAATTTAAATAAAATTTATTTAGCAAAAATTTTATATGAGAATATTAATAGGCATTTTATATAGATTTTTACAATCTAAACGCTTATAATTTTTTTCTATATGTATTCTTGTTATTTATTTAAAATTATTTTAAAATTCATATAAAATTTTCTTACTCGCGTATTTGATACAGCGGAGCTTATAACATCATTAAAACATATCCCTAGAATTTTATTATTATTTCTAACTTAGCATAATTAAAACACATTAGTATTAGATTTTTTTCCGTAACTTTATACAAGTAGTTTTCTGTTGAAGTAAATTTTCCATAAACGTAATAGTAATAGTGGTAAAGGCTCTTTTCGAAAAGCGTAAACGGTGTAGAATTATTTTTGGCACCTGCATTAGAATATATATCTGGAATTTATATGTTTGAATGAATGAAAATTACATCGCAACAGTGGCTCAAGTTGGACGTGTTTTCGTTGAATGATAAACACTAATAAAACAGCGATTTTACTGACAAAAGACAAAACGTATTCTTGTTATTATTATGATGAATAAAATATGTTGTAAAAACTGCTAAATGTTATTTTCATGAGTTTATAAATGTGATGTTAATGGTAATTTGATTTCTTTCGTATTGTTTAAAGTACTGTGAAATAGATATGAGGAAATTAGTTTTGGAAATTTTGCAAATTATTTATTTATTTTTAAGGTATTAAATTAAATGTAAAATTAATCATTACGTAAACAGTAATGAAATATCTAAAAATAATATTCTTCATGTATAAACTTTTATGTATAAATTACAATTTTCTTTATTTTTGTTACTGTAATAATTCCTCTATTATAATTTTTGTAGGTTTGTATAAGTTATTAAATATGGGGTTGATGCACGGATTTATTTTTTAATAAAGGTACGGATTTTTGTATTATGTATCAGATTACGTAACAAGAACGAAATATCATGTGTCGAGCGTAGATTATGAAACCTTTTCCAACGTGTTCAGAACACTATAACAAAACTTTACAAATTAATAATGTGAAAGGTGATGTTTAAGTAAACAATTTGGAAGTCGCATAACCAAAATTTGAAAACCCGATTTCAGCAATTACCATTAAAATTCGGAAAAATATCCGCAACTATTCAGTAAAAATTATTATTATTATTGTTAAGAAATTTTCAAGAAAAATTCAATAAACGGCATGGTGCTAATGTTCCAAATATATTCAACATATTTTTTGCATCCAAATGTATGGCAAATGCTAAAGGATATTTATTCCAGACATTGATACGAACTGATATTTGTAGACATTTTTATTAATTTGAAGTTCACCTGCAATTTTTAGTTATTTACAAATAACTAAGATGTTTCTCAAAAAATATTTGTAAGCTCAACAGCGTGGAAATACCTGACACATTTAGTGACTCAATTTTAAATGTAAAAGCATGATACTTGCAGGCGTGATTATTGAAGTGATTTCTATTCGCACAGTTTTTCATTTTCAAATTAATGAATTACACTTTAAGTTATAAAGCGATTGCTGTCACGAGAGGGCAATTTTTTCGCTTTCCTGCGCTATCGCATCCTGGAATTCGGTTCAAAACGCCAACTTTGACTGTTTTTTTTTAAACATTACTTTTACCAAACAATTGAAAGAACTGTTCGATTATAAACTTTATAAATAACAGCTCTGTCAATTTCATGCATTTATGAACTGAAATGTGTCAGAAAGTAACCAGTTTATATTTGGAAAAAGTCTTGAGAAATAAAAATCGATCATCTTAAAAACTTATTTTAAAAAATTCATTCTAAATTTCGATTTTTCTTTTATATCTAATGCATATTTTCAAAATTAAAACAAAATATATATTGCACAAAACATAGCATTGATCTAGAAAATAAATCCTACTTCTGTTTATAATGAATTATTTAAGAGATAATTATACATTTTGTAATATTTGATATGTGTATCACAAACAGACGTTTTACATTAATAATAATTATACTGTTAAATAAGTAATAAACAAACATATTTAGTGTGCACAAATTTTCAATTAGAAAGGTAATGTTGTAAGTATGTAGCATCATCATATTTTTCTTTGAGTAATTTCATGTTTTGATACACGATCTGTAAAACTTTCGACATCAGTCCAAATAAATGTTGTAACCTAAAAATAAATAAATAAATAAAATGAAGTTAACAATAAAGTTTTAATTACATCATGCAAGCATAATCTTAATGAAAATTACAAAAATGATTTATTGGGTTAATTTTCTTTTTCTTTTGTCTTATGATTGTTATGAAAATTTATTATTTTCTGTTAAGAAAATGTATTATAAAAATATTATCAACTTTTGAACATATTTTTAACCTAATTTTGGAGAGCATCAAAATAACAAAATAATACTAATAAAACAATAATAACATAATAACAATAATAATCATAATAATTATAATAATATTACCTATACTACTACTACTACTAATAATAATAAATTTTTCTAAAGACCGCATTTAAAATCCAGTCAATAACTCACATAAATAATAAAATTACTCTATTACTTTATCTTTTAAGTCTATGATCAATTTGATGATAAAAACTAGAAATAAAGCTCACCTAAAAAAAATTTAAGAATACAAAAATAAAATATAAATAAAATGAGTGATTGAATGAATGAATGAATGAATGAATGAATGAATGAATGAATGAATGAATGAATGAATGAATGAATGAATGCATGAATAAAAATATTATAGTACTACAGAAATCAGTTTTACAATATGAGAAAAGATTTCATTCTACAATTTTATTCACAGAGCTTCCTTCATTTATAACAAAAACAAAAAAGCAGCGGAGTCCTAATAGTCTGTATACTTGTATTCAATGCATTACTTTCAAAATTTAAAGCTATCTTTTTTCCGGTAAAAGATGTTTAATGCATTTTTAATTATAGTTCTCTCCTCATCCACCCCCCTCTCTCTCCATATATATATAACCATTACATAATATTACAATTCATCCTCTTTTTTTAATAAAGATTAATAAATTGAGTATCAATACATTACACAGACATTATACATAATAAATCTGGATCAACTATTATTAATTTAACTTATCACTAATGAATTTTTTAAAAACCTATATCCCAATCACCAACATATTAAGTATTAAAAAATTAAAACATTCAAAATTGGCGAAAGGAAAATCAATAGGAAGGCGAATGCATAAAAAGAACAAATAAAGATATATATGTAGAAAATCATAAATATGTGAAATATTTTGTAAATCTATTTGTAACTAAAACAATTTAACCAATGAAAAAAGATCAGAAATAATGAATCATTGCCAGCATAAACAAATTCTTTGTACGAATATATATGATCTCAAAATTGAAAATTCATTAATTCAAAAAGAAATAAAAAACTACAAAATGAACAAAAAATGAGAGAAGAATTATGAATAAAATTGGAACTAATGATTCGTAACTCATTTTCAAGGGCAATATTACGAAATCATTTGTAAAAAGAGGTTAATTTCTGAGGTAAAAATAATAAGCTACAGCTTAAATGCTTATTTCCAACATTACCCGATTAACCACTACCAATATATATATATATATAGGGGGCCAGTAATGTTTAATTAATGGTTATATGTATATATATATATAATTAATCAATATGTAAAACCCGGACAGAACAATGTCATGCACAATAGAAATAAAAATGAAACATGTGAGTTAAAAACTTACTCATCAATAGAATATGACAATTTTTAATATCATATTTGAATCGAAATCATGCATCCCCATAATCACAGCAAAAAACCCCACACGTGCCATATTAATGGGTTATAGTTAAAGCGAATTCTGACAGTTCAAAATCATCACACACAAGGGAATAATATTATTAATAATATAAATATAATAATTCTAAATTATTATCGTAATAAATCTAAACATAATAAATTATTTTATATACTAATTAAAGGATCCCAGAGTAAATCCATTACAAAATAGGACTGAAGAAACACAGTTATTTAATTGAGAGGTAGCAATTGCGATTATATATATATATATATAATTTCATAATTTTATTTTCCAAGACAATGCTATTTTTATTCAAATACAAGGCATCTCCCAAAGAGCTGCTTCATTTAAGCATGCTATCATATTTATCTTTACTTTTATGAAAGAAAATTTATTAACAATAATAAAGTGCTCTACAGATATACACAGATGATATAATTATTCTTTCTGTTAATGATAATAATTCTATATCTCTTCCTGTAAAGTACCCTTCTAATCTAGAACTTAGCACTTCTTATTCAAATAATTCTAATATCAATTTTATGGATGTTAAAGTTAATATTCTCCCTAATAACACCCTAACATTCAATATTTATGATAAACGTAATGACTTATTTAATGCAATTAATTTTACTAACTTCAATTCCTGCTTACATATTTCAGTATATAGAAATATTCTACTTAATAATTGTCCTCGTATCAAACGTTTATGTTCCTCCCAATTCTTACAGCCTAACATTTTAAAATTAAAGCAATTAGAATTGTCTTATAATTATCCCATCTCTTTTATATCTGCATGGATCAAATCTTAATATTCATTTTTTCTACTTTTTACCAGTATAGGCATATAATATGTTTAAAAAAAATTTAAAAATCGAAAACACTATTATGGAGGGTGGAATGTGGATTGCTGAAAAAATTATAAAAACATACACAAAAATTTATATTTAAAAAAAGTATGTGTGTTGTATGTTTTGCGTACATTATACACTATTATTAATATATATATATATATATATCATTACGGAGGGTTGAGGTCGGGAATGCCAAAAAAAAGTTTAAAACCTTATATGTTTATATGTGTGTGAGCATGTATATGTGTATGTATATATGCTTATACATTGTATGGATATATTTAAAAAAAAATAGGGGTATCATGCATTTAACATCATAAATTTTTCATAAATTTTCACATATTGGCACATAATACAAGGCTATATTTTACTTAGTAGCTTACTACTATCAACTACTATTATTAGCTTACTACTATCAAAATATTCCTCATTGTTTTTTAAATGTTATTTATATACTCATTTTTTATTTTATAATATTTGTTTTTAAAATACTAGTTAATTTAATCGATGCCCTTTTATTTATTTATTTTTATATAATTATTTATTTTATTTTATATTTACTCAGTACTTATTAAGTTTATTCCTATTTTTTCATTCTACTTTAAATAAATGCTAATCTAAGTTATTTCTTGATTTGTTCAATTAATTTCATTCTTTTTTTGGGTATAGATGGCAGCACTAAACATTTTTGTTAAAAATCTAGTTACAATATAGTTTTCCTTTCTCACACCAGATGGCAGCAATGTTTTGGGTTTCGGTCACTTACTCAACTGCTGCCCACATGTTCTAATAGTCCTAAATCTGTTTGCATCCTCACATGCTATATAATATAATGAGTCTACCTTCCGAAGTTTTCGATCCTAGTATGTAATTGAGGTATTGTGCTCTAATAAATTTTAATGTCCTGTGTGAGGTGTATCTTTCTTTAGATCTCTTGTTTTTTTTTTTTTTGTTTTTTTTTTTTTTATGTCGCGTTATCAGGAGCTAAATTTTGTCATTTTAGGCTTAATGCCGACAAAATTGGATGAAATAACGCATCTTCACTATGAATTAACCTACAATCTCCTCTGATAATTCTGTGGGTTATTCATAGTTTCTTATTTTACATACTAATTTCCTATGTTCATATCTTGTTCATCTTTAGAATTTTACCAATTTGTTCATATATTTGTGATTAAACAAAAACAAGTAAATTGCTTAATTATTTCTGTTTATGTTTTAACACTATATTTTGTCGTCATAATCCATGCAAGTTATAATTTTCATTTTTCTGTTCTGCTATTTCTATAAACTGACAGCCGGTGTTGCCAGTTGGAAACAACTAACTTTAAAAAATATTTTTATTAAATCAGATTTATTAGCAGTTCATATACAATTTAAAGTATTTTTTAATTGTTCATATAGCGTACAGTTTCCGACCATAGACATGCTTAAATTGGGAGGTGTGTGGGGGTGGGGGTGGGGAGAGGGAGACTAAGCAGAGCAAAGAGTGTTACACAATATAATCTAATAAATAGTGTTAAATAACTGCACAAATAACCATTAAATTAAATTGATATTTAAAAAAATAATAATGTTTTACTTTTATGTTTGTTTTAACTTTAAAAAAAAAAAACCTTTAAAATACGATTAATTTAATGTGAACAATAAAAAATAAACATCTTAATTTAATATAAAAAATCAGGAATAGTATTTTTTTGAATACTCAGTAGTATGAAATAAAACCTTTTTTTTTACATAATAATTGTTCTTTAAAGTTACTTTCAATTTCAAATTTGAGTATTTCTTGAAAATCTTGTAGTCGTCTTGTCACCAGTAAATAAATACAAGAAATGCTTAATTCACTGTAAATTAAAATGTCTGAAATTCAGTCACTTAAGTGTCTGAAACGGAGTGTTCAATTTTCAGACATTTTAAAATGTCTGAATTTTTTCAGACACTTTTTGCGACTGAATTTCAGACACTTGAAACGTCTGAATCGCAGACATTTTTTGTAAGCATTTTATGTAGCCATGTTTGGCCACGCTGAATACTGGAAAAATATCTGGCCGTTGTCTTGCCCCTCTATCCCCATACCGCCTGATTTTCTGGTGCTCCCAATTTTAGTATGCAATTTTCATAAAGCTGATAATTTAAATCTTTTACGACATTGTACTAATTATAATGAGTATTTTGTACTTCAGGAGTAGAATAAGATTAAAAAGAAAAAATATTTATCTAAATATTAGATTTTTTAAAATTTTGTTTTTAATCTTATTTTACTTTAAAAGTTCAAAATATTGATTATAATCAGTACAATTTCGAAACAGATTTAAAATATAAGCTTCGCAAATATTGCACATGAAATTTGGGGGGAACTAAAATCGTAAGAGAACGGGGCACTACCCATGCTTTAATCAAGGAGTCCTTTTGCAAAAAATGCAACCCTGCAGTATGGTTAGCTAAATACAGATGCCCGGTATTCGGGAGTATCCGTTATGGAGGTTAATGGACATTCCCGAATAGCGGATACTTCGATTTAGCGAATACTTTTGTGATCCGCAAGGCATACATATTTTTATTATTTTTACTTCACAAAAGCAGGCATCTCCGATTATCGGACAAATTTCGCGGTCCCGAAGTGTCCGCTATTAAGGGTTTTTAAGGTATATGGATATATATATATATATATATATATATTTATCTTGTCCTACTCTAAAAGTTCAAAATATTTATCATACTCGGTGGAATGTCGAAAGAGATTTAAAAAATCCCGTGTACGCGAAAATGGGCAAGAAAATCCCCCCCCCCCCCAAAAAAAAAGGAAAATTCATATAATTCAAAAATTAGATTTTGCCCCATAGGCAATTTTACATATGTATCTGATGATAATCACAACAGCTATATAACCATGAGTAAATAATGAAATAGTCAATAAATATTCTATTTTAATAGCATTGAGAAAAAAAATTACTTCTAATTTCAAAACTTAGCCATTTTTGTATTTGTCATTTAAGAACATATAAATAAAATCGTTAAGTCATTTTAAGTAGTAAAAATGTGTAAGATTATTTTTTCTTTTTAAATGTGTGGTAATTTTTCATTGTTTAGTTAAAAGTAAACACCAGTTTGGTATCTAATTTTATATATCATTCTTCGGAATATGTGTATAATTTTCTTTAAACATATTCCGTATTCAATTTAAAATTTTCACCCACTATTGCTTAAAAATGTATATCATTATTATTCTTTTTTATGGAACAACACGATATAAGTCATATTTAATTTATTTTATTTTTTATTCCAGTAAACTTTGTATCCTTTGAATATGAGCTAAATAGATTTTATATATTTGATAAGAAAATATTGATCTAAGAAATAGAAAAAAAAAACAGAAGAAAATAGAAAGTAAAAAAAATATATATCATACAGTATATGTACTATTCTTAATTGTTTGAAAAACGTTTTGAACATAAAAAAGCAGTTATTAAATGGCTTAAAAATATATTTAATACTGTATCATATAAGTAAATACGAACTTTTAAAAACATAAGGCAGTTTTATACATAAACTTCATATCAAGGCATAAACAACTCTTTATTTATGTCTAAATTATCATGTGTAATTTGTTTTAGTGCCAACAATTACTTGTACCAGAAACGTTGCAAATTCGATTGGAGTAAAAGGAAATTTAATAATTATTTCTCGCGTTACTCAATTTTAAAAATTTAAAATCATGAACAAAACATCGCAAAAAAATGCTTGCATATGAATAAAAAAAAATTAATATACCAATTTAAAAAACACAAAAAATATTAATTAAACTTTATAATTATGCTGCTAAACAGTAACGTAAACTGCAAAATATGAATAAAATGTTTCTCCGTTTTTTCAAAAATTTTGCTGGATGATATAAAAAATTCATATTATTTTTAGAAATTTGGTAAATTTTAAATCTGAAACATTGGATATCAAAATTTACGATTTTCAATAATAAATTAAAAAATCAATAAGAATAAATCTTTATAAAGTTTTAGTTCCGTGATTAAAAACTGCAATATATACAGTCAAATTTCACAATATTAATGCTTTTTTTCCATCTGAAAACTTTTCCCAATATCATAAAAATATGAATCATCATATTTAGCTCCAAAATAATAATAATAACAAAAAATAAAATAAATGCCTGATGTCATATACTACAAGCGTTTATAGTCAGTAAACAGTAAAAAACAAACATAGAATAAACACAGTTACAAATGGCTTCAATTTAATGTTTTTATCTCTGATAAATTAAGCGATGAATCATTCAACTTTTCAAACCTATGTTGCAAGTTTTGTTTTTGAGCAAAGACAAATTATAATTATTTCACATCACCCTATCGAAAATGAAGATTAAACTATCACTCATTCGTTTATTTACAAAGGTCAAGCAAATAGAATTACAGCATTGCTATTTAATTTTCAAAACAATTATATTTCATTCCGTTACATTAAGAAGGCATATAACAGACGACCGTTAGTCAAATCAAAAATTTAGCATTAAACTACAGAAAAGAGATAAATTTTTATAAACGATTTCACTCATATTCAAAGGGATGAAAATCTATCGGAATAAAATATTAGAATTAAATATGACTTACTCGTTCGTTCAATAAATACCCAGATTAACACATTCCCTTTTAATCCAAGCAATGGCGGCGGTGAAAATTTAATTGTTTCTGTTCTTATCTCATGAAGGTGCTGTAGATGACACGCGCGGAAATCAGCGCTCTGATTGGCTGTTAAGAATAGTACCAAAGATGATGTTTAACTATCGCTTGGAGCGTATCGTCTTAAAATCAGACGGTTGTTGGATAATTTACACATGTTTCTCGGTTCGTTTATAGCATGATCATAGTAAGACATTTATGTGTCTTAAATTTAGACGTCTGTTATGTCTGAATTTTCAGATTCAGACACTTAAGTGACTGAAATTCTTTTTCAGTCACATATGTGTCTAAATTTAAGACGCCACTATTTGCAGTGTTCATCTTTAAAAAGTTAAACTTAAACTTACACTATGTGCAAAACTACTTTTCTTTCTTTCTAACCGATGACCAGGCCCCTACCTGCCGGGATGCCCCAGCTTAATGGGTTTAGTACCTGGCATCGGGGCGAAAGACCGCCTAACCGCCCCGAAGCGGCAATAAACCTGATATCATTGCCCGATCGTCATCCTATCTGCAGTGCCTACTGCTCGTTTGTGTATACTATGTTTTGCCGGTTACTTAACGTTATATCCTGTTGTTTGGCACGTGCACATTGCTACTCATGTTGGTCTCGTAATTTAGAACCTTGATCAGAACCTTGATCAGATTCGATGTGCAAAACTACTTAAAAGATGACAGAATACTAAAAAGATGTTAAATTATTTTAATACCTTAGTACTTTCAACTATAAAAAACCTAGTCTTCGTCTGAGGAATATAAGAAATACAATTGTTGTTGGCGTCTAATTTTCAAAATTCACGTAGATGGTGACAAAAGAAGTGAAAGTTGAAGTTAATTTTTAGATCCGGAAAACATTAATAAATAAAACATGGATATAGGGAAGTTGGAATATTACTCGTTTTATGATTATTTAAGTAAACTGAGCCAAATTCTGTTATATTGTAGGATAAAACGTCATTGCAAACAGTATTTTCTTTAGTAATAATTTCTATTGACTCCCGGATGATTAAATCATGATAATTCTTTGAGGGATACATAATTTTTGCGTCTTCGAAATTAACTTGTATATTCTGCTTCTGGTTAAGTCTTGACAGGGCTGTTGTAGGTCGGTTATACTTTAAATCTCTCAAATGTTCTTTAATACGGATTTTAAGTTTACGTGAAGTCATTCCTATGTATTCGAGATAAATATTTTCTGTTTTCAGTGGAATTATATATACTCCAGAAATTTCATCTTCCGGGATCGGGTCTATTTTGGCACAAATTAGATTTTTCAGTTTTGCAGGAGGAGTGGCGATTAAGTTTACGTCAAAGCGGAAAAATGCATGTCTGAGTTTTTCGAAAAGTCCTGGTATGTACTTCATCTTGCAATATCTCATATTACACCGTGGAGTTTTTTGTATTTTCATATGGTTCTTCTGTGAGTTGATTAGTTTATCAATAATGCGTATTGGGAAACCATTCTCAACAGCAATGTTTCTAATGGTATTTAATTCATTTTCAAGGTGATTAATAGAGCAAACACTAAAAGCTCGTCTTACATAAAAGTTGAACGGAACAAGTTTGTAGTTAAAAGGTGATGTACTTTAAAAGGAATGGTGCTGTTAGACTTATTTACTTTTCTGTAGACTGTGCGCTCAATTGTTAAGTTTGATAAATCTTTAATTAGCATTACGTCAAGAAACGAACGTTCTAATCAGGGAAGCTCCTTAACATAATAAACCGGTATACCAAATTGGAAGCAAATCTGATAATTTTGCAGGAGAAAACCATTTCGCTAAATTAAGGAGAGGGGGGTCTAACCCCCTTCCTGCACTTTATACTTAACTAATGAACCTCCAAATCTAACCAAGAAAGCTCCTTATCAGAATGAACATAGAAAAACAAGTAAAGTAAATTAGATAATTCTGCATGAAAATACATTTATCTAAATTAAGGGCAGGGGACTTACCCCCTTTCCCCCTTTTATACTTAACCAATGAACCTCCAAATCTAATGAAGAAAGCGCCATATCGGAATAAACTGGTACATCAATTGTGAAGCAAATCGAATAATTGTGCACGAAAAACCCATTTATCTGAATTAGGGGAAGTACTAGCCCCCCCCCCCTTTATACTTAACCAATGAACATCCAAATTTAATCAAGGTAGCTCCTTAACATAATAAACCGGTATACCAAATTTGGAACAAATCGAATAACTCTGCATGAGAAACCCATTTATTTAAATTAAGGGGCGTCCACCCCCCTTTCCTCCCTTTATACTTAACTAATGAACCTCCAAATATAATCAAGGCAGCTTCTGAACATAATAAACCGGTATACCAAATTTGGAGCAAATCGAATAATTCTGCATGAAAATCCCATTTATCTAAATTAAGGGGGGTAGCCCCCTTTTCCCCCTTTATACTTAACTAATAAACCTCCAAATCTAATGAGGAAAGCTCCTTAACATAATAAACCGGTATACCAAATTTGGAGCAAATCGAATAATTCTGCATGAAAACCCATTTATCTAAATTAAGGGAGAGGTTTAAGGGGGCCCTTTCCCCCTTTATACTTAACCACTGAACCCCCAAAACTAATCAGGGAAGCGCCTTATCAGAATGAGCATAGAAAAAAAATTGAAGCAAATCGGATATTTCTATCAAGAGTTTTCACACGTATACATACGAACATACATACATACATACATATACATAGATACATACATACAGAATCGGCGGGCACAGCTCTCAGACATTGATAGCCTGTGAACTAAAAATCTGCAAGGTTACTGAATTTTTTTAGGAAACTGCGATGCCTAGAACATTTTATGTAATTGAAACCCGGGTTACGGATAAAATTTTAGTAAGATTACTGTAATTTTAATAGATTCTTTTGTAAAGCTACAGACTTCTGTAGCTGTATACAAAAACTAGTTTTGTAGATTTACAACTTTTTTTTGTACAGTGTACAGATAAAATTTTGGTAAGCATTTACATCTGTAGAATTACACATTTTTTTTTTTTACAGTGTGCTAGAATTACACAAAAAATGTACAAAGATGGTGTTTCCGATGACAATACATCTTAATTATTAATTAATGCATTAATTTTAAGGCATTTTCCAATTAGACCGCCACAGGTGATAAATCGCCAAATATTTTCTGTAATTCTTACAATTGTATAGGTGTTAGAAAAACAATGGATTTAATTATGCGCTAATAAATGCTCGCTAAAATATTTCAAAGCGCTGTGAAATTGTAATAATGAAATGTTTTAAAGAGTTAAAAGTGGCAAATAAAATTAGAAAGAAAAGGCCGGGCCTGCCTACAGGCGGAGGTAGATTTCGAAGTTAAGTATACTAATTTCACAAACAAAAACCAAATCATCATTAGAGATAAACCGACTTTAACAATTTTATCTGGCCGCTTTTGACGAGTTTTTATTTCATTTTTATATAATAACTGGTTTTATCAGAATCATGTTAGGGCGGTATTAAAAAAAATATACTTTTCCATGCTCAACAACTCGAAATTTTCTGGCATAACTCCAAATTCATTTTTAATAGGAAAAACATGAAACTTGTTGATGTGATTTTTGAAAAGATTTATAAGCAATCTGTGTTTTCAATTTTCGTTCAATTAATTAAAACTTGATATATAAAATAAACATTTATTTTCTCAGTAAGACAATATTTTTCGTTTCTAACACAATCGCTTCGGGAAATTCCGTTCAAAATGCCCACTTTGACATCATTTTTTGAAATATATTCTGCCTCTGTCAAAAAATCGATCATTACGGTACATTATATAGTTTCTGAATAAGCGAATCTACCAATTGGATGCGTTTGAGAGCAAAAATGAATTTAAAAATGAGTCAGAAAATAAGCAGTTTGGATTTGAATACTCCCTTAATTACGATGACTTTTCCAACACAATCCGCTTCGGGAAATTAGGTTCAAAAGGCTCACTTTGACGGCATATTTTAAAATATATTCTGCCTCTATCAAAAAATTGACCATTACGGTACATTATATAGTTTCTGAGTAAGAAAAGGTACCAATTGGAAGCCTTTGAGAGTAAAAATGAATTGTAAAATGAGTCAGAAAATAAGCAATTTGGATTTGAATACACCCTTACTATAAGATGATTTTTTTCTTCAACCGCTAGGTATTTTTAATTTGTTTTTGCTGTAAGAATTGGTCCTATTCAAAACTTGTCTATAGATGTTGTAGACAATATTAAGAAGATGTATGATAAATTCATGGGGATTTTATATCTTTTGAATTGACGGAGTTATGGATTTTTTTCTTCTTCAAACGCCCTTTTTGTTTTCGTTTTTAATTTTTTTTGCGGTACGAATGGGTCCTATCAAAAACTTGTGAATATAAAAGTTGTAGATAATGTTAAGGAGATTCATGATAAAATAAATTTAATTTGATATCTTGAGAATTGATGAAGTTATGAATTTATTTCTCCCCAAAACCCTATTTTTTGCGCCCCTTCAGCCCATTTTTAACTTTATCAAAAGTCTGTGATACATAAATTTTTGGCCCTATTTTTAGAAGTAATAAAAACTTTAAACTGATTCGATGTGTACAAAATTTAAGAAGTTATGGGTTTTTTTCGGTTTTCACAAAACCCCTCCCTATTTCGATCCCCTTGGTCCGAATTTGCCCATTAACGAACTTGACCGAGATTTTATGCCCCTTGATTTTATGTATCAGTTTAGAAGAGATTGGTGCAGAATTGTGGAAGTTATCGTGTCCAGAAGAAAGTGATATATATAGATACATATATAGATAGATAGATATAAAGTTTTTTACTGAGGGTGGTTTTGGGCTCTAGGGGTCATGATCGGTGTAGATCTGCAAAAATTTTTCAGAAATTCCAACATAGGAACGACGCCAATAGGTAGTATTTCATACGAAATCTACCTAAAATGAAGGTTTCAATTTAAAAAAAAATACGGTTTTATCAATTAATAGTTAAATGTTAATTAATTTGCGATTATACGTTGCGATCAATTTAAAAAGCCTAAAAAAATAGATTAAATAAACGCTTTATTTTTTTTCTTTCATGCTCCCTTTCTTAAAAAAATAAACAGAGCAAAAATTTTATTATTTTATCAAGCGTAGAAAAAGCAGTGAATTTTTCATAACCGAGTTAGTTCACCACACGGAATTAATGCATTGTTACGGGAATTTTTGAAAAAAAAAAAAAAAAAACCAACAACAACAACAACAAAAAAACATGAATTGCAGTCAAACAATTTTACGGTATTTTCAAGATGATGAATGAATGCTAATAAATGAATGTTTTTTAAAACTATTTTTACTTTTATTTGAAATATTATTTTATCAGTTCATATAAATATTGGCGCCATTAAAAATCATGTAAATTATATGCTGCAGGACAAAGTAGCTGAAATAAACTTTCCAAGTTTTGTACTTTTAAATGTATTATTCGTACTTTTAAAAATAATCATTATATTGTTTGAATTATTTGCAAATTCATATATATATATATGCAATACTGTCTTAAGGGTCCTGTCCCTGCCGGCGAAGACACTCACGAGCTAATGCTAATCCTATGGGGAGGGATTTTTCTAATATCTCGTTTCACTGTAAACTGAAATGTCTGAAATTCAGACATTTAAGTGTCTGAAACGCAGTGTTCCATTTTCAGACGTTTTAAAATGTCTTAAATTTTTCAGACACTTCTTGCGTCTGAATTTCAGACACTTAAGTGTCTGAAACAAGAGTGTTCAAATTTCAGACATTTTAAAACGTCTTAAATTTTTCAGACACTTCTTACGTCTGAATTTCAGACATTTCAAATGTCTTAATTGCGGCCATCTTTGAGCCTTTTTTTTGTGGGGGGGTGGGGGGGGGTGCATAAATATGAAGCCATCTTTGACCATTTTTCTTTCTAAGCCATATACGCAGCCATGTTCCACATTGAATCATTTTTTATAAATGGAATAATTTGTTACCATAAAGCAGAGCTGGTTGCAACGTGGGTAAACTGGGATGCTTCTCTGCCCTCTGATTTTAAGGTACTCCAGTATATAGTAATTAACTACAACATAAATACTATACTATACTTACTACAATATAAATGCTATTACTATATGAATAGTAATTAACTACATTCATTTCTTTTGACTTTAATTACTAATACACATTTCCAACCCTAACCCAATTGTAAAAATGAAAAATACCGACAAGACTCAGACAACACCACCTAGAAAGTCCTACAGGATTCTAAATTCAATGGTAGGAGGAAAACACACAACAATTAAATAAGAGGTTCTGGTATAATCATATTAGATCGAAAATTAAAGAATATTGTTTTAACAAATTTTTAAAAAACATATGGAAGGTGGGGGGATTTAAAATTTCGAAAAATACATGGTAATTAATACAGAAATAAATTAATAAGAGAGAAAACATGCCTAACAATAGTATAAAAATATATAATCAGATCGAACATAATTATAAAAATATGCTACATTATCATATATAAAATAATCCTAAAAATCCGATTTTTGTTTCCCCCAAATTAGATTTTTTTTTTTTTTTCATGGATCACTCTTCTCTCTCCCCATTAAATACATAAAAAGTGACTTGAGAAAGAAGTCAAAAACATATTTTCTTTTCTGTTAACATAACGATAAAAATAACTTATAAAAACAAATGATAGTGTTGTGGGATTTTCTCCTTAAACACTGAGTTACCAATACTCTGAATCCTGTATATGACTATACGCTAAATAGTAATTAACTACATTCATTTCTTTTGACTTTAATTACTAATATACATTTCCAACCCAATTGTAAAAATGAAAAATACTGATAAGACTCAGACAACACCACCTAGAAAGTCCTACAGGATTCTAAACTCAATGGTAGGAGGAAAACACACAACAATTAAACAAGAGGTTCTGGTATAATCATATTAGATCGAAAATTAAAGAATATTATTTTAACAATTTTTTAAAAAACATAGGGAAGAGGGGGGGGGGGGTGTTGTTTAAAATTTCGAAAAATACATGGTAATTAATACAGAAATAAATTAAGAAGAGAGAAAACATGCCTAACAATAGTATAAAAATATATACTCAGATCGAACATAATTATAAAAATATGCTACATTATCATATACAAATTAATCCTAAAAATCCGATTTTTGTTTCCCCCAAATCAGATTTTTTTTTTCTTTCATGGATCACTCTTCTCTCTCCCCATTAAATACATAAAAAGTGACTTGAGAAAGAAATCAAAAACATATTTTCTTTTCTGTTAACATGACGATAAAAATAACTTATAAAAACAAATGATAGTGTTGTGGGATTTTCTCCTTAAACACTGAGTTACCAATACCCTGAATCCTGTATATGACTATACGCTAAATAGTAATTAACTACATTCATTTCTTTTGACTTTAATTACTAATACACATTTCCAACCCAATTGTAAAAATGAGAAATACTGATAAGACTCAGACAACACCACCTAGAAAGTCCTACAGGATTCTAAACTCAATGGTAGGAGGAAAACACACAACAATTAAACAAGAGGTTCTGGTATAATCATATTAGATCGAAAATTAAAGAATATTGTTTTAACAAATTTTTAAAAAACATAGGAAAGGGGGGGGGGGTGTTGTTTAAAATTTCGAAAAATATATGGTAATTAATACAGAAATAAATTAAGAAGAGAGAAAACATGCCTAACAGTAGTATAAAAATATATACTCAGATCGAACATAATTATAAAAATATTTATAACTTCAACCATCATCACCTTCTCAAAATATTAAATATCAGCACTTTTTTAATAGGATTTTATGCAGCTTGATTTCTTTAAATAATTTTGAGCACAGTTTAGATTAATTACAACGATTTTTATTCCTTGTTTAAAGTATATTTTCAGGATGTCTCAGTGTCTTGAAAATTAAATATGTTATTGATATGGAACACAGAAAATCAAAGCAGATTTTGTATTTTTGAAACAAGTTTTCAGGAGGACTATTTAAAAAGAAATAAATACTATATAAGTAGGATTTATTTACCATCGGAAAAAATAATTTTTTTTTTAAATAAAATATCGAGATATTCACAATAACTTCACTCTGGTGCTTTCACGATTTCTTTTCATGTTCTATATCCGTCATATAAAGCTTGTGCGTTTTCAAAAGATTTACCCTATGTAAATTTAAATTTGATAATATTAAAACATTTATTTCGAAAATATACTCTGTAAGAGAATTAAATGAAATGATACTCTTATCATGATGTTGCAAAAAATAAAAATTAATATGTAAAATTATATCATAAATATGAAGTAACTGGAAATTGTAAGAAAAAACTTAATAATGAAATATCATTAGAAAGATCCTTTTTATTTATATATATAAGCTTTGTTTATATAGGTTAAATGAAAACTGCAATTCGATCGAGCTATTTAGAAATCATTAAATATATATATATATATATATATATATATACATAACAAGCAGGAAAAATTACTTCGAGACTATAAAATATTTATTAATTTAAAAAACGGAAGTCTAAAAAATATTAAACAAATTCATTACATTGAAAGTCATGATTTATTGAAAACACACAAATGAACACACGAGCCTTTTAAAACAAAAAATATTTATTGTATATAAAAAAAAAAATTAAATATGCAAATTATTCTAAAAAAATAATGTAAATGATAAATACCATTACACAAAGTTCACTATTTTACTATAAAATTTCTATTTCAAACTGAGTTCACATAATCATATAAATGCATTATTTCTTACCTTTTAAAGTGTAATCCATTATGATGAATAAACTATTTCACAAAGTACCGGTAAAGCGCTATTTTTGAAAAATGTTGTATGTTTTTTTTTTAATATTCTTGGCACTGCATTCTTCTACCTAATGCACTAATGCATAACAGATATAATGAAAAATATTAATGTGAGTTTCTAAAATCCGTAGGAATTTCTCGATTAGTAATCAATTATTCTTTTTCCATATGCCTAATTTTGAACACACGCCAAACAATAGACAGACTTGCCGTAATAAGAACGTACTATAATGAGTATGAGTTTCCAAATCCAAATAGTCCAAATCCATACAATGCATTTTAATAAGAATATTTCTATTAGCATTTCACAATATTTTAAACTAAAAAAATCAGGAAACCATTCCAAACACACTCGTTGAAAATATCTTCATTTAAAATATTAACGAGGTAACAGGCTTAATGTGTCTTCTCAAAAGATAATTCACCCCTGTCAGCACTTTTTCCCGCTTTCCGTTAGTGACGTAATCATTGACTTTGAGCTCGGACTGGACAGGATTGGAAATACGTTACCAGAGAAGGGAGTTCAAATCATTAGATTTTTATCGCAGGAAGTGAAATGGTGCACGAATATAAACAGATTTTTTTTTTAATTAATCCTCCTTTAATATTTTGTTTATTCATTTACAATTACCCACTATAAGATATAATTATTACAATTATGATGCTTTCAGGCGAAGGCAGTAGGATGTTACTTCAGTCAAGTGAAAAGATTCGTTCGCTAATGCTAACCCTATGGAAGAAATTTATAAAGATAATCTTGGTTGCATTTCATTTTTTTTTTCTTTTTTTGTTATTGGATAGCTGAGATCGATCTGTATAACGGCCGTACTTTACTTTTTCGTTTTTCATTGCGTATAATTTTAATGAGGACACTTTCGTTTTCGAAACCGGTTTCGAAACTGAAAGCATCCTCATAAAAAAAAAATGTAAAATCAAAATCGTAAATGTAAAAAACCGCCTTTGAACAGATCGAACTCAGCTATACAATGCAAAAAAAAAAATCATTTAAAAAGAGCGAAATTGAACCGAGATATCTTTATAAATTTTTTCCATAGGATTAGTATTAGCGAACGAATCTTTTCACTTGACTGAAGTGCCTCTTAAATAAAAATTTTGTCATCACACTTTTAAACAATTTTCATATTTCAAATTTTTGTTTTACATTTAGAAAAGTCCAGGGATTACTTCTATACAGCGATTCCCTTCGTCAAGCCATTAAAAACACTATAATAGCCCACTACGGTAGGGTCGCACTATTTTAAATTGCTTCTGGTCGGCAAAACCCATCCTAAGACATTATTAGGAAATTGTGTGTTTGTGGAAGGGGGGAGGGGGGTGGAGAGGGATGGTAGCTGGTAGATTATTTTAATATAATTATTTGGAAAATTTGTGAAAGACAATTCGTTAATTAACTATTGCACTAAAAATAACTTATTTCCAAAACTTAATAAACGGATTTTTATAATTTTGACAGACATAATATGGTCTAATCGCGTTGATTGTTTTATAAAATAATACAAAATTTAGTGCATGGAAAAGTATTTTAAACATCTGTCATCCATTCGAAAACGTTTCTTGATTATCATGGCATATATATTGTAATGCAATTGTATATACGGCCATCATACATATGATACAATTGTATTGCATTCAGACACTTAAGTGTCTGAATTTCCAAGTGTCTTAATGTCAGACGGTTCATCATTATTCAGACATTTCTTTCAGTTCATCCATACCATAATCCCAGTAAGACACATATGTGTCTTAAATTCAGACATCTGTGATGTCTGAAATTTCATATTCAGGCACTTAAGTGTCTGAAATACTTTTTCAGTCACATATGTGTCTGAATTTAAGACGCTTCTATTTGCAGTGTTGCATTTCGACATTTTTAAATAATTTGTTTTGCATTGGATAGCTGAGGTCCGTCTCTACAGCGCATTTTGGTTACTTTTTCGATTTTGGTTGCAGATATTTTTTAGAATGACACTTTCATTTTCAGAACCGGTTTTGAAAATGAAAGTAACTTTATTAAAAATATCTGCGACCAAAATCGAAAAAGTAACCAAGGTGCACTGTTAGAGACGGGCCTCGGCTATCCAATGCAAAAAAAAATTATTTAAAAATGTCGAAATGCAAACGAGATATTAGAAAAATCCCTCCCCATAGGATTAGCATTAGCTCGTGAGTGTCTTCGCCGGCAGGGACAGGACCCTTAAGCATAGAGCTTTTTACGGCCATGACCGAAAGAATAATATCAATCCTTATACCTGTTGAGACGGAAACATGTGTAAACTGGAATTTGTATCCGGTCCCCAGCAATACCGTTTTGTCAAGTACTACTGCGTAATATTTGTAATGAGTAGATTTATATATATAACAATAGAATTTTTTGTAATTTTTAACCATAAACCTCATGAAAAATCGACAGTTATATAGATGAAACAATAATTACTATACACTATATAAAATTGTATATTCAAATAATCTGAAATAAATTGTAGTCCCACCGTAGTTCAGAATTAGGGCAATGAGATAGGTAACTGTTTGATGATCCAAAGAAACCCTTATCAATTTCCATTCATCATTTACCATCAATGTACCATGCATTAGACCTATTTTTAGTATTAGGGTCTAAATTGCCAGTCACTAAAAATTTACTTAAAACTACTATATTTCGAGTTGTAAATGCATATGATTTAACCCCTTAACGGTCGCATTAAAGTACGGTTTAATAATTCAAATTGCTTATTGGCACCACTTTTTTGAAAAAGAAATATTCACCTTATTCAATGACACGTAAAATAATACCATAATGGCAATTACACTATTTTACAAAACTGGTGGAAATCAAACAATCTGAATAAAAGACACAGCCCGTGAATATCACGGGAGTATGAATTAAACGGTTAGTAAAAAGCAAATTCATTAGAAATAATAATACAATAAATACTAATATAAATAATTATTAATCTTGGTTAATTAATAAAGAATATTCATATGTAGAAATATACAAGCTAAATAAAAAAAAAAATAAATAAATGAATGAATAAATGATTAAAAATTCCAAAAAGATGTCACAAAATATAAGCAGGCCTTAATTTTCTTCGGATCACAGCTCCGGTACTTTGCTATTTTTAGTTAATATTTAAATATTAGTCGGAATTCACGGGAGCTCATAAATATACACTGCAAATAGAGGCGTCTTAAATTTAGACACATATGTGACTGAAAAAGAATTTCAGTCACTTAAGTGTCTGAATCTGAAAATTCAGACATAACAGACGTCTAAATTTAAGACACATAAATGTCTTACTATGATCATGCTATAAACGAACCGAGAAACATGTGTAAATTATCCAACAACCGTCTGATTTTAAGACGGTACGCTCCAAGCGATAGTTAAACATCATCTTTGGTACTATTCTTAACAGCCAATCAGAACGCTGATTTCCGCGCGTGTCATCTACAGCACCTTCATGAGATAAGAACAGAAAGAATTAAATTTTCACCGCCGCCATTGCTTGGATTAAAAGGATATGTGTTAATCTGGGTATTTATAGAACGAACGAGTAAGTCATATTTAATTCTAATATTTTATTCCGATAGATTTCTATACCTTTGAATATGAGTGAAATCGTTTATAAAAATTTATCTCCTTTCTATAGTTTAATGCTAAATTTTTGATTTCACTAACGGTCGTCTGTTATATGCCTTCTTAATGTAACGGAATGAAATATAATTGTTTTGAAAATTAAATAGCAATGCTGTAATTCTATTTGCTTGACGTTTGTAAATAAACGAATGAGTGATAGTTTAATCTTCATTTTCGATAGGGTGATGTGAAATAATTATAATTTGTCTTTGCTCAAAAACAAAACTTGCAACATAGGTTTGAAAAGTTGAATGATTCATCGCTTCATTTATCAGAGATAAAAACATTAAATTGAAGCCATTTGTAACTGTGTTTATTCTATGTTTTTTACTGTTTACTGACTATAAACGCTTGTAGTATATGACATCAGGCATGCATTTTATTTTTTGTTATTATTATTATTTTGGAGCTAAATATGATGATTCATATTATTATGATATTAGGAAAAGTTTTCAGATTGAAAAAAAGCATTAATATTGTGAAATTTGACTGTATATATTGCAGTTTTTAATCACGGAAAGATTTATTCTTATTGATTTTTTAATTTATTATTGAAAATCGTAAATTTTGATATCCAATGTTTCAGATTTAACATTTACCAAATTTCTAAAAATAATATGAATTTTTTATATCATCCAGTAAAATTTTCGAAACATTAAACAAACGGAGAAACATTTTATTCATATTTTGCAGTTTACGTTGCTGTTTAGCAGTATAATTATAAAGTTTAATTAATATTTTTTGTGTTTTTTAAATTGGTATATTAATTTTTGTAATTTATATGCAAGCATTTTTTTTGCGATATTTTGTTCATGATTTAAAATTTTTAAAATTGAGTAATGCGAGAAATAATTATTAAATTTCCTTTTACTGCAATCGAATTTGCAACGGTTCTGGTACAAGTAATTGTTGGCACTAAAAAAAAAATTACACATGATAATTTAGACATAAATAAAGAGTTGTTTATGCCTTGATATGAAGTTTATGTATAAAACTGCCTTATATTTTTAAAAGTTCGTATTTACTTATATGATACAGTATTAAATATATTTTTAAGCCATTTAATAACTGCTTTTTTATGTTCAAAACGTTTTTCAAACAATTAAGAATAGTACGTATACTGTCTGATGTATTTTTTTTTTTTTTTTTTTTTTTTTTTTACTTTCTATTTTCTTCTGTTTTTTTTTTTTTTTTTTTTTTTTTTTCTATTTCTTAGATCATTATTTTCTTATCAAATATATAAAATCTATTTAGCTCATATTCAAAGGATACAAATTTTACAGGAATAAAAAATAAAATAAATTAAATATGACTTATATCGTGTTGTTCCATAAAAAAGAATAATAATGATATACATTTTTAAGCAATAGCGGGTGAAAATTTTAAATTGAATACGGAATATGTTTAAAGAAAATTATATACATATTCCGAAGAATGATATATAAAATTAGATACCAAACTGGTGTTTACTTTTAACTAAGCATGACAAATTACCACATATTTAAAAAGAAAAAAAAAATATTACACATGTTTACTACTTAAAATGACTTAACTATTTTATTTATATGTACTTAAATGACAAATACAAAAATGGCCAAGTTTTGAAATTAGAAGTAATTTTTTTTTCTCAATGCTATTAAAATAGAATATTTATTTACTATTTTATTATTTACTCATGGTTATATAGCTGTTGTGATTATCATCTGATGCATATGTAAAATTGCCTATGGGGCAAAATCTAATTTTTGAATTATATGAATTTTCCTTTTTTGGGGGGCGGGACGGGAGGGGGATTTTCTTGCCCATTTTCGCGTACACGGGATTTTTTAAATCTCTTTCGACATTCCACCGACTATGATAAATATTTTGAACTTTTAGAGTAGGACAAGATAAAAAAAAAATATATATATATATATATATCCATATACCTTAAAAACCCTTAATAGCGGACACTTCGGGACCGCGAAATTTGTCGGATAATCGGAGATGCCTGCTTTTGTGAGGTAAAAATAATACAAATATGTATGCCTTGCGGATCAAAAAAGTATTCGCTAAATCGAAGTATTCGCTATTCGGGAATGTCCATTAACCTCCATAACGGATACTCCCGAATACCGGGCATCTGTATTTAGCTAACAATACTGCAGGGTTGCATTTTTTGCAAAAGGACTCCTTGATTAAAGCATGGGTAGTGGCCCCGTTCTCTTACGATTTTAGTTCCCCCAAATTTCATGTGCAATATTTGCGAAGCTTATATTTTAAATCTGTTTCGAAATTGTACTGATTATAATCAATATTTTGAACTTTTAAAGTAAAGTAAGATTAAAAACAAAATTTTAAAAAAATCTAATATTTAGATAAATATTTTCTCTTTTTAATCTTATTCTACTCCTGAAACAAAATACTCATTATAATTAGTACAATGTCGTAAAAGATTTAAATTATCAGCTTTATGAAAATTGCATACTAAAATTGGGAGCACCAGAAAATCAGGCGGTATGGGGGTAGAGGGGGCAGGACAACGGCCAGATATTTTCCCAGTATTCAGCGTGGTCAAACATGGCTACATAAAATGCTTACAAAAAATGTCTGCGATTCAGACGTTTCAAGTGTCTGAAATTCAGTCGCAAAAAGTGTCTGAAAAAATTCAGACATTTTAAAATGTCTGAAAATTGAACACTCCGTTTCAGACACTTAAGTGACTGAATTTCAGACATTTTAATTTACAGTGTAGGGCTCCGGAGCCAAGAGTAATAGCGCTTCCGAAAAACCGAAGCCTAAATTACTTTTTCTTTTCTTTCCCATCTCCAAGGTTTTTTTTTTTTTTTTCTTTTAAATCAAAACACTTATATGTGACGTAATGTGTCGCACACGTAGAGGAGGTGGGGATAAAAAGGACTCAATATTTATATCAGTTTATGGGCTGGGACTGACTCAAGCTCAATCTGTCTTACATTAAAAATTTTATTTATTCATGTATAGAAATAAAAAATCCTCCTTCAAAATTGCGTTTTATATTCTACACTGTTAAAAATTTGCAGCATTCTGGCAGGTCATTTGACCGTTTTTTCCGAAAGCGGTTACACAACCCTAATTTTAACGCTATTCTGACCATATTATTGGCCATTTTATGGTCAGAATATAGTTAAATTATGGTTATGAAACCGTTTTTTCAAAAAACGGTCGAATGTCCTGCCAGAATGCTGCAAAATTTTTAACAGCGTATTTCAAATCATTTTAATGCCATTTTGATCAGAATGAAGGGAAAACAGGAATCGAGTTTTTCCATCCCAGTGATATTTGCAAATTTATGTCGGCGACGCACGGTGGGTGATTTACCGATTCTAGCTGGTCAAAAGTCGATTTTTAAAAGTTTATCCTACCGTAATTTATTTGTTGTCTGTTATAGCTCAATAGTTAGGGCGTTGTACCGTGCTATTGGTTTTGATATAAATATAATTGCACGGTCCATAAACTAGCGCAAAGTTGGTGCTTTTTAGTTGGGAAGAATCAATCAATTTGAGTATACTTCTTTAATCTGTTACTTGAAGCTGAATAAAATATACTGTTCGATTATGGACGCTTCCAAACAAAATATGGGCTTTATTTTATCGGATTTATGTGCATAAAGTTTGCATATATCAGCTGTTATTTCATACTAGCATATGGCCCCGTCAAAAATAACGGGAAAGTGTTATTTTAAGTTTACAACATTAAGTCAGACTCAATTAAACAGGTGATTGATATGCATGATTATTCAGATAGTGGCAAGTCCTCAAAAGCATTAAAAAAATAGTGTTTGTAAAAGTCAACCTTCAAATGAAGAAAATATGAACCACCTCATGCGGGGGGGGGGGGGGGGGGAAAGAGCTTTTCCAACAACCCTATGGCAAAATTCTCATTTTTTCTGCACATCAAATGAAATTCGTGTTTTTTTTCGCCGCCTTTTGACGAAATGAGTGTTTTTATCGGGATTTGTTGAAAAATTTGCTTTTTTTCTGCGCCCTTTTGACGAATTACACCTCTCGCGTTTCTTTGACAAAATTCAGGGAAGAGTGCCACTTGGCAAAAAAAAATTGTTCAAAATCTTGCCAAAAATCTTTTCAAGATGGCGGAAAAACATCATTTTTAAATCTTTGTTATTTATAAATCAATGATTTTGCCCAAAAAATAGAAAATGATGTAAAAACATGGATTTATAAATAACATAAAGATTTAAAACCAAAGTTTTTCCGCCATCTTGAAAAATTTGTTACGAATGCCGGTAAAATCTCGCTCACAACTACCAAAAAACTTACTAAATATAAATAAATACCAATAAATGAGACGGCGATTCAGAAAAAAGGGGAGTTTCATACAGAAAAAAATATATAAAAAAAACTAAAAATACTTACACAAAAAACAAACAACCAGTTAAAATTTACAAAAAAAAATAAATAAATAAATAAATAAATAAATAAATAAATTTAATGTTTATGGTAAAATTCTTGTTTTTTCTGCACATCTTTGATGAAATTCATGTTTTTTTTCGCAACCTTTTGACAAAATGACTGTTTTTACCACAATCCTTTCACGAAATGAGTGTTTTTATCGGGATTTGTTGCAAAATTCACGTTTTTCCTGCGCCTTTTTGACGAATTACACCTCTCACTTTTCTTTGACAAAATTCAGGGAAGAGTTCCGCATCCTGTGCCGCTTGGCGAAAACAATTGTGCCAAAAATCTTTTCAAGGTGACGGAAAAACTCAATTTTTAAATCTTTATGTTATTTATAAATCAATGATTTGCACAAAAAAAAAAAAAAAAAAAAATAGAAAATGATGTAAAAACATGGATTTATAAGTAACATAAAGATTTAAAAACGAAGTTTTACTGCCATCTTGAAAAATTTGTTACGAATGCAGGTAAAATCTCGCTCCTGCCAAAAAATTTATTAAACATAAAATAAAAGTAAAAGGATAAATATAAAGAAATACCAATAAATGAGACGGCGATTCATAAAAAAAGGGGGAGTTTCATACAAAAAAAAAATTCAAATATTTACACAAAAAACAAACAATCAGTTAAAATTTTAAAAAAATCAATAATTTAATGTTTAGAAAAAGGGATCCCAGTCAGGGTCTGAAACATCGTCAAGGTATGGTACTTCTCTTCTAACTGAATTAAATTTAAATTTTGATGGATGTTTGGTAATACACCCTCGATGTTTTCAGACTCGGAATTTTTTCGGCAGCCGTTGGCTGAAAACGGTCTGTCTCTAAAACGGTAAACCATGTAAAAATCGATATATTTACCAATAAAGGGTGCATTTTAAACAGCTAATGCAAAAATCCTAATAAAAAAAAAATAAATGAACAGCAGAGCAAGCGAGACTTACCTTACAATCAAAATACGTTGACAGAAGCACAGGTGCATCCGAATGTATGCAGCAAATTAGTTACGTAACAGAAAATTTAGCTGACTAACGGTTCACCTGATACTGATGAACCAATAAGCTTCAAGATCCCCCGATTTCAAAATTTACATTTTTTTTTAGGATCTTATGTTGAAACTTGCAATTTTGCAACCTTTCGATGAAAATCTCGTTTTCTCTGTGATCCTCTAATCAAAAAACATATTTTTTCTGTGATTATTTGACGAAATTCACGTTTTTCGCGATACTTTGATCAAATAATGCATTTTTTCTGCAGTCATCTGATGAAATTCATGTTTTTTCCACGATTATTTGGCGACATTCACATATTCCATGATCCTTAGACGAAACATGCATTCTAAAGGACCCTTTGGGAAAAATTGTGTTTTTTTTCTGCGATCCTTTGACGGAATTCATATTCGTTTGATGAAACCACCCTTTTTCTACGATATTTTGATGATTTTTGCAATCTTTCGGGGAAAGCAGACAGATGAGAGTTGCAAGCTCCTGGCTATATGTTTTTTTCATGCTGTTTGTTTCTAATGGACTAAATGCACAGTAGGTCATGGGAAAGGATTAGAAATAAACTCAATTTGCAACTGCTTGTACTCGCATTTTTATTTTGTCAAATTCTGCTACCACCCCCCACCCTCCTTCTCGTCCTAAAAATGTCAACAAATTTTAATACTGATTTGCATCAATCCCAGGGATGATAAATTGTGCCGAAGAAATGGAATTCCCTGTTTTCGCTGGAAAGTGGCATGTCTGTAAATGCTTTTAAAAATATATGCATAGCTGAAAAAAAAAAAAAAAAAAAAAAAAAAAAAAAGCTGTTGCATTTTTTAAACAGCAAAAAATAATTCACAGAAATATATTAAATTCAGCTTAAAAAATGCAGCATAGGTGAAATAAGAAACTTAAAAATAAAACAAAAAACATATGGCATTTCTTTAAAAAATCAGATGTTTATTTTTTAATTTTAGATGAAACTTTAAAATTTGATTCATATATTTGGCCAAAACCAAAACACCATTATGTGCATCATTGAAAGTAATACACATATACAAAAAGCTATGTTTTTTAACGGTACAAAAATTTAGTAAAATTAAAAAAAAATGTAATTTTGATTTTTAAATCTTTATTATAATGAAACGTTCCTGTGAGTGATAAACACTTTATGAACATGAACTTAAAATATGCATAGTTTAGATAAAAAATAAACAAAAAATTGTGCGTATGAGTGTTTAATTCTGTTCGGTGTAAACTCAGCTGAGTTTATCAGGCAAACTGAGAAATCCGTTGATTGCCGCGATCGCGCAATTCTTTTCCTGGTCAATTGGCGCCTTCTTTCCGAAAGCGATTCATTCGGAAAGTCCATAATAAAAATTAAAAAAAACTTTTAAAACATTCAGAAATAACTATTGACAGATCAAAGCGAGTAGTGGCGAAAAATCAGCACGTTTATCCCTCGGTTTTTCCTAAAGAAACAGCGTTTCACTGTTGCCACTACAGAAGAGTGAAATACATGAATCATTGATATGAATCAATATTCATATGAATGATTCATATGAATAATGATGAATAATCATTAAATAATGTTTTTTAAAATATTTATTCAATAAATTACGTAATATTTCATATGTATGTCGTAAACTGACTGCTTGTAAATGTAAACAGTCGTAAATAAAATTGCTGCTTATAAATGTGAACAATAATGAAAAACGCATTTCAAAAAACTTAAAGGCTTTAATATAATTTAAAAAATATATTTAAAGCAGAATCAGATGTTAGCCGTATTTTTTTTAATCAATCGTCAAAGAGTCATTCATTTGTTTCTTAATTTGCTGGAATTTGAATCTGAATGGCAACAGTATCGTTTGTTTAGATTTGATTTCTAATAGCTTAATTTTAATTTAGAACTTAATACATTATAAATGGATATGATACACATGTTTTATATGAAAATATGCTGAAAAGACATGATTTTAAGTAGAAAAAATTATCATTTAGCTGTCATATGTTAAGATATGTTTTTCATTAAGCCTAACATGGCGTTTAGCTACGGTCGTTTCGCAGACCAGAGTGGTTCGCACCGGCATCGTTCCGCAGGTCAGCTTTTATTATAAGTAGATTTAATGTCGCAAAAAACTTTGTATTTTTTTTTCTTACAATTTTTGAGTTTTAATATAGAAAAAATTATATGATAAACCACGATTAAACTCAATTTTTGGTATGATTAAATAGTATAGGTTATTACCTTTTCGTTCCAGTTTAATTTGTCTGCCCTTAGGTGCTCTCCCAGTTTTTAGAATTGTTTTTAGCTCATTAAGTCTAAATATTTATTTATTTATTTATTTTTTGAAATTTTAGTTCAAGTATAATTTTCTTTTTATCTAAGACAGCAGAATTTAAGTTAGTCACATAAATAAACTTTTCCACCACTATGCAAAGGCAACAAGATTTAAAATTTAACGAAAATGTGAATTCGGTTGAAAATATTTTGTTTATAGAGGAAAATTACAATGAAGAGCACATGAAGTTTTGCAAGAGCGAAAGGTTTAAATTTATGGCCAAATTTTGACAAAAATTGCCAGAAGTATGTAGATATCTCTGGAAAAAATGATTTAAAATATATTACTTGGCTGAAAATTGCTAGTGGTTACAAAATTGATCCAGACAAATTCTCCAAATTCAGATTTGATACAATGAAAAATATAATGTAGGCATTTTCTGATGATATTTTATGATTCCCATTCTTTACATAAGGTTCCTCTGTGCAGAGATAAATATAAATATACAACAGAATATACGGCACAGCAATTCTCATTAAAGCTGTCGGATGTTTGCCCCGTATCTTAAATTTTAGAAAAAGAAATTTTAGGATTTGTTATAATAATACAAAAATAATCACTTTAGCTTCCATACAGTTAAGAAAGTATCATTAAAATTATCGATAAGAACATAAAATCATGCGTCAATCAGATTATGAAACTTTTTTCAACGCATTCGGACTATGTAATAAAACTTCATAGCTTAGTAACGTGAAAAGCAATCTCTAAGTAATAATTTGTAAACCATAACACGTTTGAAAACACAATTTCAACCAAAGTCGAAAAATAGCTGAAAATTCTGTACATCCATGTATATGAAGGTATAGATTTATCATATAATTCACAATATGCTAAAATTTAGAACAGTTAGTGAACGCATAGCACAGTTGAATATTCCTCGTCATCAATTTCCGTTAATAAACGGAAATGTATTTCAAATGTTTTGTGCAGCCCTGTATATGATTTATAGAATTTATACACGCTAAATAGTATGCAATTTTTATAATTTAAAAAGTGTTCCACATCTGAAAACGCACTTCCATCAATTATTGTTCATACAAAGAAAAATATAACTGATTTATTTTGTGTGCCCCTGTATATGGAAGATGAATAGTACGTCATATCCAATGGTAACCATCTTATAGAGCACCTTGGAGATATATATCAACTTAAATACTTTTGAAATAGAATAAAATGAACAAAATACACCACAAACATTTTTTCTGCATAGACCGTAGTGCAACATAATTCTTTTTAGTGTCCCTGTAAATGATCGATAAATGCTATCCATTCTACAGCAATTATCTTGCAGTGCATTTCATAGACATGTATATAAATTTCAAAGTGTTTGGAATTATGAAACATCATTAAAAACCACCGCAAATGATTTTTCCACATAGGCCGTAATGTAATGAAATACTTTTGAGTGTCCCTGTAACGAAATTATGACTGCTACACGCTACATTTTGAAATACCTAACATTCAATAGTGAATGTCAATAACATCTTTCAATTTAATCGCGATGTGACTATATTGGCGCCAAAAATAATTTTGGCCAGCTAGAATTGGAAAAAGTCCCACCGTGCGACGTGTTGATACGGCTCCACTCAAGAGAATGAACAATGAATTTGCTTTCAATTTGACTTTTCTTTTGTGACAGTGGGGTAATTTTTGGGTGTACATCAATTGCGCCTACGGTGGGAGGAGATCATAAATTGCGCCTACAGCTTCGGCCCCTTCTGTATGAACTGCGCTCGAAGGGGGTGAGATAAGCAATCCATCATTTTATTGAGGGTTGCCTTAAAGAGTTACTTTACCCAAAAAAGTCTTTTGGATGCAAATTCGGCCATGGTAAATCTTGGCGACAATAATCACAGTACTTAAGGTCTGTATTCATCTAGCATTGCATTATATCTTATGAGATATTCAACGTAATGAATACAAATAAAATATTACTACAAGATACTTACTAATATTTACTACGAAAGAAGGGGACTTCTCATTTAAATAGCGCGGTGCAAACTGCCGCCCCAAATTTTGTTAGCTCTTTCAAGGTATTTCAAGAAATATCTAATGTTAATTTAAAAAAAACACACCATTGTTAAGAAAATTTTTATTTTGACTTGTAACATTTGGATAAAAGTGGTTTTCCTTTTTCAATGACAAAAAATGCTGAAAATACATAAAATTCAAGTTATCATAACTCGGTAAGTTTTATTTGTACAAAAATGAAACTTTTATTGTTTAATTATTAGTACACGAAGAAAGTTTTACTAAATATATAGTATTTAAATCCCGTAAAAAAATTAAATTTCTGTAACTTTTAAAAATAACATTTTATATATATATGCAGTAGAAACCCGGTTATCCGAAAATCGGCTTAACCGAAAGCCCTTAAAATTCCCCAAAGTCCTTTTTAAATGTGGAAAATTTTATTGCCAACACTATTTTGACCGATGTCAAATGACAACTTTTAACATATTTTGATTTATGATTAATATTTTATTTGTAAGTTTTAGATCAAAAAATTCCGAATCATTTTTAGTACATTGAAGAGTTGTTTTAATACTTATTATCTTTAAAAATTAAAAGGAAAATAAATAAAAATCAAAACTTTGAAAGGTGTTATTGGATGTGGGTAGAAATAGTGTTAAAAAAGCATGTTCTTTATGAAAATAATAAACAGAGTCAACTTACTTATTTTGTCAATAGCGTAATTTCGGGCACTTTATTAGATAGACACGTACGACACTTCATCTTTTTTACAAAATATGTTGTGATTTTCTTTTGTTTTTTAACTTTGCATCGTTTCAATGCTGCTTTATCAAGCCACCTTTTAAACAGGACCGAAACTAGCCTTTTTTGCACCTGGGGCAAACATGGATTTTGCCCCCCCCCCCCCTCTTCCGGAAAGTATATTTACAAAGAGAATTTTACTAATTTTCGAATAGCCGACTTATTTTTAAATTTAAAATATGTAATCATAATATATGTAATACTGAATTATGCAATCTACAATGACGCGTCCAAGGGGGAGGTCACGGGGATCATGACCCCCCTCTGAACACTAACAAAAATATTCTAAGGACCATTTTTTAAATGAAATACTCAGTAGAGTCCCGATTATCCGAGTCCCGCTTAACCAAGTTTCCGCCTTAACCGAGTTATTTTCTTCTGATGGGCTGATGGCTTCCATTATTATGAAACAGCCATTATAAAGGAAGTGTTAGGTGAAGATGAAAGAGCAGCCGTAAAAAAGTTAGAACTCTGATTTTCTGGTCAGAATGTTGGGGGAAAATGCCCATATACATTTTTTTTTTTTTTTTTTTTTTTTTTAAATTATGGCCATTTTTCTTTCCCATTCTGTCCAGAAAATCGGACTTCTAACTTTTTACGACTGCTCTTTCATCTTCACCTAACACTTCATTTATAATGGTTGTTTCATAATAATGGAAGCCATCAGTCCATCAGAAGAAAATGATCCATTCCAAAGACTAACGAAAAGCACAAACATCCATTATATAAATTGAGCATTTATGTGCTTAAAGGCTTAATCTTCAGAAAAGACAGACAGAGAAACAGTAGTAGCAGTAACATTACAACTTTGCTGCTATTGCTGCATTCTTTTTCTTTCTTTAAAAAAATGTTTCTTTTCTAATAAAGGCTCTCATTATGGAGCCACGAAACAGTTGTATGCTAAAAATTTTGGCTGTTTATACTTTTCTTTACGTTGGTTTTACATATAATGTATTTATTTAACACAATGAGTTCTGTATGCATGTTATTAGTTTATAATCTTGGAGGAATTTGACGTAGAATCCCCTCCTGCCTTACCTTATTTTGCGCTAATGATGTTTAAAACGGAATATTTTATTTATTTTAATCGAAAATCTATTGAATGATTAAATAATAATAATAATAAAAAGATTAAAAATGTATTCACTTTTGCAAGAACTATAGGTAGTAATATAAAATAAATGTTTATTCTCTGGTGAGAAAATTTTTGGCAAAATATTGGCGTCCGAAATAAATCGCGAGATAACCTGTAACAGATAATCATAACCCTCATTTCAGCAGCAAGAATATTCTTTCATTTAGAATGTTGTTTTTTTCCCTCAGCATCTTTCTTTCAAAATACTACAGAGAGTAATACTAAAGTGAAATTTATTTCTAGCATATTAATTGAATTATGAAATATCTGTATATAAATGTTAATAATGTTTAAGGTTCTTGAAGAATCTTAGAATGAAACATCTAAAGGCAGAGTAAATGAGATATTAGTTTAAACCTTACGAAAATATTTGTTTCCATACATAATTGGCCCATGTCAAATATTATATTATTGAACGAAAAATAATATGCTTGGAGAAAAAAATGGCATTATTAGGTAACAAGTTTTATTTCTTCATAAAATTTTCTCTTCTAAAGTAATTAAAAAAAATTCTTCAACGTTTAAATTTCTTGTGTAAATATTTGAAATTGATGATGATTTATTTGTAATGTTCTATCATGGTTATATATATGGGTTTTTTTTTTTTATCATCATACTTCTATTTATTTCCCTTTTTATTTTTCAATTTGTGCATATTATATTAGCGGAATATACATTTTTATAGTGTCGATTTTTCTGTGATTTAATAGTTATTATTAACAAAAAAAAAAAAAAAAAAAAAAAAAATACTCGTATATAAAATATATGTGTATAAGTTTTTTGCAAGTTTAAGAAAAGCATTATTGATAGCCGAAATTATCGATAAAGCGCCCAATTTAGCGAATCAACGCCAACAGAAAAGAGTCTTTCTAACAAAAAAAAAGCTGTCACTTCGTGCCCATAAGTATAAGAGAGGGGGTTGACAATGATATCCGGTCCAACGTGACGCCGAGCGCAGTTCATACATGGGGAGGCAAAGAAGGGTCGGCATCGGCGCAGTTAGCCGGTCTCCGTAATTTTTAATTAGCTGGGATTTTTTTTTTTTTTTTAGGTTTTGTTTGTTTGAGGTTTTTTGTTTTTTATTGCGTATGAGTATAAAAATCACGTTAGGGATTTTTCTATTTGTTTTGTATCGTGAACGCTGCCCATGCTAAGGTCATGCTCTGATCATTTACGAAGTCACTTTCATCTGTAAGTAGATATAATTGCCATGTATTGCTATTCTGATAAAAAGCAGTCGATCAGTGTTTCCCCTTTTTCTAAAAAAGCAGCGAATCTTTCCGATAACGGTGGGAAATTTTTAATTTAATCTGAGTTTCAGGGACTCAGCACAAAAGATTGTTAATGCGGAAGGAATCGATTATAATTTAAGATATGCACCTTTTATAGAAAATTCAAAAGCATCGTTCTATTCTTCACAATTTAAATATTAATTTCTGTAAATTTCATTCATTTTTCATAAAAAGGCAAAGCTGCGAACTATCCTTTTTTTGTGTTAACACTATTTCCGAATCATAATCCTTACCATATTTAATAGCAAAATTCTGCAATTAATTAACATTAAAATTAGGCAAAGAGTACTATTCGGAAGCAGTGATAACCGAAAAGTGAAATAGTTGACAGCTAAGTGTATGCTGATAGATATATTTAAAATTTTTATTTTGCTAAAGAAAAAAAAATGCTTCAAATTTTGCAAATAATGTACGAAATATAAATATGCAGATTGGAGTGACAGGGGGGGGGGGGGGGAGCGGTACAGTTGTTAGTATCCGTACCGCAGAATATTAGGGCTCCGGTACTTTTTTTGTTAGAAATTAAGCCCTGAATATAAGATATATGAAAGTGATATTAGTTGAATCGTAGATGTTACTAATATTTGAAAAATTGTGAAATTTTCAATCAATTCCAATGTTTCAATACTGCACAGATGTTAGCAAAACTTGTAAAAAAAATCACTGAGCTGGCATAAAAAATTACTGCCGTGGAAAGTAAACAAGGATATTGCGAAATAAGGCGTATAGCCCATAAAGATTTCATACTTGTTTTATGAGTAATTTCCAAGCATATTTATGGGTGAGATGTCATAACTAAGGGGAAAAAAATTCTTGTGATTGGTTTTTCGTCTCGTGTGTGCTTGCTAACGTATACCATTTTTATTTATTTATGTATTTTTGATAGAAGAAATTTTTTTTTTAATAAGAGCAACAAATAGTTTATTGATGTAAAATAATACCAATTAAAAACCGATTTGTGTTAAAATAAAGTTTTTAATATGTTAGTAGAACGGAAGAAGAAATAATTTTCTGAAAATTCAAATATTCTACAACCTTTTTTCCGAAATATGATTACTTTTGAAATTCCCAAGTTTTCCTGCACTAAAAACGGACATCGATTTTGATCTGGAAGATTGGAATTTTTACTATTGTACTTGTCAGAGCATGGAGAATTTTTTTAAAATATATAACTTACTAGCTAAAGTACCCGGCGTTGCCGGAATTTTAAGAATGTTTGTTTTGAAAAATCAGCGATTGCGTGTTAATTTACCTAATTTTCACTCTTTATTTTTTCATTTAATCCTTACGACAGATAGTTAACTTACTTAGTAAATGTAATTTGTAATCTGGATTGAGACCGAGGTTAACACCATTTGATGAAAAGTTGTTTCCGAGTATTTTGTTATTTAAATAATTTTTTCATGATTAAAGAAAAATGGCAAATACAAAAACTCTATTAATTTTATTTTTAAAAATACTGAAATCTTTATTTGAGTTTTTCACTAAGAATGAGTTCCAGGGGACTAAACCTTTGTGGAAATTCTAATATACCCGTGTACACACACGTATACATATGGAAGAGATTTAAAAATGGCAAAAACAAATTCAGAGAACCTCAAAATGTTAACGTATGGAAATATTTCCATAATCGAGTTTTCATCATGTTTCAATACGTTTTTTCAAACTCATGTGACGTTATATATTCACCTGCTGACGTCCATTACATTTCCAGTATGACACGTAACATTCACTTTTTTATTTTTTTAATTCGACAAACTATTTATTTCATTTTCATTTTTCACGTGGAAATCTTGCAATAGAAAAGTAATTGTTGTGGTAAGAATTTTATTGTGGATTTTTAATTGTTGGCAACTGCTATAACGAAAAATGTTTAAATTTGATAGGAAATTGCTCTTAAATTAGTGGTTTTTTATTAATTAAAAATTAACTATAAAATATTTCGATTTCGGATTACTTTAGTTGCCTCGGCCATGTTTTAATACACATGTACGTAACATTTCATAATTCTAGCTTCCAAACAGTGGATTTGTATATAATTTCAGACAGACAGACAAATTTTCATTTTATATATAGATAAAACCCAGGGACTGTATAACAATTTAAAAAATGTAATTTGTGGAAAATGAATGACAGGACTGTTTAATCGACATAATTTTAATTCCTACCTAATTTTGAACATTTTTTTTCAATTTATATTGTTTTACGTATCCCCAATAGATAAAATATTAAAGTGCGTTTCAATATTTTTGGGAGACCCGGTATAGGAGAATAATTTGGTACGTGTGAAAGGGGGAATGAGTAAAAATTATGTCAAATTAACACCATTCTAATAACATTATCGAGTTTCACTAATTTAAATTCAAATTTCGTTTTAATGTTAAAAAAAAAAAAAAAAAAAAAAAATATGTACTGTATATACTCGTATATAAGGGGGAGAATTTTAGACAAAATTTGGGAGTTGAAAATGGGGGGGTCGACTTATACACAAACTATGTTAAAAAAAAAAAAATGCAGATAATTAGCGAATGGGCAAGGCTTTTAAGTAATCACATATGGGTCTAGGTTGGAGAGAGAGATAAAAACGGACAGTGGTCATTTCCCTGTCAATGACAAAAAAAAAAAAAAAAAAAAAAAAAGCTCAACAATAATGTTCCTGTAATTGTTCTGCAACCATTTTCTCTTGGGATAGAATTTCCTTCAATATTAGGGCATTCCTTTCAACACTTTAATCCCCTTTTAAAAAGAGGTCAACTTGAGAATGCTTCCAGATATCTCTCCTAAAAGTCCTACAATAAAAAGAAGTACTATATTTTAGCAGTCTAAGAAGTTGTTTACCCTTAAAGTATTTTTTCATTTTAAGTATCATTAAAGTTGATGTGAATATAGATTTCAAAATAGTTTAAGCTTCTCCGGTTTTACATAATTACACAGTTTTAAAACGTTGAATTAAAAATAAATGTCTGCTTAGAAACATTAGAAAAAAAAATTACTAATTTAATGAAAATGCATTAATTTCTTTTATCCTCGATTACAAATCATTTTTCAACATACTACCAGAAATGTGATTCGACTTATACACGAAAATTTAATTTTTTTTAAATTTTTGCTTACGAATTGGGAGGGGGTGGGGGCGGTCGACTTATACACGGGTATATACGGTACATTTCATAAATAAATATTGCTTCCCTTTTGTTTTTAATAATTAACATATTAATAATTAAAATTTATGAAAACATTTTTTCCTTGCTCAATTTCTTTCTAAGATATGGCAACATAATTTAAAAAAAATCTATGAAAGATATTAATTATTATTACTAATTAAAGGTATTAAAAAATGGACATAATTTTTTTCTTCAAAAAACATTATGGCTTTTTACGGCTGCTCTTTTATCTTCACCTAACACTTCATTTATAATGTCTGTTTCATAATAATGCAATCCATCAGTCCATTAGAAGTGAATGATCCATTTCAAAAGTATAAGTTCGATTGAAAAAACTATTTAATACTTTGAACAGAAAGAAGAGGCTACGCCTGCAATTTTCATTACACAATGGAATCGCATAGCTGTCAATTTGTACAATTTTGTTACCTGTAAAATTTAATACAAATTTTTGCCATATTTATTTGTTGACAACTGTTAGAATTCGGCGATTGAATTAGGCAAAATTTATTGGTAAGTTTTAGTGGTAAGAAAAAATCTTAGAAATTGGTAGGTATGCAGTAGCGTAATATTGCAGAAAAAAAAAAAAACTGCAGCAAAATTGACATTCAACTAATAAAGAACTATCGAGGGCTTTTTCAAATAAACAATTTCATTGCCCGTTTTCCTTAAAAGTAAAGGAAATATACATCAAAGAAATGTTACTAGTACCATAAAAATGAATGAAGTGAACAATTATATTTCATCTCTTTATTAGTTGGTGACGATTTGTGTAAACCCGGTTTATCCGAGTTTTTTGCTTCTCCGAGGTGAGCTTGATCCATATTGACTCGGAAAATCGGGACTCTATACTGTTTGATTCCTTGAAGTTCTAGATAATAAATTAGTGACTGCATTTCTTGCTCGCAAAAGTTAAAAAGTGATAATGAATGGTCTAAATTAACGAATTTTCGATTTCTTATCAAATACCTAGATTGCATATGTATTGTGTGTATGGGTGAAAAGTGAAAGTAAAAGTGGAAAATCAGCACAGTAGTCATAAAACTGACGTCAGACGTTACACAAGTAATTTTATGCTTTGTATAGTGCAATAAAATAATAAAAAAAACTTGCCTTTTAAGTATCTATTTCGATATATATATATATGACGACTTGCGTTGGTGAAATCAAAATTATTTCCTCAATCACACATCTGAATTCCCTCATTTAATAACCGTAAATTTATCAAAAATAAAACTTTTAAATATATGTTATCGAAATTAAAATCTCGTTTTGATTCATTGAACACAGGGGGGGGGGGGGGGGGAGCTAAGCGTACTGCAGGCCCGGTTCCCCCAAAGAATGGGAACCCAAACTAAAATAAACTCGAATAAATAAAAGAAAAATTACATCTGATATGAACCTAAAACTGGAGCAATAATTTTAGGAATCCAAAATGCCAGTAAAAATTTCTAGGCTTCAAGAGTTATAGAAGGAAAGCAGATATTACTACTCCAAAATTTTGCTCAAAGTAGGATTCATTACGCTATGATCAAATGTGTGATAAATTCACATCATTAAAGCTAACGGATCTCAGTTCTTTCTACATGCTTTATTATAGTAGTCAGTACAGCATGAGCAATTTTTGTTTTAAAATATCTGAAAACAAAATTAAAATACCAACCCCAGTGGAGCTTTTAAAAGAAAAGAATACAAAGAAAGATAAGAAGAAGAAAAACGACTGCGTAAAATATCTGAATCGTTTAAACATCCGAAAACTAATAATTTTGAAAGTATGGAGAAAGGGAGGGGCCCGCCAACTATCCCAACCCCGGGCCATCAGATGGGTAAACTGGACTATGCTTGAACCGATTCTAGAAATAAGATATCGCACTTCCTGACGCCAAAAGTTAAATAAATGCCGAATTTAAAGAAAACTCTATCACTTATCGATACATTTGCCTAGATTTTATTTATGTATTTTTTTTTCGAAAATAAAAGGAAAACTGGAAATTCTTTCAGCACAGTGGGTCATAAAACTGACATCAAACGTCACGTAAGTAATTTTATTCTTTGTAAGGCAATAAAAGAAAACCGCCTATCTTACGTCTGTGCTTTCACCGCATACAAATCAATGATGGCGACCTTGGACGGATCATGACAGCCAATCGCATCATCAGATTTAGCATCTTAGTCACGTATTTCCTCACTGATTTATGAACGTTCAAGCCAGTTAAAATTTGGTTGGGGGTACCCGAAAAAGGGGGGATCAGAGGATCTCGATCTCAGAGTAAATCTCGATTGAGTGTGATGCATCTCCTCAGAAGATAGCTGTGGGGCTTGATTGAGGCGGAATGGGGATCTATAGGCTCAAAAATCAATCAGTACGACCCATGGGTTGTGCCATTTGCAACACCATACCATTCCAACTAAATGCACATTGGGGTGACCTGATCAAGCATATAGAATTATTTCGCAGAATGACTGATTGATGGACATGCTGAAAACTCTGTGGAGATGGAAGGTAAGTCAAGTCATTAGTCGTATTTTCATTACGTATATATTATTTTAATTCAATTATTTCTGTGGGAAATGTTTCAAAAAGCAAATGTATAACATTAAAAGAGACTCTAAAAGGAAATATATAGATATATATATCTTTTTTTTTTTTTTTCATTAATATGAAAAATTTGTTTGATGACTCTGATAAGCTAGTTATCTAAATTGAAATCACCACAAATAATAATAATTATTTTTTTTAATTTAATACAGTTTTTACGGATATTGGCTTAATTGTAGCCGAAAAAATGTCCTAAGGATGCTTTTTACAATCTTTACCAACATTATTTTCGCGTTCATTTGGTTTAAGCACGGAAATTTAAATTTTTGATATTAACACTTGAAAAATATTAAAAATAATTTCTTTTCTTCGAAAACGTTAAAAAGGGTAAAAACTTGCATAATTTCATTTGATGATAACTTATTTATTCACTGTAATTTCGCTATAGCCGCTAGAAAAGTAACATAAGAGATTGGAAAATTTCCGGAAATATTAAAACTGGCAGGAAAATTTCACGAGTATACACAATTTTTTTCTCATTGAATTCGGAAGATAAATGTATAAGAAAGTTAATTAAATTTTAATATCATCATATAAAACTTCTAATCACATATAAGAATTTTATAAACAGTTACACAATTTTCAAATATTTCATCATATATTGATGGAAATAAAGATGTTTGCAGAAAAAAAATTTCTTTCTTTTTCCGAAAAAATAACATTGAATATGTTTAGAAAAACTGTACCTACGTTTGAAATTTTATAATTGATTTCCTTAAATAAATAATTAAACTTGAAATGTGATCCGTATGATAATATAGATATTTTATTCGAAATTTTAGATAAATTTTCACTATTGAATATTTTTTATGTGTCTATTTTATTACGATTTTAAATAATTTATTATATATTATTTCTTCTGTAAAAGCTAGTAAATGACAACAAATGGGCTTGAATGTAAAATCAATAATAACATTAACTTCTTAAAACCCCAAATAGATTTAAAATAAGCAATTATTTTCAAAAGAATTATTTTCTGTCCTTCTTCTTAACCTATATTTGTTGATGAAGAGAGATATGAAATCACTGCTTTCGAAACTAATTGATTAATTTAAATATTGAAGAGCATTCAAACCATTTAACCCTTTATGAACTGAATTATGAATTCGTGAAAATCTTCTAAAGCATTTTTTGTGAATTGTTTAACACTAGAACCGCCTTAGCGGTCATTATGACCAGTAACAAATGAAAATATTTTTCTTCGAACCAGAAATTTCTCTGCAAATTAAGTTAAATACGTACCACGGAGAAATAAGTTAAATAAATTAGTTAAATGCAGTTTTAAATAAAAATTCTGGTGCAAAATATTTTTACAACACTTGAGTAAAATTTACAGCGGTTTTAGTGTTAAACTACATTAGAAGATTTACATAATCATTTAATAAATTTTGGAAGGATTTTAGAAGGATTGAAGGATTTAGAAGGTTTAAGTAAATTTTAATTTATAGGGATTTTGTGCAATATTTATAACCCCAATCAAATCTTTTATTTTAAATATTTTTCTTAGTATTTTGTAGAATCAGGAAATTTACAAATATAATGTTCTTATAATAGAAATATTTCCGAATTGAAAAATCCCCCCTTCTTCGCCCCGACGCCAAGAAAGCTGAAAAGATGCAAAGGCAAAATAAATCATCCTTTTAAAAATAACAATAATGCTTTTGGAACAAGATGAAGTAATGTATCTATAACTCATTCTAAACTGTATTACAATTAATCAATGTATTAAATGAATTTTATAACAAGTTATTTTAATGGTACTTATAAGTACCGTCAGTAGATAAAGGGTTAAATATTGAAGAGCATTCAAAGCGTTATCGTTGCAAAATTCAGTAAAAACCTCCAGCAATTTTTTCAAGAATTCTGCTCTAAACTGGCAAAGATTTTTTTTTTCTATGAATTCTACTAACGTTATGTTTTATTAAAAATGCTTTTTATCTATTCTTCAGGTTTGAATCAAGAAAAATGCTTTACAAAAAAATATTAAATGTGCTTTAAAACGAATTTAAGAAAAATGCATTTCCGTAGTAACTTTCAATTGAGCAAGAATTGCCAAAATGCTGTTCGTCCTTCACAGTGACTTGGCAGAAATGTTTGAGCAAATATTTATTTAGAGCATGTGTGATGTACTTTATGATGAATACTTTATAAAAAGTATAGCCTTCTGGAGGATTGTGTGGGTCCTCGATGTCTAAGGGCTCTTAAAATTGGAAAACAGGAGGAAAAAAAGACCATTTTCAACATTTAATATCTTAAAATGTATTTGATTTTAAGAGACATTTTTTTTTTTTTGGATGAAAGATGTAAGTATGTTCTTTCATTTCATGTATTTGAGAAATTGCAAGATGCAGAAGTAGCATTTACAGGGGGCTCCAAACTGTTAAACATTTGACGAGCAGAAAATCGGCATAACAAATTACCCGCGGATTACAAAATAAATTTTGCAACTAGAATGAAAATTTTTGTTCCTACTTATACTTCAGATTTGAATAATTACCCTGAACCTAAACAAATTTGTATTTAAAACATTTTTATATTTTTAATACTAAGTTGTATTTAGCTAATGCAAAATTTAGAAAATTTCAACAGTATAATCACCTAAAAAAATAATTTTTTTTTAACAATAAAAAGGAAATTTTAGGTGCACTTTATACAGACTAACATGAAACATAATGTTTTGAAAATTTCATGAAAAAATATTCAGAAGTGTTTGAGATATCGTGCACATTATGCCCAAAAACGTCATTTGGAGAAAAATGACTTCAGAGTTTCGAAAACGCCACTTCATGTATAGAGTGAGTATGATTCTAAAAGCTATAGCTTCTGTTCTAATGGGAATTTCAAGGAAACAACTATATAGGTTCTGCCTTTTTTCCTCGTGGAGGAAGGTTGTTCCAAGGAAATAACGCCATTTTGAGATCATTTGAGGTCATGCCGGCAAAAGCCGTAGCGAATACCTCATAGCTTAAATAACTAAAAAAATAACAATTATATAAAAATGTTCAGAGAAGATAGGAGTGTAACATCTAAAACATTTAAAATTTCGAAAATTTTAAAGCTTTAAAAGTCCCTTTAACCCTTTATCTACTGACGGTACTTATAAGTACCATTAAAATAACTTGTTATAAAGTTCATTTAATACATCGATTAATTATAATACAGTTTAGAATGAGTTATAGATACATTACTTTATCTTGTTCCAAAAGCATTATAGGTTACACAAAACAGAAATATTTTTAAAAGGATTATTTCTTTTGCCTTTGCATATTTTCAGCTGTCTTGGCGTTGAAGGAGGGGGGGGGGGGGGGGGGGGGATTTTTCAATTCGGAAATATTTCTATATTTCTATTGTAAGAACATTATATATTTGTACATTTCCTCTACAAAATATGAAGAAAAATATTAAAAATAAAAGATTTGAGTGGGGTTATAAATATTGCACAAAATCCCTATAAATTCAAACATAATTAATCCTTCTAAATCCATCAATCCTTCTAAAATCCTTCTAAAATTTATTAAATGATTATGTAGATCTTCTAATGCAGTTTAAACAATTAACGAAAAATGCTTTACAAGATAAAATTTTCATGAATTCATAATTCAGTAGATAAAGGGTTAAAGTATTTGGGTACTTGTCCTGAAATTTCACGACAGGGAAATTTTTCGGTACCAGTATTTTCTTATGAAAAAATCTCTTCTTAAATAAGGCGAAATTTCACGCGTTTAACCTAGATTTATTTTTCTATAAACAAATATTGATATTTGTCCGGGAAAATTTGTCCGTACGATCCCTGTACTGGAGAACGAAGGGACCACAGCATTCGCTCGTTATAACAGTGTTATCGAAATAATCGAGTTTATCATACATCATTTTTATAAGAATAGACAAATAAGTAAAATTTAAATTAAAAATGACCTAATAATCTCTCTTATGAGCACAATTTTAACATTTTAAAATTAGAAGCATAAGATACAATTGCTAATCTGTTATTTTAAAAATTATTTTTATAATTTTTCATCCCTGAATTTATAAAATGAAAAGAAAAATTCTTTAAAACTAGTTCAAAAATTACGCTCGCGACTTAGGTATTATTTTAGATAGTTTTTTTTTTTTTTTTTTTTTTTTTTTTTTCTCTTTAAACAATTTTATTACCAATTTCACCATATATTTCTCTTCCAAGTAAATTTAATGAATTTCAAAAACTTTTTAAACAGTTGTCATTTGCTTTCTTTGTGTTAAAGAAGTATACAAAGTCGATTAAAATAAATCCTTAGCTGAAAGAATAATCTTATAGAAATATTTCACTTATTTTCAGCAAAAATGTAGAATATGCATAATTGTTATTTTTGCTTAAGGAAATAGTGGAGCAATATTTAATGTTTTAAGTGAATTTTTTGTAAAAGTTTTAATCGCTAAGTTCTATCTGATTTCTCATTAAAACCGAATTTTTAGAATTTTTTATTTTATTTTATCTATATATATAAAAGACGGAGCATATTTATTTTTCTTTGTGCACCCCAAAACCATGTTCTCTGTACATCACCCGAGCTTTCAAAAAGACGATTTCGACTGTAAAACCTAAATCATATAATTGTTAAAAAGAAATTTCATTTTATAATTGACACATTTTTAAGATGCAGCCATAGCTGAACGCATAAATACATTAATAAAATCATTATAACCATACACATCTATTTTAAATATGTTTAATACCCTTAAGGGTGTATTCTGATCCAAACTGCTTATTTCCTGATTCATTTTTAAATTACTTTTGCTCTCAAACACACTAAACTGGGAAATTCTCTTATTTAGAAACTGCTTAATGTACCGTGCTTCTCGATTTTTTTTTTTTATAAATGCAGAAAATATTGTAAAAAATGCTATCAAAGTTGGTGTTTTGAACCGAATTTTCCGAAGCGGGAGATCTGAAAATGAAAAAAATGGTCATACTGAGAAAATAATTGTTTAAAACTCAAATTCTAATTAATTGAGCGAAAAATGAAATCACACGGCTTCTTATACATCTCTTCAAAAATCACCTCAGCAAGTTTCATATTTTTACTTTTAAAAATGAGTCTGGAAATGTCTCAGAAAATTTCGAGCTGTTGATGGTGGAAAAATATTTATTCGAATACACCCTTAATAGATTTTTTTTTTTTTTCAAACAATTACTTCATGAATTGAGAATGTTTCTTGTCATCAAGTTGCATGTGATCCTGAATTCTAAAAATATCTTATTTTAGAAAATAACACGTTAAATAAGGTATTTGGCAATTTTATATATTTTTAGGTGCGTTCACAATTATATAAATATCTAGTACCTATAGTCGTCGTCTGGCCCGTCCGTCTGTCCCTCATATAACAGTGCAAAAATAACCCAACCGAATCGTTTGAAATTTAATAATGCATAATCGTTGCAAAATTTTGTCCAGTTATTTCACATTTTATGAAAATCGAATCAAAACTTAAAAAGATATTAATAAAAGTTCTATTCTATTAAATGCTATTTATCCTAATCAATCGTAAATCCTATACGTAATTAATTCGATGATATCTCGTGATAGGTAGTGATTCTAGGTTGCCATGGTGATTACTTAATTATTTCCTATCATACGTAATTAATTCAATCATATCCTATTCTAGGTTTTCCATGGTGATTACGTCCTATTTAAGATGGTGTCATATTATTTCCATACTGAATTTAATTATATATAATCGTAGTAAATTTTGCATTCATGCATTTTTGCATAGGAGTGCAACAGCTATTGCACCAAGATCTGAATATTTATAAAACTAGTTATAATACGAACACACCTCATTTGCCACGTTTGACTTACAATTTCCGACTTGTTTAATTTGAATTTTACCCAATGCAGTCCTCTAAAAATGCAATATCACATTGTCTCATAACGGCTATATCTATTGTTGATGCTACAATCTCAGTGGTTACAATAGGAAAGTTAGTTTTAAAAAGTCCAAGATGCTAAACGTTTGTAATAACTAATGTGTGCTATAAAACGGAAAATAAACTCGCATTTTCGCTTGCTTCAGTTTCAAAGGTGAAGTAAATTCGCTCTAAGCCCACGCTTTTGTAGTAAAGGGGGAGAAGGGGGGGGGGGGGGGGAATAAGAAAAATAAATTGTAATACTAGAGAACAGGAATTCTGCTTTTTCAGAATTTAGTGTCGCCCCCGACATTTCCATTATTTCATTTTCTTCTGATGGACTGATAGCTTCTATTATTATGAAACAGCCATTATAAATGAAGTGTTAGGTGAAGATGAAAGAGCAGTCGTAAAAAGTTAGACCTCTGATTTTCTGGTCAGAATGTGGAAAAAATGGTCATAAATTTTTAAAAAAAATTATGGCCATTTTTTTTTCCCATTCTGACCAGGAAATCAGAGGTCTAACTTTTTAGGACTGCTCTTTCATCTTCACCTAACAGTTCATTTATAATGGCTGTTTCATAATAATAGAAGCCATCAGTCCATCAAAAGAAAATAACTCGGTGAAAGCGGACACTTGGTTAAGGGGAACTCGGATAATCGGGACTCTACTGTAGCTCAGTTTTAAGGGGTCTCAGGACTCTTAAAATTGGAAAAATGAAAAAAAAAAAAAAAAAAAGACCATTTTCAACATTTAATATCTTAAAATGTATTTTATTTTAAGACACAATTTTAATTGGAATGAAATATATAAGTATGTTCTTTCATTTCATGTATTAAAAAAAATATAAGATGCAGAATTAGCATTTACAGGGGGCTCCAAACTGTTAGACATTTGACGAGCAAAAAAATCGGCATAACAGCTTACGCGCACGATTACAAAATAAGTATTGCAACTGGAATGAAAATTTTGGTGCCTACTTATGCTTCAGATTGTAATAATTACCCTGAACCTAAATGAAATTTTAGGTTCAATTTATACAGACTAACATAAAACATATGTTTTGAAAATTTCATGGAAAAATATTCATAAGTTTTTGAGAAATCGTGCGCGTTATGCCCAAAAACGTCATTTGGAAAAAAATGGCTTCAAAGTTTCCGAAAAGACGCTTCAGCTATTGAACGTGTATAAATGTAAAAGCCATAACATCAGTTCTAATTAGAATTTCAATGAAACAATTATATCAAAATGTTCAGAAAAGATAGGAGTTTAACATCTAAAAAAATTAAAATTTCAAAAATTTTAAAGTTTTAAGAGTCCTGAGACCCCTTAAGACTTAAAACACGCGATTTTATTTTATATAAAACGACGTCATCCGAATCCGCTGAAGAATTCCTCATTTACAATCCAATCATAAACATCTACAATAAAGTATGGGTGGGACGTCACTATCTCAGAATAATACACAAATGCAGCAAAAAGAAAGCAATTCGTTTATATTTTTTTCAAAATAGCACGTATTTTAACTACTTTTTTTTCAGTTTTTATGAGAAAGTGGCAACAAAAACATATAATTGCTATTTTTCAACTATTTTTCCTCTACTTTCTACAGAAATGGAGTACTTGAGTTGCCAAAATGACACAAATGTCGCTAAAAACTACAAAAAAATTAATATCTCAAAAATAAATGGAGATACAGTTTTCAAAAAAATTGCATTTAAAATAACTTTTTTTTCCCAATACGACGGTATAAAAGTTGAAAATGTGCGATGCTTAGAAGTTTAAAAAATTGCTAAAGAGTATTTAATCGTAATGCTTTGTTTTACGGCTAGCGTCTGCAAGGTAACGTTATTTTTTGGAGACAAAATAAACTGGGAGAAAGAAATAGCATACCGTACCGGGGGCTAATAATAGCTTTCTGTAATATAAAACTCCAGACGTGCATCCTAAATATTTTTAAAGGCTGTATTGAATCCAAACTGGCTACTTTACTTACTGAATCTGATATAATTTTTAATTGTAAATGCATGAAATTTGCAGGTGTTCTTTTTCCTAATATACGATGAAATAAAAATAAGATCCCCCTCCCCCTTTTTTTTTTTTTTACATATAAAGGCAAAGAATATTTCAGAGCAAAGTTGGCAAAGACGTTAGAGAAACGACAGTCCATGAAATGTTGTCATCGGAGACCAATCCTCCATTATCCAATACTTAATATATTTATTTATCAAAAGCTGAAAAATTTTATTTGATTCCAAAGCACTTCTCTAGTTGTGACTCGAAATTTCATGCCTTTATGTATGAAGTTAACGCCGTGAATTCATCAGAAAGTTTCGTGTTTCCAAGCGGCGAATTTTTTTTTTTTTTTTTTAAATAGCTTTAAACTATAATTTTAACCCTTCAAAACCGCTAAAAGTACCAGCATTGCATTGCTTTGTAAAGGCTATACTTATTATCGAATACTGCAATCTCAGGGAATCTAGGAAAATTAGTTTTGAAAAGTCTTAGATACTAGATGCTAGGAAGAATAAATTCTGCTATAAAAAGAAAAACAAGCTCGAATTTTCTTCTTGCTACTTTAGTTTCAAAGATGAAGTCTATGCTTTTAGTGCAAGAAAAAACAAGAACTAAGAAAATAATGGCTTTCTGTAATATAAAACTCTAGACACATCCCGGAACACAAAAAGAAAAAATATACATGTATATATAGAAAAAAAATCTCGCGAATACGTTCCGAACAAATTATAAACTTTCAGTCATTTCGGTTGTTTTTATGAGTCGAGACTTACGGTGGCCCCGTCATAAAATCGGCCGTAAAGCAGGCCGGAACGCGGCCCGTAAAAGACCCATAAGCCAGAGTCCAATCTTGTGTTTACTTTCAGCTTGCTCTAAAAGCAAAATGGTGGTAGCTAAAGGCTTTGCCAAACGGGCAGCAAAGCTTTCGATTTATCAGTAGTAAAGTTGGTCTCAAAGTTTTAATGACCCTCTTAAAACTTGGGATGGATATCATAAAAGGAAAAATAAGATGCATTATTTCGGTTTAATAAGGGAAGTTTTTGTATTTGTTTCCCTCTGTGTAAATTTACGGTTACGGAAGATATAAGTTAACTTAGCTCAGTGTTTTTAAAAATCAGTTGAATAATATTAAAGCAAATGACGTGTTAATTGATATAATGACAGATTTTTACTGTTTAACCTAACGAGGAAGCTTTTTTTTTTTTTTTGTAGGAAAACTGCATGATGGATCTTTCTGAAATTTTAACCGAGTATTGTACATATCTTAAGGTATACACAAGAAATTTTTTTATTAGATTTTGTTGCTTCTACTCTAAGTTATAAACAAATATGTTCAATCACATTTTTTGACACGGTGGGCAAGATTAAAAAAAAAAAAAAAAAAAAAAAAAACTACTCAATGGATCATCTTGATTTTTTTTTCATTAAAGCTTATTTAATTGCCTTCGATATGAGTTAAAGCTTTTACTAAAGCAATAATAATAATAAAACTTATTAACAAATAAATACGAATATTTTTAACAATTTTTTTTTTAAATCAGCCATTACATAACTTTTTTAAAATAAATTTATGGGTTCCTTTAATTAAATCTAATAAAAAAAATTCTTGTGTATACTTTGAGATATGTAAAATAAACTTAAAATTTCAAAAAGATCCATCATGTAGTTTTCTTAAAAAAAAAAAAAAAAAAAAAAAAAAATCATAAAAAGTGCTTTTTTTTTGGTCTCCTAATGTAGAAGGTCCCCTTAAGTGGAACTACGGCATCGCATACCGCACGAAACATTAGTGTATTTGGCTCTAGTGTTACTACGCAGCAGACCGTATCAAATTGGTTCGCCAAATTTCGTACAGGTAGCTTTGACCTCACAAATGAGGCACACAGAATCAAGGATCAATAATGATGAATTAAATGTCACCGTTTTGAGTCTGACCCATCCCAAAGTGCGATGAATTATCGTTGAAGTTAGGATAAAATAATTCCTTATATTTGTAAGTTATCAACTAATTTTACCTTTTAAGGTGCGCTCGCAATTATATAAATACGTAGCACCGTAGCAATACGTCGTTCGGTCCGTCTATTTGTCTGTCCGGTTTTAAAAGAAACGTAAAACATTATATCAAAATATTAAGAATTATTATTATTTTCCGTAACGGAAGATGAATTAATTTCAGTCAGTAATTTTCAAAAGCAATAATAATAATAATAATAATAATAATAATAATAACTCAAGTGTTAATTTATATTAGATTTTTATTGTTTAACCTAACGAGGAACTCGTTTATTAATGAAATATTTTTATTTAAAAAAAGAATTTTAAATTAAATAGTAATAATTTATTCGTTAAAATGTTCGGAAATAATCTTTACATGTGTCTACATACTGTAACTGTATAATTTTGAAATGTGCTTATTCAGTGAAGAATTTTTACCCCTGTAAAAATTGTTTTCCCGTTAAACTCGGAATGGCTCATTTTTGATACTTTTTTAGATGGTTTCTTAAAAGTGTTAGTGATTTTTTTCTCCAGAAAAAAATTGCAGTTTGAATATTGTGATTACTTTAAATACTTACATGTTGATGCTTTCAAAAAATAAAATAAATAATTAATTATTTTAATTTATTGGTTAAAAATAGAAGGGATTTTTTTTCTGAGACAAATTTATTTTTCAAAGGTCAAAGAGAATATAATAATGATATATATATATATATATATATATATATATATATATACTAGGGGGCTCTGCCCCCTGCAAGCTACGCTCGCCAACCCCCGTTCAGACATCGCAGAATCTGAAAATCTAAAAATCTAATGGGTTTTTAAAATATTAGAGAAGATTAAATTATACTGAAAAAGCTGTGCAGATCTCCCTGTAAACGGGTTTCCATTCAATTCCCTTTGATTGCAAAAATTTAACGGAGAATCAGTTGCAGTTAAGACATCCAATGGTTGTTTTCGTTTTTGATTAAAAAGGATCAGTTAAACATTTGAAAAGAAGCTAAAATAAAATGAATTAAGCATTCAGAATCTTTGTCAATCGATATTTTAAAACAATCTCTATAACAAAACAATAGCCTAAATCATGTGACTATCATCAACAGTTCCGGGCGGAGCACTTTGCTTTTTATACTCTACGTGCCATTTTGATACTTTAATGTTATCCAGGCACAGGTGATAAGTCGCCAAATATTATTCTATTCCCATCATTTCATCTATGTTATAATAGTTCAAGTCGTCAAATGCCATAAACAAATACGATCTGATCCCTTCGCCTTTCATATGAAAGTTTGGAACAAATGTCATATTGGCGCGATTTTTTTCCAACGCCAATTTGGGGAACGCATCAACAGCATAAACAACATCCGGCTTACCATATCAAGCAAAATAACGATACTTTGGCGCCAGTTAAGTACCCGTTGCGTATATGACATTGGCGTCAGAAAAAATCGCGCCAATATGGGGCCGTATATGACATCTGTGCCGAAAGAAATAAAAGCCGGGATCAAATCTCGCCAATATCTTTTTTTCAACTCGCGCACCGCATGTTTAACATGATTTTTTTTTTTTTTTTTTAACGAAAATTTGGCGAAAGCCTCGTTTTCGAATACCAGTTACATATGTATTTTTGGTACTACTTAGTTATCCCGTCGACAAAAAATCTATCACGAACTATAAGATTAAATGTCAATAATGCTTGATCGTAAATGTCACATTCACTTGACTTTTAGCAAGTTACACGTGTTTACGTCATCCAGTGATTTTTATTTTGACGTTTTATTTTTATATTTATTAATGTTATACTAATTTATTTGTTCTTTCGTTATTTAAAATAAAAATTTTGTCAATCTGTACAATTTGGCGAGTGGTTTGGCGATTTACATAATTTGCGAAATTGGGTGACGGAATAACTACTACATTGTACCGTATTTTTTAATTATTTTCTATTATTTTCAAAAGGAAATAGCAAAAAAAAAAAAAAAAAAAAAAAAAAAAAAAAAAAAAAAAAAAAATTAATTACTATAGAACAAAATAATTTATATAAATTTAAAAAAGAAATAAAAGTAAATATACATTTATTATTAAATAAACAGCAATAGCCGGGTTACCATGTCTATCAAAATAATGCCATTTGTGCGCCAATTAGGTACCCCGGTGCGTATATGAAATCTGTGTCTAATATTTCTCTTTTCGTTTTTTTTTTTTTTTTTTTTAAAGAGGTGAAAGCCATCAATTTAAATGTTTCATTTTTAAATGAAAGTTTTGTATTTAATAAAATGATAACGAAATACAAAAAAAAAAAAAAAAAAAAAAAAGCATTGTTCTTAGCATAGATTTAAAGGAGGCCAACTGTCGCCAAATTAATTTAAAATAGTAACCTTTTCTGAATTATGAAAGAAAAATTTCTGTTATGATTAAAATTTGAGTTGCCATCATTAGAAAATATGTATTTAAAATTAGAAAAAAATTAATATTTCGAAAACTAATTCTAATTTAAAAATTCTAATACCAGTTTTGAGATCTGTGGATCAACACGGATTTTTGGTGTTAATTTCATCGCAAAGTATTCCATATTTTAGGTGAAATCGCCGTGAAACAAAATCAGTTGTTTAATCGGTCGATTCAAAGAATCGATACATTTCAGGCGTTTCATATATTCGTTTCATAAATTCGTTTCATTAGTATTTTATATATATAGGGTAGATATATATATATACTGAATTGACAATGGTTTTTCTGTATTGGGTGCAGGTTGGACGTGTGTTCAGAAACCTGCAGATTTTTAACAGTGGGGGTGGAGTTAGGTTAAGTCTGTCCTCCCACTGAAGAAGAACAGACAGTTTTTTGCCTGTGTTTTCGTTTTTTATCTGTCTTTTACTTGTTTTTTAAAAGTTTTTTATAGTTAAATATTGCAGATATACACCTTCTTTTCTGAGTTATGATGTTTTTGCATTTTAAAGTAATGAAATATATCTTTGTTGCATTTGATATGAGCTGCTATTAGCGCCAGTTGTGCAATAATTTTTTCATTGAGTATGTGTAAATATATATATATATATATATATATATATATATATATAGACAGTTTTTTATTTATTTTAATTTGTTTTTGAATGTGTATTTATAATACATACATATATACCATATATATATATATTTTAAGAACTTGCAAACTTTATATGAATACAATAATTACATGTTGGTTTTTAAAAAAATCAATTTAATCGTTAAAACGCTAAAAAAAAAAAAAAAAAAAAAAAAAAAAAAAAAATAACTTGTTAAACTCGGAATGGTTTACTTTTAAATCTTTTTAAATTGGTTTCTTAAAAGTGTTGGAGATTTTTTCCCCCGAAAAATCTTGCAGTTCGAATATGGTGATTACTTTAAAATACTGATGTGCTTATGCTTTTAAAGGGTTGAGGGGGTTGTGGGTTGATTTTTGACGGCCAATTATCTACACGAGGGATATAGGCCCGGGAGGAGTGCCCTCCGTGGGGGTCTTTCTAAGGGAACCTAATCCGTATTAACGCATGGAAGATCCACGGCTCGAAGAAAACCACGAAAACTCCGAACGATTAGGCCGACGGGCGCGATTGGGATCGAACCCAGCACCTCCCGTCTACCAGCTTCGAGAGCAGAACCTCTCGGCCACTGGTGGGGCCTTATGCTTTTAAAAAAAAAATAAAATAAATAATCAATTATTTTAACTTATTGATTAAAAATAGAGGATTTTTTTTCTGAGATAAATTTATTTGTCAAAGAAGGGCAAAGATAACATAATAATGAAATTCAAATAAAACTATACAATAAAGATGTAGATATAGATTTTTATCACCACTGAAATCTTTTCAGCACTGTATAAAGATCTTTTCTTTCGTTTGAACTTTATGAATGGATATATGTATTTTTTTATTTCTTTTGAATTTATATGTATGCATTATATATAGGCATGATATTGTCCTATATATGTATATTAAAGAACATGAACGTTCAATTGATTATCCCTGCAATAATTACTCGTTGTTTTTTTTTTAATTTAATTTATTCGTAAAAACGTTCAAAAGAACTTTTACATGTCTCTATGTGCTGTAACTGTATAATTTTGAAATGTGTTTTCTCAGTAAAGAATTTTTACCCCTGTAAAAGTTGTTTTCTCGTTAAACTCGGTTTGTTTGGTGTTTATGACGGCCGATTATCAACACGTGGGATATAGGCCCTGGGGGGGAGTGCCCTTCGTGGGGGTCTTTCTAAGGGAACCTAACCCGTATTTACGCATGGGAATCCACGGTTTCGAAGAAAACCACGAAAACTCCGAAACGGTTAGGCCGACGGGCGCGATTGGGTTTGAACCCAGCACCTCCCGTCTACCAGCTTCGAGAGCAGAACCTCTCGGCCACTGGTGGGGCCGTTGAACTCGGAATGGCTCACTTTTATTTTTTTTTAGTTAATTTCTTGAAAGTGTTAGAATTTTTTCCCCACAGAAAAAAATTTGCAGTTTGAATATGGTGAATACCTTAAAATACATGTTGATGCTCTTAAAAAATAAAATAAATAATTATTTTAATTTATTGATTAAAAATAGGGGGGATTTTTTCTGAGACAAATTTGTTTCTCAAAGAAGTTCAAAGATAACATATGATGTGTATACATATAAAACTATACGATAAAGATGTAAAAACAGAATTTTGTCCTCTGTGAAATCTTTTCAACCATGTATAAGTCATTTTATGTTTTTTTTTTTTTTTTTTTTTTTTTTTTTTCCGTTTGAACTTTATGAATATATATATACTTTTCACTTCGGATGTCAGCAATTTATTTTGAACTATTTCCTTATTAATAATGGTATCTTATATATTTTTTAAATATATAACCACGGTAGCTAAATGTTTTTAGCAATCTTTTAAATATTATACGCTTAGATGTCTGCTGCAATTGCGCATAATCTTAGTGTATCATCAATTTGATTTCTACTCTGTAGTTATCTGATACCTCTTCATAGGAAATTCCATTAAATTTTGGATTGTTATCATCGCAAAGATTCAGTAATTGAATTTAATCAATCTCGTTATATATGTATTTTCTTGTTGTTACTGCATGATATTGTCCTATATCTATTCAATAGTTTTAATTAACTATTCGGCTATTGCTTTCATAAATTTTTCTGTAAAGTTATTCTTTATTTATATATCAATATTAAGAAGAAAAAAAATATAATAATAAATTAAATGTTCATAATGCTTTAGTAATATGTATAATTTATATTAACATGTACTGAGAAGTCCATTGGTATAATAATATGGGAGTCTTTACAAGGTTATTGTCATTCGTGGTTCTGGATTTTTGACATGGTTATTTATGACCTTTTTGTACTAAAAAGTCCATTGGTTTCTTGCTATGGTAGTTCATATAATGGGAAATTTTTTTAAAAGGTTGGTTGGTTGGTTGATTTTTGACGGCCAATCATCTGCTCGAGGGATATAGGCCCAGGGGGGAAGTGCCCTTCGTGGGGGTCTTTCTAAGGGAACCTAACCTGTATTTACGCATGGAAATCCATGGTTCGAAGAAAACTACGAAAACTCCGAACGATTAGGCCGCGCAATCGGGTTCGAACCCAGCACCTCCCGTCTACCAGCTTCGAGAGCAGAACCTCTCGGCCACTGGTGGGGCCATTTTTTTTCAAAGAAGGGTAATGAAAATATATTGATGAAATTTACAGGAAAACTATACGATAAAGATGTAGGTACAGATTTTTATTCTCATTGAAATCTTTTCAACACTGTAAAAGTTGTTTTTCTTTCCGTTTGAACTTATGAATGGAATTTTTTTTTTATTTCATTTTTTTATGTGTTTATACGTATATATATTGTATATATTGAAGAGCTTTCAGACTTTAAATAATTATCCCTGCAATAATTATATGTTGTTCATTAAACAAAAATGATAATAATAATTTATTCGTTAAAATGTTCAAAAAAACCTTTACATGTCTCTATGTATTGTAATTGTATAATTTTAAAATGAGCTTTCTCAGTGTAGACTCTTTACCCCTGTAAGAGTTGTTTTCTCTCTAAACCCGAAATGGCCTATTTTTTAAATTCCTCTTTAGTTGTTTTCTCAAAAGTGTTGGTGATTTTTTTTTCGAAAAATACAGTCGAACCTTGTTAACATGAACCTCAAGGGGAATCAAAATTTTGTTCATGTTAACAGCAATTCATGTTATCAGTATCAAATCTTTGTATTCGTTTTTATAGGGGACTGTGAAAACAATTCATGTTAAAAGTAATTCACGTTAAGCGTGTTCATGTTAACGAGGTTTGACTGTGTTGCACTTTGAATATGGTGATCGCTAAAATTCTTACACGCTGGTTCACTTAAAAAATAAAATGAATATTTTAATTCAAAGATATATTTCAATATTTTAAATCAAATCAATATTTTGATTTATTAACAATAGAGGGTTTATTTATGTTACTTTTTTTTTCCTGTGAAAAATTTGTTTTTGAAAGAAGCGTAGATAATATATTAATGAAATTTACAGAAAAACAGAACGATTTTTATAATTTGTTTTTACAGTATATACAGCGGATTTCTTACAAATAATGGAATTCATGTTTCGAGCGTGTTCCCTGTCCCAATTAGAAATTCAACAGAGAGTAATAAATAAAATAAAAAATACCCAGATAAATATGAACTTTAAGAATTTGGAAACTACATTTAAATATACAATTTTTTGGACAAGATTAGGAATATTCAAATTCAACACACATACACAATATACAGTCACACTTCTTTAAACGTGAATATCAAGAGGATTAAAATATTGTTCACGTTCACTGTACAAAAAAAAAAAAAAAAAAAAAAAAAAAAAAATCAGTAAAGTTACTAAATTTTTTCTACGAAACTGGGATTCCTAGAACTTTTTAGTATGTAACAGATAGACTTTTGCACTATAAATAAAAAAATCTGTAAGGTTACTAAGAATTTTTCAGTAAACTGGGATGCCTAGAACTTTTTATGTAACTGCAACCCGGGTTACAGATAAAATTTTAGTAAGATTACTGTAATTTTAGTAGATTCTTTTGTAAAGCTACAGATTTCTGTAGTTTTACAAAACTAGTTTTGCAGATTTACATAATATATATATATATATATATATAAACTTAAAGTATAGTAATCACCAACAAAAAACAAATTATATTCATGTAAAATGCGCCAAAAAGCTGCAGTAAAACACATAAATTCAATATAAACCAGTATAAGATTATATTTAGTCTGAACCAACGCCCCCACCAGTGGCCGAGAGGTTCTGCTCTCAAAGCTGGTAGACGGGAGGTGATGGGTTCGATCCCAATCGCGCCCGTCGGCCTAATCGTTCGGAGTTTTCTTGGTTTTCTTCGAGCCGTGGATCTTCCATGCGTTAATACGGATTAGGTTCCCTTAGAAAGACCCCCAGGGAGGGCACTCCCCCCGGGCCTATATCCCTCGTGCAGATAATTGGCCGTCAAAAATCAACCCAACCCAACCTGAACCAACGCACCCCCCCCCCCCCCCCTCACAGAACAAGAAGAATATAACTGCTTTTTAAAAAATTAAAATTTTAACAAAAACAAAGAAAAAACAGGCTGCGGACTCATAGGCAGTGGGTTGTATTTCAAAAGCAGCCGAGCATTAAAAAAATGTAGGTAAAATATGCATTAGTGGCAGTGGGTTTCGGCCAGAACAGTGATAGCAAAAACAAATGTTAAACATTCGATGGCTATTATCACATGCTCCCCCACCGGACCCTACGCTTTTTAGAGAATCTTTTACTGTGTTCCAGGTGAGGCATTCATTTAATGATGTTGGCGTAGGGTCCGGTGGGGGAGCATGTGATAATAGCCATCGAATGTTTAACATTTGTTTTTGCTAACACTGTTCTGGCCGAAACCCACTGCCACTAATGCATATTTTATCTACATTTTTTTGAATGCTCGGCTGCTTTTGAAATACAACCCGCTGCCGATGAGGCCGCCTGTTTTTTCCTTGTTTTTGTTAAAATGTTAATTTTTTTAAAAGCAGTTATATTCTTCTTGTTCTGTGAGGTGGGGGAGGGGGGGTGCGCTGGTCCATCAGGCTAAATATAATCTTATACTGGTTTATATATATAATGATGAATTGTAATTATATTATGGCTATATATATATACACATATATATATATATATATATTTACAGTCTATTAAGGCTGTTCTTAACTGCTCTGCTGAACAAGCGCAAAACATTCTGACACATTTACAAATTCATTTTTTAACGGAAAGATGTGAAATTGGAAAGCCTGGCCATGGAAGCGATTTGGAATTGAACTGTTTTTCCAATTTTTGATCAATCAATTACCCATTGAGTTATAAGACATTTAGATCACGTGACAAACCCGTTTTTTGCCCGCTCTTGAGTGATTTTTCTACTTTCGCGCGGAAATTCGGTTCAAAACGTCCACTTTGACAGTATTTTCTGAAAGATCTATTGCGTTTGCAAAAAAATGAAAAAAAAAAACCAGCTCGATGACATAGTTTTTGAACAACAATACCAGCTAGTTTCATGCATTTTCGAACAAAAATAAATCAAAACTTATGTCAGGAAGGTGCCCTTTGGTTTATGTTATCCGTAACTAAAACTTCGTATACATTTTGATTATGATTGTGGCAACAGTTCATGTAAAAAATATTTCACGTTAACCGTGTTCATGTTAAGGCTGTTAGTCAGTCAAACCTCAAATTACTTTCTCCAATGTTAATCATAATGGGCTTGTAATGCATTCGTGTTTAAGCTTTCTCATCAGAAAATTAAAAATTTTATCTTCTGTTTTCTGTATGCTCTTTTTGAAGGCTCCCTCTTTCTTTTTTAGTGGGCCAAATATGTCTTAAATATATGCTTAATTTTATATTTTATGAATTAAAATCTTAGTAAGATTTTAATTCATACACTTTAAGTAAATTAATACACTTCAAGTAATATTAAGCAGTAAAATTTAGGAATATTTTAATAACTAAAAAATAAAGATAAGCGGATTTATATAGGAGAAATCCTTTATAAAGGATTCTTCATAAAGGAGGATCCTTTAAGAGGAGGATACAGCAAACAAAAATTAACAATATTGAGTTGGAATTTTTAAAAAATATGAATGTGATCCAAGCCCATAATTGGTTTATGATGGAGAGAGGAATGCATTCTCGGAAACAACCTGCGAAATTCAAAAACAACCTGCCCATAGGTTTAACATTATACGGAGTGGGTGTTTTCAAGTGAGTGAAGAGTCCCCTTAATGATAACTTAAATTTAACGATGGTTTTCAAGGAACCCTTTCCAATGAGTGAAATGAAATCACATATAGTTTTAAATTATCTCATTTTATTCATTTAATTATTAGATCTCGTTCTATAATTCATTGAGTAAATTATATTAAATTTTATTTAAACCCTTCCCTAAATATATGATAGAAACAATTTATCCTTTTCTAGAGCTGAAAACTCTCACACGAAAATTCTAATTTTTCAGCCTGTACATGAAATCAATAGCATTTTCATTGACAAAAAAGATAACAGATGTGCTTCCTTTTTTTTACACTACATTATAATTTTTATTTACATTTTATTCCTTTCAGAATCATCCTTCCTTTTTTACACTACATTATAATTTTTATTTATATTTTATTCCTTTTGGAATCATAATGGCGAAGTCCAAACTCTCCTTATTATTTTGTCTATCTATGCGCCTCCCACGGGTTTGCCAAAGTTCTTGCGTGTAACGTAATTATCGGCAAATATTCCGGCATACTAATTTATCGTGTGTATCTATAAACTCAAAATTATCCATATGTTACAGTTAACGGATATTTTTTAAAAAAGGGGGTAAAAAAATCACGAAGACATCCTGTTAGATATTAACCTCAGATATCCTATGTGGAAAAAAATCCTTTTCAAACATTGAAATGCAAACAAGAAATTAAAAAACAAACAAACAAACAAACAAAAAAAAAAAAAAAAAAAAAAAAAAACAAAAAAAAAAACAAAAAAAAAACGCTGCAATTGATTTAATATTAACTTGAGAGTATAAATTGCCGTTACTCTTTTTTTTTTCGAAAGGATGCAGTAAAATGTACCATAATTAATGTGATAAGGAAATTTACTCAGTAACTGGGACGAATATCAAATTAAAGTGCAAATTGAACAAGTTTTTTAGCGTTAAAAACATGATTAAACATATTAGATAATCTGTAACCAGTAACATTTAGTGAAAGAATAAAATCCGTCAGCATATCGCAGTGTTTCAGCTGTTCGAGGCTTTATGTACTATGTCAAAACTGGAAATTTATTACCATTGACATATAAGGAAAATAAAAATGTTTTGTAATGTTTTGAATAATGATATCGGTATCTCTATTAACATTTCTGGGTTTATTTTGTTAAAATTAATAGTAATAATAAATTTGTTTACAATTCAAAATAGCATTTATATTTTTACAACATTTACATGGGCGCCTACAACGGGATAGAAGGAAAGGCTGCTGCTCTCCTTGGATTTTCAAATTTAATTACCTAAATTTCACTTTTTTCTGGAGATTTTCGGAGAAAAAACCCTAATTCTTTTTAAATGACGTAAAATAATGAAATATCGAAACAACAACAACAACAACAAAACAGATAAGATAACTAAAGATTTTTCGTCATTGTCATTCCTACTCCCCCTCTTAACGCGGAAGACACATTTTAGGTCTGTTTTTTCTTTCTACCGTTATGCATTTAAAAAATTATCTGAAGCGGGGGTTCAGGGGGTAGAACCCCCTTGACGAAAAAGATCGTTCATTATTTCAGGTCTTCATTTTGAAACAAAAGATGGTCGAAATTTCCTCTTGGATTTTCCTTTTGGTATCCCACATCTCTGTATTGCTTTTTACGTTGATATGTTTAAAAACTGTCTTGCAGAGAAAAAAAAAACCCTTTTCCAAATCAAAATGTTTTTATTATCTATTTATTTTAAATATGGCATTGGCAACAGACTAGTCCAAAATCTGCCCCCTTCCAGGATTTCGTTATGCGTGCAGCCGTGAATATTTATATAAAAAATTGGCAGTAAGTCAAATAAAATAAATCTGTAGACTTTTGAGGACAAGTTAGAGAGCATAAGTTACGGAGCGTAAAAATTTCCCCGCATAAACAAGATCTTTGTCAAACCCAACCAACGAGAAAGTGCATATTTTGTAAGAAGGCGGAGCTAAATTATCATAAAATGGGGTCAGTGGAGGGTTAAAATGATATGATGACTGAGGATTTCTGTTTTTTGGAGAACTTCCCGCCTTCTCGTTCACAATGGCTGCATTGCTAATATATTGCAAGCATATTTAAGAAGAAAAGATTACTGATCTGATTATTTATTCGACGATTTCTACAACGCTACTATAAGATTTTTATTTTCTTTTTTTCAGTGATGGAACAGATATTTAATGTTAGAGAATAGCCTTGTTGTTTGAAGTTTTTTGTTGAAAGATTTAAACAGTCAGAAAAAAGCTTTAAAATATGACAGAGGTATTATAAAGGAAAGTTTATTTACAACAACTAATTAATTTTTAATTAATCAATAAATTTTGTATTTGAATTTTTTAGATTAATTTCATACTTTTTGAAAATCTCGTTCAGTACTTACTGCAATTTTAGTCTTAGGACTTTTTTTTTTTTTTTTTTTAATTCAGCAATCATATGCATTTTTTATTTTATGTTATTTTACATTTAAAATATATATTCTTGGAAATATCACCTAACTTTAGTAAAAATACGCAAAAGATCGTAAACAATAATATTTGGAAACAATATGTACTTCAGTTTCATATTTTCATTACTTAAAATGACCTATTTTCTATAGCTTTTTTTTACAAAATCTTTATAAAAAAGTTGAATAAATTGGCAAAAGCTCTTTATTGCCTTAAATTTTAAAATGTCGTTTAAATTTTCATACGAAAAGCTCTAATTTCACAGTTATTATATATTCATCTGCAGTTCTATGGACTCGCAGCATAATTTGCTTTATTAGTAATTTAAATCAAATGAAAACACGCTAAATTATTTATAAATCATGTACGCTGATTGGCCAAAAGTGATGGGTCACTAGCGATTTTAGACGTTTTGTTAAATATCTAGAAAAATACATGAGGAATTAACCTGAAACTGAAGGGCTGTAAACAGTATAGTATAGGTCATATAGTTCCGTGAAGATTCTTTCCCGAAACCCCATAGGGGACCGTCAACAAATTGAAAAAGAATAAGTATCTTTTGGATAACCCTGTGAAAACTAATGTAGCAAAAGCGTTCAAACTGTAGATTATGATTAAGTGCCTTATTGTAATAAACTGTATTCATTTTTATGAAAATTAGCATGTATACTCGTAGAGAAATTAATTTTTTATAAAAAGAGTCCCAAGTTTTTTGCTTATAATTTGTAGAGTTTTTAATATAAAAAAATGTTCTTTTCAGAAAATATGACAAACAACATTGTACACAATACCCTGCAATCAGAATTAAAAAATAATAAAAACTGTATGAAAAATGAGCACGTTTACTAAATAATAATTCACTGCGCATGCCCGAATGTAATTAAAATATAATTTGCATAATATGTTAGCTAAATGTATAGAGCAACTTTTGTGAAAGTCTCAAAAACATAGTTTGAAAAGTCTGAAAATTATTGTTGATAGAATAAGCTCAAAATCAGTTGTTCTCAAAATGAAGGAAAAAGATGAGGGGCTGTATCCATATATCCATTTATTAGTGCCAAGACAGTATACACAATATTGTACGTACTATTGTTTTTGGATACAACCCCTCATCTTTTTGCTTCCTTTTTGGAAGAACGGATTTTAAACTTATTCTATCAACGATAATTTTCAGGCTTTTCAAACTATGTTTTTGAGACTTTCACAAAAGTTGCTTTATACATTTAGCTAACATATTATGCAAATTATATTTTGATTACATTCGGGCATGCGTAGTGAATCATTATTTAGTAAACGTGCTCATTTTTCATACAATTTTTATTCTTTTTTAATTCTGATTGCAGGGTATTGTGTATAATGTTGTTTGTCATATTTTCTGAAAAGAACTTTTTTTTATATTAAGAACCCTACAAATTATAAGCAAAAAACTTGGCAAAATTTGGGACTCTTTTTATAAAAAATTTAATTTCTCTACGAGTATACATACTATCCTCATAAAAATAAACACAGTTTATTACAATAAGGCACTTAATCATAATTTACAGTTTGAACGTTTTTACTACATTAGTTTTTACAGGGTTATCCAAAAGATATTCATTCTTTTTCAATTTGTTGACGGCCCCCTATGAGGTTTCGGGAAAAAATCCTCATGGTAATGTATGACCTGTACTATTCTGTTTACACACCTGGAGTTTCACGATAATTCCTCATGTAATTTTCTAGATATTTAACAAAACGTCTAAAATCACAAGTGGCCCGTCACTTTTGAGCATATAGTGTATATATTCAAACTTCAAAATATCTATGTAAAACGATACGCTAAAGATTCTACTTACTTTTGAATTTCTCTTTTAAATTCATCAGCCTGATAAATTCTTCATATAAGCTTTTATCTTCCTGTTGCTGAATTTCTTTCCGAAATTTCTTCGAATTATTTCTTACAGATCTGAAATGCGTTTTCATAAGTCTCCTACAAAATAAAAATTGATAGTTATAAAAAAAAAACAAAAAAACAAAAAACAAACACTGAATCAATGGCAGCAATAAAAACAATTGACAAATCTATAAAAAGACTGTTTAGTAGTGTTACCAGATTGGGGATTTTTTTCAGACAAAATATGTATCACTTTTCCAACTAGTAATCTTTCTTTTATTTAATCACGGAATGCCCCTCATTAAACAAAGCGAAGATTTTTATTCTGAAATAGTGGTGGATGTTTAATAAAAAAAAATAATAATGATTCAACAATTTGGCAACACTGTTGTTTCGTTTGCATACTAGGCACCGAAAAGCCTTTGTGATTAGCAATTATAACAATAATTATAATTATAACACACATTGAAAGAAATTCATCAGTGTAAAAAGTTGTACATTTATTCTTGTTGAAATCAGTTCGCAAATTTTTAATTTTCACTATACTTGATTGGTATCTGCTTTCTTATTTGAGCTATCATAAGGATTTTGATAAAATGCATACAAAATACTATCGTATTAGGAGTATACATACTTTTAGGTATTAGTAATCATAGTTAAGAATAATTCCGTAATGTTATAATGAATGGAATTATTCTTATTCGATTTGAGCAATGTATCTTAGAATGATAAATGGTTTAAAATCTTTATACATTTCTGTATGTTTTTTTAAAAGATAAATATTTAAAAAACAAATCATTATCTATCGATATAACAACAATTTTTACATTCATTATGACTTGTATTTTAGCATTTTTTGTAGACTTTCAGAAATGACATTTGCAGCTATGATATTTAATGAAATTATTGTTTCATTGTTCTTATAATAATAATAATAATAATAATTATAATTGATTATACATCTATAAATGCTTCATTTTTATACAACGCCATTATTCAGAAGTACACATTTGTATTTTATCTTTTCTTTTGTAATCATTACAGTAAGCAAAAAATCTCTTTCTAAACCGGCCCCACCAGTAGCTGAGAGGTTCTGCTCTCGAAGCTTGTAGACGGGAGGTGCTGGGTTCGATCCCAATCGCGCCCGTCGGCCTAATCGTTCGGAGTTTTCGTGGTTTTCTTCGAGCCATGGATTTCCATGTGTAAGTACGGGTTAGGTTCCCTTTGAAAGACCCCCACGAAGGGCACTCCCCCCTCGGGCCTATATCCCTAGTGTAGATAATCGGCCGTCAAAAATCAACCAACCAACCAACCTCTTTCTAAACCAGATGACCGCGTTTTCGGTTTGGAATATTATGCTTTCTATTTACAGCTGTTCTCAAAAAGAATATTTACCCTGATCAATAACGCTAAACTTTCTCAGATATTCACGGGCTAATTTTTATATAAAAGACTAAAATATTTACGTATGAAAAATCCTTTGTCTTTGTAGAAAAACGAAAGGGATTCTTCAGTTTCTTAGTATCTGTATAGGAATACATGATAATTTTGTGAATATCAGAATAAAAATGATTCTGTTATTGTGTTAGAAAAATTTATAATTTAGATTTGAGAACAAACACTCTTAATTGTTAGAGAATTAAAAAACTTTTTTATAAATGTATTTGGTTTTTAAAAGAAAGCAAATTGAAATCCCTTTTTTAAAGCAAATAGTAACGACACATATTTTACATTAAAGTTTCATTCCTTAGTTCAAAGTGAATTTCTGTCCTGATGCATATTTCTCATGACATATTTTCTACTGGAGCACAACTATCCGTGAACCTGGTTGGTTTTCTTAGGACTTTGGATTTCCGTGCTTAAGTATGCGTTAGGTTCCCTTAGAAAGACCCCCCACGGAGGGCACACACCCTCGGGCCTATATTCCTCGTGCAGATAATCGACTGTCATAAATAGCACCAACTATTCGTAAACCTGGCTATAAAGATACTAATACTTTTTTGCAAAAAATTACTTAATGCACTTTTCTTAACCTAGATGGCAGCACTAAAATAATTTTCTGTTCTTCATTATTAAACAACTCCTTATTAAACTCAAAAGTATGGCACTTGCAAAATGCTTTTTAAAGTTTATTGTAATAAAATACTTCTTTTGATTTTTCGTTAAATAAATCGCATCTTGATTTATATTTAAGAGATTATTGTCTCAAAGCATAAGTTTTTCCCATTTCCCAAGCTTTCGCGCCCGAGAATTCTCTTCAAATCGCCAACTTTTGCAGTATTTTCTAAAAGATCTCCTGTCTTTAATGAAAAAAGAAAAAACCTAATCAATTATATATTTCCTAAATAAGAACATAAGCCAATTTTATGCATTTAAGAACAAAAATGAATTTAAAAATGCGTCAGAAGAATGTCTCAGAATGAAGATACTTCCACTTTCGAATGCGGAAAGTGAAAGTATCCTAATAAAAAAACTTGCAGTAAAATTAAAAAAAAAATTTAAAAATGGCTTTTGTAGAGATCAACTTCAGCCATCCAATGCAAAAAGAAAAAAATCATTTAAAAATATGGAAATGCAAACGAGATATTAAAAAAATAATTCTCCCATAGAATTAATATTAGCGAGTGGGTGTTTTCGCACGAATGAAGTTGCCTCTTAATTCCAAATGAATTCTCGTATCCTGATACAAATTTCGGTACTTTTCGGTTAGCCGAGCGCCAGTGTAATTTTTCAAGTCCCGGCAAAGCCATAGAAAATTACATTAATTCATGCTGCATAAGGCGGAATCTGTCTAACGCGGAAACGGAAAGGATTTTTAGGTCCCACCGAAACCAAAATTTTGGATAAGGCGAAAAAAAGGATAATTTAAAAATTAAACGCATTTTGTTAATTAAACTTTAGAACTGATAAGTCAAATACTCAATGTCGAGCATGTTAGTTAAATTCAGTAACACTTTGAAAAAGTTAATTCAAAAGAAAAGAAATTGTTTAAATTTTAAGGAATTTATGTTTATGTCATTTTTTAATATGCAAAATTGCAGTTAAAAGTTAATATTTCTAGTAGAATGAACATTTTTCAAAATATATATTTTCGAAAGTACAATATATTATAATTTAAGGTTGTACTCAAATTCAATGTTATAGTGTTCTGTCTCATCCTCGAAGTTTATTTTTGTTGTTGTTGTTTTGTGTGTGTGTGTGTGTGTAAACTTCAATTTCGCATATATTACAGCAGTACTAAGAAATCGAATAGCGTTTCTCATTTATCTATAAAGACAAAAGATCTTTCCGAATTTCAGTTTTCAACCGATTTTCGAGTCAGGAAAGTCAATGAAAAATCATCCGTCATCATCGAGAAATTTTTTGGGGGGGTGGGGGGTAGGGGGGGTGGGGGGTAGGGGGGGGGAAGGAGCTTTTTTTGCATAAGCCGGAATATTGTCTACCACGGTAAATTTTCCGAGTCCCTATCGATTCCGCCTTAGACAGAGTTTACTGTATGTATGTGCATATCTACCTTATATATATAAAATCCTAATGAAACGAATCTATCAAACGACTGAAATGTAAAGAATTTATGAAACGATTCTATGAAACGACTGATTAAACAACTGATTACGTTTCGCGGCGATTTCTCCTAAAATATGGAATATTTTGCGATGAAATAAACGCCAAAAATCCGTATTGATCCGCAGATCTCAAAACTCGTATATATATGTATATATACATATATGTATGTATGTATATATGTATGTATATATAACTTTGGCGCCCGGCTAACCGAAAAGTAACCAAATTTCATATGATACATTTGTTACCAGTCGTTATCATCCAGTGTCTGAATCTAAAAGAAAAAAAATTTTGCTTAATACAGCATGCCTTTCCAATACTAATTCAGCAGAAATTATAATCAGATTTTCATCACAAATTAATATATATATTCCACTTTAAATTCTTTTTCCTTTCCTGAATTTCTCTTTTGAAACATATTTCTCTTCACCTTCATGTTACCAGAGCACAACTATGCAAAGCCGACATCTGAAAATAATAATAATAATAATAATAATAATTATAAAAGTCAATTTTTTCAAAACATTGTACATAATATTATAAATTAGAGATTCATTTTAGTAATTATATTTTACTTAAACATAATAATATATATTTTTTTAATAAATAATAAAATAGTAGTAGTATAATAGATTTTTCTGTTTCGGGTTTCTGCGTAAGCTGATCTAATCTACGTAATGTGAAACAACGACTAGTTATTATTACACAAATTAAACAAAAATAAATAATTAAATAGCTAAGAGTTCAACAAATTTGAACTATATTTAAAAATAACACGTTTATATCCTCGAGAAATATTATCAGAACTCCGAGAAAAAATCTTAATATTCTTTAGTATAATTTTATTAACAAACAATATTCACAGGTGGCAGCACCATACATATTTACACACTAAAACATTCTGCTGCTAATTTTCATCATAGTAGATAAAAAAAAGAAAAAGGAAAAGAAAAAAAAAAAAAAAAGAAAAAAAAAGAAAAAAAAAAGAAAGAAAACAATAGTTAAAGCAGTTCTTAAATCTAAAGGGGCTACTTTATGATATAAGTTTTAATTCGTTTTGTTCGGAAACGCATGAAATTGACAGATGTTGTCATTCAGAAACTATGTAATCGAAAGACGTTTTCCATTTTTTTGGTGAAGGTAAAAGATCATTCAGAAAATGCCACCAAGGTTGGCACTTTGAACCGAATTTCTCGACGAGAGGAGAAAAACCAGCCAAGAGTGGAGAAGACCGGTTGTCACGTGAGCCAAAATTGCTTATAACTCTATAAATAATTGGAAGGGAAAAAAATAAATAAATAAAAAAGCAATGTAACAAATTACAACGACCATTTGGAAAATGATTTTTTTAAAGACTTAAATTTAAGACATAAAAAATCGCACGGAGTTGATCATACATTACGTACGCCATGAATTAAACATAATAGTGATATTACACGTACAAATTGCAAGCGACAAAAATCGCCTGCGAACCTTCAGATTTCCTGAAACTTACGTATTATCCAAGCATTTCATTGGCTGTTCGGGAAAAGGTTTTTCCATCGGCAGATTTCCAAGAAATCTGACGACCCATTTTAAATGAAATTTCATTCTTAAACTTCTAAACATCCCACAATATTACTTTTTACACCGTCGTATAGAGAAAAAAATGTACTTTTAAATGCAATTTGTTTGAAAGCTGTATTTCAATTTGTTTCTGAGTTTTTTTTTTTTTTTTTTGGTAGTTTTTATTACTTTTTTGTCATAGTGGCAACAGAAGTATCCATCTTTGTTAAAAGTAAAGGGAAATACAGGTTGGTTGGTTGTATTTATGACGGCCAATTATCTGCACGAGGGATATAGGCCCAGGGGAGTGTGCTCTTCGTGGGGGTCTTTCTAAGGGAACCTAACCCGTATGCGTATTTCAGAAGTGCACATTCACAGCGCGACCGGAAGAAATAATGTCCTCTGATTGGTTAAATGAATTTCGTCACTACCAGCAAATGTTTGTTTACTTTCACAGAGCAGTTCTGCCGCCTATAAATATGCGGTTATCTGAACAAAAACGCGCTAAAAGATAGTTAGGATAGTGTAGTTTTTTAAATTAAGGTATAAATTTTAATTGTAGTCAGAAATTAGTTATTTACATGCAATTACATGCTATCTTTAATAATTCTATGCCAATTGCATGTCGCCGATAAGCAATGCTACTTTTAACGTCAGAATATTTTTTTAATAGCTTAAAATTAAATTTTTCTATTTAAATGACTTTTTTAAACATAATTGTATTGCAGTAACATGTGATTTTGAAAATGGAATTATTGATGAAGATAGAATTATTTAGTATATTAAAAGTATTTTAACTTTATCTATTCTTAAAGGAAAAAAAAAAGCATTGCTTTTGCTTTAAAAAAAAAAAATTACTTCCATTACTTATTATTATGTGACTTTCATTATTTCTTTTTTTTAAAGCTTTTATTCAAATTGATTTCACTTGCTTTCAGCCCCACCAGTGGCCGAGAGGTTCTGCTCTCGAAGCTGATAGACGGGAGGTGCTGGGTTCGATCCCAATCGCGCCCGTCGGCCCAATCGTTCGGAGTTTTCGTGGTTTTCTTCGAGCCGTGGATCTTCCATGCGTTAATACGGATTAGGTTCCCTTACCTTAGAAAGACCCACTCCCCTCGGGCCTATATCCCTCGTGTAGATAATTGGCCGTCAAAAATCAACCCAACCCACTTACTTTCTGTTGATTGTCACTCATTTTATTAGCAAGTTTACTGATATATAGCATTTCTGCCATCTATTGAGAAATATCTTAACTAATAGAGCGCGAGTTTTTTAAAATTAAAGTATATATTTTAATATATTTTTTTAATGTGCTTAATTTGTAATCAGAAATTAGTTATTTACATGCCACACATAAGAAATAATACATGCCAATTGCATGTCATAGATAGCAATGCTGCTTTTAATCTTAAAATATTCTGAACAGATTCTCTTAAAATAATAATGATAATAATAATAAAAAAATACTTCCATTACTTATTATACAATCATGCATTTTCACACCATGAGTTAAGGAATTTTTTCTTTAGCTCTTATTCAAATTGATTTCACTTACTTTGAGTTAAGGAATTTTTTCTTTAGCTCTTATTCAAATTGATTTCACTTACTTTTTATTGAATGTCATTTAGTTTATAAGTTAGTTTATTTTCTCAGTAGTTCTGCCATCTATTGAGTAATATATTAACTAATAACATGCTAGCTTTTTTTTTCTTTTAATTAAGGTATAAAATTTAAAACCTTTTTATGTGTTTAGTTTGTACTCATAAATTAGTTGTTTACATGCTATGCTTGCTTTTATGTCACCTATAAGGAATGCGGCATTACATTTCATAACATTCTGAACATTTTTTAATAGTTTAAATTTAAGCCTCCACATTACACCTTTCATTTTAAATAAGTACCAAATTAACATGATTTCAGGAAATGAAATTCTTAATGAAGATAGAATAGTTTAGTACATTAAATGTAGTTTATTATTATCTGTCTGTTGCAGAAAAATGGCCTTTCTCTTAAAAAAAGAAATAAAAAACTACACCCATTATTTACAGTCATGACAATATCACATTATCAGTTGTAAGCCTTAACATTTTTCCACTTGTATTCAAATTGGCTCCATTTACTTTCAAGGAGATTAAATTCTTGATGAAGACAGAATTCTTAGGTGGCAAAAGATTTATTATATTACCGCCGAGATTTTTAAAATCATTTCTCATTTCTGCCATAACGCAAACGTAAACAAAACACAATCGTTTGCCGGTAGTGACGAAATTCATTCAACCAATCAGAGGACAGTATTTCTTCCAGTCGCGCTGTGAATGTGCACTTCTGAAATAAGCAACCCGTATTAACGCTTGGAAATCCAAGGTTCGAAGAAAACCACGAAAACTCCGAATGATTAGGCCGACGGGCGCGATTGAACCCAGCACCTCCCATCTACCAGCTTCGAAAGCAGAACCTCTCAGCCACTGGTGGGGCTAAAAGGAAATACAGATTACTGTATAGACCAGTCAGAAACGAATAAAATGCGGATTCAACCAATAAAAACGCCTCAGACATGTTTTTGATTTCCTTTGACTTAACTTGGTGTTAATTTTATGCTCAATATAAAATGAAAATGTCACTTTATATTATCATAGCAAACAAATATTCATTTTTCAGACAGATTTAAAATTCCATGTTTGAAAATTTTTTTTAAAGTAATAAAAACCAGTAAATTGAGGTGCAGTTTTCATACAAATTTCTTTTGAAAGTACACTTTCATTTTTTATTCGATCATGTAAAAATGCAATTATGCGATATTTAAAAATGAATGCACTGCAAATAGAGGCGTCTTAAATTTAGACACATATGTGACTGAAAAAGAATTTCAGCCACTTAAGTGTCTGAATCTGAAAATTCAGACATAACAGACGTCTAAATTTAAGACACATAAATGTCTTACTATGATCATGCCATAAACGAACCGAGAAACATGTGTAAATTATCCAACAACCGTCTGATTTTAAGACGATACGCTCCAAGCGATAGTTAAACATCATCTTTGGTACTATTCTTAACAGCCAATCAGAACGCTGATTTCCGCGCGTGTCATCTACAGCACCTTCCTGAGATAAGAACAGAAAGAATTAAATTTTCACCGCCGCCATTGCTTGGATTAAAAGGATATGTGTTAATCTGGGTATTTATAGAACGAACGAGTAAGTCATATTTAATTCTAATATTTTATTCCGATAGATTTTTGTACCTTTGAATATGAGTGAAATCGTTTATAAAAATTTATCTCTTTTCTGTAAGTTTAATGCTAAATTTTTGATTTCACTAACGGTCGTCTGTTATATGCCTTCTTAATGTAACGGAATGAAATATAATTGTTTTGAAAATTAAATAGCAATGCTGTAATTCTATTTGCTTGACCTTTGTAAATAAACGAATGAGTGATAGTTTAATCTTCATTTTCGATAGGGTGATGTGAAATAATTATAATTTGTCTTTGCTCAAAAACAAAACTTGCAACATAGGTTTGAAAAGTTGAATGATTCATCGCTTCATTTATCAGAGATAAAAACATTAAATTGAAGCCATTTGTAACTGCGTTTATTCTATGTTTGTTTTTTACTGTTTACTGACTGTAAACGCTTGTAGCATATGACATCAGGCATTTATTTTATTTTTTGTTATTATTATTATTTTGGAGCTAAATATGATGATTCATATTATTATGATATTAGGAAAAGTTTTCAGATTGAAAAAAGCATTAATATTGTGAAATTTGACTGTATATATTGCAGTTTTTAATCACGGAAAGATTTATTCTTATTGATTTTTTAATTTATTATTGAAAATCGTAAATTTTGATATCCAATGTTTCAGATTTAACATTTACCAAATTTCTAAAAATAATATGAATTTTTTATATCATCCAGTAAAATTTTCGAAACATTAAACAAACGGAGAAACATTTTATTCATATTTTGCAGTTTACGTTGCTGTTTAGCAGTATAATTATAAAGTTTAATTAATATTTTTTGTGTTTTTTAAATTGGTATATTAATTTTTGTAATTTATATGCAAGCATTTTTTTTTTGCGATATTTTGTTCATGATTTAAAATTTTTAAAATTGAGTAATGCGAGAAATAATTATTAAATTTCCTTTTACTGCAATCGAATTTGCAACGGTTCTGGTACAAGTAATTGTTGGCACTAAAAAAAATTACACATGATAATTTAGACATAAATAAAGAGTTGTTTATGCCTTGATATGAAGTTTATGTATAAAACTGCCTTATATTTTTAAAAGTTCGTATTTACTTATATGATACAGTATTAAATATATTTTTAAGCCATTTAATAACTGCTTTTTCATGTTCAAAACGTTTTTCAAACAATTAAGAATAGTACGTATACTGTCTGATGTATTTTTTTTTTACTTTCTATTTTCTTCTGTTTTTTTTTTTTTTTTTTTTTTTTTTCTATTTCTTAGATCATTATTTTCTTATCAAATATATAAAATCTATTTAGCTCATATTCAAAGGATACAAATTTTACAGGAATAAAAAATAAAATAAATTAAATATGACTTATATCGTGTTGTTCCATAAAAAAGAATAATAATGATATACATTTTTAAGCAATAGCGGGTGAAAATTTTAAATTGAATACGGAATATGTTTAAAGAAAATTATATACATATTCCGAAGAATGATATATAAAATTAGATACCAAACTGGTGTTTACTTTTAACTAAACATGACAAATTACCACATATTTAAAAAGAAAAAAAAAATATTACACATGTTTACTACTTAAAATGACTTAACTATTTTATTTATATGTACTTAAATGACAAATACAAAAATGCTAAGTTTTGAAATTAGAAGTAATTTTTTTTTCTCAATGCTATTAAAATAGAATATTTATTTACTATTTTATTATTTACTCATGGTTATATAGCTGTTGTGATTATCATCTGATGCATATGTAAAATTGCCTATGGGGCAAAATCTAATTTTTGAATTATATGAATTTTCCTTTTTGGGGGGGCGGGACGGGAGGGGGATTTTCTTGCCCATTTTCGCGTACACGGGATTTTTTAAATCTCTTTCGACATTCCACCGACTATGATAAATATTTTGAACTTTTAGAGTAGGACAAGATAAAAAAAAAAAAAAAAAAAAAAATATATATATATATATCCATATACCTTAAAAACCCTCAATAGCGGACCCTTCGGGACCGCGAAATTTGTCGGATAATCGGAGATCTTTTGTGAGGTAAAAATAATACAAATATGTATGCCTTGCGGATCAAAAAAGTATTCGCTAAATCGAAGTATCCGCTATTCGGGAATGTCCATTAACCTCCATAACGGATACTCCCGAATACCGGTCATCTGTATTTAGCTAACAATACTGCAGGGTTGCATTTTTTGCAAAAGGACTCCTTGATTAAAGCATGGGTAGTGCCCCGTTCTCTTACGATTTTAGTTCCCCCAAATTTCATGTGCAATATTTGCGAAGCTTATATTTTAAATCTGTTTCGAAATTGTACTGATTATAATCAATGTTTTGAACTTTTAAAGTAAAGTAAGATTAAAAACAAAATTTTAAAAAATCTAATATTTAGATAAATATTTTTTCTTTTTAATCTTATTCTACTCCTGAAACAAAATACTCATTATAATTAGTACAATGTCGTAAAAGATTTAAATTATCAGCTTTATGAAAATTGCATACTAAAATTGGGAGCACAAGAAAATCAGGCGGTATGGGGGTAGAGGGGGCAGGACAACGGCCAGATATTTCCCCAGTATTCAGCGTGGTCAAACCTGGCTACATAAAATGCTTACAAAAAATGTCTGCGATTCAGACGTTTCAAGTGTCTGAAATTCAGTCGCACAAAGTGTCTGAAAAAATTCAGACATTTTAAAATGTCTGAAAATTGAACACTCCGTTTCAGACACTTAAGTGACTGAATTTCAGACATTTTAATTTACAGTGTGTATAAGCGATAAAAATGAAAGTGATAGTAGAGACTGTTACCACCATTGTTATATATTGGAGGGCTGTATTACTCTTTAGGCTAGAATTCTAACACTAAGACAACACATTTCTGAAGACGTAAAAATCCGTAATCAAAGAAATAAGGCATTATCGCTAATAAATTTAAATAATTGCTTCTTAATTTTATTTGTGTTATACTTATTTAATCAGTGAAAAATCGTTTCGTTCAAACGGGATGAAAGAAAAGTTTTTCACTGGCAAACAATTATTAACCATTTGGAAAAAATGGTTATTGTCCTCGTCAGGGTAGGAAATCAAAAGCATATCTGAAGGTTTTTATTGATTTAATCATCATTTTATTCGTTTTCTGATTGGTCTTCTATACAGTAATCTGTATTAACCCTTTACTTTCAACAGAGATGGACAACAGAGTGTTGCCACTATGACAAAAAAGTAATAAAAACTACAAAAAAAAAAAAAAAAAAAACTCATAAACAAATTGAGATACAGCTTTCAAACAAATTGCATTTAAAAGTACATTCTTTTCTCTATACGACGATATAAAAAGTAATATTGTGGGATGTTTAGAAGTTTCAGAAATAAATTTCATTTAAAATTAGCCGTCAGATTTCTTGGAAATCTAACGATAGAAAAGCTTTTTCCCGAACAGCCAATGAAATGCTTGGATAATATGTAAGCTTCAGGTGGATAATACGTACGAGTCGCAGGCGATTTCTGTCGCTTGCAATTTTTACGTGTAATAACACTATTAATGTTTCATTCATGGCGTACGTAATGTACGATCAACTCCGTGCTATTTTTTATGTCTTAAATTTTAGTCTTTGAAAAAATCATTTTCCAAATGGTCGTTGTAATTTGTTAAATTGCATTTTTTTTTCTTTTTACTATCTGAAAAGTTTTTCTCTCTCTCCTTTTGTTTCTTTTTTCTTTCTTTCCAAATCTATAATAGTTGTTTTATAAATTATCTCTATGGAAAAGAAAATCCTTTCGTATATTTTACAGTCTTATTATTATTATATAATTAGATTAAGGCTGTTCTCAAATCCAAAGGGTCAACTTTCTGATATAAGTTTTAATTCATTTTTATTCGGAAACGCCTGAAACTAGGAGTTGTTGTTATTCAGAAACTATGTCATCGAACTGTTTTTTCCGTTTTCTTGTAAACGCAATACATCTTTCAGAAAATACTGTCAAAGTTGGCATTTTGAACCGAACTTCCGAACGAAAGAAAAAAATCCAGTTAATAAGGGGAGAAAAATTCCGTGTGGTGTGATCAAAATCGCTTATAATTCAATAGCTAATTTATTGATTAAAAAATGGAAAAACAGTTCGATTCCAAATAGTTTCCATGGTCAGGTTTTCCAATTTTATATCTTTCCGTTAAAAAATGAATGTGTAAATGTGTCAAAACGTTTTGCGCTTGTTGAGCAGAGCAGTTTAGAACAGCCTTAAGCAATTTTTAATTATTCACTGGAGATGGAAAACATACATAGGTAAAATCTCTCTCTCTCTCCCCCCCCCCCCCCCCCCAACACACACATACACGCATAATGTTTAAAAGACTCGGTTATCAGTATTACCTCACGAACATAAACGATCTTTGACTATTATATAGAGAAAAAACAACATTTATTTATTTCATATGGAAGAAAATATTCTTATTCTTTTTTACAAAACTAGCAACATTTTTTTTTTATACTAATTGTTTATAACAAGATTGGTTTATAAAAATATTAGTTTATTTTATAAAGAAATTAGCTTACAACAAGATAAGATTAGTTTGTAACAAAATGAGTTTATAACAAGATCACTTTACTTTTGTTCGGTTTGTGTTTATGACGGCCAATTATCAACACGAGGGATATAAGCCCTGAGGGTGGGGGTCTTTCTAAGGGAACCTAACCCGTATTGACGCTTGGAAATCTAAGGTTCGAAGAAAACCACGAAAGCTCCGAACGATTGGGCCGACGGGCGCGATTGGGTTCGAGCACAGCACCTCCCGTCTTCAAGCTTCGAGAGCAAAACCTCTCGGCCACTGGTGGGGCCCGGTTTACTTTTGATATGTGCAGATAGTAGCACCAGAAACATGCAGTCGTTTTCCTTTTCTTTTCTTTTCTTCTTTCGTTTTTCGTATCGAAATAAAATTGCAAGTAAAAATTCATTTCCTTAGATGCAGACATTCTTGACTGTATGTTCAATTTTCCATCGTACGCTGTTCTGAAAAATAATAAAAAGTTATAAAAAAAATATTTAAATAGATAAAAGTAATATTTTCCTTCTAGAAAATTAACAAAAAATAGCAACGTTCCTGAGGTTGTAGTTATGGTTTTATTAATTTTCTCGGGGAAAAGAAGATTATATTTTCTCTTCAGTAGATTTAAGAATTTACATAAGTTATACGTTAATATAAATTATTAAAAGTAATTATTATAAGTTATTTTTTGTCAACAAGATTAATTAAGACAGTAAGATTACGTAGAGAGCAGCACCAGAAAAGTATAAAATTGTCTACATTCCTTTCAACCATTTCTTTTTCTTTCCTTTCATCTATCAATTTTTTGAATAAAATAACATCATAATTGAACGCCAGCTTCCTGTATTCAGACATTTTTGACTGTATATTCAATTTTCAATCATATGTTATCTAAAAAAGAATAAATAAATAAAATATGTTTAAAAAAGTAAAAATAATCTTTTCCTTCCAGAAAATTAGCAAAATTACAGCTTAATTTTGAAAAACTGTTTCTGAAGTTGTAGTTATGGTTTTACTAATTTTCTGGGGGAAAAGATCACATTTCATCTTCAGTGAATAAGATTAGTTTACTTAATATCCGTGCAGAGGGCAGCACCAGAAACACAACTGAATTTCCTCTATTCCTTTCAAATTATTTCTTTTTTTTTTCTTTCCATTTTTGTGTCCAAATAAATTGTAATTAAAAGTCATCTCCCATCATGCAGACATTCGTCACTTTATGTTTTCAATTTTCAGTCATATGTTAATCTGAAAAATTATAAAATGTTATTAAAATATATATGTATTTAAATAGAAAAAAATAATCTTTTCCTTCTAGAAAATTAGCAAAGAGTACCAAAATTACACTTAATTTTGAACAACCATTCCTGAAGTTGCAGTTATGGCTTTATTAATTTTCTCGGGGAAAAGAAGGTTATATTTCCTCTAAGTTATAAGTTAATATAAGTTATAAATAGTCATTATAAGTTTTTTTTTTTACAGTAAGATTTATTAACATAATATATGCGTAGAGGGCAGCACCAGAAACATAAAAATTTTCATTTTATTTTTCTTTCCTTTTATCTGTCAGCCCCACCAGTGGCTGAGAGGTTCTGCTCTCGAAGCTGGTAGACGGGAGGTGCTGGGTTCGAACCCAATCGCGCCCGTCGGCCTAATCGTTCGGAGTTTTCGTGGTTTTCTTCGAACCTTGGATTTCCAAGCGTTAATACGGGTTAGGTTCCCTTAGAAAGACCCCCACGAAGGGCACTCTCCCCTGGGCCTATATCCTTCGTGCAGATAATTGGCCGTCATAAATACAACCAACCAACCTTTTATCTGTCAGCTCCACCAGTGGCTGAGAGGTTCTGCTCTCGAAGGTGGCAGACGGGAAGTGCTGGGTTCGAACCCAATCGCGCCCGTCGGCCTAATCGTTCGGAGTTTTCGTGGTTTTCTTCGAACCTTGGATTTCCAAGCGTTAATACGGGTTAGGTTCCCTTAGAAAGACCCCCACGAAGGGCACTCCCCCTAGGGCCCATATCCCAAGAGTAGATAATCGGTCGTCAAAAATCAACCAACCTTTTATCTGTCAATTTTTATGAATAAATTAGCATCATAAATAAATGTCAGCTGCCTGCATGCAGACATTCTTCCTATATTCAATTTTCAGTCATATATTAATCTAAAATAAATAAATATAAAAATATTTAAGTAGATAAAAATCAGCCTTTCCTTCCAAAAATTAGCAAAATGACAGCTTAATTTTGGAAAACTGTTTCTGAAGTTGTAATTATGGATTATTTTACTAACTTTCTCGGGGAAAAGAAGATCACATTTCATCTTTACTGTATTTACTAATAAACGATAAGATTAGTTTACTAAATATATGTGCACAGGGCAGTACCAGAAACACAAATGAATTTTCTTCATTCCTTTCAAGTATTTTCTCTCTCCTACCCTCCTGTTATCTGTTTACTTTTGTTTCCAAATAAAATTGTAATTAAAAGCCATCTCCTTTCATGCAGATTCTCCCAATCGCGCCCATCGGCCTAATCGTTCGGAGTTTTCGTGGTTTTCTTCGAGCTGTGGATCTTCCATGCGTTAATACGGATTAGGTTCCCTTAGAAAGACCCCCACGGAGGGCACTCCCCCCGGGCCTATATCCCTCGTGCAGATAATTGGCCGTCAAAAAATTAACCCAACCCTTTCATGCAGATATTCTTCACTTTATATTCAGTTTTCCATCGTATGTTGATCTACAAAATAATAAAAAATTATTAAAAATATTTAAATAGGTAAAAATAATCTTTTCCTTCTAGAAAATTCACAAAGAGTACTAAAATTACAACTTAATTTTGAAGAATCGTTCCAAAAGTTATAGTTATGGCTTTAGTAATTTTCTCGGGGAAAAGAAGATCATATTTCATCTGAAGATTAGCTTACTAAATATATGTGCACAGGGCAGTACCAGAAACACAAATGAATTTTCTTCATTCCTTTCAAGTATTTTCGAACCCGATCGCGCCCGTCGGCCTAATCGTTCGGAGTTTTCGTGGTTTTCTTCGAACCTTGGATTTCCAAGCGTTAATACGGATTAGGTTCCCTTAGAAAGACCCCCACGAAGGGCACCCCCCCCCCTTAGGGCCCATATCCCTCGTGTTGATAATTGGCCGTCATATACACAAACCAAACCAAACCTTTCAAGTATTTTCTCTCCCCTACCCTCCTGTTATCTGTTTACTTTTGTTTCCAAATAAAATTCTAATTAAAAGCCATCTCCTTTCATGCAGACATCCTTCACTTTATGTTCAGTTTTCCACCGTATGTTGATCTAAAAAATGATAAAAAGTTGTTAAAAATATTTAAACAGGTAAAAATAATCTTTTCCTTTTAGAAAATCAGCAAAGAGTGCCAAAATTACAACTTAATTTTGAACAACCGTTCCTGAAGTTGCAGTTATGGCTTTATTAATTTTCTCGGGTAAAAGAAGGTTAGATTTCCTCTGCATTGCATTAAAGAATTTACATAAGTTACAAGTTAATATTTCTTATAATAAGTAGTTATTATAAGTTATTTTTAGACAGTAAGATTAATTTACTTAATATATGTGTAGAGGGCAGCATCAGATACATTTAAAGATTTTCTCGATTCCCTTAAAATTGTCGCCCCACCAGTGGCTGAGAGGCTCTGCCTTCGAAGCTGGTAGACGGGAAGTGCTGGGTTCGATCCCAATCGCGACAGTCGGCCTAATCGTTCGGAGTTTTCGTGGTTCTCTTCAAAACCTCGGATTTCCAAGCGTCAATACGGGTTAGGTTCCCTTAGAAAGACCCCCACGGAGGGCACCCCCCCCTAGGGCCCATATCCCTCGTGTTGATAATTGGCCATCATAAATACAACCAACCTTTAAGACTGTCCGAAAGGGCAACTTTATGACCTAAGTTTTAATTTATTTTTGTTCAGAAATGTGTGAAATATAGCAAGGTGTTGTTGTTCAGAAAATATGTCATCGAACTGCTTTTTCCGGTTTTTTTTTGCAAACGCAATATATCTCTCAGAAATTAATTTCAAAGTGGGCGCTTTCAACCAAATTTCCGCGCGAAAGAATAATAACCACTCAAGAAACGGTGAAAAACGTCTTTGTCACTTGATCATAATCGCTTATAACACCATAGCTAATTAATTTATCAAAAAATGGAAAACACAGTTCGATTCCAAATCGGTTCCATAGTCAGACCTTCCAATTTTATATCTTTCCGTTAAAAAGTATAGCCCCCACCAGTGGCTGAGAGGTTCTGCTCTCGAAGATGGTAGACGGGAGGTGCTGTGTTTGAACCCAATCGCGTCCGTCGGCCTAACCGTTTTGGAGTTTTCGTAGTTTTCTTCGAAGCCTTGGATTTTCCATGCGTAAATACGGGTTAGGTTCCCTTAGAAAGACCCCACGAAGGGCACTCCCTCCAGGGCCTATATCCCTCGAGTAGATAATCGGCCGTAAACAATCAACCCAACCCGTTAAAAAGTGAATTTGTAAATGTGTCAAAACGTTTTGCGCTTATTAAGCACAATAGTTGAGAACTGCCGTTAAGTCATTTTCTATTTCTTTTCTTTTATCTGTCCATTTTTTGAATAAAATAAGATCATAATGAGCCCCATCAGTGGCCGAGAGGTTCTGCTCTCGAAGCTGATAGACGGGAGGTGCTGGGTTCGATCCCAATCGCGCCCGTCGGCCCAATCGTTCGGAGTTTTCGTGGTTTTCTTCGAGCCGTGGATCTTCCATGCGTTAATACGGATTAGGTTCCCTTACCTTAGAAAGACCCACTCCCCTCGGGCCTATATCCCTCGTGTAGATAATTGGCCGTCAAAAATCAACCCAACCCACTTACTTTCTAGCCCCACCAGTGGCTGAGAGGTTCTGCTCTCGAAACTGGTAGACGGGAAGTGCTGGGTTCGATCCCAATCGCGCCCGTCGGCCTAATCGTTCGGAGTTTTCGTGGTTTTCTTCGAACCATGGATTTCCATGCGTTAATACGGGTTAGGTTCCCTTAGAAAGACCCCCACGAAGGGCACTCCCCCTCGGGCCTATATCCCTAGTGTAGATAATCGGCCGTCACAAAATCGTCACAAAATCATAATTAAATATCAGCTTCTTTCATGCAGGTATTCTTGACTCTATGTTCAATTTTCAGTCATATGGTAATCTAAAACAAATCTATATTAAAAAATGTTTAAATAGGTAAAAAACAATTTTTCCTTCCAGAAAATTGGCAAAATTACAGCTTATATTTTAACGACTGTTTCTGAAATTGTAGTTATGATTTTACCAATTTTCGCGGGGGAAAGATCACATTTCACCTCCTGTGTAGTTACTATTAAAGAATAAGATTACTTTACTTAATATATGTGCAGAGGACAGGACCAGAAACACAATTAAATTTTCTATATTTCTTTCAAATATTTCTTTGTTCCTTTTCTTTATCTTTCGACTTTTGTATCCAAATAAAATTGCAATTAACAGTTATCTCCCTTCGAGCAGACATTTGTGTTCAATTTTCAATCGTATGTTGATCTAAAAAATAATAAAAAGTTATCAAAAATATTTAAATAGGTAAAAATAATCTTTTCCTTCTAGAAAATTAACAAAGAATGCCAAAGTTACAAATTAATTTTGTAGAACCGTTCCCGGAATTGTAGTTATTGCTTTATTAATTTTCTCCGGGAAAAGACGATCATATTTCATCATCAGTGCATTTATGAATTTATATAAGTTAATGTAAGTTATTATAAGTTATACGAATTGAATATTTCCAACTGAGCGAAAAAATGCCCAGGCCGGGAATCGAACCCAGATCCTTGGCTTACAAGGCCAATGCTTTTCCATTTAAGCTAACTGGGCCGACAACCAGCCAGTATATTTCGCTCAGATAACCTTATTGGTAGGAACATCTGGTCTGTCATGTAGACAGCTCAACAGAATAAACCGCAGGTTAAGGACCTCCATATTAACGATGGATACGTAGATGAACTATTATTTTAACACAGTCAAACTGACTGGTAAAGTTATCATACGAATTGAATATTTCCATTTTTTTAAACAGTAAGATTAATTTACTTAATACATGTGTAGAGGGCAGTTAGTACCAAAAGCACATTTGAATGTTCTGCATTTCTTTCAAAGATTTCTTTTTCTTTCTTTTTATCTTTCGACTTTTGTATCCAAATAAAATTGCAAAGAAGGCTGTTCTCAAATCCAAAGGATCAACACGCCCTACCACTGGTACCTCCACGGAAGGCACTCCTCCTAGGGCCTATATCCCTCGTGTAGATAATTGGCCGTCAACAATCAACCCAACCCAACCCTACCACTGGCTGAGAGGTTCTGCTCTCGAAGCTGGTAGACGGGAGGTGCTGGGTTCGATCCCAATCGCGCCCGTCGGCCTAATCGTTCGGAGTTTTCGTGGTTTTCTTCGAGCCGTGGATCTTCCATGCGTTAATACGGATTAGGTTCCCTTAGAAAGACCCCCACGGAGGGCACTCCCCCCGGGCCTATATCCCTCGTGTAGATAATTGGCCGTCAAAAATCAACACAACCCAACCCGAAGCTGGTAGACGGGAGGTGTTGGGTTCGAGCCCAATCGCGCCCGTCGTCCTAACCGTTTCGGAGGTTTCGTGGTTTTCTTCAAAACCTCGGATTTCCATGCGTAAATACGGGTTAGGTTCACTTAGAAAGACCCCCACGGAGGGCACTCCCCCTAGGGCCTACATCCCAAGTGTAGATAATCGGCCCTCACGAATCACCCCAATCCAACCCAAAGGGTCAAATTTCTGACTTAAGTTTTAATTCATTTTTATTCGGAAACGCCTGAAACTAGAAGGTATTGTTATTCAGAAACTATGTCATCGAACTGTTTTTTCCATTTTGTTGTAAACGCAATAGTTATTTCAGAAAATACTGGCAAAGTTGGCATTTTGAACTGAACTTCCGAACGAAAGAAGAAAATCCAGTCAATAAGGGGAGCAAAATGCCGTGTCACGTGGTCAAAATCGCTTATAACTCAATAGCTAATTTATTGATTAAAAATTGGAAAAAACAGTTTGATTGCAAATTTCTTCCATGGCCAGGCTTTCCAATGTTATATCTTTCCGCCGCCCCACCAGTGGCTGAGAGGTTCTGCTCTCGAAGCTGGTAGACGGGAAGTGCTGGGTTCGATCCCAATCGCGCCCGTCGGCCTAATCGTTCGGAGTTTTCGTGGTTTTCTTCGAGCTATGGATTTCCATGCGTTAATACGGGTTAGGTTCCCTTAGAAAGACCCCCACGAAGGGCACTCCCCCCTTGGGCCTATATCCCTAGTGTAGATAATCGGCCGTCAAAATCAACCAACCAACCTATATCTTTCCGTTAAAAAATGAATTTGTAAATGTGTCAAAACGTTTTGCGCTTGTTGAGCAGAGCAGTTGACAACAGCCTTAACAGTCATCTCCCTTCATGGAGACGCCCCACCAGTGGCCGAGAGGTTCTGCTCTCGAAGCTGGTAGACGGGAAGTGCTGGGTTCGATCCCAATCGCGCCCGTCGGCCTAATCGTTCGGAGTTTTCGTGGTTTTCGTCGAGCCATGGATTTCCATGCGTTAATACGGGTTAGGTTCCCTTAGAAAGACCCCCACGAAGGGCACTCCTCCCCCTTAGTGCTTATATCCCTAGTGTTGATAATTGGCCGTCAAAAACACAAACAAACCCTACATGGAGACATTCTTGCGTGCATTTTCAATTTTCAATCATATGTTAATCTTAAAATCTATAAAATGTTATGAAAAAACATTTCAATAGGTAAAATTCATCTTTTTTTCCCAGGAAATTAGCAAAATTGCAACTTAATTTTGGCTCTACCAGTGGCCGAGAGGTTCTGCTCTCGAAGCTGGTAGACGGGAGGTGCTGAGTTCGTACGCAATTGCGCCCGTCGTCCTAATCGTTCGTGGTTTTCTTCGAACCGTGGATTTCCATGCGTAAATACGGGTTAGGTTCCCTTAGAAAGACCCCCACGGAGGGCACTCCTCCCCCTTAGTGCCTATATCCCTCGTGTTGATAATTGGCCGTCATAAATACTACCAAAAACTTAATTTTGAGCAACCGTTCCTGGAGATGTAGGCCCCCACCCCACACCAGTGGCAAAGAGGTTCTACACTCAAAGCTGATAGACCGGAGGTGCAAGGTTCGAACCTAATCGCGCCCGTCGTCCCAATCGTTCGGAGTTTTCCGTAGTTTTCCTCAAACCTTGGATATCTTTGTGTAAATACAGGTTAGGTTCCCTTAGAAAGACCTCACACGGAGGAGCACCCCCCCCCCCCCCCACTTGTGTTGATATTCCTCGTGTCAGCCGTCATAAAAGCAACACACAACCTGGAGTTTGCAGTTTTATGCCTTTATTAATTTTCTAAGGGAAAAGAAAATCATATTTCATCTTCATAGAATATAAGAGTTTACACAAGTTATAAGTTATTAAAATAAAGCAGTATAATGTATTATTAAAAGCTATTTTTAGACAGTAAGCTTAATTTACTTAATATATCTGTAGATGGAAGCACCAAAAACATATAGCAATTTTCTTCATTTCTTTCAAACATTTTCTTTGATCTTTCCCTTTATCTGCCAGAGTTTTGCACAAAAATAAATTCCAAATATAAGTCACGTCCCTGCATGCAGACCTTCTTGAGTGTATGTTCGATTTTCATCATATGTTAATCTAAAAAATAACACTAGTCTGCATGATATCAAATGATTAAAAAACAATGACTGCCTTTAAGGCTGTTCTGAACTAATCTGCTCAACAAGAGCAAAAAGTTTTGACACGTTTACAAATTCATTTTTTAACAGAAAGTTATAAAATTGGAAAGCCTGACCATGGAAGCGATTTGGAATCGAACTGTTTTTTCCATTTTTTAATCAATAAATTAGCTATTCAGTTATAAGCGATTTTGATCACGTGACACGACATTTTTCTCCCCTTATTGACTGGATTTTCTTCTTTCGTTCGGAGGTTCGGCTCAAAATGCCAACTTTGACGGTATTTTTTGAAAGATCTATTGCGTTTACGAAAAAATGGAAAAAACAGTTCGATGACATACTTTCTGAATAACAACACCTTCCAGCTTCAGGCGCTTCCGAATAAAAATGAATTAAAACTTATGTTAGAAAGTTGACCCTTTGGATTTGAGAACAGCCTTAATGTATTTTTTTTTATGCGGATTAGAGACAGGGCCCGACTTGTGCAGGGGCATGCGGGGCAGCTGACCCGGGCCCCCCTTTTTAGGGGCCCCCCATGAGAGTAGTCAGGATTTTCATTAAAAGGTGCCAAACGTGACAAAAATCCATATATTTTCAAACCCTTAGGAAGGGAGTGCAGTCTCCTTTCCTCTCTCTGCTTCTAGTACCCTCTCCACCCATGCAAAAAACAAACTATATCATAAGAAAACTAATGATTGATATTCTATTATGGCAACTTAGTATTCTATTGTTTTCAAAAGAAATTCTATATTAAAGATTTCCTCATAACATGGCAAGTTAAAACATTAATCGTGACCAATTTGGGGATTTTAGACATCGTATAATGTACGTAGATAAGCAAAGTAAAAGTTTGAAAGAAATAATTGTATCAACAAATCTATCATTTTTTTATATTATTATCCTACTTGTACTTTTTCTTAAAGTTGTGACCATCTTTGTGTGACACACTGTATACAGATGTCAGTAGCCTCGGGTACAAAATGTATGTATATAATACAGTATGTATGAAGTTTAGTACTAGCCACTTCCACATTATTCACAAAAAAAATCTATAGATAGATAGTAGGGGTCCTCCAGAATGATGCTTGGCCAGGGCCCCCCAAAGCCTAAGTCGGGCCCTGATTACAGAACTGTTCTTAGTTTTCTTCTATCACGTATAGTTTGTTCGCAATCGACCCGAGTTGATTTCGAAGATTCAAGGGAAATTTTTCTTCATCACATACGAAAAATTAAAAGCTGGAATTTTCGTTGGTCATCAAATCAAAAAATTGAAGTACAAAGGGTTGGGTTGGGTTGATTTTTGTCGGCCAATTATCTACACGAGGGATATAGGCCCGCGGGGGTCTTTCTAAGGGAACCTAATCCGTATTAACGCATGGAAGATCCACGGCTCGGAGAAAACCACGAAAACTCCGAACGATTAGGCCGACGGGCGCGATTGGGATCGAACCCAGCACCTCCCGTCTACCAGCTTCGAGAGCAGAACCTCTCAGCCACTGGTGGTGCTTTGAAGGACAAAGATTTTGTAAAAATGATGAATGAAAAAAAAAAAAAAGAACCGCCTTCAAATGTGTTACCTAAAACTTTCTACGGAATAAGAAAGATCAAAATTACAGGAATATTGTTGAAAGAAGATTGGAAAATTTCAAGAAGTTGGGCTGTGATATGAGTGTAAAAATGCACTTTCTGCATTTCTATATCGACTACTTTCCAGAAATTCTGGCACATCACAGTGAGCGCTTGAAGAGGGTTGGGTTGGGTTGATTTTTGACGGCCAATTATCTACACGAGGGATATAGGCCCGTGGGGAGTGCCCTCCGTGGGGGGTCTTTCTAAGGGAACCTAATCCGTATTAACGCATGGAAGATCCACGGCTCGAAGAAAACCACGAAAACTCCGAACGATTAGGCCGACGGGCGCGATTGGGATCGAACCCAGCACCTCCCGTCCACCAGCTTCGAGAGCAGAACCTCTCGGCCACTGGTGGGGCGGATGTTGAAGAGGGACATAAATGATGAAAGAAGATCTGCAATAAAGACAAAAAGAAGAAAGTTTGTTAATCGAGCACTGTTTACTTTTCGTTTTATTAAACAATATCATGAACTTATAAGGACATTTTTTACAGTATTTTTAACGTGTTTAATGAAGTACTTTGTATGAAATTGTGATAAATTTTTCACTGCATTAATTAAAATATTCAAAACACAATTTATTGTTTTTTTGTAAAATCTTGACGTGATACACAAAAATGGAAGTCATTTTCGGAATCAGCATTGAAAATTGATTCAGGAAAACTTGTTCATAAGAAATCATCTGACAAAAAGTTTAAAAATGCAAACTGGTGTAATAAATATTATCAAAAAATATTTAAATAGGTAAAAATCAGCTTTTCCTTCCAGAAAATTAGCAAAATTACAACTTAGTTCTAGACAACTGTTTCTACAGCTGTAGATATGGTTTTACTGGTTTTCTCGGGGGGAAAAGAAGATCCTCTTCATATTTCATGTCCAGTGTATTTTCTGTCACACAAAGAAGATTAGTTTACTTAATATATGTGTAGAGGGCAGCACCAAAACGAATTTTGAATTTTCTCTTTCCCTTCATTTCTTTTTCTTTCTCTTTCGACACTAGTATACAAATAAAGTTGTAGTTAAAAGTAATCTCCCTTCATGCAGACATTCTTCATTTTATGTGTTCAATTTTCAATCGTATGTTTATCTAAAAAGTTTAAAAAATATATTTAAATAGGTAAAACTCACCTTTTCCTTCCAGAAAATGAACAAAATTACAATTATAATTTTGAATAAGTGTTTTCAAAGACGTAATAGTGGTTTTACTAATTTTATCGATGAAAATTAAGATTCTCTTTCATATTTTTCAGTACTACCGATTTTGAGCGTTTTTAAAAATTCAAAATTTGTAAATGAATGTTTTGATAGTATTTTTCGGTTTATTTAATCACCAAATTCTGTTCTTAACCCTGTCGAAAGCAGTAGTATGTTGATGAATTCATATGAATTCATTTAATTTTAATTAGCAAATGCTATAATGGCACCAGAATTTTTCTTTTATTATATATGTGAAATATACATTTATCTAATTTATAAATAAATTTGTTCGTAAATTCTAGTGGCAATCATTCTTTTCAAAAGTTTAGCAATGGAAGAGCTTTGCTCATGAAAGGGATAAATAAAGCTAAAATTACTAATTGAAAATCTTACTAGGTTAAGATATTTTGATTTAAGAGTGTTCTCAATTGCTCTGCTCAACAAGAGCAAAACGTTTTGACATATTTACAAATTCATTTTTTAACGGAAAGATATAAAATTGGAATGCCTGACCGTGGAAGCGATTTGGAATCGAACTGTTTTTTCCATTTTTTAATCAATCGATCAGCTATTGAGTTATAAGCAATTTTGATCACGTGACAAGGCATTTTTCTCCCTTTATTGACTGGATTTTCTTCTTTCGTTCGGAAGTTCGGTTCAAAATGCCAACTTTGAAAGTATTTTCTGAAAGATCTATTGCGTTTACAAGAAAACGGAAAAAACAGTTCTATGACATAGTTTCTGAATAATGGTTGCATTTATGTCGGCCAATTATCAACACGAGGGATATAGGCCCTAAGGGGGGGACTGCCCTTCGTGGGGGTCTTTCTAAGGGAACCTAACCCGTATTAGCACTTGGAGAACCAAGGTTCGAAGAAAACCACGAAAACTCCGAACGATTAGGCCGACGGGCGCGATTGGGATCGAACCCAGCACCTCCCGTCTACCAGCTTCGAGGGCAGAACCTCTCGGCCACTGGTGGGGCACTTTCTGAATAACAACACCTTCTAGTTTCAGGCGTTTCCGAACAAAAATGAATTAAAACTTATGTCAGAAAGTTGACCCTTTGGATTTGAGAACAGCCTTAAATATCTTAGCGACTTACACACATAGACCACGATTTACACCTCCAATGTTTCATTTACCTGAAAGGTGTTGTTGTTTATGGCCAATTAGCTACACGAGAGACATGGGCCCGAGGGGGGTCTTTCTAAGGGAACCTAGCCCATATTTTCGCAAGGAAATCCAAGGTTCGAAAAAAACCACCTCCAAACAATTAGGCCGACGAGCGCGATTGGGTTCGAGCTCAGCACCTCCCGTCTACCAGCTTTGAGAGCAGAACCTGACGGCCCCTGATGGGGCATTTACCTGGAAGGGTTTGATTTAGTTAGACTATTTATTACTCTTGGGTTATTTATTTTACATACATTTTATGAGTACCAGATACAATATATGGCCAAAAGTCACGCTGCACTTTCGTTTATAGACTCGATTTTAGATGTTTTGTCAAACATCTAGAGAAAAGGTATGCTAATTCTTATTCAGAAACGATGAAATACGATAGCATTTTCCATTTTTTGGTCTAGTAATAGCATATTTCAGAAAATACCGTCAAATTAAGAGTTTTTAACCGATATTACAGACATAAAGTTAGAAGAAGGTCTTCATCTTAGAACACTGGATTAAAAGTCAAAATGTAATGGTATTGATAAAAAAAAATCAAAACGGATACTGTTCTGATAACAGCCTTAACCTCTTCGCGACGAGCGCCTTGTATACAATTTTAATTTTTTAAATCCAGTATTTTGAAGTATAAAACTTTGCCTTTTCTAATGTAAAAAATTCTGTTATTAAATAAAGCAAAAATTACCATAAAAAATTACTGGTAGGACAAATCAAGGATTTTACACTCCGTATACGACATGTATAGGTTGGTTGTGTTTATGACGGCCAGTTATCAACACGAGGGATATAGGCCCTAAGGGGGGGGGGGGTCCCTGCGTGGGGGTCTTTCTAAAGGAGCCTAACCCGTATTAACGCTTGGAAATCCAAGGTTCGAAGAAAACCACGAAAGCTCCGAACGATTAGGCCGACGGGCGTGATTGGGTTCGAACCCAGCACCTCCCGTCTACCAGCTTCGAGAGCAGAGCCTCTCAGCCACTGGTGGAAGCCGACATGTGTAAGTTGGGTTGGGTTGATTTTTGACGGCCAATTATCTACACGAGGGATATAGGCCCGAGGAGGAGTGCCTTCCGTGGAGGTCTTTCTAAGGGAACCTAATCCGTATTAACGCATGGAAATCCACGGTTCGAAGAAAACCACGAAAACTCCGAACGATTAGGCCGACGGGCGCGATTGGGTTCGAACCCAGCACCTCCCGTCAAATTATTGGGCTTCTCCATAATATATAATACAGTTTTTAAACAATTTTTTGCGCCTTGGGCAATTTGTACAGAATTGTTGCGACAATGATAAAGATCTTCATGAGACAGCAATCGCTTATAACAAGATGTAATATATGTTAAAAAAAAAAAAAAAAAAAAAAAATGAAAACTGTTATTCTATTCCAAATCATTTCAACTGCCAATTCCATGCTTTTGTATTTAAAAATGTGCCTGCAAAATTTTTGTGCTGTTGAGCGGCGATTTTTTTTTATAATTTATTTATTTATTTTTGAGAACTGCGTAAGTGATTCGAGTACATTTATAGTTTCTTCGTTTTATTTATCTTATTCTTCTTGTGTTCAAGATACGGATTTATACTGGGTTTTCCCGACAAAGAATATTATTTAAAATTTTTATGTCAGTAAATATTTTTGAGGTATATTTTGTTAATTTATCTGATTATTTCAAACAATTTATTATTATTTCAAACAAGTTATTTCATAACATATTTGTATAAGAAAATAACTTATTATCATTAAACTAAAGTTATACACGTTAAAACTGAAAGCAGTATATTATATAGGTTTATAAATATATTTAATACATAGATAAATTTTACGCATACATTTATCAGCACTGATCTTGAAAATGTCACCGCCTGTAGTATGAAACATGTTGATATGTTTATTAAAAGGTTTTTATAAGCCTTTAAATGTACTGATTTCACTTTTAGCATGTATAACTTTAGTATGATTTATTTCGAAAAAAAAAAAAAAAAAAAAAAAAAAAAGCATGAGTTACTATTTCCAAACATCTTTTTTTTTTTTTTTTTTGGGGGGGGGGGGGGGGTGGATGGCAGACATATGCATTTAAACAAATTATTAAAAAGTGTTAAAGCATAAAATTTTTGAAAAAAATTTAAAAAGCTCAAATAATATTTCTAATATTTACAATTTTCTATTTCACATTGCCTTTTTATTTTTATTTATTTCTTTCTTTATTTTATGTCAGTCTCAATTACAGCTTCAAAAATTTTTTTAGCGTCCATAAGACTCTCAAAGCATATAACTGGCACATAAAATGCATAAAGTTGATGGGACCTCTTATTTCGAAACTGTAAAATAGAATGGATTTTTCCATTTTTCGATAAAAGTAAAGGATCATTCTGAAAAGGATTTCAAAATTGGTGAAAAAAAAAAAAAAAATAAATAAATAAAAGACAGTTTAAGAATCGTCGTCATTGGAGAGCAACCGATTGTAGATCAAAATTTAATATATGTCACTTATTATGCGTTTATAAGTTATAAGATATTTATGGAACATTAATGTAATATTGGTAAAGGAAAAAAAGCTATTCGATTCCAAATCATTTCAATACAGTTATACCTAAAACAAGATTAAGACAAGGGCAGATGGGAACAGTCCAAAGACCCTCAAATTTAAGAAGCCTCAAATCTGCAGTTAAAGTTAAAAAGAAAAAAAAAAAAAGGGGGGGGGGGAATCAGAAAAAAATTCATTGATGCATTTTTATTTTCCCTTTCATTGTGCTTTACTTGCAGTAAGATCTCCAATTATAATGACCCCACTAGTGGCTGAGAGGTTCTGCTGAGGTAGACAGGAGATGCTGGTTTCAAACCCAATCACGCACGTCGGACTAACCGTTCAGAGTTTTCGTGGTTTTTTTCGAACCTTGGATTTCCAAACGTAAATACGGGTTAGGTTCCCTTAGAAAGACCCCACGGAGGGAACTCCCCCAGGGCCTATATCCCTCGAGTAGATAATCGGCCGTCAAAAATCAACCCAACCCGAAGTTGGTAGACGGGAGGTGCTGGGCTCGAACCCAATCGCGCCCGTCGGCTTAACCGTTCAGAGCTTTCGTGGTTTTCTTCGAACCTTGGATTTCCTTGAGTAAATACGGGTTAGACTCCCTTAGAAAGACCCCCATGGAGGGTACTACTCCCGCCCCAGGGCTTATATCCCTCGTGCTGATAATTGGCCATCATAAATACAACCAATTGAATTATAGTATCAAAGCGACTGCGTTGCCCGGGTCGACCCAGGAAATTTTTGGGGTTTATTTAGGGTACCTTCACAAAAAAATTTAATTAATAAAACAGATTCCCTTCACAAAATTCTTTTTATTAAAACAAGCCCCTTCACAAATTCCTTTTAATAAAATAGGCATCTTCACAAAATTCCTTTTAATAAAACAGCCCGCTTCACAAATTCCTTTTAATAAAATAGGCATCTTCACAAAATTGCTTTTAATAAAATAGTCTCCTTCACAAATTCTTTTTAATAAAATAGGCATATTCACAAAATTCTTTTAATAAAACAGGCCCCTTCACAAATTCCTTTTAATAAAATAGGTATCTTCACGAAATTCCTTTTAATAACACAGTCCCCTTTACAAAATTCTTTTTAATAAAGCATGCCCCTTCACAAAATTCACTTTAATAAAGCATGCCCCTTCACAAAATTAACTTTAATAAAATAGGCTCTTCTAAAAATTCCATTCAACAACAATATACTCTCCATTAATTATTTTTATTTTGTTAGGTTTTAAAATATGCTATGCAAGTCTCATCAACTTGCGCCTAGTAGATCTTTTTAAGGGTGTACTCAAATCCAAACTGCTTATTTTTTTTACTCATTTTAAATTCATTTTTGTTCTAAAGCGCACCCAAATGGCAGATTCTCTTATTCAGAAACTATGTAATGTGCCATGCTTGTCGATTTTTTCATAAAGGTAGAATATATTGCAAAAAAACGCTGTCAAGGCTGGCGTTTCGAACCAAATTTCCGGTTGTTGGTTGGTTGGTTGGCTGTATTTATGTCGGCCAATTATCAGCACGTGGGATATAGGCCCTAAGGGGGGGGGGGGGAGTGCCTTCCGTGGAGGTCTTTCTAAGGGAACCTAACCCGTATTAACGCTTGGAGAACCAAGGTTCGAAGAAAACCACGAAAACTCCGAACGATTAGGCCGACGGGCGCGATTGGGATCGAACCCAGCACCACCCGTCTACTAGCTTCGAGAGCAGAACCTCTCGGCCACTCCAAATTTCCGGAAGCGCGAGAGCTGGGAACGAAAATAATGGTCATACTAAGAAAGTAAATGTTTATAAATCAAGTTCTAATTAATTGAGCTAAAAATGAAAATACACGGCCGCTTATACATCTCTTCAAAAATCTCGACAGCAAGTTTCATGCTTTTACTTTTCAAAATAAGTCTGAAAATGTGTCATAAAATTTTCAAGCTGTTGAGAGTGGAAAAATATTTTTTTGAGTACTCCCTTAAAAGGGCTAATTGGTCATAATCAGATTTACCTGATTATAGAGCGTGCTCCTATAATTATTGATTGGTTGGTTGTGTTTATGACGGCCAATTATCAACACGAGGGATATGGGCCCTAAGGGGGGGTGCCCTTCGTGGGGGTCTTTCTAAGGGAACCTAACCCGTATTAACGCTTGGAAATCCAAGTTTCGAAGAAAACCGCGAAAACTCCGAACGATTAGGCCGACAGGCGCGATTGGGATTGAACCCAGCACTTCCCGTCTACCAGTTTCGAGAGCAGAACCTCTCGGCCACTGGTGGGGCTATAATTATTGAACTAGGCAACTTAGAGCTATATTTTATATACTAAAACCTTTCTCTTAAGGCTGTTCTCAACTGCTCTGCTCAACAAGTGCAAAACGTTTTGACATATTTACAAATTCATTTTTTAACGGAAGATATAAAATTGGAAAGCCTGGCCATGGAAGCGATTTGGAATCGAATTGTTTTTTCCATTTTTTAATCAATAAATTAGCTATTGAATTATAAGCGATTTTGATCACATGACACGGCATTTTTCTCCCTTTATTGACTGGATTTTCACCTTTCGTTCGGAATTTCGGTTCAAAATGCCAATTTTGACAGTATTTTCTGAAATCAAAGATCTATTGCGTTTACAAGAAAACGGAAAAACAGTTCGATGACATAGTTTCTGAATAACAACACCTTCTAGTTTCAGGCGTTTCCGAATAAAATGAATTAAAACTTATGTCAGAAAGTTGACCCTTTGGATTTGAGAACAGCCTTAACAATTATCTAATTAACAATGCAAGTTCCTTCACAATCCATTCATCAGAATCTTTTTAAAAGGCTATTCTTTCGTAATCAGGTTCATTCAGTTTTAGAACTTTCCGCCATAATTACATAATTAAGCAACGTAGAATGATATGTTATATACTAAAACCTTACCTGAAAAATTATCTAACTAACAGAGTAAGTTCTAACAAAATCTATTTAGCAGAATTCAAGTTATAAGCAGACTGAACGAAATTCCCATTTACATTTTATATATATAGTGATTAAATTTTAAGTTATAGGTGAAAGCTGTCTTATGATTGTTATTCTCGGGCTGTCGCGTTTGGACATTTGGTTCAAGAATAAATTTGGTTAAAGGCCAGTTTTGACAACATTATCTGAAAAATCCCTCAACTGTATTGAAAAATGAAAAATGCTATTCGATTTCATTGTTTCACAACAATACTAATATTTACCGACAATTTTATGTGTTTATGAATAAAAATAATTCAGGAATGCGTCAGAAATTAGACAGTTTGAGTTTGAGACTAGCTTGGTTTTCAAGAATATATCCTCTTCCCCCTCACTAAGACTAACGGAAATCTTTTCAACGCATTCATCAACTAATTTGTTTTCATTAGTATGCAAATTAGAGGTATTTTTATTCAGGTACTTAATGACAAAACAGAGATTCCCGTTTTGTATGATCGTAGCACATCGAGAGTCTGAATGTTATATCTGACGACTATCATTTTATAAATGCCATAATCTCGAAAATTGGTGCAAAACGCAAAAAATTATGTCATTTTTCTAAAAGATTTGCTAATTGGATCGAATAAAGGAACCAAATTCGATCCTTTAGAACCTGAATAATAATATCAGCAAATGTTATATATCTAGGAATAAAAATATTTTCGTGAACGTGACAGACAGTAGCTTATTTATATGTTTGAGTACAGCACATCGAAAGAATGTTAGTGTGATGGTGCTGCCATCAATAGAAAAAATGTATAACTAAAATTACTATGGAAATATTATTAGTAGCAATCTATTTATATAAAATCCAAGTCTCTGTGTGTCCCTCACGATTCCGGTAGGACCGCCTCATTGAAATGAGTAATTGTTGAAAAAAACTAATGCAGGGTTACCACAGTAGCGCCAAATGTTAGCCAACTTGGTGATAGCTGGGTAATTTAAATTCCCATTTAAAACCATTAATCTTTTATAAAGGAGGTCACCGAAATTTAATTTAAACTCCGCTCTTTTAAGATATTTTTCAAAATCTATGAGTGAGAATTTAAAGTACATCTTTACATCTTCCTCCCGATGCTACTAATAAAATAACCGCCAATAGACGACGCTCCTGAGCTGTGAGCTCCTAACTGCGCGATTTTAATGTGCTTTAGGTACTTTACCAGTATAGGTGCCTAGGCGAAAAAAGAAATTCGGCAACATATTTCCCGGGAACCTATCCACTGTTTCATTTTATATACACACGCATTTTTTTTATATATATTTATACGATTTATTTAATATAAAAAAGAGGTTTCTCTAATTTTATAAAGAAACAGATGTGATTTGTACATAAAAACATCAATAATATACATATAAAATAAACATATAAAACAAACAAAAACGCTCATCAAGTTTGTTTTTACAGCTGTTTATATGATTTGACAACAAATCTCGATATTTTTCCGTTATACGGACACCATGCCAAAATGTATGCTAATGCGCCAATTATTTCAAAATGCTAAAAGATATTTTTAATTTTATGCCAGCAGTTTAATATGAGTTTTATTTTATTGCTTTATTTTATAACAGTTATTTGTTCACTTATTTTAAGTATATAATTGTGATTTAATGAAATAGTTCGTAAAAGTCTGGAATTTTCAAATGTTATATTTTTTAAATGCTCACTTTAGTATCGACAATGTTTTTTCTTTTATTTTTCAAATGCTTCAATTCACGTGATTTTCATTTTGCGCCATCTATTACGCTTGGCGACAAAGGTATCCGTATAACGGAAACGAAACCAAATCTTACTTTCTGATGCCCAAATTACACCAAGTTTTTTTAAAAAAACGCCAAAGCTCCTACAGTGGAAAAGTACCAATCTATTATTTTGCGCTATCTGTTTATAGTCTGTACTATATGTAAGGGGTGTGGAGCGAAGAGTTTAAAAATTAAATATTAAAGTTTCGGCACAGATATCATATAATACACGCGTCGAATATTGGCGCGATTTTTTTTCTGACGCCAATGTCTTATACACAACGGGTACTTAACTGGCGGCAAAGTGTCGTTATTTTGCTTGATATGGTAACCCGGATATTGTTGTTTATGCTGTTGATGTTTTCGCCAAATTGGCGTATATGACAACTGTGCCAAAGTTTCTATAAAGCAGTATAAGACTAAAAAATTGAGAATAAAATAAATGCAAAATAAGACTAAAGAAGAAAGAAAAATCATGCGTTAAGCATAGAATATGCAACACTTTCCAACACATCCTGAATGCTTTAACAAAACTTTGTTATTTGGGGAAATAAGATAACTAAGTAAACATTTTAGAAGACGCATAAAAATTTTTAAAAATTGATTTCAGCAGTTATCGTCCATAGCCAATAGTATCGTTATTACATGCCGCTATTTAGCCAAAATTTAATTTAAACTACTCTTAAAACTACTGAAATCACATTTCCAGATATTATCATCCATAGACGGTTATGTATCCAATTCTTTGCGTGACCCTGTATATCATTTTATTTATAGTCTACAAACATTTCTTAGTAAAGTAAATGCAGTTCAGCGTAAAAACGCATAACTCCTTTAAAAACCACCTTTAAGCAATTTACTCTCATACTCAGTAACCCTTACGAATTTTTTTGTGTAGCCCTGCATATGAACTGTAGCATTTATACACACAGTATAGTATGCATAAATGTAGTGAAACATAAAAGCGCATATCATATTAAAAATGCATTTCTAGCAATGATTGCTTATGTACAATACTTCGGAGAAAAGTTGATTGGCGAGAAAGAAGTATGCCAACGTATTTTCTGACAACCTATTTACTGCTTGATACTCAAAGCAATTTTTTCCATATGTATGCAATTTATTTAGGTAGTTGTTAGCTATCCCGTCGACCAGTTTCGCTAAATTATATAAATCGCCAAATTATACAAATTGACATAATTTTTATTTTAAACAACGAAAGATCAATTAAATTAGCAAAACATTAATAAAAATACAAATATAACGTCGAATTAAAAATCACTTGACGACGTAAGAAACATATGATCATGTTTAATGTCAACCATTATTGGCATTTAATCTTACAATTTGGCGACAGTAATTTGGTCGACGGGATAACTAACAAGTACCTTTATTTAATGTAAAAAAAGCTATTTACCCATTTTTTATAATAAACAGAAGTAATTTTGGCTCAGATGTCATATCAAGCAAAATAACGACACTTTGGCGAGAGTTAAGTACCCGGTGTGTATATGACATTGGCGTCAGAAAAAAAATCGTGCCAATATGAAGCGAATATGACATCTGTGCAGTAATTTTTGCACAGATGTCATATACGCATCGGGGTTGGCGTGATTTTTCTCTGACGCCAATTTGGCAGATATCTCGCTTTCGAATACCAGTTACTTATATATTTTTGGTACTTTTCGGTTAGCCGGGCGCCAGTGTTATATATACATATGTATGTATACCTATATATACATATATATTTATATTTATACATATATAGAAGCTATATGTATACATATATATGTGTGTGTGTGTATATACATATATATGTATATAAAGGTATACATACATATGTATATATAACACTGGCGCCCGGCTAACCGAAAAGTACCATATTTTTAAATTATTTGCTATCATTTTGAAAAGGAAATAACTATAAATAAATAAAAGTTTGAATAATAGCTATAGAACAAAACAATTTGGTACAGATGTCATATTCGCCCCATATTGGCGCGATTTTTTTCTGTCGCCAATATCATATAGGCAACACGTACTTAACTTGCGCCAAAGTGTCGTTATTTTGCTTGATGTGGTAACCCGGATTATGTTGTTTATGCTGTTGATGTTTTCGCCAAATTGGCAACCGAAAAAATTCGCGCCAATATGGGGCGAATATGACATCTGTTCCAACAATTTATATAATTAAAAACAGAAAATAAAAGTAAATAAACACTTTATTAATAAATAAAAAACAAGGAACAGATGTCATATTCGCCCCACATTGGCGCGATTTTTTTCTGTCGCCAATATCATATAGGCAACAGGTACTTAACATGCGTCAAAGTGTCATTATTTTGTTTGATGTGGTAACCCGGATTATGTTGTGGAACAGATGTCATATTCGCCCCATATTGGCGAGATTTTTTTCTGTCGCCAATATCATATAGGCAACAGGTACTTAACTTGCGTCCAAGTGTCGTTATTTTGTTTGATGTGGTAACCCGGATTATGTTGTTTATGCTGGTGATGTTTTCGCCAAATTGGCAACCGAAAAAAATCGCGCCAATATGGGGCGAATATGACATCTGTACCTATGTTGTTTATGCTGTTGATGTTTTCGCCAAATTGGCAACCGAAAAAAATCGCGCCAATATGGGGCGAATATGACATCTGGGTACAGATGTCATATTCGCCCCATATTGGCGCGAATTTTTTCGGTTGCCAATTTGGCGAAAACATCAACAGCATAAACAACATAATCCGGGTTACCACATCAAACAAAATAACGACACTTTGACGCAAGTTAAGTACCTGTTGCCTATATGATATTGGCGACAGAAAAAAAATCGCGCCAATATGGGGCGAATATGACATCTGTTCCGACATCTGTACCAAAAACAATAGCCGGGTTACTATAGCAGGTAAAATAACACCATTTTGGCGCCAGTTAGGTATCCCGGTTCATATCTGAAATCTGTGCCGTAATTTGTATATAAAAAAATATTATATATATTTAGAAACGATTTTTTATGTATATAAGTGCATATATAAACAAAAATAAAAGTTCATTAGATTTGTTTTCATAGCTATTTATATATTTTGTCAACATATCTCACTTTCTGATGCCCGAATTGCGCCAAGCTTTTTTTTAAAAAATGCGCTATAATGGAAAAGTACCTAAATAAATAATTAACAGAAATAACCAATTATACAAACTAAAACTTTTTATTTCGAGATCAAAGCATTGTTTTTAATTTCAATTAAAAATACGTATATCCTTGGATAACTTTAGTTGAAATTAGGTTCACAGCTTAATATCTCATTCCATAAACTTAAACAAACACAAGTGATTCATTCATCGTGAAACTTAAAAATTTTTTAAATCATTGAGGTAATCATTCACAAAGTAAGTTCTCCAACAATCAATGGACAATATTCTAATGACATCATAGTAGGTAACGTGGTGACGGTATCGTTTGTTTATGGTTTGAAATCACAAAGATTTAATTTTGCAATGTCTCTTAGTTACATTATTTTATTGTCATATTTATGAGCTCAGAACAAAAGCATATTTTTTCATTATTTAGTTATTAACGACGGAAAAAAATTATAAATGTATGATTTGAAAAATTTAAATAATTTTCTTTCTTAATAGTAAAAAATAACATCGGGAAGTAACAGCGGGTTTAAGTTAAATAAGTTTAACTGTTTAATTCTGTTGTAATATTCAAAATAACTGTATTTATTATATTTCAGTAAACAACATCGGGGCCCGATTAAACTTTGAAGTTAGAGGAATTACAAAGTCATTTCAGGACCTTTCTTTTGGAGAAGCTTTTCTAAATTCCACATATACATGGAAACTCTTCAGTGTTAGAAATATTATTCTTAGGACTGACATAACATGAGAATGGCCTGCAATTTTACACAAGTTCTTGAAAGCTACTTTATATCAGAAATTTTGCTAAAAACTGGTTACTTTTTAGTTATAGCGTCCCACACTATTAGGATCATGACAAGTTGCAGCCAATTTCGCCAACGTCGTAACCAAGATCGTGAAGCACACACATATACCATATAATACCATTTCATGAAATCGTATACGATAATTTAATAGTTTTTACCTTACTTCAAGTGTAAAATTTATTTATTTTTAAGGCTTAACAATCTAAATTGTCCAATATATGAATTTTAAAAAAATGTAAACAAAGATTGAATAGACATGACCGCAAAAAGCCTCAAATCTGCATAACACTTGGAACCAAACTGTGCAGATTAGTGGTCTTCTACTGTACACAGTTTTTCATAAATGTGTTTCGTTCTTTAAATTTGTTATTTTCATCTATCACTGCGGAACAAGCGAGAAAACTCATATTCTTGCACATGAGTTGTATATATCTTTATATCTAAATTTCCGTCATTTTTGACGGGCTACCTTTCTAGTAATCTTAGAAACAGGAAGATTCTCCTTACCATTTATACAGTAATAATAATAATAATAATAATAATAATAATAATAATAATAATAAATAAATAAATAAAATAGCTAAAAATTCCCGCCATCAGAAAGTTTACGATTGATACTGGCATAACATGTTTACAAAAATCTTATCCAAAAGGATGTGACTACAGTTCCTTGTTTTCGAAATTATTTAAGGCTGTTCTCAAATCCAAAGGATCAAGTTTCTGACATAAGTTTTAATTCATTTTTATTCGGAAATGCCTGAAACTAGAAGGTGTTGTTATTCAGAAACTATGTCATCGAGCTGTTTTTTCCGTTTTCTTGTAAACGCAATAGATCTTTCAGAAAATGCTGTCAAAGTTGGCATTTTGAACCGAACTCCCAAACGAAAGAAGAAAATCCAGTCAATAAGGGGAGAAAAATGCCGTGTCACGTGATCAAAATTGCTTATAACTCAATAGTCAATTGATTGATTAAAAAATGGAAAAAAAACAGCTCGATTCCGAATCGCTTCCATGGTCAGGCTTTCCAATTTTATATCTTTCTGTTAAAAAATGAATTTGTAAATAAGTCGAAACGTTTTGCGCTTGTTGAGCAGAGCAGTTGAGAACAGCCTTAACTTGCACTTTATATTTTTATTTCTTGCTTAACCATTTGAGGGCAAGCAATTACGTTTGAGTAATGCTTAATTCCCACCAAAAATTTCGAAAAATTTTATTTCTGAATAAGGAAAAGCAAATTTTTAACTTTTTTCCTTTAAAGTTATAAAAGTAAAACTTAATTAAGGCTGTTCTCAACTGCTCTGCTCAACAAGCGCAAAACGTTTTGACACATTTACAGATTCATTTTTTAACACAAAGATACAAAATTGGAAGGCCTGACTATGAAAGCTATTTGGAATCGAACTGCGTTTTCCATTTTTTGATCAATCAATTACCTATTGAGTTATAAGCGATTGTGATCACGTGACAAAGATGCTTTCTGCTTTCGCTGACCGGTTTTTCTGCTTTCTTCGGGAACTTCGGTTCAAAACGTCAACTTTGACACTATTTTCTGAAAGATCTATTGCGTTTGCAAAAAAAAACGGAAAAAACAGCTCGATTACATAGTTTCTGAATAACAACACCGGCTTAGTTTTATGCATTTCCGAACAAAAATAAATTTAAATATGTCAGAAAGTTGTCCTTTTGGATTTGAGAACAGCCTTAAAAGTTTCTGGTGCGAATCTTTATTAAACTTAGGTGGATATAATATATCCCACCACCCTTCAAGGGGTTAATAAGCAATTTATAATTTAGCTACTTACAAAATTATAATAAAAAATAATTTAAAAAATTGTAAATGCTTATTGTGGTTCTGGAAAAAATATTTTTTCCCGCTCAATAGTGAGAAACTTTCTGACAAAAAGGAATTTAAAAAAGATGTGCCAGAAAGTAGGCAGTTTGGGTTTGGGTACTTCAATATCAGCTGTTTCCCGTAGGATTTCGCATATTTTGTTGCACCATTAAACTAATGGCATATTTTTAAAGACTGAAATTAAAAAATATATATACAATGAAAAACACAATTTAAATACAAATTATGCTTATATGAAAATTACATTTAGATAGATACACAATGGAAAGTTGAAAAATTCCTAGTGAGAAATTTGATAGAGTAATTACTTTTTTTAAATTAAGGTTGTCTTCAATTTGAAACAGGTTAATTCCTAACACATTCATAACACACACTGAATTGACTTTTATACACAAATGGATAAAATTAGCACGAGTTTTCATTCAGGTTGGCTGGTTGGTTGGTTGTATTTATGACGGCCAATTATCTGCACGAGGGATATAGGCCCAGGGAAGAGGGTGCCCTTCGTGGGGGTCTTTCTAAGGGAACCTTGCCCGTATTAAGGCTTGGAAATCCAAGGTTCGAAAAAAACCACGAAAACTCCGAACGATTAGGCCGACGGCGCGATTGGGTTCGAACCCAGCACCTCCCGTCTACAAGCTTCGAGAGCAGAACCTCTCAGCCCCTCGTTTTTATTCAGATACTAAGAAATCTAATATCATTACCATTTTTTTCCGATTAAAGGAATAGATTTTTTTAGAAACTGCTGTCAAAAATTGAGTTTTGAACCAATTTTCGAGCACACAACAGCCAAGAAGACAGGATATCATATGATAGTAATCGCTTATGACTTAATACATTTACCGAAAAAAAAAAAATAAATAAATAAAAGCCCCACCAGTGGCCGAGAGGTTCTGCTCTCGAAGCTGGTAGACGGGAAGTACTGGGTTCGAACCCAATCGCGCCCGTCGGCCTAATCGTTCGGAGTTTTCGTGCTTTTCTTCGAACCTTGGATTTCCAAGCGTTAATACGGGTTAGGCTCCCTTAGAAAGACCCCCACGAAGGGCACCCCCCCCCTCAGGGCCCATATCCCTCGTGTTGATAATTGGCCGTCATAAACACAACCAACCAACCAACCGAAAAATAAAAACTTTATTCGATTTCAAACCACACCAATAGTAATTTCTGCCTATTTCGAGATTTCATGTGTAAAAATGAGTCCGTAAATGTGTCAGAAAATGTCACCTTATTGGGTGGAAAAAACATTTTTTTAAAAACACATATTTCATTTCGATTCCAGTTTTAGTTTCTTTAAAAGTAGTGTTGTCTGGGGTAATTTTCAGACAGAGGAATGCTAGGTAATTAACAGACAGGAGTAATACTCACACACTAACTGGTTGATTGGTTGTGTTTATGACAGCCAATTTTCAACAAGAGGGATATAGGCCCGAAGGGGTGGGGGAGTGCCCTACATGGGGGCACACTAATCGGAATCTGACCAAAACATTTTTCATTTTAGTTAAACCGACTATTTTTCTGTTTCAATTAGTATTTTTTTAGTAATTAGCAGCTTACGCTGTCTTGTAGAGAAAATTGATTTCCCAAATGCTGTTAAAAAAAAAAAAAAAAAACTTTTTGCTTCACTGATTTCAAATGTGTGGCAACTCTACCACAAATGGTTGATTTTTAACGGCCAATTATCTGCACGAGGGATATAGGCCCAGGGGGGGAGTGCCCTTCGTGGGGGTCTTTCTAAGGGAACATAGCCCGTATTACGCATGGAAATCCATGGCTCGAAGAAAACCACGAAAACGCCGAACGATTAGGCCGACGGGCGCGATTGGTTCGAACCCAGCACCTCCCGTCTACCAGCTTCGACAGCAGAACCTCTCAGCCACTGCTCTAGCACAAATAATACTTCGTTTTTGGATACTATAATAGCGTATGTTATCTTTTTGGAAACAACAAAACAACGTTATTTGGATGTCCACACTGCAAATAGAAGCGTCTTAAATTTAGACACATATGTGACTGAAAAAGAATTTTAGACACTTAAGTGTCTTAATCTGAAAATTAAGACACTATAGATGTCTTAATTTAAGATACATAAGCGTCTTACTATGACCATGGTGTAAACGAACTGAGAATAATGTCTAAAATATCCGCAAACGTCTTATTTTAAGACACTTCATTGCTTTAAACGTGTCTTAATTTAAGACGTTTTGATTCTTCCGACGCAATAACCACCAGGGGGCACTAGCACTCCCAGTTGCGCATGCGTTTTAGATGTCTTCGTTCGAAGTGGTATACGTTGTAATTCAAACAAAGTTTGTTTTTATGTACGCGTGTATTTTAATTCGTTTTTTGCGAAATGTGAAGTACTGTGATTTTAATTCGTATTAACTTGGATTATTTATTTATTGAATACATACATCTGACGTGTGTGCTCGACATCAAATGTCTCTTAGAAGCTGTCGTCGATACAAGGGCGGGATAGACACAGAACAGAAGTAGACGACGGTTGAAGATTACACCCGGAAATTCTACAAAGCGTGTGCAATGGGCTTAGTGTTAACTCGTATCAATTTATATCAATAATATTGTGTTATTCATCTTCGTCCTGTCGAAGCTGGCAAAAAAAAAAAAAAAGAAACTTTTGTCTGGCGGGTCCTGTTTTTAGGATGAAACATCTCATTCTTTAAATATGGCTAGTCGGATGTATTATGGGATTACCTTTTAAACTGATGAAAGTCTTTCTCCCTCACTGTGGTTGTGGTAGTTTTTAAAATTTCAAATCGAGGAATATTTCTTACCTCTTGCAGCAACTCAAGTAAGTTTCTTTATAGTAGTAAAATTAGTGTATTTTATGATTTTATTTATTGTACTAAACAAAATCCTGCATGAAATTTAATTAGTTTTGAATCTGTTCGCAAAAAACCCCACTAATTCTAGAAGTATATATTTTTAAACTTATGACGTTCTTTTTTATTACGAATTATATATTCAATGTCAGTTCTTAGTTTCAATGGATAATTTTTATCTCGCAGTAAATGACGGCCACAAGGAAGTAAAGAAAAAAAAAACTTTGAAAGATGACCTAATGCTTTCTTACTTCCTGGCATAAAACCGCAGATTAAAAAAAGATAAATAAAGTAAATGAGACTGGTCTATTATATGAAGCTGCCTGTAAAAATATACATATGTATTTGATTTGCAATCAACTCTAATACTGATTTTTTTATTATTTTTAATAAAAAAGTAATTTGAAATTTATAATGGGAAAAAGTAAAAACCTCTAACTAGATTTCGTATTTAAAATTGTGGTAAATTTATTTATATGCACTTATACGAAAAATACAAAAATGACAGATGTTACTGTATATATTTAAGACGAAAGAAGTTTGGAAATCATAAGTTATTTTTTCCTCATGTTTTTAATATAGAATATGTACTTATTTGTTTTTATTGATAGTTGAATAGCTTTTGTGAGTACCCTCTGATCTACATAAAAACTTGCCCATGTGGAAATATAAATTTTTTTAAAACATAATTTTTAAATAAGTATTTTCATTTTTTTGGGGGGAGGGGAGGGGGGGATTTTGCATGAATTTTTGTAAAGCTGATATCTTAAATCTTGCACTGATTATAATGAAAGTTTTGAACTTTTAGAGTAGGACAAGTTTAAAAACGCAAATATATTTAACAAAATACCAAAGTCATTTTTTCCCCAATGTTATTAAAGTAGAATATTTATTTAATTATTTTCATTATTCATAGTTAAATGGCTGTTGTGATTATCAAGTGATGTATATGTAAAATTGCCTATGTGGCAATATATTTTTTTATATTTTCATTTTTTTTTTTGGGGGGGGGGGGGGATTTTTGCAATTTTCGTACATCTGATATTTTAAATCTTTTTCCACATTCAACCGAGTATAATAAATATTTTGAACTTTTAGAGTAGGACAAGATTATAAAATATATATATATATTTATCTATGTACCTTAAAAGCCCTTAATAGCGAACACTTCGGGACCGCGGAATTTGTCCGATAATTGGAGATGTCTACTTTTTTGAGGTAAAAATATACAAATATGTATGTCTGCTGATTAAAAAAGTATTCGTTAAATAGAGGTGTTCGCTATTCGAGAATGTCCATTAACCTCCACAACGGATACTCCCGAATACCGGACATCTCAATTTAGACAACTATAATGCAGGGTTGCGTTTTTTGCAAAAGTACTTCTTGATTAAAGGAAGGGCAAACTGGGAAGTGCCCCGTCCCCCTACGACTGTAGTGCCCCCAAATTTGATGTGCAATATTTGTAAAGCTTATATTTTAAATCTGTTTCGAAATTGTACTGATTATAATCAATATTTTGAACTTTTAAAGTAAAATAAGGTTAAAAACAAAATAAATTTAAAAAAAATCTAATATTTAGATAAATATTTTTTGTTTTTTAATCTTGTTCTACTCCTGAAGTTCAAGATATTGATTATAATCAGTACAATGTCGTAAAAGATTTAAATTATCAACGTAACGAAAATTGTATACCAAAACTGAGAGCACCAAAAAAATCAGGCTGTATTGGGGGGGGGGGGGAGGAGCAGGACCACAGCCAAATATTTTTCCAGGATTCAACGTGGTCAAACATGGCTACGTATGATGCTTACAAAAAAATGGATGCGATTCAGACGTTTGAAGTGTCTGAAATTCAGACGCAAAAAGTGTCTGAAAAAATTCAGACATTTTAAAATGTCTGAAAATTGAACACTCCATTTCAGACACTTAAGTGTCTGAATTTCAGACATTTTAATTTAGAGTGCATCTGGGAAAAAATTCCCAGTTACAGTTAAAAGTTAAAAGAAATACCCATTGATTCCTGAGTAATTGCAAAAGTTTTGTTTTTGTCTGAAAACTACCCCAGACTACCCTAATTATTTTCCGTACAATTTCGACTTGGTTCCTAATAAATAAACCACAATTTAGATTTTCTCTCTTTTTATTTCCCCCAAAATTCAGCATTTTCCGCTATTTTTTATTCATTCTTTTAATTTCGTTCACTTCCAGTGCTAAACTAATAATTGTTACTATTTAAAATTAGAAGCAAAGAACAAATGATAGTAATTTCAGGAATTATTTTTCATGCCTTCGAATTCAATTAATTTGCTCTTAAATAAACGCTATTCTCGCAAAGGAGCTACTTTCTGGAATATTTCTGAATTAACTTTTGTTCGGAAACGCATGAAATTGGCAGTTGTTCTTATTTAGAAACTATGTAATCGAATGGAGTTTTACATTATTTTGGTAAAGGCAGAAGATCTTTCAGAAAATACTGTCAAAGTGGGCGTTTTGAACCGAATTTCCGACGCGCGCCGGGATGTCCTGGGTTCGAATTCATTCGCGCCCTTCGACCTAACCGTTCGAAGTTTTCCGTGGTTTTCTTCGAACCTTGGATAACCTTCCGTAAATACGGGTTAGGTTCCCTTACAAAGACCCTCTCGGCCTACATCCCTCGTGTAATAAGCGGTTGTCATAAATAACTAATAACACCGACGCGACCCCACGTGAAAGGCGAAAAACTGTTTCGTCTCGTAACTACAATTGCTTATAACTCGATAAGTAATTTATCAAAAAATGGAAAACTTTTTTTGATTCGAAATCGCTTTAATAGTCAGATCTGCCAATTATATGTCTGTGTTTAAAAATGTGTCAGAAAGTTTTGCATTGTTGAGCAGGGGATCTAAGAACCGCCTTAAGGCTGTAAAGTATGAAAATATAAAGTATAAAGGTATAAATGTACGATGCTTCCAGGCATGATTGAGTAAATGATTTGTAATCGAACATTTTTTTTTTCATTTTACTTTAAATGAATTACATCTTCAGTTATAAGAAGTTTTTTTCACTCTCCTTCACTATCTAGTGTGGAAATTTGGTTCAAAATGTCAACTTCGACAGCATTTTAAGAATGATATTCTGTCTTTACTGAAAAGTGGATAATAATGCTCGATTACATAGTTTCTGCACCTTCCGGTTTCACGCGTTGCCAATAAAAAAAAAAAAAAAAAAAAAAAAAAAAAAAAAAAAAAAAAAGAATTTAAAAATGTGTTTGAAAATAGCCCTTTTGGATTTGAGAACATTCTTAAATAATTTAATTTTTATGGCTTTTATTACATAAAAATGTTTTACGATTCGGTTTTAGTACAGAAAAGTAATTTTGGCTCAATTCTGGAACTGGTGTTTTCGTTTTGGCTCGCAGAACTTAGCCAAAGGGTGGGGGAGCGCTTTCTAACAGTACCTAAGCTTTATTTACGAGAGCTAAGAAAGGTTAGAAAAAAACCCACGGTAAAGTCTGAATGGTTAAGCATCCGAGTGCGATATGGGTTCGAACTCTGATCATATCACCTACCTAGCTTCGTGAGGTGAACCGCTCAGCCACCGGTGGTGTCTAATTTCGAGGTTGAAAAAATGGCTTATGTTCACTTTGTATTATTGTTCAATTAGAAGTACATGTACATATATATTTCTTCTTCTCTTTTTTTTTTCTCTTTTCCCACCAGTGGCCATGAGGTTCTTCTCTCGAAGCTGGTAGATGGGAGGTGCTGGGTTCGAACCCAATCGCGCCCGTCGGGCTAATCGTTCGGAGTTTTCGTGGTTTTCTTCGAACCGTGGATTTCCATGCGTAAATACGTGTTAGGTTCCCTTAGAAAGACCCCCACGGAGGGCACCCCCCCCCCCTTAGGCCTATATCCCTCGTGTTGATAATTGGCCGTCATAAACACAACCAACCAACCTTTTTTTCTTCTTTCGTGGGGTGTGCGGGTGATTCAGTCCCGGCTCGAAGACCTGCATTGTATTCCCTATTTTAAATTTGCGAAATTCTTGTAATGAAATTTGAATGAAACAAGCTTTTTTGCAATTTTGAAATTCTGACCGATGCTTTTTTTTAGATATTGGATTTTTTTAGAATGTTTATATGTTGTTCTATATGCGTCATTTCGATTTTTCGACACCTGACTAAAAAGAAAAAAAATTAATGTAAAAGTAGTTTTTTTTAGCATAAACTTTCACAACCTACTTGGAAATTTTACAAAATATTGTTAAAATTTACAGAAAACAGGATTTACTTATTTTATTTTTTATTAACCATTTGGAAAAATGGTTATTGTCCTCGGTCAGGGAAGGAAATCAAAAACATATCTGAAGCGTTTTATTAGTTGAATCCCGCATTTTATTCGTTTTCTGATTGGTATTGGTCCATACAGTAATCTGTATTTTCCCTTTGCTTTCAACAGAGATCGATACTTCTGTTGCAACTACGACAAAAAAAAAAAAAAAAAAAAAAAAAAAAAAAAAAAAAAAAAAAAAAAAAAACTCAGAAACAAATTGAGATACAGCTTTCAAACAAATTGCATTTAAAAGTACATTTTTTCTCTATACGACGGTGTAAAAAGTAATATTGTGGGATGTTTAGAAGTTTAAGAATGAAATTTTATTTAAAATTGGTCCAGGAATTTTAATGTTTAATCCATGGCGTACGTAATATATGACCAGCTCCGTAGAAGTTTAAAAATTTATAGTACCGAAAAATGTAATCCATGGCGTACGTAATGTATGATCAACTCCGTGCGATTTTTTATGTCTTAAATTTTAGTTTTTGAAAAAATCATTTTCCAAATGGTCGTTGTAATTTGTTAAATTGCATTTTTGTATTTTTATTTATTTATTTAATTTTGCTATGCTAGAATTCATTTTACACCTGGAAATAAAAGAAAATTTATTTAAAGATGATTTTCTAAAATGATGAAGCAGAAAAAAGTAATTAGAAGTTATTTGGCACTCAATAGCGTCTTTCATTTTTCGATAAATGGATTACATCTTGGGTTATAAATGCTTAAGGCTGAATGCAGAGACTCATCGGCCTGTAGCGTCTGGAAATTCTGTTCAAAACATAAAATTTGTTCAAATTTTCATAAATATCCTCTCGGATTATCTAAAAATGAAAAACTCTATTAGATTTTATAGTTTCGAAATAAGCGTGCCTGACAATTCCACGCGTCTAATATTACAATTGATTTCGTGAATGTATTAGTAAGTTGGGAGCTTCAAATTAGTAGTACTTTTACTTCATAGATGGCAGCACTATAATTGTTTCTCAGTAGGACTGCACTTGAAAATGCGGTTTTATTGATTTTCTGACGATTTATGGCTTTACTTTTGTTTTTATGACTTTGATATTTTTAAATAATCTTGCAATTTTTTTCAAAACAGTTCTAAACAGAAAACAAAACAAAAACAGTCTCGGCTCATCAACATAAAACTTATTTCAATAGTCATGCCTCCAATTTCCAAGAGATTATACATAAAAATTATTTCGTGAATGTGTCCGAAAGTTCGCGTTGTTGACCGGGAAAGAAAATATTTTTTTGAGAATTGCATCTATGGCATATACATGAACTCAATTTTAAACATGTAAACATAGAATTCGCATAAATTACTATTAAGGCTGTTCTTAACTGCTCTGCTCAACAAGCGCAAATCGTTTTGACACATTTACAAATTCATTTTTTAACGGAAAGATATAAAATTGGTTGGTTGGTTGTGTTTATGACGGCCAAATATCAACACGAAGGATATAGGCCCTAAAAGGGGGGGGGGTTAAATACCCTCCGTGGGGGGTCTTTCTAAGGGAACCTAACCCGTATTTACACGTGGAAATCCACGGTTCGAAGAAAACCACGAAAACTCCGAAAGATTAGGCCGACGTGCGCGATTGGGTCGATAAAATTGGAAAACCTGGCCATGGAAGCGATTTGGAATTGAACTGTGTTTTCCATTTTTTGATCAATAAATTACCTTTTGATGGTTGTATTTATGTCGGCCAATTATCAGCACGTGGGATATAGGCCCTGGGTGGTGGGGAGTGCCTTCCGTGGAGGTCTTTCTAAGGGAACCTAATCCGTATTAACGCTTGGAGAACCAAGGTTCGAAGAAAACCACGAAAACTCCGAACGATTAGGCCGACGGGCGCGATTGGGATCGAACCCAGCACCTCCCGTCTACCAGCTTCGAGAGCAGAACCTCTCGGCCACTGGTGGGGCAATTACTTGTTATAAGTGATTTTGATCACGTGACAAACGCGTTTTCGCCCGCTCTTGAGTGTTTTTTCTCCTTTCGCGCGGAAATTCGGTACAAAACGTCCACTTTGACACTATTTTCTGAAAGATCTATTGCGTTTGCAAAAAAATGAAAAAAAAAACCGCTCGATTACATAGTTTCTGAACAACAACACCAGCTAGTTTCATGCATTTTCGAACAAAAATAAATTAAAACTTATGTCAGAAAGTTGCTCTTTTGGAATTGAGAACATCCTTAAATGACTTTAAGGCTCCTGTCCCTGCCGGTGAAGACACTCACGAGCTAATGCTGATCCTATGGGGAAGAATTTTTCAAATCCAAAGGGTCAACTTTCTGACATAAGTTTTTATTCATTTTTGTTCGGAAACGCCTGAAACTAGAATGTGTTGTTATTCAGAAACTATGTCATCGAACTGTTTTTTCCGTTTTCTCGTAAACGCAATAGATCTTTCAGAAAATACTGTCAAATTTGACATTTTGAACCGAACTTCCGAACGAAAGAAGAAAATCCAGTCAATAAGGGGAGAAAAATGCCGTGTCACGTGACCAAAATTGCTTATAACTCTAGAGCTAATTTATTGATTAAAAAATGGAAATCGAATCCAAATCGCTTCCATGGTCAGGCTTTCCAATTTTATATCTTTCCGTTAAAAAATGAATTTGTAAATGTGTCAAAACGTTTTGCTCCTGTTGAGCAGAGCAGTTGAGAACAGCCTTAAAAGGATTCTTCACGCCTTGAAAACACACGCTCCGTAATGTTAATCCTATGGGCAGGTTATTTTCGAAATTCTCGTTTCAATTTGAATATTTTTAAACGTTTTTTGCATAGGATAGCTAAGCTCAATATTTAATATGACACTTTTTTACTTTTTCAATTTTGGCTCCAGATTTTTTTTTTTAAAGGTACTTTCAGTTTTGAAACTGGTTTCGAAACTGAAAGTACCTTTTTAAAAAAAAAATGTGCAACCAAAATTGAAAAAGTAAAAAAGAGTCATATTAAAGATTGAGCTCAGTTATCTATGCAATAAAAATCGTTTAAAAATATTCAAATTGAAACGAGAAATTCGAAAATAACCTGCCCATAGGATTAACATTACTGAGCGAGTGTTTTGAAGTGCGTGAAGAATCCGCTTAAATAGACTAGTGCGTTTCATTTTTCGATAAATGCATTGCATCATGAGTTATAAACGATTGTTATCCCATGACGACATTTCTCTGGCTGTCGCATTCCGAAATTCGACTTAAAACGCGATTTTGACAGTCTTTTCTAAACGATCTTTTGCCTATATCGAAAAATGGAAAACACTATTCCATTTATTCGTTTCTCACAAAAAACACTAACCAAATTATTGCATTTTATATTCAAAACTATTTCAGGAATGCTGCAGAAAGTATTCTGTTCCGATTTGAGGCAGCGTTAAATTGAAACCGGTTACTTTGCGACACATTCCTGAATTAATTTTTATTCACAAAAGTATACAATTAGTAAGTTATCTTACTAAGAAACTATGAACATATAGTGTTTTCAATTTTTCGATAAATACAAATACTATTTCAGCAAATGCTGCTATATTTGGCGTTTTAAATCAAATTTCTGATCTGGTCAGCCAAAGAAAGATTGTCATGAGATAGCAGTCACTTTTAATTTATAATATAATACATTTAACGAAAAAAAAAATCTATTTGTTTCTAAATCACTTGAATAGTCATTCTTTCCAATTTCATGCTTTTGTGTATAAAAATGAGTTCATCAGCAAGCCAGAAAATTCGGCATTTTTAAACAGAGAAAAATATTTCGTGGTCGAACCTCCATGCTTGACATTCTTCTCTTCTATTTCGTTGCTTCTATCAATTTTACACTGATCATAAAGGACTTAGATGTATTATAATCCCGCATCCGTCATCTTGGGTTTTTTCCTTGCATGAAAACTCCTTTTCGCCAAGTAGTAAATGTCGCCAAAGGTTAAATATTGTTGATAGATTAATATAATATCGAAAAAGTGCAATATAATAATTATAACTATTAATTAAAAACAATTTTTAATTCACGCCAAGAAAAAATTCCAAGATGGCGGATGCGGGATTATAATACATCTGTTCCCCATAAGGAGTAAAATAACCTTTTTAAAGAAAATTGCTTAGCGCGCCTTTTCAAACCTAGATGGCAGCACTAAAATAAATTCTGTTCTCTATAGTTGATTCCCTTTAGGAATAGGAATAATTCCATAGGTTATGAAAAACCTGCCCACAGACGGCTATCCCCTGCCACCCCCTCTGACTATATTCTTCGTGCAGATAAGTTGGTTGTATTTATGTCGACCAATTATCAGCACGTGGGATATAGGCCCTAAGGAGGGGGGAGTGCCTTCCGTGGAGGTCTTTCTAAGGGAACCTAACCCGTATTAACGCTTGGAGAACCAAGGTTCGAAGAAAACCACGAAAACTCCGAACGATTAGGCCGACGGGCGCGATTGGGATCGAACCCAGCACCTCCCGTCTACCAGCTTCGAGAGCAGAACCTCTCGGCCACTGGTGGGGCCTCGTGCAGATAAGCGACCTACGAAAACGAAATGTAATTAAAATACGTGCACTTTTAAAAATATATAAATAAATGATTTCTAATAAAACATGGAGGAGCTATTATAAACTATATTTAATTTTAAGGGTGTATTCGAAAAAATATTTTTCCACCCTCAACAACTCGAAATTTTCTGAGACATTTTCAGATTCATTTTTAAAAGTAAAAACATGAAACTTGCTGAGGTGATTTTTGAAGAGATGTATAAAAGGCCGTGTGATTTCATTTTTCGCTCAATTTATTAGAATTTGAGTTTTAAACAATTATTTTCTCAGCATGACCATTTTTTTCATTCCCAGATCTCCCGCTTTGGAAAATTCGGTTTAAAACGCCAACTTTGATAGCATTTTTTACAATATTTTCTGCATTTATCGAAAAAATCGAGAAACACGGCACATTAAGCAGTTTCTAAATAAGAGAATTTCCCAGTTTGATGTGCTTGAGAGCAAAAATTAATTTAAAAATGAACACAATGTTACAAACAAATGAAGGCATATGAATCATTAGATAGCCGATTTTTTGTGTCGAGTTTCTTGTATGACGACATCGGTTTTTGCTGGATTTGTGCATTATTCAGCGATAGTGACGTCCCATGCATACTTTTCTGTGGATGCTGTTTGAAGACTGGTCGTAAATGTGGAATTCTTCAGTGCGTGCGAATAATATCATTTTATATAAAATAAAACCGCGTGTTTTAAGTCTTAAAATTGAAATATGTTTTGTACTATCCATATATATATATATATTTCATCTGAGGCGACACTAAATACAGAATTCCTGTTTTCCAGTTGTTTAATTTTTTTTACTTTATGCGAAGGCTAAAAGTACTTTGCAGTCACACTGAGTACAATTTGCAATCATTCGTTTTCGTATAAATAAAAATTTATATTACGCCGAAAAAATGAGTGTAATGAGTCACACCCTCTATGAATGCAGGAGATATTTCTTCTGGTACATTAAAAAATAATAATAAATCTAGTTTTAACCAAATTTTTAGGAGAAAGAATGAGTCACGGTATTTTTCTCGCCTTATTGACTGGATTTTCGTCTTTCGTTCGGAAGTTCGGTTCAAAATGCCCACTTTGGCAGTATTTTCTGAAAGAGCTATTGCGTTTACAAGAAAACGAAAAAAAAAAAAAAAAAAACAGTTCGATGACATAGTTTCTGAATAACAACACCGTCTAGTTTCAGGTGTTTCCGAACAAAAATGAATTAAAACTTATGTCAGAAAGTTAACCCTTTGGATTTGAGACAGCCTTAACTGCTCTGCTCAACAAGCGCAAAACGTTTTGACTCATTTACAAATTCATTTTTTAACAGAAAGATATAAAATTGGAAAGCCTGGCCGTGGAAGCGGTTTGGAATTGAACTGTTTTTTCCATTTTTTGATCAATCAATTACCTATTGAGTTATAAGCGATTTCGATCACGTGACAAACACGCTTTTCGCCCGCTCTTGAGTGCTCTTTCTTCCTTCGCGCGGGAATGCGGTTCAAAACGCCCACTTTGACACTATTTTCTGAAAGATCTATTGCGTTTGCAAAAAAAAAAAATGGGAAAAACAGATCAATTACATAGTTCCTGAATAACAACACCAGCTAGTTTAATGTCTTTTCGAACAAAAATGAATTAAAACTTAGGTCAGAAAGTTGCCCTTTTGGATTTTAAAATACCCTTAAAAGCATGAATCTGGCAGGTGCTCATATTCAGAAACTATGTAATCAAACAGTTTTTTATTTTTGAGAAAGGCACGCAATAGTTTAGAAATTTTAAAATTGGCGTTAACGATTATTGAGCCGAATTTTCAGATTCGACAGCGCGGAAAACGATGGTTGTTTGTGTTTATGACGGCCAATTATCAACACGAGGGATATAGGTCCTAAGGGGGGGGGGAGGGGGTGCCCTTCGTGGGGGTCTTTCTAAGGGAACCTAACCCGTATTAACGCTTGGAAATCCAAGGTTCGAAGAAAACCACGAAAACTCCAAACGATTAGGCCGACGGGCGCGATTGGGTTCGTACCCAGCACTTCCCGTCTACCAGTTTCGAGAGCAGAACCTCTCGGCCACTGGTGGGGCGCGCGGAAAAAGAAAACAATGCCGTCATAACATAAAAATCGCTAATAACTCAACATGTAATTCCTTTATTTAAAAAAAAAAAAAAAAAAAAAAAAGAAATAAAAACTATTCGATTATAAATGATCTAAATAGTCATGTCTGCAAGGGTCATAGTTTTACGTTTAAAAATGAGCCAGAAATTGATGTGTTAGAAAGTTTCGCGTTGTTCAGTGGGAAAAAGAACAGAACGTAAGAAGCTAACGTACATTCTGCGTAAAAAATACCCTGAATTTATCATTCAAAAGACGCGCCTAGAAGGTATTACGGCAAATTGTTTTCTGTAATTTGGGACTGTACCGAGTTACAATGTGGAGTTTGGGCACTATAATGTGACTTAGTGGCGAGCAGCTTGTTTTTCAGACATACTTTAGTGTGCTCTGCGATTTTTACAATGAAAAAACTAAGTTGAACAAAGAATTTGCCTTAAATTTTGTGTTTTAAACAAAATTTCGTGTGCCGAATCACTGAAAATTCATCTACGAATGGGTCAAACATCGATAAAATCAAGAAGCTTGTGCTCAAAAATCGTCGTATGAGTCTTATAGAGTTAGCTCAAGAGATAAACATATCTTTTAAGTCCGTTCATAACGTTAAGACTAATATTTTGGGCATAAAACGCGTCACCGCACGATCGGTTCCGGAAAAGGTTCCAATTTTGTCCTATCTTTGCGCAAGAGTTTTTGGCTAAAAATTCAACGAATGTCGTCGTTAACCCATGTGCACATGAATTTTTGTTTTCTCAAATTTGTTGGTAAAATAACTTTAAACTGTCGCAAAATGAACTGGAAAAAAAAAAATACACTGAAAAAGTTTTGTTTTTATTTGATAACATGTAAGCGTACTAAATATGGGGTTGGTTGGTTGTATTTATGACGGCCAATTATCTGCACGAGGGATATAGGCCCAGGGGGGGAGCGCCCCTCGTGGGGGTCTTTCTAAGGGAACCTAACCCGTATTAACGCTTGGAAATCCAAGGTTCGAAGAAAACCGCGAAAACTCCGAACGATTAGGCCGACGGGCGCGATTGGGATCGAACCCAGCACCTCCCGTCTACCAGCTTCGAGAGCAGAACCTCTCAGCCACTGGTGGGGCACTAAATATGGGGATAAGCATAATATTTATAATAGTATAATATGGATAATTATATGTTTTGTCTAAATTTATATAAAGTAAGCTTTTAGATTGTATATTATATTCGATAATTAGTATTTTTAAAAACTACAACAACAACAAAAAAAGAAAAATATTTATTTCTTTACAGAGACTAATAACATTATAAATATTATTAATAATAAATTAAGAATAATCGTATTTGAGGCTTAAAAACAATTTATTTCATAATCATCTTGAAAAGGAATTTACATCAATAACGGTCCCCAAAGTGGCTAATAAAAATATGTACCCATTCGTGCCTTGCGCCCTATATTTTGTAAGTTACAAAAAGGCATTAAAAAATAGGCTTGAATATATAATTTCACGATTAAAAAAATAAGTATTTCAAAGAAGCCTATAAGCTAAGATTATGAGTTATTTATTTTTATCTTTGATATAAAAAGTACAAATAAACTCACTTTTTACATTTCGCCATCTTGAAAAATGAAAAATCTATAAACACCGAAAAAAGCCTTCACTTAAGCAAATAAATATCCATCTTATGCTGTCATTTCTCGGTAACAGATAAAGACATTTATAGATAATTATTTAATACAGTTTTGATGTTATAAAGAAGAAGATAGTTATACAAATTTATTAAAATTCGAAGCGTCCCAAAAAATGGGAGGCATAAATGGGTTAAGCACCGTACTCGCCTGTTATGGCACCGTGTGACTTTTTCCTGTTCCAGTAACTAAAATTACCACTTCGAGGAAGTAATTTTAAATCGATCGAGGAAATAAAAGAAAATTCACAAATAATTTTAATTTAATATTCGCTGAAAATTTCGCTAAAAGCCATACACCAATCTGCCTATACGAAAAATGCATGGAGGATCAGGTCCTGCGCTAGCATACTTGTATTGAACTCAATGGCGACTCTTTGAAGGCGACAAAATAAATTTTGATGAACAAAATATTTTATTGTGTTTTATTTAACAATTCTAAGGTACTTTTTACATAGAATGCATATCGATACGTAAGGTTTGGAAATACTGAAAGCGATTTTGATAAATCTTCTTTTGTTGGAATGAACTCGGTCTAATAATACTTTCAAGGAAAACTAAAGCATCAATAGAAAATAAATAAAAAATAAAAGTTCCCAGTTAAACTGATGGCATTGAGCTCACACGCTATTCACACATTTCACACATACTCGTATTTCAAAGAATAATGCCCCTCGAAAGTAAATTAAGGAGATTCCTCCCACATTTCCCCTCTTTATTCTTAACCAATGAGCCTCCAAATGTCATCAGGGAAGCGTCTTATCGAAATAAACCGGTATACTAAATTTGAAGCAAATAGGATAGAAAAACCCATTTATCTGTTCCCCTCTTTATATTTAACCAATGAACTTCCAAATCTAATCAGGGAAGCGCCTTATCAGAATAAACTGGTATACCAAATTTGAAGCAAATCGGATAAAAAAAACCCATTTATCTAATTTAAGGGGGGGGGGGGTATTAGCCGCCCATTCTCCCCTTTAGACTTAAACAATGAACCTTCAAATCTAATCAGGGAAGTGCTTCATCAGAAATAACCGGCATACCAAACTGAAGAAAATCTGATAATTCTGCATGAAAAACCCACTTATCTAAGTTAAGGGGGCATTAGCCCTCTGTTACCCCCTTATACTTAACCAATGAACCCCAAAACTAATCAGGGAAGCGCGCTATCGTAATAAATTTATTAAAAAATTTTGAAGCAAATCGGATATTTCTATCAAGAGTTATCGCGTTACGTACATACACACATACGTACGTACATACATTCAGAACGGGAGGCACATTAGCTCTCAGGCTTTGATAGCCTGTGAGCTAAAAATTAGAAGATGACAGTTTGCGGAAAATCCCTTCTCATTTAGCTACTTTTAGAAAGCAATTGAAATTCAGCTCAGTACATACCGTTGAGGTCTTTCTGAATTTTCATGATATTCAACGTTTTTTTTTTTTTTTTTTTTTTTTTTTTTTTAAATAAGAGTTGTCCTATGTAACAGGTTACTAAATTATGTAAAAAAATATTTTTTTTTTACAGTTAACTCATGCAGTTAAACCTTATTTCATACAAATGCTCATATTCCACTAATCACGCGCTAATTATTATTTATATTTATATTCTAATTGTAGTATTCTCTCTGTAAACTACACTATAATATTCAAAGTCATATGTGATCCGGATAAATACATTCAATTTGAGACAAAAGTCGGCAATTACCTTGCAATTCGAACAAAAAATCATCTTGCCCTACTTAATTTGCATACTAACTATACTAGGAATTTAAATAGCGTGCAATTCGAATGCAACGGATATTTCAGAAAGCGATGTCAAAGTTGGCGTTTTGAACCGAATAATCTTGATCTCAGAACAACCGAATATAATTTCAACTGCCATAATAATTGCTTGAAGTATAGGAAATTTGAGAAAACAAGGAATATCATCTAAAATTTTTGTTTCTTGCTTTTTTAATCCAGCGACCGTTTTCTCCTTAAGGCTGTTCTCAAATCCAAAGGGTCAACTTTCTGACATCAGTTTTAATTCATTTTTATTCGGAAACGCCTGAAACTAGAAGGTGTTGTTATTCAGAAACTATGTCATTGAACTGTTTTTTCCGTTTTCTTGTAAACGCAATAGATCTTTCAGAAAATACTGTCAAAGTGGGCATTTTGAACCGAACTTCCGAACGAAAGAAGAAAATCCAGTCAATAAGGGGAGAAAAATGCCGTGTCACGTGATCAAAATCGCTTATAACTCAATAGTTAATTTATTGATTAAAAAATGGAAAAAACAGTTCGATTCCGAATCGCTTCCATGGTCAGGCTTTCCAATTTTATATCTTTCCGTTAAAAAATGAATTTGTAAATGTGTCAAAACGTTTTGCGCTTGTTGAGCAGAGCAGTTCAGAACAACCTTAAATAGCCTGGGATGCAAGAAATTATTTAAAACTTTAATTTGTTTTCCCAGGATAAAAAGAAAGGGGGAAAAAAAGAAATAGTCTCGCTTGGGACTGATAAAAAGTGACAGAAATAGCCGGGGGCCACGGATGAAAAGCTCTTTGAGGCAATAATTTTTATTTCGAAGGTTTAAAAAAGAAAAAAAGTTTTTGACTTTCTTTGGGAAGGGGTGGGAGGAAGCTATTAGCGAGAAGGTGCCAGGATTTATAGCACCGTCCACAGATCTCTTTATGGCCTACCTTGTTTTAATTCCGTAATTATTATTAAATTATATTATTTATCTTTTTCGTTATCCCAAATTCCATGAACATAATTAAATTAAAGTTGTTATGTTTATTTTTCATCGAAATTTGTCTTTTAAAACTAGTAGGAATTAATCCCCCCCCCCCCTCTCTCTTGACACTGCCAACTTAATGATATTTAAGCATTTTTTCCCTCATTTGAGCTTTGCCTCTAATTAGGAAATTACAGATAACGATTACATTCAACTATTTTCTCAGTTTATCAAAAAAAAAAAAAATAAATAAATAAATAAAATAAAAAATAAATAAATAAAAATAAAAAATAAAATAAAATAAAATAAAATAAAATAAAATAAAATAAAATAAATAAATAAATAATAAAAAAAAAATCACATGTTTTGTAACGGAATTCTGTTATAAATATATTTTCTTATTACCCGACTGCCAAGAAGGGTTTTGTGTTTCACGCTTATCTGGGTATGTGGATTACTTTATACCCTTGAAACATGCCTATACAGCTGGATGGATTTTAATGAATGAGGTCTCTATCGATTCGTCTTAACCTTCCGATGGCTATAGGCTAGATTTTTTTAAATAAATTCTTAATTAGCTTTGTTTTTATAAATGCAAAATGGCGGTAGAGACGAAAAAAAATTTACGCACCCCATTGAGTGACATATCATTGGATAGGTCTTTCAAAATGAAGAAGATGTTTCATTGACTATTTTACAGTCAGAAGCTCCGTTTAAATATTACACAACCTAGAAGTTGTGTAAGTAGGATCTCTAGCTTTACTGCAACTCTAACCTTCATAGACATCTATAGGCCTCATCAAAACAGTATTTTATAGATAGAACCAACAATTAAACACAACTTAAAAGTCATCAATACAAGTAAATAAATAAATAAAAAAAATAGGTAAGTAATGTAAAAAATACTTTCACATTGATGAGAAATAAATTAATTCGTTTTTAACGCAGTCGGGTTTTTTGATTTTTTAAATTTAATTTTTACTTGTTTTTCTTCTTTTTTCTCTATTATACATCATACTTTTCTTCATATGTGAATCAAAATCTACTTCCTTAAGAGAGTTATAAAATCAAAATTACGCTTCCTTAAACATGTTTCTTCATATATCACACAGAGTCTATATTTATCTTCATGTAACCATGACTGGTGAAAGACAATAAAAAAAAAAAAAAAAAAAAAAAAAAAATAAGAAAATGACATAGCAAAATCAAAAGAAATAAAGGAACATAAATAAAGCTATTGTTTAGTTTGCCTCCGTGTGACCTCGAGAAATAAAGGAAAATATCTTCTTTACAAATTGACGTAACAGTAGTTTTTTTGAAATTTCAAGGCAAAATTTAAATGAAATAAAATGCGGTAACTAAGTAATTTATAGAGCCTTATAATGGATCATGACAGATCTTAATTGATGCAGTTCATCTTTTAATAATATCATCATAACCAGTAGTTTGTCCAAATTTTTCGCATAGGTTACTGTTTTTAACATTTTCCAGCATTCTTGAAATGTGTTTATGAATTTCAGGGCTTACTTTCTAACAAAAAAAAAAAGTACCGGAGACCTAATTTTCTGCAGTACTAACAACCGTATAGCCTCCCTAATCTGCATATTTATGTTTCACACATTATTTACAAAATGTTAAGCATTTTTTTTTTTTTTTTTTTTTTTTAGCAAAATAAAACTTTTAAACATATCTATCAGCATATACTTAGCTGTCAGCTATTCCTCGTTTTAGTTATCACAAATTCCGAGTAGAAATTTTTGCGTAATTTTAATGTTAAAATATTGCAGAATTCTGGGATTAAATATGGTAAGGAGTATAATTCGGAAATTGTGTTAACACAAAAATGAATAGTTCGCCAGTTATGCATTTTTATGAAAAAAGGAATGAAATTTACAGAAATTAATATTTATATGCTGAAGAATGGAACAACGTTTTTCAATTTCGTATAAAAGTTGCATATCTTAAACTATATTCTACTCCTTCCGCTTAGCAATCTTTTGTGGTGAGTCCCTGAAAATCAGATTAAATTCAAAATTTGACACCGTTATGGGAAAGATGCTTTTATAGAAAAAAGAGAAACTCTACTCGATCGCTTTATATCAGAAAAACAATACATGGCAATTATATCTATACTTACACATGAAAGTGACTTCGTAAATACGCAGAGCAGAACCTTAAAATGGGCAGTGTTCATAATACAAAAAAAAAAAAAAAAAAAAAAAACGCGCTATTGCACTGGGCTCCGGAGCCCTGTATTTATGAGCTCCGGTGAACTCTGAACAAAATTTAAATATTTACTAAAAACAGAGAAAACAGAGATAAGATACTAAAAACAGAATAGAGAAAAAACAGCCCACCGGAGTTGGCTCCGGTGCAAATTAAGCTCTGATGAATTTGGTTTATCTATTTGCCGTCTATCTGGATGCCAGTCCGTGTGTCTTTCCGGCCGTCAGTCACATTGTAATTATTTTTATTGTTGTTGTTTGAAAACGCATCAAATTGGCAAGTGCTCTTATTAAGAAATTTTGAAATCGAACTGTTTTTCCCTTTATCGGCAAAGACCGGAGAGTTTTCAGAAAATGCTGTTAAAGTTGGCGTTTTGGTCCGAAGTTTCGACCGCGACAGCGCAAGAAATGAAGAAACTGGTGTCCTTAGACAATAATCGCTTGTAACTCTTTTAACACGCTTATAACAATATCGCTTATAACACGTTTATAACTTACTTTATCAAAAAATGAAAAACTATTTTATTATAAATGACTTTAATAAGCATACCTGCAAGTGTCATGCTTTTGTGCAGTTAAAAAAATATACCAGAAAGTTTCGCGTTGTTGATCGGCGGTCTTCTAGAACCGATCCCCCCCCCCCACCCCCAATAAAAAAGGCTAAAAAAACTGAAGGGTTTTTTTTAAGATGAAGAAACTTGTGAAGAAGTTCTTACAAAAATCCCATTTCTTCCTTAACACACTCTAAATAAAAAAGAGTGGGGTGTCATTAGTCACTCTATCGCAGAGTCAAAATATGCCCAATCTCCTTCGGGTGAGTATTCACTTTGAGCAAAAGTGAAATTGTTAATTCTCTGAAAGAGCGAATACTCGCTGTTGGGAAGTCAATATTCCATCTAAACAGGGGTGAATAGTTACTCTTTCGGAGGAGTGACTATTCACTCTTGCAAAAGAAGTGCATTTCTTCACCTCTGGTATAGGAATGAATAGTCACTCTTTCTTAGGGGTGAATGTTCAATTTTTATGGAGTGAATTCTTTCTCTTGTTGCTTTTATGGGCATTTTAAAAGATTTATATATTTTAGAGCATGCAATGAAAATAGATACAAGCGTGGTAAAGACTGGAATAAAATACTTTATTGGCAATATTTATTTAATTCATAGTTTGTAACACTAGTTGAACTTTAAAGACAAAAAATTAAATTAAGGTTACGTATGAATTAAATTGGATTTCTGACCGAAATAAACTATTTATTTTATTCCAATAATCTTATCCCTTGTGTTTGCTTTCATTACATGCCCTTTAAAGATATGATAGTTTAAAAATGTTCATAAAGACAAGTCATTAACCGAAATCTTAATCAGTTAATATTATGTCTTTTTTTTCAGATACCCATTAGGTTGCATTTAGTATTTTAATAATTTCCGTGATGAACGTTAATTATGTTCATTTTCTTTTTCATGTGTAATTCAAATTTTAAATATTTAGATCTCAGTATTCATTGAGAATGAATTTAAATCTAATCAAACGTTATTGTTTACTGTATTTTAATTACTTTTAAAGTTTTATTAATAACTGTTTAATAGATGGATGTTATATGATTAACAATGTGTGATTTCATTTTAATTTTTGTTTTAAATATAAAATATTATCTTTTTACCGCACTTTTCAGTAAAGTATCACTAATTTGTACAGTTCTGTTGTTCTAAAATATTTTTAATTTTTCCGCTTAAAAAACATGATTATTAATTCACATCTTTTTTTAAAATAAGTTCTAAGCTTGGTCTAAATATTAGGAATGTGTAATAATTTTTTTTAATGTGTTGTGATTTGTCATTGTTGTATTAAATATGAACATGGAGTCTAGAATTTTATATTCTCTGGAATATGTATATGTATTTTTCTTTTAAACATATTCCTCAACTTAATCATGATTTCGAATTTTCTTCCGCTATTGCTGAAAAACGGATATTAATACAATGCTTATTTATGGAACGACATGATAAGCCACATTTAATTTAAATTTTTTATTCCCGTATATATTGTCTTTTGTGAATATGAGCTAAATTAATTTTGTATGTTTTATAGGAAAAGATTGATCTAGGAAATAGAAAGAAAAGAAGAAAATATAAAAAGAAAAGAAATGACTATATATATACTGTTCTTATTATTTGAAAAATATTTTTAATGTAAAAAATATGTATATCTTTAAAAAATATTCAATCCTATATTGTATAAGTGATAATATGAACTTTTTCATTTCTAAAACTTCATATCAGGCAGAAACAAACATTTTATTGCGATGCTTAGATATCATGTTTTATTTTTTAGTGCCGTGTATCATAAACGTAGAAAATGCGTTTACAATAGAAGGAAATTTAATAATTGATGTAGAATATCTATAATTAAATGTTTTGATTAAAATCCTAAACAGCAAAAAAAAAAAAAAAAAAAAAAAAAAAAAAAAAAAAAAATGCTTTACATACAATTAAAAAAAATCAATATACCAATTTAAAAAACACTAAAAGTAATAATTAGCATTTTATAATTATACTATTATAAACAACAAACTATGTAAAAAATAACGGACTAAAAAACTGAAATACTTGGCAATCTAGACGCCAGTACTATTTCCGTTTTTTTTTTTTTTTTTTTTTTTTTTTTTTTTTTTTTTTTACGGGAATTTTTACCCATAAATTACAGAAAAAATTCCATTTTTAATCAGAAAAACGGAAAATTTTCTGCAATTTATGGGTTAAATTTCCCGTAAAAAAACGGAAATAGTACTGGCGTCTAGATTGCCAGTAGTATTTCCGTTTTTTAGTCCGGTTTTTTTTTTTTACAATGTACAACAGATGAATTAAATGCATTATTAGATTTAACAATGTCTCAAAAATCGGATTTTAAATAATAATATAAAATATTATTAGTAATAAAAAAATCTTTCAAAAGTTTCCCTTCTTATATATTAAAAACTGTAATATGTAAAAAGATCCCAGTATAATGCTATTTTTCAATCTGTAACCTTTTCGTAAACTCATAATACTCGAATATCATATATAACTCCAAAATAATAATAACGATAAATACTGTAAGTGTTTATAATCAAAAAACAGTAAAAAACTGAAATAAACCAACAGCACAAATCGCTATCTCAGCAAACAGCTACATGAAGAAGGGGTATAACAGACAATCGCTTCTGAAATCAGGAGAACAATCTCAGATCATTTTTTTCCTACATAACATAAAACTATTTAACTCAAATCATAACATACAAAATCTACAGGAATAAAAGATTAAAATTAAATAAGATTTTTCCCTTTACGTTCCATAAATAATCACTTTAATAATATCCATATATTGTAATCCTAAAATGGCAGTCGAAAATGAGATTCTTCCTCTTATCTCCGCAGTAGACTTTCTTTATCGTCCTAGACTTGGTGTTCTGATTGGCTGATGTGTAATACCGATACATACAACACTCACTCCTGCTTAGAGTGAATATTCACTCTAAGCAGGAGTAAATAGTCACTCTTTCAACTCTTACAGAGGAGTGACTTTTCACTCTTGAAAAGGAGTGCGTTTTAGTACCATTTCTCTAACAAATCAGCATAATTTCCAAGGTTACATTATGAAATGGAGTTTTTAAAAATTAAGAAGTGACATGTTTTGGTGTATTTCATTATTTTACTCCATATATTGGTTCAAAGTTGAGCGGAAATGTATAATGCCAGGCTTTCACTCTCGTCAGCGGAGTGAGATATTTCACTCTCGACAATGGAGTGAAATATTTCACTCCTTTCTAGGGAGTGGAAAATCCCACTCTTTAATGAGTGCATTTTTATAAAATTCACTCAAAAAAGAGTGAAAATGCCTGTCACTCTTTCAAAGAGTGAACTTTTCACTCCTCCTAATTTTGAGTGCAGATCTTCAATAAGAATGTTTTCAGCTATGCCATTTCTCTACTCGACCACATGTTTTTTGAAAAATATTGTTTATAGAATTGAAAAGTTTTCTTAGCAAATTTTTTGTCTAACAATCACGAAGATCAACTGACAGTGTAATATTGTTGTTTTCATCATACTGACAACGCCCTAAAATCTTATATAATTAAGTTAATTAAAAAAATAACAATGTCCTCGTATGCACAAATGCTGTTTTATTTATTTATTTATTTATTTTAGAACTTTTCGATTTTTAAAGTTATTATTTATTTATTTATTTATTTATTTATTTATTTTAATTAGGCAGATCGCATACTGAACAGGCAAGCAGACAAAAGCGTGAGACAGGAGACGAATTCTAATGATCAAACCGTTTTCTTTGTTAACAGGGTGAAATGTCTCTTGACTCACGCTTTTTCGTCGCTTGTCTGTGTTCAGCGTGAGATCTGCCTTGGACGTGAGAACAGTTTCAAATATGTTTTTTGACGTTTTAAAGAATTGGACAATTTTTTCTCATAAAAGTGGTGGTTGATAATAATCTATTGCTATTATTAACTAGTCGGATGTGCCAATTCCAAACTTTCCTCTTTCTCATATATGTTAATACCGTATTTTATGGAAGAAATGCCGCGGTGTTTACGAGTTTGAAAGTTAATTTCTTTGTCAAGTGCGGCGTTTATGTTATTTTGCTTTTGTTTTTGAGCGCGTAAAATTGGGATAAAGTAAAAATTCTCATGTCCCCTGCTCAACAACGCGAAACTTTCTGACTTTGCCGATAATGAAAACCGTGACATTTTCGATGATGATACCGAACTATGCAGGTGAAATTTGGGTTCAATTCTATGGATAACTTTACACACTTTTCGATGGTGCCATAATGAAAATGGCACAAAAATCGCTACTACAACGCTCTCTTCCGGCGAAAATCCAAATTCAAGGAGGACCTGCTAACCATAGCCAAAAACACGCACAAAAAAAAAAAAAATGGTTCAATTCTATGCATATCGTCATACACTTTTTGATGATACAATAATGGAAATTATACAAAAATTGCTATTACAGCGCCACTTTTCGGCGGTATATTTCGGAATTCAAGAAGGACCTGCTTGCCGTAGCTAAAAACTGATACAAAAAATTTGGTTCAATTCTATGCATAACTTCATACACTTTTCGATGATACAAAGCGGACTTGACATACGGATGGACAGACAGACATTTTGTGTAAACATGTTTTTTGGGATCTGTGACCCCTAAAACGTGTAAATCCATCGAAAACCAGAAGCCGAAAAAATCTCTTTTATAATACTTCACTGTAAAAAAAAAAAACGGAAATACTACTGGCAATCTAGAAAAAACGGAAAATTTTCTGTAATTTATGGGTAAAAATTCCCGTAAAAAAAACGGATATAGTACTGGCGTCTAGATTGCCAGTAGTATTTCCGTTTTTTAGTCCGTTTTTTTTAGAAAGAAGAAAATAAAAAACCATTCTACAGTTGTATTGTTGTAATTAAAAAAAAAAAAAATAAATAAGAAAAAAGATAAGAAAAAAAATTCACGATAATTTTTATTGCAAAAATAAACATCGAGTGAATATTGCTTGGTACAGTCGTGGTAAAAAAAGGAAAAAAATGTAAACACACCCTGCTAACTCTGCAACTAATTATAATAGAAGAAAGCTACTGCTATCAATCGATTGGAAATAAAGTCTACTTTTCAATGATGTATATAAGATTTGCTTAGGGGGGAATCTACAAATCAAAACCAGGCCTAACTTTGTTTTTTTCAATGGCAACATCCAATTTTGACAATATATTTTAAATCATCGGCTCAAACTATACCTAAAAAACGAAATTTCTAGTCGTTTGAAGAACAAGTTTTTGAATTATAAACATTCAAAATTTAGAGCTTCTAATGTTAAATTACATTTTCATATTTTTATTAATATCTCCTGAAATTATAATCCTTATGGGATAATTTTGTGTGTGGTTATAATACTAAAAAACCCAAACATAAATACATTGAATTTGTTATTAAAAAAATTATAATATGAATTATGAAATTAATATTCGAAAAAATGTGAATTGCAACCTACAACTTTTTTGATAGATTTATATTTATTATGTCCTGTTTTATCCAAATTCTCAATTTCAAATTTGTCTTTCAAGTAGTTTTCGAATTATCATTAAAAAAAGGTTAAAGTGATGGTTTAAGGGGCCGTCTATGATGTGCAGAAAAGCATAATTTGAAATATATATATTTTACTCATTTTATTGAAATATTTGGGCTGTCAATAGTCGAAACATATTAAGCGAGTGAAATGGTCATATTGGCAAGAAATAATATATTAATAGAAGTGACATAGTCATTCTGTAACGTTTTATCAGTCGAGTAACAAACTGCAATTTGAATACAGCCCCTAAATGCTCATTTTAAAATAATTAATTTCTCGGAAACTAATCGTACGATTTCAGGGGCGGATTCAGAGAATCGTTTTTTTTTGGGGGGGGGGGGGCGATACCGAGTGACATATAATCAACGTAGTCATAACTTCTGTTGCTCAAATCATTCCTTGCAGTTAATTATTAAATGAATATGAAACAATTAATGCGATTTGAAAATGTTGCAGACTCTCGATTATTCGACATCCGATTAACCGAAACACTCGGTTATCCAACACCCTTTTTATATAATCCCGACCTCTCCTCAAAATATGGTTTATTGTTACTTTTTAGGTCATAAAATTAAAAACGTTACAACAGAATTTATTTATTAAATGTCTTATTTTTTTTTTCTTTTTACTCTTGTACTATGGTAATTATTTATCTTATTTTTTGTTCTTTTAGTTATAGTGAACAACATTAATAACACAAGCCTGCCATGATTGTGTTTTTTAACTTTTGATAATTGATTTTGGTGTATTTTTTAGCACTGAATCCGAAAATAATCTTCATTTTTAACCATCAAGTCACGATTTTCGTAAATCGTAAGTTTCAAAGTTAAAAAGTAAAAAATAGCGAAAATCTCACAAAGCAATTTGTCAAAGCCTTAACAAAAGAAGGTAAATGTTCTAAATGCATCTGCGACAAACTTTCCAGCCTTATCAGCCGCCAAAGTAAAAGAGGATACCGAGAGGAAACCCCAGAAAGGATTAAAAGAAAAGCGGAAAGCAGAGCATGAGCGGTTCAAAGAAACTTCCACGCATGGAATAAAATTATAAAGATTTTAAATACACAATATTTTACATGTTTAACTATAAAAATCCATGTATGAGCAAAAAAATGAATAAATTATGAAAAAAAGTTACGTCTATTTTATAGTAGCAGATTTTCACAATATTTCGACTTCTTAAAAATTTGTGATTTGTGAAAAAAACTGACGTGATGGTATGGTAAAAAATGAAGGTCATTTTTGGATTCAGCACTAAAAAATACATAAGAACCAATTATAGAAAGCTGAAAAACATAACTATCAGATCCATTTTTTAATATCAGATTTCTGAAAGAGGATAATCTCTGAAAAAGGATCCCCTTCAGAAATCTAAAGGGGCCTTAACATCTTTGAAAGTCAAAAATGTCATCTAAGTGGTGTATATACCTCTTCACAGGCGCGGATCCTAGGAAGGGGGAAATCGCCCCGATCGCCACCCACCCCTTGGATCAAAAAATATAAATTCACCGATTATCGCAAACTTCGACAAATGCTCGCCGAAAAGAATCATTTTTGTCAATCGTTCGCAGGTCAAACAATCGCGCAAAAAACGCGAATTTCGTCAAAGGATCGAGCAAAAAGCGCGAATTTCGTCAAAGGATCGCGCAAAAAAAGCGAATTTCGTCAAAGGACAACGGAAAAAAACGCAAATTTCGTCAAAGGAACACGAAAAAAAAACGCGAATTTCGTCAAAGGACCACGAAAAAAACGCGAATTTCGTCAAAGAACCCAAAAAAACGCGAATTTCGTCAAAGGATCGCAGAAAAAACGCGAATTTCGTCAAAGGGTCGCAGAAAAAACACGAATTTCGTCAAAGAATCGCAGTAAAAAACGCGAATTTCGTCAAAGAATCGCAGAAAAAAACGCGAATTTTGCCAAAGGATCTAAAAAACGCGAATTTGGCCAAATAATTAGGGAAAGAACGCTAATTTCGCGGAAAAGCGCGCAAAAATGCGAATTTCGTCAACAGATCTCGAAAAAATGCGAATTTCATCAAAGAATTGCGAAAAAATGCGCGAATTTCGTCAAAGGACAGCGGAAAAAACGCACAATTAGCATCAGGAGGAGATTCTCCTAGGCGCGCATCCATGGGGGGTTTCTATCGGGGCGTTCGCCCCTCCCCCCAAGATATAAATCCAACGCTTTTAACGGCAGTTTTCGCGGAACAGACATACAAGCAAACGAAAACAAAACACTTTCCGGGTGTCAATGGTAAACCTCACTGAGGTTTCGGCAATTAGTGAACAAAATAGGATTATGTCCTGTCAAAAGGCGCCATAATTTTTGACAGTATGGGTTGAGGTGTGGGATGATGCCACTTCGTGTACCTTTTGTTGAATCTCTACAACAGAAATTGGCAACGTTATGCGGATCCCTTTAAGGTGTTGAAACTTTTCCTTTTTTCTAAGAAGCTGCAACTCTAATTTCAGTATAACGATATTTTTGAGGAGTTCTTTATTGTTTGAGAAAAGAATGGGAATCACAGCAATTTCCAAAGAAGGAAAGAAACAAGAAAAAAAGGTCCTTTGAAAAATGCAATCATCTTAATGTTTTCTGAAGAAAGACACTAATGTGTAAAAAATGTCCTGTTATTGCCACCCACATTGGTAAATTTCAAGGGATGAATGAACAAAATGATTTTTGATGAATGAACAAAAAAGGATTATGTCCTAATCCTAGTCAGTTAAAAGCTAAAATGCTTATGGTGTGTTGATTTCTTAAAAACCGACTTGGTAAATTTGTTCTTCCCTCCTTTGCCCCGATCGACCCCCCCCCCCCCTCCCGTGGATGCGTGCTTAGGAAATCTCCTCCCGCGTGCTAATTGGCGAAATTCGCGTATTTTTTCGCGATTCTTTGAGGAAATTCGTATTTTTTCAGATGTCTGTTGACGAAATTAGCGGTTTTTGCGCGATTCTTCCGCGAAATTAGCGTTTTTTCCTCAATTTTTTGGTGAAATTCGCGTTTTTTTTGCAATCCTTTGACGAAATTCGCGTTTTTTCTGCGATCCTTTGACGAAATTTGCGTTCCTTTGTAGTCCTTTAATGAAATACGCGATTTTTTAACGAAATTCGCATTTTTCCGCGCTTCTTTGACGAAATTTCGCTTTTTTCGCGATCCTTTGACGAAATTGGGGGTTTTTGCGCGATCCGCTGACGAAATCAGCGTTCCTTTTGCGATACTTTTACCTGCGAACGATTGACGAAATTGATTTTTTTCAGGGATCATTTTCTCGAAATTCGCGATAATCGGTGGATTTATATTATTTTTGCCCCACGTGGATCCGCGCCTGTACGATTTTCATGAAATTTTGGATTTAGGCTAATTGAAAGGTGTAGAATTTGTCTATGGTGTCAAACTTAGGTATTGCAATTGAAAAAAAAAAAAAAAAAGTTTGGCTTCGATTTTATATGTAGATGCCCCCTAAGCAAATTTTATGTATATAATTTAAAAGTACACTTTATTTCCAATCGTTTGGTACCTGTAACTTTCTGCTACGATAATTTGTGGCAGAGGGTGTGCATGGGGTGTTTACTTTTTTTCCACGACTATACATCAGAATTTCTATTAGATTTATAAACCCTATTGTCATTATTATCTGTGATTTATTTCTTCCTTGAGATTGATTTCCTTAATAGATTAGCTATTTAGACTTTAATAATTATGAAATAAAAATTCATCAATATTTTTTGGCCATCGATATACAAAATAAAGAAATAAATATAATAAAACTAATTGAAATTTATTGATTTGGTTTAATTTATTGTAATTTACATGAGGAAAATTTGTCGAATGAAAGAATACCCTAAACAATTTACACAGCAAAATTAGCTTGGAAATAACTGGTCATTATCAACTGGCATTTTCTGCCATTTCTTAAGGCTGTACTCAAATCCAAACTGGCTACTTTCTGACACATTTATGTTTGCTCGCAAACGTATCAAATTGGCAGGTGTTCTTATTCAGAAACTATGTAATTGAACTGCTTTGTTTCCGTTTTCGATAAAGGCAGAAGATTTTTTAGAAAATGTTCTCAGTGGAGGCGGTTTGAACCAAATTTCCGACACGACAGCGCAGGAAAGGAAAAACAACTGCCGTCTTGAAACAAAAATTGCTTATAACTCTAGATGTAATTCATTTTTCGAAAAATGAAAAAAACTTAATACAAATCACTTCCATAATCATACGCCTACAAGTATCATGCTTTTATGTTTAAAAATGAAGCAGAAAATGTGTTAGAAAGTTTTGCGTGGTTGAACGCGGGGAGGATATTCTTCAACAAGCGCAAAACCTTTTGATACATTTACAAATTCATTTTTTAACGGAAAGATATAAAATTGGAAAGCCTGACCATGGAGCGATTTGGAATCGAAGTGTTTTTTTCATTTTTTAATCAATAAATTAGCTATTGAGTTATAAGCGATTTTGATCACGTGACGCGGCATCCCCCCCCCCCTTTTTTTTGACTGGATTTTTTTCTTTTGTTCGGAAGTTCGGTTCGAAATATGCCAACTTGGACAGTATTTTTTCAAAGATCTATTGCGTTTACAAGAAAACAGAACAAACAGTTCGATGACATAGTTTCTGAATAACAACACCTTCTAGTTTGTACCTCAGTACTCTTTACGTTTCCGAATAAAAATGAATTAAAACTTAAGTCAGAAAGTTGACCCTTTGGATTTGAGAACAGCCTTAATGTTAAAAGTGATGAGAAAGTTACTTTCAATTTAGAAACCGGTTCCAAAAATATAAGCGTCATCATCCCCCCCCCCCCCCCTCCCAAACAAAAAAAATTGAAAAAGTAAAAGAGCAAAAAAAGCGGTGAATGTAAGGATTGACCTCAGATATCCAATAAAAAAAAATAAATAAATAAATAAAATCGAAAAAGTAAAAAAGCGGAGAATGTGAGGATCGACTTCAGATATCGAAAAAAAAAAAAAAAAAAAAAAAAAAAAAAAAAAAAATCGAAAAAGTAAAAAAAAGCAGAGAATGTAAGGATCAACCTTAGATATCCAATACAAAAAGAAAAAAAATCGAAAAAGTAAAAAAAAGCGGAGAATGTAAGGATCGACCTCAGATATTCAATACAAAAAAAAAAAAAAAAAAAAAAGGTAAACAAAGAAGTGAATGTAAAGCTCGACCTCAGATATATCCAAAAAAAAAAAAAATCGAAATACAAATGTAATATTTGAAAAGAACTTTCTTATAGGTTTAACATTAGATTGTGTCTTCGCCTGACAATTCGAATTGGCTACTTTCTGACAAATTCATGATATTATTTTTATTTTTAGATGTATGAAATTGATAGGTGTTTTTATTCATAAATTGGGGGATCGAATAGCGTTTTTCGTTATTATTATTATTATTATTATTATTAAGGGGAAGCATTATTCTGAAAAAATGCTGTCAATGTTGATATTTTGAACTGATTTTCATGAGAAAGCGAGAATGAGAGAAAGATCATTATAAGCGCGCAATCGTTTTTAATTTGATAAGTTTTATTCAAAATACATTTACTGAGAAAAATGCTATTCGATTCTATATCACTTCAGTAGTTATACCTGCCGATTTCATGCTGTTTAAAATTTTACCCCAATCGCTACTTTGTTCCGTAAAATCTGTGTAAACAGAACCTGTCCACAACGGACTCCTCTCCTAAAAATTCTATGCCCCACCAGTGGCTGAGAAGTTCTGCTCTCGAAGCTGGTAGATGGGAGGTGCTGGGTTCGATACCAATCGCGCTTGTCGGCCTAATCGTTCGGAGTTTTCGTGGTTTCCTTCGAACCTTGGATTTCCAAGCGTTAATACGGGTTAGGTTCCCTTAGAAAGACCCCCACGAAGGGCACCCCCCCCCTCCCTGGGCCTATATCCCTCGTGCAGATAACTGGCCGTCATAAATACAACCAACCTAAAAATTCCATATTAGTACAGGTAAAATAGAGCAAAAATTGACTAATATACGACAACTGGTGGCCATTCACGAAAATTTTGGAACAACTTCGTTTTGGCACTAGAAACGAAGTTTCGATGAGTCCTCAAAATATAAAGCTGTTTTACCCAGTTTTTTTTTTTTTTTTTTTTTTTTTTCTTTTTTCCCACCAGTGGCTGAGAGGTTCTGCTCTCGAAGCTGGTAGACGGCAGGTGCTGGGTTCGAACCCAATCGCGCCCGTCGGCCTAACCGTTTCGGAGTTTTCGTGGTTTTCTTCGAAGCCTTGGATTTTCCATGCGTAAATACGGGTTAGGTTCCCTTAGAAAGACCCCCACGAAGGGCACTCCCCCTAGGGCCTATATCCCTCGAGTAGATAATCGGCCGTTAACAATCAACCCAACCCAGTTTTTTTTTCTTTTTTTTGGGGTGGGTGGGGTGGGGGGGGGGGTAGACAAAAGGGGGATTTTAATTCAAGAGGCGGGGAAGCTCCTTTTTTAAAAAAGTATGTCAAGTGAGGAAGCGTTTATTATGTATTTTTTTAATTCTGGATGGAATGACACCATCCGCAAGTCGATACGATCATTTGTTACAAAGTTACGTCAGGTTTTGCAGGTGGTTGGTTGTGTTTATGACGGCCAATTATCAACACGAGGGATATAGGCCCTAAGGGGAGGGGGGGGGGGGTGAGTGCCCTCCGTGAAGGTCTTTCGAGGGGAACCTAACCCGTATTTACGCAAGAAAATCCAAGGTTTCGAAGAAAACCACGGACGATTAGGCCAACGGGCGCGATTCGATTGGGGTTCGAACTCAGCACCTCCGTCTACCAGCTTAGAGAGCAGAACCTCTCGGCCACTGGTAGGACATGGTTTTTCAGGCGAATGCAAAGTCTAAAATTATACTTTAGTGCAGGTAAAGTACGTTTTTACAGCCGCCACTGATGGCCATTCACAAAAATATGTGAAGAATTTCGATTTCCGAATAGAACTGAAGATTCGATGAATCCCTCCCCCTCCCCCCCCCCCGAAAAAAGTTGTTTCATTTTTTTTTTGGGGGGGGGGAGGGATATTTTAACTCAAATGATCTACGAAATCAAAATGACCAAAACATCTACGAAGTTACGGCAGGCTTTATGAGTACAAAGCCATGAATGGTTTTATGAATACGAAATTATGAATACATGGATTTTGACAAATTTGGTGACCTTGAACAAGACTCAGATGGATCTGATTTTGATTATTGCTATTTCTAGGACATTTAATAAGTTTGACATTATTTAAAATGACATGAACATGTTTTGAACATAAAATAAATGTTACAAAGCTGCGCTCATTAATAAAATATAATTTTCGACTTTGTATTCATAAAAGCTACCGTAACTTTGTAACGAATGGTCGTATCGACTTGCGGATGAGAGTTATTCGGTTGAGAATTAAAAAATACATGGTAAACGATACCTCACTTGACCTATTTAAAAAAAAGTTGAGATCTTCCTCCTAGTTAAAATGCCTCCTTCATCCCCGCTAAAAAACCCCACAGTAAAACAACTTTATTTTTTGGGAATTCATAGTATCTTCATTTCCAGTTCCAAAACAAAGTTCTTCACAAATTTTTGTGAATGGCCATCAGTTGTCTCTGAAAAAACCCTATTTTGACTGTACTATATATTTCCCTACAGAAGAAATACCACACAATTAACAAGTTGGAAATTGCACGTCAAATGTGGCAAATGAGGTGCGTTCGTACTATAACTAGTTTTATAAATATTTTTTGCACCGCATATTGTACTAAATGTATATTTTAGTGCACTTCAATAAGTGCACACCAATTTCATTCTGTTCGAAAGACTGTAAACATCATTAAAATGCACTTGAAATAATTTTTTTTCATTTGGCCGTAATATAACGGAAAACTTTTGACTGTCCCTGTATTTAAACTATACGTCCGAATTTTGATAAAATTTGAAATGACTCGTCAAAATATTGCAACAATTATATATTTAAAATTTCAGACCATTCGGTTGGGTAGTTTTTGCTCTGTTAAATGCGGACGGACTGAACGACGACTATAGGTGATACGTATTTATATAATTACAAACGCACCTAAAAATGCTCTATCACATGACTCCTAAACAAAATGTTTGTTTCGGTCCCTAGCAATTTTGGTTTTACAGATTTTACTGTATATAAGATTATTGCGTTTATTTAATACAGTAAAACATACTAAGACGGAATCTCAAGTGACAGGAGAAGGATATTGTTTTAGACAGGTTTTGATTTTAGCTTGTATAAATGTATGGTTTTCTTCCGTCGGGAAGGTGAAATTTTTCGCTTAATGCAGGATTTTGTTATTCGTTATAGATTCCGTTTTCATCGTATTTACAATATTTTCAATGTCCCAATTTAAGAGCCGCTGCCCTGATTTTTTTTTTTTTTACTCCTTGTCCCATATTTTGTGACGCAGTAGACCCGTTAACACTAATGGTGAGGCAAGTACATCGGTGAAAGAAAAGAAAAAAAAATGTATTTTCTACGTATAGAATTACATTCACATATAATGAAAGACTGCAATTAGTCAAAACAAAATTGCTTGAAAATTTTAATCTAAATCTTCCTCGGAAAATAAAAATAAAAATACTTGTAAAAAAAATAAAATCTTGGCAACACCTATGAAAATATAGAAATCTATCTCAGGGCTCGATTTAGAATATTCGTGGTATATGCATAGAGCGTCGAAGGCTTCCTTATGCACAACTTGTCTTATAAAATTTGTTTGCTGATTGACATGACATCTTTGAATTATACTAAGGAATGTAACCACACTCTAAATAAAAGGAGTGACTATTCACTCCAGAGGAGTGAATAGTCACTCTATCGCAGAGTCAAAATATGCCCAACCTCTTTAGAGTGACTATTCACTCTGAGCAAAAGTGAAATTTTTGACTCTTTGAAAGAGTGAATAATCACTCCTGGGAAGTGAATATTCACTCTAAACATGGGTGGATAATCACTCTTTCGGAGGAGTGACTATTCACTCTTGCGAAAGGAGTGCGGTTTTTCACCCCTGGTAGGAGTGAATAGTCACTCTTTCATAGAAGTGAATGTTCATTTTTTATGGAGTCAATTCTTTTTTTATTTTGCTTTTATGGGCATTTTAAAAGAATCACATCTTTTACAGCATGCAATGAAAATAGATACAAGCGTGGTAAAGATTGGAATAAAATACTTTATCAGCAATATTTATTTAATTCATAGTTTGTAACACTAATTGAACTTTTAAGGAAAAATTCAGTTAAAGTTACATATGAATTTAATTTAGATTACTGACAGAAATAAACTGATATATTTTATTCCAATTTTATCCTTTGTGTTTGCTTTTATTGCATACCCTATAAAAATATTACTTTTAAAGTTTTATAAATAACTTTTTAATAGGTGGATGTTATGTGTTTAACAATGTTTGATGTCATTTTAATTTTTGGTTTTAAATATAAATTCCTATCTTTTTACCGTACTTTTTCCGTAAATTATTGCTATTTTTGCAAAGTCCTATTGTTCTAAAATATTTTTCATTTTTTTACTTAAAAACAATGCTTATAAACTTACATATTTTTTAAAAAAAATGAGTTCTAAGTCTGATTTAAATATTAAGAATGTGTATTTTTTTCCGCTGTGATTTGCTTTTGTTTTATTTAATATGATCACGTAGTCTAAATTTTAAGTTCTCTGGAATATGTATATATATGTCTTTTAAACATATTCCTTAACTTAATCATGATTTCTAACTTTGGCCCATTATTGTTGAAAACAATCCTTATTAATAAAACGACACGGTAAGTCATATTTAATTTAAATTTTTTATTCCCGTAGATATTGTATTTTGGGAATATGAGCAAAATAGATTTGATATGTTTTATAGGAAAAGATTGGCCTAGGAAATAGAAAAAAATAAATATAAAAATAAACACATTACATTTATTTGTACCTGTATGAATTTTAATAAAAATAAAGTGAATGACTGCATATAAAAGTTCTTATTGTTTGAAAAAATTTTAATGTAAAAAAGTAGTTATTAATCACTTAAAAAAATATTCAGTCCTAAATCATGTAAGAAAATATGAACCTTTTAAAAAATATACTAAAGCTGTCTTATCGATAAACTTCAAAACATGCATAAAAAACATTTTATTACAATGCTTAAATATCATGTTTTATTTTTTAGTGCCAAAAATTACGTGCATGAAAAACGTAGAAAATGCGTTTAAAGTGAAGGAAATTTAATAACTGATGCAGAATGTCTATAATTATTTTTTTTATATATTACTCAGACTCGAAATTTTAAAATCATAACCCGCAGAAAAATGTTTAGATACAATTTAAAAAAATTAATATACAGTAAAACCTCCCTAAAACGACCACGTACTGTTCCAATAAAAATTGGTCTCTCCGAGAGGTGGTCTCTTAATGGAGGTCATGTTTAAATCATCTAGATTTTAGTTGTTGAAAAATGGTAACATGTTAAATTTATTTTTCACACTAGGAAAAAATATAAAAATTTAAGTATCAAAATAAAAGTTAAGTACATAAGTTAATTACTGCACAGTTTAAAAAATGAACACATTAAGCTTTGCTTTAATTTTACAGTTTTATATTTTATAATTTTTATTTCCAAGTCCTTTCGAAGTTCAGTAAATAAATGCATTTTTTTGTGCACGGGAACAAATAATGACGATTTCATTACTTTATCTATTTTTTGAGAGTTTTCCGACACAAAAGGGCAGAGGAGTTTATTAACCGCCAGTCTTAATTTGTAAACAGAGTTAAATTCATTGCCTAAAAAGGCAGAAAGGGGTTTAAACACTTAAAAGTTACCGGGATAAAAAAAAAAAAAAAAAAAAAAAAATCTAAACTTAGTTTAGAAGTTTGATGAATAATGCACTCTCCGGAATTTTTTTTTTAATAAAACCTTCTTCAAGCGACCAGGAAAAAACGGAATTTATTTCATTTTCTTTAAAGAAATCGGTCTCTCATGGAGGGGGTTCAACTGGGATGATCTCTGAATGGAGGTCAAATTAGTATTGAGCCTATGGGAATAAATTTCGTTCCATGAAAAAATGGTCGTTGAGGGAGGTGGTCGCCTAATAGAGTTGGTCGCACAGGGAGGTTTCACTGTACCAACCTTTTCGTAATATCATAAACATCAAATATCATATTTAACTCAGAAATAATAATAAATATTCTTAACTGTATATAATCCAAAATCAAAATTAAACCAAAAAAAAAAAAAAAAAATCTCATAGAACGGCAAATTAATGTTTTCGAATGACGTGTCTCCTACGATTGAGAAAATGAAAATCTCTTATGAGTCAGTCACCCTTTCAAACGAAAGAGATATAACTTCTTTGTTTTGGTCGTTGGTAAAACTTTTATAATTTGCAAACACAGCATTGAAAGGGAATAAAAAAATATTTTCCCTCATTTTTTTTTTTTTAATTCACATTTCCCGAACTGATGAAGTTTGGATTATTTTTTTTGCTAAGCATTGTGAGCTTAGAGGTCTGCACGGGCCGAAATTTCCAAGGACCCGGCCCGACTCATAGAAAAAAAATTCGGTCCGGCCCGTGGAAAAAAATTTGGTCCGGCCCGGTAAAAAAACTTAAAAGTTCTGCCCGAGCCCGGAACGGAAAAAAGTTAAAATCTCAGCCTGAGTGAATTTCAACAAAACATTGATTTTTTATTTTTTTGAAGTGTTAAAAATCTGGAAAATGCTATACAGTAAGATGGAATTGTATAAAAAAAAAAAAAAAAAAAAAAAAAAAAAAAAAAAAAATGCGTTATAGACAAGTTCCCTTCTTAGCGACTGTAAATTTATTATATATTCTTTTCTTATGTATTAGTATATTAATTATGCATGGATTAATACGTTAGTGAGTTTAAAACTGTGTTCCGTCATACGCAGGTTCTTTTCACACGTTTTACTATGTTTTAATTTAGCTTTATTTTAATAAGCGCAGAAATCTAGTGTTCTTTAAAAATAATAAATTTTAATGTTTAAGGGTAGAATAATGACGATTTAAAAATGCATGCATTTTTTGCAAACATTTTTTTGGCCAGACCTAATTTTACTGACCTTTGAATAGACCAGGCCACGGTGAGACAATGATTTTCATACGGGCTGGGTCAAAATTAGGACTGAAAATTTTGGGTCGTGAAGACTCGGAATGAACCAGTCCCGGCTTTGTACAGAAAAAATAAGCTATGCCCGGCCCGAGCCTTCAGAAAAAAGTGTGGACCGGGACCGGCCCGAGTTCCGTGAGTGAAAATCGGCCCGAGCACGAGCCGGCCCGAGCACGAGCCGGCCCGTGCAGATCTCTAGTGCGTATTCAATTGTTAAAAGAATTATATTTCAAACCGCTACATGAAGAAATATAACAGACAATCACTTTTGAACACTCTAACGATCAACCTTTTTCTATACAACATACAACTATTTAGTGCATAATCTTAACATAGCTACGCGAATAAATGGTTAAAATTAAATAAGACTTACCTTTATTTTATGTATTCCAATAAGAATAATTTTAATGATATCCTTATCTGTTAATCCTAAGATGGCGGACCAGACGAAAATGTGATCATTTTTCTTATCTTATGAGGGCGCTGTCGCCTTGCTGTTCTGATTGGCTAATAAGCAATGCATACGCAAGCCACTCTTTCGGGAGTGACAACTTCACTCTCGATAACGGAGTGAGATATTGCACTCCTTTCTAGAGAGTGGGAAATTCCACTCTTTAAGGAGCGTATTTTTTACGAAATTAACTCAAAAAGAGTGAAAAGGCCTGTCACTCTTTCAAAGAATGGGCTTTTCACTCCTCCCAGTTTTAGAGTGCAACATATAGAGATGGTTATAAATATTTCGGCTAGATTCCAATTAAAATTTTTCGACAAATAATTTCAAAATATATATAATGTCAAAATTAATTTTCGGAAAAACAAACAAACAAACAAACAACCCCCCCCCCCCCCCAAAAAAAAAAAAAAAAAAAAAAAACAATTAACGGTACAATATAAATTTTTGAACATAAAGCGATTTTTTAGGCTATTCACATGCGAATTCAAAATTACAGATCAGTTTTGCCAAGTACTTTTTGAGTTATGGTTAGAAAACGATCCGCATTACAATCTGTTTTGCAACGATTAAAAATGAATTTAACTTCTGGAGTACCAATTTTTAAACTTGAATGTTTCCTAAACTACTTGACAAAATGATTTGTCTTTTGGTATCCTAAAGTAAAACTGAATAATCCAAATATGATGTCAAAATTAAGTGTTAGTATTGAATATTTCCAAGTTTGGTACAATTTCTATATGTAAACGCTCCCCTAAACAAAATTTAAGCATAACATTAATTAGTAGACGTTATTACTACTCCATTTTTACTAGTCATAATTTTATACGATGATTTGTGGCAGGCAGTGATGAATTCATGGGGTGTCCCGGGGGGGGGGGGCATTAAAATGTCACCACCGGAGCATTAAAATGTCACCCCCGGGGGTTTGAGAGTTTATGTTTTTTAATGAACAAAAGTGCAATTCCTCTCACCAGAACTTTAATATTTCCCCCTCTCCACACACACACACACTAACAAAATTCTAACAAAAGAAACAGTAATAAATACAAAACGGACACCGCTGCTTATCAATTACAGATAAACATAAATATTTGGTAACTCAATTCCTATAAGTCTGTTCTCAAATCCAAAAGGGCAACTTTATGACATAAATTTTAATTTTTTTTTGTTCGGAAATGTATGAAACTAGCAGTTGTTATTGTTCAGAAACCATGTAATCGAGCTGTTTTTTTTTTTTTTTTTTTTTTTTTTTTTTTTGTAAACGCAATAGATCTTTTAGAAAATAGTGTCAAAGTGGGCGTTTTGAACCGAATTTTCGCGCTAAATAAGAATATCCACTCAAGAAAGGGCGAAAAACGTGTTTGTCGCGTGATCAAAATCGCTTATAACTCAATAGGTAATTTATTGATCAAAAAATGGAAAATACAGCTCGATTCCAAATCGCGTCCATGGTCATGCTTTCAAATTTTATATTTTTCCGTTGAAAAATGAATTTGTAAATGCGTCAAAATGTTTCGCGTTTGTTGAGCAGAACATGTGAATTTTGTTTCAAAGTTGCAAATGTCTGATAAAAATCTGTATTTTTGCTGTAAGCATATATGATTTAAAGAAGAACAAGTTGGAAATTGCTCGTCAAACGTGGCAAATGAGGTGCGTTCGTACTATAACTAGTTTTATAATTATTTTTTGCACCCCATATTGTACTGAATGTATATCTTTTTGCGCTTCATAAGTGCATAGTCTGTAACATCATTAAAATGCACTTACAATAATTTTTTCCCCATTCCCCGTAATGTAACGGAAAACTTTTGACTGTCCCTGTAATTAAACTATACATTCGATTTTCATAAAATTTGAAATGGCTCGACAAAATTTTGCAGCAATTATATATTTAAAATTTCAGACCATTCGGAAGGCTGTAAAATCATTAAAATGCATTTGCAATAATTTTTTCCCATTTGCCATAATGTAACGAAAAACTTTTGGGTGTCCCTGTAATTAAACTATGCATCCGATTTTCATAAAATTTGAAATGGCTCAACAAAATTTTGCAGCAATTATACATTAAAAATTTCAGACCATTCGGAAGGCTGTAAAATCATTAAAATGCATTTGCTATAATTTTTTCCCATTGGCCGTAATGTAACGGAAAACTTTTGGGTGTCCCTGTAATTAAACTATACATCCGATTTTCATAAAATTGGAAATGGCTCGACAAAATTTTGCAGCAATTATATATTAAAAATTTCAGACCATTCGGAAATCTGTAGCATCATTAAAATTCACTTGCAATAATTTTTCCCATTGGCCGTAATGTAAAGAAAAACTTTTGACTGTCCCTGTAATTAAACTATACATCCGATTTTCATAAAATTGGAAATGGCTCGACAAAATATTGCAACAATGATATATTTAAAATTTCAGACCATTCGGAAGTCTGTAACATCATTAAAATACATTTGCAATAATTTTCCCCATTGGTCGTAATGTAAAGAAAAACTTTTGACTGTCCCTGTAATTAAACTATACATCCGATTTTAATAAAATTGGAAATGGCTCGACAAAATTTTGCAGCAATTATATATTAAAAATTTCAAACCATTCGGAAATCTGTAACATCATTAAAATTCACTTGCAATAATTTTTCCCATTGGCCGTAATGTAAAGAAAAACTTTTGACTGTCCCTGTAATTAAACTATACATCCGATTTTCATAAAATTGGAAATGGCTCGACAAAATTTTGCAGCAATTATATATTAAAAATTTCAGATCATTCGGTCGGGTAGTTTTTGCTCTGTTATATGCGGACGGACAGACAGACGGACGGACAGACGGACGGACAGACAGACGGACTGAACGACGACTATAGGTGCTACGTATTTATATAATTACGAACGCACCTAAAAATGTATTTAAAACATAAAATTTGGGCGATTCTGAGTTTTTGATTTGGGCGAGAACTTTGAAATGAAAAATTAGATCCTGATTTATCTGCCAATATGTTCGAGTACTGTTCTTCGTAAATAGTTTACAAAAACAAACAAATAAATAAAAGAAAAATAAAGAAAGAACGAATGAAAAATAAATAAATAAATAAATTTCTATTACTCAGATTGCTTTTACAAATTATCAATCTCTAATTAGGATTACTTAGACGTAAGTAAAATTGTTTGAACGTTTTAAACACGAATACCGAAACTGAATTTATGTTATGGAAAAAGACTACTAGATGTCGCTGCTCTACAACATTAAAACTTTCTTTTCAAGCTTATCGATCCTGCTATTCCAACTTAGTTGGGAAAGTATGTATGAGTTTTCGCTTGAAGTTGGGTAAAAGATGAAGTTCTAAAACTTTGTTTCTGTAAATTTCCATTTCCATCTACGGAAGGAAATATTTTCGTGCACATGAAATAGCAATTTTCAGAGCAGCCATCTGTTTTTTTTTTTTGCAATTGAAGTTTTTTTTAAGTTTCCTTTAGTACTCAGCTTTTTTCCAATTTTAAATTGAAGCAAACTAATTTTTAATCATACTTCCCCCGCTCTCTGTTTATTATAGCTTATTTTTATTTATGAAAATTCGTCTTCTGTTTCAGTATAATATCTTCCACTGATTAAAAAAATCAAAATTATTTTAAATATCAAATATTATTCAAAAAATTTTTAAACGAAGAAATTGACAGTTAAGGCTGTTCTGAAATCAAAAAGGGCAACTTTATGACATAAGTTTTAATTTATTTTTGTTCGGAAATGCATGAAACTATAAGGTGTGTTGTTCAGAAAATATGTAATAAAATTGTTTTTTCTGTTTTTTTTTTCGAAAAACTTGTTTTTCACATGATCAAAATCGCTTATAACTCAAAGGTAATTTATTAATCAAAATATGGTTGGTTGGTTGGTTGTATTTATGACGGCCAATTATCAACACGAGGGATATAGGCCCAAAGGGGGGGATGGTGCCCACCGTGGGGGTCTTTCTAAGGGAACCTAACCCGTATTTATGCGTGGAAATCCACGGTTCGAAGAAAACCACGAAAACTCCGAACGATTAGGCCGACGGGCGCGATTGGGTTCGAACCCAGCACTTCCCGTCTACCAGCTTCGAGAGCAGAACCTCTCGGCCAATCAAAATATGGAAAACACAGTTCAATTTCAAATCGCTGCCATAGTCAGGTCTTCCAATTTTATATCTCTCCGTTAAAAAATGGCCCCACCAGTGACTGAGAGGTTCTGCTTTGGAAGCTGGTAGACGGGAGGTGCTGGGTTCGAACACAATCGCGCCCGTCGGCCTAATCGTTCGGAGTTTTCGTGGTTTTCTTCGAACCTTTGATTTCCAAGCGTTAATACGGATTAGGTTCCCTTAGAAAGACCCACACGGAGGGCACTTCCCCCCTGGGTTCATATCCCTCGTGTAGATAATTGGCCATCAAAAATCAACCCAATCCAATCCGTTAAAAAATGATATTGTAAATGTGTCAAAAACGTTTTGCGCTTATTGAGCAGAGCAGTTGAGAACAGCCTTAAATAATGAAAAATATAGATATTTAAATAACGATAATGCGAACTGAAAATCTTTCTTTTACAAAGTAAAACATAACTGATTGAATGAATAAAAAAGAATTGTTCATTTTAACCTAATGCTAACTATAGTGTTATTGTGTAAATAAATAAAAAAATAAATAAAGTGTAAATATTTCAGGAATTATTTTTTAATATAATTCTAAAGATAAAAATTAAATATAATTTATAAATGCTGGAACAAACAGAAATTAGAGGGAAAGTGTGTGTGTGTGTGTGTGTGTGTGGGGGGGGGGGGTATCGGTATTGGGTTCATTCTTCGTGTTAATACGTTGCGTGAATATGTTAAGATATCACGGTTTATTCCTATAATTTAGATAATAAATATTTAAATGTTTTGTAGTTTAATTAATTTCAATATGAATAATTTCTTGTTTAGCTTTTGACATGCGTTTCATAAAAAAAAAAAAAACTGAAGTGAATGATGTGAGTAGATTGTATTTTAATTTATCTTTTAAATAAACTTTCTAAACTGAATTGTTAAAAGAAAAAATATGAGCTCTGAAGCATAAAAATAATTTCGGTTTAGTTCCAGAACTGTAAAAACAACTGAGAATCAATTCCGGTTATATGAACCCGGTGAGAAATAACAGCTTTTTTCGGTTCGTTCCTGTTTGAAGCCTTGCATTACTTTTTTTTAAAAATATTATTCTGTATTTGTAAATGCTGTAAGAGGTTACGCCATTACATATGGTTGTCGAGATCTTGACTGTATTGCTATGTGAGATTACGGTTTCCGACCAGTGTTGACAGTTTGGTGTCCTTTTTTATTCTGAATTCATGCCAGAAATTCCGAACAGTAATTTTTGCATTTTTTAATGAGAGACATTTCATGATTACATAAAGTAACAATTCTTTTTTAGGATTTCCCGGTATGAACTCAGAATTTCTGAATAAAAAAGGAGGCTTGGCAACCCAGGGTTCGACTATCGCACAGGCACATTGGGTCTGTGCAGTGGACACGAAATGTATGTCAACATTTATACGATATTCCATAATGCCATCATATTTATAAAATTAATTTGCTATAAGAAATTAATGGTGTCAGAACAACTACATTGTACAAATTAAATGCTACAAATCTATCACAGAATTTCAGAATGTTCTTTTTCATCCACTCTCTTTTCATACCTTTTTAATGAATTTTAGGAAATCAGATTTTCAAGATAATGGAAAATTTAATTTGAACTTAACAAAATTACGTGATAAATTTAGAGGCACTCATTCTATCCCCCCCTCCCCCCCCGCCCTATAATTCATTTCTAATTGTTAAATTGTTACATTTTAATATTTCACTTTTTCATGAGATATTAAGAAAGGATTTTCTATAACATCATAAAAAAATGGAATCTTCAAGATAACAATTATAGAAATAACGTTTATTTATTTATTTATTTTTTCCTAATCTGTACTATTCTTACGTGATTAATTTGCCCCATTATGATCTGAAAAAAAAAATATGAAATGAAAAAAGACAGATGTATCTATTCTGTTCCTTTTAACATTTGTGTTTTTTAATGTACACTTTTTAAGATATAAAATGGCGAAAATGGCCAATTTTTTTCACTTTTCGACATTTTAACCCTTTATCTACTGAATTATGAATTCATGAAAAATTTTATCTTCTAAAGCATTTTTCGTGAATTGTTTAACCCTTTCGGGGGCAAAGCATTTTCAATGCTAAAGTGTTGAAATAAATGAATGGCACCGGAATTTACCAACAAATTTATTTGCAAATAAGAAAAAGGCTTTATTTCACATACATATTAAATCGAAAATATGTTACAAAAATTCTGGTGCCACTGTGGCGTTTGGGAATTAAAATTAAGTGGTTTCATAAACATACCACCGGCCTTGAAAGGGTTATACTACATTAGAAGATTTACATAATCATTTAATAAATTTTAGAAGGATTGAAGGAATTAGAAGGATTCATTAGATTTGAGTTTATAGGGATTTTGTGTAACATTTATAACCTTACTCAAATCTTTTATTTTAAATATATATTTTTTAATATATTGTAGAATTAGGAAATGTACCAATACAATGTTTTTACAATAGAAATATAGAAATATTTCCTAATTGACCCCCCCCCCCCCCCCCACGCCAAGAAAGCTGTAAAGATGCAATGGCGAAATAAATCCTCCTTTTAAAAACATTTTTGTTTTGTGAAACCAATAATGCTTTTGGAACAAGATAAAGTAATGTATCTATAACTCATTCTAAACTGTATTACAACTAATCGATGTATTAAATGAATTTTATAACAAGTTTTTTAATGGTATTTGTAAGTACCGTCAGTAGATAAAGGGTTAAGAGGCGTAAGTCCTCTTAAAGGTATTTAGCGCTCAGAATTTTCGGAAGAAGTTTATTTCTTTCAGACAACAATTAAAGTGCCATCACTAAAAATAACGTTACACCTAACCATAAACCACACCTGTACAACGAAGTCGGTGTATCATGTACTTTTAAATGCAATTTGTTTGAAAACTGCATCTCAATTTATTTTTGGGGTATTAATTCTTTTGTAGTTTTTAATGCCATATATGTAATGGTGGCCACTGAAGAACTCCATTTCTGTAGAAAGTAAAGGTAAAATAGTACAGTAGGTACTATATCATTTCGTTGCCATTTTCTCGTAAGAGGCTACTTCAGTCAAATCAAAAGACGCGTTCGCTATTGCTGCTAATGCTAATCCTATGGAAGAAATCTATAAAGATATCTCAGTCGCATTTCAATATTTTTAAATGATTTTTTTTTCACTGGATAACTGAGATCAATGTGTATGCAGGCCGTTTTTCACTTTTTCGATTTTGATTGCAGATTTTTTTATGAGGATGCTTTTACTTTAGAAACCGGTTTCGAAAATGAAAGTGTCCTCATTAAAAATACCTGTAAACAAAATCGAAAAAGTAAAAAACGGCCTTTGTACAAATCGATCTCAACTATTCAATGAAAAAAAAAATCATTTAAAAATATTTAAATTCAAACGAGATATCTTTATATAAATGTCTTCCGTAGGATTAGCATTAGCGAACGCGTCTTTTCGTTTGACTGAAGTAGCCTCTTAAGGCTGTTTTCAACTGCTCTGCTCAACAAGCGCAAAACGTTTTGACACATTTACAAATCCATTTTTTAACGGAAAGATATAAAATTGGAAGACCTGACTAGGGAAGTGATTTGGAATCGACAGTGTTTTCCATTTTTTGATCAATAAATTGCATTTAATGATTGCATTAAATGCAAACAAATTGCATTTAAAAGTACAATGATATACCTATTGAGTTATAAGTGATTTTGATCACGTGACAAAAACGTTTTTCACCCTTCCTTGAGTGGTTATTCTTCTTTCGCGTGGAAATTCGATTCAAAATGCCCACTTTGACACTATTTTCTGAAAGATCTATTACGTTTGCAAGAAAACGAAAAACACAGTTTGATTACATATTTTCTGAACAACAACACCTGCTAGTTTCATGCATTTCCGAACAAAAATAAATTAAAACTTATGTCATAAAGTTGCCCTTTTGGATTTAAGAAACAGCCTTAACGAAATATGAGTGTTATTATGTCAAAAGCCTGTTCAAAAATCTTTCGTATAATACCCCATTCACCGTTGTACGTTTTTGTATGTGAATAGAAAAAGGGATGTTGACATCAGAAATAATATGTATGGATGATACTTAAGGCTGTTCTCAACTGCTCTGCTCAACAAGCGCAAAACGTTTTGACACATTTACAAATTCATTTTTTAGCGGAAAGATATAAAATTGGAAAGCCTGACCACGGAAGCGATTTGGAATCGAACTGTGTTTTCCATTTTTTAATCAAAAAATTAGCTATTGAGTTATAAGTGACTTTGATCACGTGACCCGGCATTTTTCTCCCCTTATTGACTGGATTTTCTTCTTTCGTTCGGAAGTTCGGTTCAAAATGCCAACTTTGACAGTATTTTCTGACAGATCTATTGTGTTTACAAGAAAGCGGAAAAAACAGTTCGATGACATAGTTTCTGAATAAAAGCACCTTCTAGTTTCAGGCGTTTCCGAATGAAAATGAATTGAAACTTATGTCAGAAAGTTGACCCTTTGGATTTGAGAACAGCCTTAAGAGCTTTACTATAATAATAAATAATTTTACTATACTTCACTCATGCGAAAACACCTGCTCGCTAATGTTAGTTCTACGGAAGAAATTTTTTTAAATATATCGTTCGCATTTCAGTATTTTTAAATGATTTTTTATTTTTCGGATAGCTGAGGTCGATCTCTACTAAAATCCTTTTTTACTTTTCCGATTTTTGTTGCAGGTTTTTTTTTTTCTTTTTTACTAGGATACTGTTACTTTTGAAACCGATTTTGAAAATCGAAGTATCCTAATAATCAAATCTCCCCACCAGTGGCCGAGAGGTTCTGCTCTCGAAGCTGGTAGACGGGAGGTGCTGGGTTCGATCCCAATCGCGCCTGTCTGCTTAATCGTTCGGAGTTTTCGTGGTTTTCTTCAAACCTTGGTTTTCGAAGCTTAAATACGGGTTAGGTTCCCTTAGAAAGACCCCACGGAGGGCATTCCCCCCGTTAGAGCCTATATCTCTCGTGCTGATAACTGAACTTCATAAACACAACCAACCTAATAATAATAAAAACCTATAAACAAAATCTTTAACAAAGGTTCATTATGGAGATCGACCTCGGCTATTCAATGCAAAAAAATCATTTAAAACTAATAAAATGCGAACGAGATAATATTTTTAAAAATTTCTTCCTTAGGATTAACATTAATAAGCAGGTGTTTTTGCGTGAGTGAAGTAACCCCTTAACCTAAAAATATAAGGGTAATTCAGTAGGTGCGCAAAAAATCCTATCCATTGATACTTCATTTATCGTTGTATACTACTACATATTAGTTAAATTCATTATCTGGCGTCAGCTGTGGGCAAAATATCTGATCTAATGATACCTCATTCTTCGTTGAGAAAATAGCTCAGAAAAAGGGATATTGACAACAGAAATAATAGATAAAAAAAGATGGTTTAAAACATCATAACTTTTGAAGCTGCATAAAATAGAACAAACTGTAGATTTTTGGAAAATATTTCTCTGTAATTTATGTAATTATTCCATTAACAAAGTTCACTATTATTTTTCCAAAATAAATAAATAATTGCTGCCTAACATGTTCTGGGAACAATTAAGTCCTGGTATGGCCCGGCCCGAGTATGAAGGGAAAAAATGTAAGGCTGAGCGCGGCCCAATACGCGTCTGCAGAAAAAGTCAAACACAGGCTCAGAAACGATGTATAACTAACTGCCTGATGCATATCTCTTCGCTGGACATGTTTAATTTCTGTATTGATGTTGTTAAGGCTGTTCTCAACTGCTCTGCTCAACAAGCTCAAAACGTTTTGACACATTTACAAACTCATTTTTTAACGGAAAGATATAAAATAGGAAAGCCTGACCATGGAAGCGATTTGGAATCGAACTGTTTTTTCTATTTTTTAATCAGTCAATTAGCTATTGAGTTATAAGCGATTTTGATCACGTGACACGACATTTTTCTCCCCTTATTGACTGGCCCCACCAGTGGCTGAGAGGTTCTGCTCTCGAAGCTGGTAGACGGGAGGTGCTGGGTTCGATCCCAATCGCGCCCGTCGGCCTAATCGTTCGGAGTTTTCGTGGTTTTCTTCGAACCTTGGATTTCCAAGCGTTAATACGGGTTAGGTTCCCTTAGAAAGACCCCCACGAAGGGCACTCTTCCTGGGCCTATATCCCTCGTGCAGATAATTGGCCGTCATAAATACAACCAACAACCAACCCCTTATTGACCGAATTTTCTTCTTTCGTTCGGAAGTTCGGTTCAAAATGCCAACTTTGGCCGTATTTTCTGAAAGATCTATTGCGTTTACAAGAAAACGGAAAAAACAGTTCGATGACATAGTTTCTGAATAACAACACTTTCTAGTTTCAGGCGTTTCCGAATAAAAATGAATTAAAACTTATGTCAGAAAGTCGAGCCTTTGGATTTGAGAACAGCCTTAAGGGTGTATTCGAAAAAATATTTTTCCAACCTCAACAGCTCGAAATTTTCTGAGACATTTTCAGACTCATTTTTAAAAGTAAAAACATGAAACTTGCTGAGGTGATTTTTGAAGAGATGTATGATGAAGAGATGGCCGTGTGATCTCATTTTTCGCTCAATTAATTTAGAATTTGAGTTTTAAACAATTATTTTCTGATGACCATTTTTTTCATTCAAAGATCTCCCGCTTCGAAAAATTCAGTTCAAAACATCAACTTGAAGAGATGTAAGATGAAGAGATGACCGTGTGATCTCATTTTTTGTTCAATTAGAATTTGAGTTTTAAACAATTATTTTCTCAGTATGATCATTTTTTTCATTCCCAGATCTCCCGCTTTGGAAAATTCGGTTCAAAACACCAACTTGAAGAGATGTAAGATGAAGAGATGGCCGTGTGATCTCAATTTCGCTCAATTAATTAGAATTTGAGTTTTAAAGAATTATTTTCTTAGTATGACCATTTTTTACATTCCCAGATCTCCCGCTTCGGAAAATTCGGTTCAAAACACCAAATTTGATAGCATTTTTCACAATATTTTCTGCATTTATCAAAAAATCGAGAAGTACGGCACATTAAGCAGTTTCTAAATAAGAGAATTTCCCAGTTTGATGTGTTTGAGAGCAAAAATTAATTTAAAAAGGATTTAGGAAATAAGCAGTTTGGAAGTGCAAGATATTTATAATTGTTTTCTCGGCCCAGCAAGGCCCACTGAAAATAGTTCGTATTTTGTCGGCTTAGTCCGGCCCTTTTAAATTTCTTATATCGGGCTGGGCACTCCGCTTAATTTTTTATCAGTTCGGTCGGCCCGCTTAATTTTTTATCGCCACGATCCGGCCCGTTTATATTTTTATATTAGCTTGAAAGTTTGTCTTCATTTTGTTGGTCCGTGGCCGTCCATGTCTCTAATGTAACCCCTTAAAGTTGTACTAAAAAAAATGTTTTTCCACCCTCAATATTTCGAAATTTTCTGACTCATTTTTAAAAGTAAAAACATGAAACTTGCTGACGTGATTTTTGAAGAGATGTATAAGAGGCCGTGTGTTTTCCTTTTTCGCTCAATTAATTAGAACTTGATTTATAAACAGTTGTGTAGATGTGGGTTAGGATAAACTCTTTGACACTTAAACAATCACATTTTTAATAACAATCACACACAAAATATGTACAATTCGCGTAAAGCGCATAATACGTTTGAAACATACATATTTCCATGAAAACATCTCTAGGTGAGATACATTTCGATAACACTCCAAAACTCTACTTAAACCCGAACAATCATAATTACATACATTCACTTCACTTCATGGTTGGCAAAATATCTCAGGATATTTTGCCGACAGTGGCAACAGCGCCATCTATATGCTATAAAAATATGGGAAGGCAGTCATTTTGTTACAACCTCACCCTCTGGTTCCGCGGACGTCCCGGTGAGGAACCAGTAACTTTTTTAGGTGGTCTGACACGTTTCCTAATTGGTGCAACAGGTACAATGTCAGAGTCATTACACAGTTTTAAAGCTGAAGTATGACATGTAGCAAGCGGTTCATTTGGATTGTCCATGCTTGCTATAACAAATGTGGTGGGTGGTTTTTGAGTTAAAATAATGTATGGTCCATCACGTTTAGGCATGAACTTTGCAGTTTTGTTGCTAGAAGCTTTACTTACTGGATGTAAGTCAACACAAACCTTGTCTCCTGGAGCAAAACAATGTCCTGGTTTTCTTTTAAGGTCAGCGTATTTCTTTCTTTGATCTTGCTTAGCTTCAACTTTGTCTTTAATTTCTTTGGTGAAGTTTGCAAATTTCTTGAGGTATGATGTAATTTCAGGTACAAAATTGTCATTGTGAATTACAGCACGAATGTCGTGTTGAACATCGTCTGTCGTTCTTAATTTTCTCCCAAATTGTAAAATTGCTGCTGTTTCTCCAGTGGTGTCACACTTAGCAGTATTCATTGCAAAACGTATTGTTGGAAGTTTCCCTTCCCATGAACAGTGGTCATTCTCTACTAATATAGCCAATCTCGGCTTGAGATCTCTATTTTTTCTCTCCACAGGGTTTGCCTGAGGATGATATATGGGAGTTGGGTTTTGTTTGATACCTAAAAGAAAACAAAGTTGTTGCATCACACTACTAACAAATTGGGGTCCGTTATCACATATTATACGTCTGGGTAGACCATATCTAAGGATAACTTCTTCGAGCAAAGTAGTGGCACATTGTGCGGCAGTAGCTTCTGTATGGGCAAATAGTTCAATCCATCTTGTTGCACAGTCTTCTACTATGAATATCCATTTTTTACCATTCTTACTTTTTGGTAAAGGGCCAAAAAGATCAATTGATAGAACTTCAAATCGTTGTGAATACACTGGTGTTTGTAACAAACCGGATGGTTTTAGATTAGAAGGTTTATACCTGTTACATTCAGCACAATTTTTGACGTAATCTGCAATGTATGAACGCATTCCAGTCCAATAATATCTTTTGGATATTCTATTTGATGTACCTTCAGCACCGTAGTGACCAGCCGTAGGTGAGTCATGGTGTTCTTTTAAAATTCCCCCCCCCCTTTCATGTGGGGGGACTACTAGTTGTGCTTCTTCAGATTCCGAAGTTGGGGAATACCTGTATAAAACTCCTTGGTTCACAATATAACCACGTTTAGTCCAGTCTAGCGTTTTTTCTTCATCTTCGAAACTTTTAATAATTTTCTTTAATTCTTCATCTTTCATTTGTTCAGCACGTAGATCACTAGGCATTTTAGCAGAAATATCAATCATTATGGTGCAAATATCACAATCTTCTTTACTGATATGATCACACGCAGGACGAGAAAGCATGTCAACTATGACGTTCGCTTTACCTGGAATGTATTCTATTTTCACATTAAATTCTTGCAACTGTAAAGCCCATCTGGCAAGTCTTCCAGAAGGTGACTTTAAACTCATGAGCCATCGGAGAGGCTGGTGGTCGGATGCCACAGTAACTTCTGTTCCATCAATGTATTCCCTAAATTTATTAAGAGCCCAGGCAACAGCAAGAGCTTCCCGTTCCGTGGTGTGATAGTTGTGTTCTGCAGGAGTCAGTAATCTACTGGCTACTCAATCGGATGCTCTTCCGCACCTTTACCCCAGAGAAGTACTGCTCCAAGAGCATAATTGCTTGCATCGGCTCGAATGATGAAGGGTTTTGTTTCATCAGCCTGTTTCAATATTGGTGTTGAAACCAGGCGTTGCTTCAAGGTTTGAAATACATTTTCTTCATCGGCCCCCCAATGCCATTGTACATTCTTCTTAGTGAGGTTACTAAGCGGTCTGGATATTTCTGCAAAATCTTGTATAAAACGGCGATGCCATGAACATGTCTGCAGAAATGATTGCAGTTGTTTTATATTCTTGGGAGGCGGGATCCTCACAATAGCATCAATTTTCCCAGGATCAACTTCTAGGCCATTTGGAGTGATCCAGTGTCCAAAGTACTTTACTCTGGTACATGCAAAGTTGCATTTTTCTCGATTTGCAGAAAGTTTCCATTTGTCTAATCTTTGAAAAACAGCTTCAAGGTCAGATAGATGTTGTTCAAAACTTGATGATAAAATAATGAGGTCATCAAGGTAAGAGAGAATATTTACATCTGAGAGTCCGTTGCGAAAGTTATTCATCGTTCTCTGAAACGTTGCAGGAGCGTTACGGAGTCCAAAAGGCATTCTTCGAAAGCGGTATGTTCCGAGAGGACATACAAAAGCAGTTTTATCACGATCAGGCCCATAGACACTCACCTGATGGTAGCCAGCATTCAGATCCAGAGTGGTCATGAACTAGGCAGTCTTTGCCTGATGTAGAAGATCGTCCATACGAGGAAGTGGATAGGTATCCGGTATAGCCCCCTCATTGAGCTTCCTGTAGTCTACACATAGACGTACACTACCATTTGGCTTAGGAATGAGCACGATTGGTGCAGAATATGGAGATTCGCATTGCTCAATAATTCCTTTGGCAAGAAGATCATCAATTTCTGTTTTCAACAACTCTTTCTTAGCTGGTGATAACCTGTAAGGTGGTAATGATATTGAACGATGTTCTCTAGTGTTTATGTGATGTTCGACGATGGGTGTTGCTTCTCCCCCTGGTTGAAAGGTATTGGAAAATTTTTCAAGCAAGTCATTAAGTCTCTTTCGTTGTATTGCAGATAGGTTTTGACCTTCATATTCTCTTAACATAACTGTGTTAACTTTTACATATGGTGTTGAGATTTCAGACGTCGTTTTGAAAGGATCATCAACAAAAGGAATTTAATATCTTGGATTGTTCTGGAAATACCAACTTTGGCTTCGCATATCCAACACAATCCCCATTTTATTCAAAAAATCTATGCCTAACAATGTTCTATTTCCGGTGGCTTCGGGTAACGCAAAAATCGTTCTATTAGTTTTACGACCTTCTATTTCAACAGTGATTGTTGCTTGAAGAACGTTAGTTTCTTTTCGTAAGCCATCAGCAAGCGTTATACTTACACTGATCTTTTCAAACAAAGTTCCTTGGTCACGGAGAAGCTTGAACAACATTTCCCCAGCAACACTCTCAGAAATGAATACTCAGATTTCACGAAATTTTCTTTGTTTTTGACGAAATAGTTTCCTGGAAAATGCTACGAGCGAACATTTCGTGATGAAATTAGTTTCTTCACTTGCTTGACGATATAAATTTCGTCAATCGTTTCGTCAAAAGAGGGCTGGTGGCGCCATCTCTCAATCAGTTTGGAAGCTCCATTATTCGACACGGGGAAAGAAAAAAAAATCACCCCTCTCTTTCCCCGGCGTGATTCGAGCTCACGACCTTTCGTATGGGAGGTCGCTGTTCTTCCAACCTGGCTGCTGGGGACTTGAAAGTGTCTGCTTTTAGACTGGTATAATGAATTCTACTTCGTGTTTTATTTTTATAACGTAGATTGCAATTTTATCGGCGCTGCTATATTTTCTGAAAGTTTTAAGGAAAGCTAATTTATTTTTATGGTTTTCTCGTATCAATGAATAATTATAATATGGCTTGATTAAATAATTTACAACTGAAATTTTCTTTGATCAATGGATGATTAGAATATGGTCTGGTTAATTTGTTGCTCACAAATAATGAATTGTGAAGTGCATATTGCGAGAGATTTTATCACTTTGAGTAGGAGGATAAGATTTTAACACTTTACTGTTTATAAAGAGGAGAGGGATCAATTATGTTTATTTTTAATTTGATTGAAAACATAATATACTTCTTAAAAAAAAAAAAAGATATCCTAGAAGTTTGAAATTTTATTTACCTAATTTTCTTATTGAATGGTTTTGAAAAACACAGGAAATTTATTCTTTTCGAATTAAAACATAACGAACGACAACATATAAATAAAATAATAATAATATTAATAAGCGTTCCTAAAAATTCTAACAGCTAAAAAAATAACTAATGAAGAAACAATAACTACCTATATTTCAGTATTTTCTGAAAAGCACTAAGTGCTGTTTTAAAATAAATTATTACAGGACTAACATAAACACGCAAATATCTGTTTGCTAAAATCCTAGGATTTGAGGAAATGTTTCCTTAAAATGCATCGAGTCTGACCGTGATTGAGGCAAAACTTTCGTCAAATATTTGAGGGTTTACGTTTCGTTAAAAGTCACGTGATGTTAATAGGAAATGATCGTCAAAAACGACGAAATACAGCTCGAGGATTTCTGAATCGTCAAAAGGGAGAGTTTTATTTCTGAGAGTGAATGGAATGAGTAGCTCCGGTATTTGCGCAAGCTACTCCTGTAATACCATTTACCTTAATATACAACGTAGGTGTTGCCTGTGTATTAATATAACAAGATTGGAGATGGAGGGAACTAAAATTTGCTGATTTTACTTGCGTAGATGGGGAACAATTAGGACATTTTGCTTTCACAAAACCTTGTTTCCCACAGCCATAACAGCTTATAATTGGACGCTTATCATCGTTTACAAAGCGTGAATTCGTATATTTTGAGGTAGGAGAAGTATTTTCGAAATTTCTAAAATGTTCACTAGCTTCATTTTTGGTTATCTGATTTTTCCAGAATTCCTGACCATTTGAATTTTTCGATAAAACATGTTTTTTTGTTTCACGCGATTTTGAATTACTTGCTGATTTTTGAAAAGGGGGTCTAATATTTTCATATATGTCAAGCTTTTCGGCCGACACGACAGGGTCCTTTAGTTTGTCCCAACCATCTAAATAATGATTTTTATATTCTGGTGGGCACTTTTTTAAAATCTGATCAGCGATTATTAGTTCTGAGAGCTTTTCAAATGAATTAACTTCTAATTTGGATAACCAACCTTCAAAATAATTTCTAATTTCAAAGTAAAAATCTTTCCAAGTAGAATTCTTTTTTGATGTCGGCTAAATAATACCCGAAACTTCTTCGCTGTTAATTTAAATCTTTTTAACAATATGTCACGAATATGTGCATAGTTTTTGAACATTTCTTCAGACTCTCTTGCTATAAGTTTAGCAATGTCGTTCGGAAGAACGGCGATTAATTGTGAGACCCAAAAATCTTTGGAAACATTTAACATTTTCATTTGACGTTCAAACATTGTCAAGAAGAACGACATATCATCTTTTTCCGGATTAAATGGTGGTAGGATGTTTTTAATATCTATACGCATTTGGTCCATTTGATTTTGTGGTACAGTTGTCGCGGTATGGTTTTGAGCTTGCAGATTAAGTTTTTCTAACTCATAAGCTCTTTCCTCTGCGATACGTTTGTCCTCAACCCTTTGTTTTTCTATGCTCTCTTGTTTTTTCCTATTTTGTTCTTTTATGCTCTCTTGTTTTTTTTCTATCTTCCACAATAGCAATAAATGCCTCTTTTACAAATTGTTCAACGTCTTTAAAAAGGACGCACTTCATAATTTTTTCACGCAAGACTACTATTTTATCATCTGCATCTACCTCAAGCTTTAATTCGCTAGCCAAATTATATAAATCAATTTTTTTTTCCTTTAGAAAGAAACGCCATCTTTTCTCAAATCAGTTAAATTTATGCTTAAATTACAAATTATATGCAATACTTGACCCATTAAATAATCAAATAACAAAACAACTACCTTCCCCTTGCAGGTAAATATGCCTAAACTTCCATAAATAATTGATAATGCATAGAAGAAATAATTAAATACCATACTAAAATCTATATCTAATTAAACATGAGCTCATGTAAATATTAATGCAAAGATATTATTATCAGTTAATATGCAACTTTTTACCAATATAACTTACCGTATAAAACTCTCATGAATGTCTAAATCATAAACTTTTAAGTATAACAAATACCATGGATAATTTGATGTGAAAAAAAATTTTCATTCACAAATAAATATGAAAGCAACGAAATATCAAAATAAAGTACTTACTTACTTCTTTAAAATAATCAACATGAAAAAAAAAAAAAAAAAAAAAAATCGAACGTTACTGAAATTACTTTTCTTTTCTAATATACTACGCTGTGCACAGTTAAAACAAATAATCATAAAATCACTTACTCAAATAACATTGCATTGAGAAGAAAAAAAAATATTACCAAAAGAAATTATATAACTCGTTCCCTTTCAAAAAATTAATCTTTCATAATACTCTTAAAGAAGAACAAAACAAAAACAAAACAAAACAAAAAAAACACATACATAAAACAGCATTAAAAAAAAATAATAATGATCAGCAGAGCTAGCAGAGCTAGCTAGCAAAAAACAGAAAAACAAAAAAAAAATTTTCAACTTTTTACCGGTAAGAAAACAAATTTATCTTTAGATAATCATTCGATGTCACATGACAGTTTCAGATTTCTTTTAAAGCACACAGAATAACGTCGCTAGCAGACACTGAAAGTTATTCCGAAAACATTTTAGAATTGTGTAAAGAATTTCCGATGATCACAAACAGCAATTATGTAACAAACTCGAATTTTTTTCTTTTTATCACTTTTAACAGCACACTTTTACATTGCGAACTCTTGAAGCATATCTCACACAGAATTATTCCAGGAGAATGGCACTAATATGTAAGAAATTGCTTTATTGTCAGGAGACAATATTTTGAACCGGCTAGGGCGGATACTTTTTTTCCACTTGAAACGATGCACTGATGCACACTTTAGAACAGAAGCGGTTCTTTTTTACTTTAAACCATTCTTGAAATGACGATTTCTCACAATTCAGAACCTAGGTGATTCTTTTTTATTCACTTGCCAGGGCGACAATTCACTTTGGAACCAAAGCACTTTTCTTGAAATTATGCTTTCACATTCACAGAATTGAGAATGGTTTCTCAAACTTATTTAGAATCGGGGCGATTCTTTTGCTCCATTTACTTTATCGCTAGGATGACGATTTCGTTTTCGTTTAAAGAAGATTTTTTTTTACGTTGGGCGCCATTTTGCGTCGATGTGGGTTAGGATAAACTCTTTCGATACTTAAACAATCACATTTTCAATAACAATCACACACAAAATATATACAATTCGCGTAAAGCGCATAATACGTTTGAAACATACACATTTCCATGAAAACATCTCTAGGTGAGATACATTTCGATAACAAACCAAAACTCTACTTAAACCCGAACAATCATAATTACATACATTCACTTCACTTCATGGTTGGCAAAATACAGTGGCAACAGCGCCATCTATATGCTATAAAAATATGGGAAGGAAGTCATTTTGTTACACAGTTATTTTCTCAGTAGTATGACAATTTTTTTCGTTCCCAACTCTCTCGCTTAGGAAAGTTCGGTTCAAAACGCCCACTTTGATAGCATTTTTTGCAATATATTCTGCCTTTATCAAAAAATTGACAAGCACGGCACATTATATAGTTTCTGAATAAGAGAATCTGCCAACTGAATGCGTTTCAGAACAAAAATGAATTTAAAAATGAATCAGATTGTAATACACCCTTAAATTTGTACAGTATATTAGCATGTCAAAGGAAGCTGTAAAGAGGTCAAGTTTAGAACATTTTATATATGTTATAGTATTTCTTCTTTCTGATCAGAAAATAATTTAATAAAGATTTTAAAATGTTTATACACGACAAAAAAGACAGTAAGACAGATCCAAAAAAGCCGTTACAATTTTAGAGATGTAGTTCTAAATGCAAAAAAAAAAAAAAAAAAAAAAAAAAAAAAAAATGAATTTAAAAATGAATCAGATTGTAATACACCCTTAAATTTGTACAGTATATTAGCATGTCAAAGGAAGTTGTAAAGAGGTCAAGTTTAGAACATTTTATATACGTTATAATATTTCTTCTTTCTGATCAGAAAATAATTTAATAAAGATTTTAAAATGTTTATACACGACAAAAAAGACAGTAAGACAGATCCAAAAAAGCCGTTACAATTTTAGAGGTGTAGTTCTAAATGCAAAAAAAAAAAAAAAAAAAGAATTTAAAAATGAATCAGATTGTAATACACCCTTAAATTTGTACAGTATATTAGCATGTCAAAGGAAGTTGTAAAGAGGTCAAGTTTAGAACATTTTATATACGTTATAATATTTCTTCTTTCTGATCAGAAAATAATTTAATAAAGATTTTAAAATGTTTATACAAAACAAAAAAGACAGTAAGACAGATCCAAAAAAGCCGTTACAATTTTAGAGGTGTAGTTCTAAATGCAAAAATGCTGCAGATATTGTATTTCATCATATGAAAAGTTATTTTTCCCAAAATAGTTATTTTTTAAGTTACGAAATTAATATTTTGACATAGTGTCTAAATCCTATAAGTTGTAGTTAGAGGAACTTTATGCACTAAAAAACTAAAACAGAGTAAAAAAAAAATTCATTATTCTACGGCCAAAACGTACACAGTTAAGATACTTTGAATTTTATGAATTTGCGTGAATTTTGTGCCACAAAAAATTGAAAAAACTTGTTTATTTTCATTTTTGCTTTAAAAATTATTTTTCTCTCTCTAATATGAGGAGTTAAAGTTTATTAATGAGAGGTATACATTTCTGGCTACAGTTCAATTCATTATAGCTTAATTTTTCTTTTATTATCTTTGATAATTTGAGTTGAGTTATTCCTAATAATATTAGCTATAAATGATTCGACAAATAGAATAAAACTATTTAATCCTAAAATATAATCGCCATTTTTTATTTTCTTTTAGCATTCATAATAATACATTTTATAAGCATTTTTCTTATATTATTATATTATTATATTATTATATTATTTTCCTTTGATTAGTTTTCAATGATATATAAACTTTTTTTTGGCTTTTATGAGGTGTTAATTGTTATTTATGTGTTTATTTTTATTTTACTTTAAAAATTATTTTTCTCTCTCTAATCTGGGAGTTACAGTTTATTAACGAGAATTACACATTTAAGGCTACAGTTCCATTCATTATAGTTTGATTTTTATTTTGTTATCTTTGATAATATGATAATTTGAGCTATCCCGAATAATATTAGCAACTATAAAGGATTTGACACAGAATAAAACTATTTAATCCCAAAATATATTCGCCAGATATCTTTTTTTAATTTTTAGCATTCATAAACATAAGTTTTATAAGCATTTTTCTTATATTATTTTTCTTTGATTCATTTTCAATGATATACCGATATTTTTGGCATTTACGAGGTGTTAATTGTTCCACAAAAGTTTTATGAAGTATATTAAATCTCAGCTTATGCATTATATCGGTGTCACGCGTGTTAAACTCCTTTAACATAAAACTTATAAGTGTGTGTTAACTACATCAACAGGTGAATATGGTAATGCTGCAATAAATGCAGAATACAATACTAAGTTTACAGAGATCGGAGAGCAAGATAAACCATTTCCAAACCCACGAACCGTGCTAACGTTTTATGGTACTTCTATATAGTTGAACAGTGAAATGGAAACATTACCATAAGTTTATGCTTTCCCAAAGGAAAACTATAAATAAACCCAAGATAAATAAATGTGATTTCACTGTGGGAAAAAAAAAGTTGCTTTCATATGTTAGATTTTAAAATTAGAAAACTTTTTTAGAGCCTTTTTTTTTCTTTTTTTTTTTTACAGTAGATAATTGTACAGGTAAGGTATAGATGACTGAATAAATAACTAAATAAATAAATAAAAGAAAGAGTTGGTTGCCAGTGCATTTTCTTTATTTTTACATATTTATTTAATTTATTTTTTATTTTCGATGAAAGTGAATTCGTGAATGAATCAAAAAGTATAGCGAACATGAGTTTGAGAGTTTTCTTGGCAAGATAATAATGCTAAATTTTTATTATCTAAAGCTGAAGGATGTATTTTTAATATTATGCAGCAAAAGAAAAACAAAATCTGAAAAATACGGAAAGTTTTATACTCTAAAAAGAGTGTAAAAATATAAGAAATATTAAAAATTTAATGACAAATTAACTAGACTTTTCAGACTATACTTGCTGAAAAAATAATAATAATTACAATTTCTGTAATTTTTTCCTTTCCGATGAAAGTGATTTTGTGAATTATTAGTGAAAAAGCATTGCGATCGTGGATTTGAGATTATCCTTGACAGATAATTCTAAATTTTTATTTTCTCTAAAGCTGAAGGATTTATTTTTAATATTGCACAGCAAAAAAAAAAAAAAAAAAAAAAAAAAAAAAAAATTCTGTAAAGATACAGAAATTTTCTAAAAGGAGAGTAAAAATATAAAAACATAACATACCCAATGCTTAATGACAAATTAACTGGACATTTTAGACTAAACTCGCTGTAACCCCCCCCCCCCCCCCCCCCCTCCGATGTAAGTGATTTTGTGAATTGTCAAAAAGTACTGCGAGCGTGGAACAGATAATGATATTTTTTTTTTTCTTTAAAACTGAAGGATTTATTGAAGGACAAAATGCGGAGATTTTTACACTCTAAGAAGAGTGTAAAAATATGAAAGTGCCAAATGCTTATGACAAATTAACCGGGCTTTTTAAACTAAACTCACTGTTAAAAAAATAAAAAACCGTTGATTGCCAGTACAATTGCTATATTCCCCCTACCTCCTCCCTCCGATGAAAGTGATTTTGTGAATAGTCAAAAAGTATTCCGAGCATGAATTTGAGTTGTATCCTTGACAGATAATGCTAAATTTTTATTTTCTCTAAAGTTGAAGGATTTATTTTTATTATTACACTGCAAAAGAAAAAAAATTCTGTAAAAATGCGGAAATTGTACCGACAAAATACGGAAATTTTTACTCTCTAAAAGTAGTGTAAAAATATAAAAATACCAAATGCTTAATGACAAATTAACTAGACTTTTTAGATTAAACTCGCTGTAAATAATAATAATAATAATAATAATAAATCGTTGATTGCCAGCACAATATCTGTATATTTTTTTTTCCTTCAATGAAAGTGATTTTGCGAATAAGTCAAAAAGTTTTGGGAGTACCCTTGACAGATAATGCTAAATTTTTATTTTCTCTAAAGCGGAAGAATTTATTTTTACTGCTACACTACAAAAGAAAAAAAAATCCCTAAAAATACAGAAATTGTACTGACAAAATATGGAAATTTTTACACTCTAAAGAGAGTGGAAAAACTTAAAAAAAAGATGCCAAAATCTTAGCAAAAATTAAAAATTAACTTGAGTTTTCTCACTGTTATCGGACAAGGATATTTCTTAATTTCATATTTACTTCTTTCTGGAACATTCACAAAATCAGCGGAGAAAAAAATTTCTGTGAAAGTAGCAATCAACAGATTCACTTTATTTATATAATTTTTTACGAATTTCTTTTAGAATTTAACGATTTTTAACATTTCTTTTAATCATCATAAAGATGGCGTTAGATTTATGATAAAAGCCTCCGATTCATAGAAAACGGATGTTGTAATTATTAATAAGGAATTTTTTAGACGATTTATTTTGCCTTACACTCCATAGGACACAAATGGACAAGCATTCAAATTATTTAAAGGGAATTAAGAGAAAAAATTAAGAAAACTCCCCAAAAATAAATATAAGTAAATAAAACTGACTACGAACCGAAAACATAAAAAATTTGTCTCATCTGCACAAGCGGAGGGCGCTTAAATAAGGCAGTTAAATACACTGGTTATCAAAAATTAAGGAAAAGTCACAAAATGCTAATTTTCAAATACGCGAACACTCAAAAGGAAATAATATAATTCGAGTAATTACTATCTCTACAACACAGCTAGTCCATATAACATCTCATTCATGTCACACATGGTCACAAATGTCACAGTCACTACGGTGAATAAAAAAAAATAGGAAATCCCATACATCTCATTATGAGTCTCAAATGATCACTATATGTGACTCCACTGAGACGTCACTGTGACTGCTGCTTTGGGACGAGTCATCATGTGACTTTACAATGTAGTTACATTGTGACTCTCATGTGACTGTCATTTGTAGACTCAATTTCAAAGTCATCGTGAACGCTGCATTTTGATAAGTGTCAAATAATGTCACATTAAAGTCACATGATGACTTTCAGGTGACAGAGAGACTACTGTGAAGTCACAATTGTACTCTTTTGGGAAAAGTCTCCATGTGACTCTAATATGATATTATTTGGTGACTTATCATAATGCAACGTTCATGATGACTATGAAATTTAGTCTCAAAATGACAGTCACATGAGAGTCACAATTTAACTACATTGTAAAGTCACCTGGTGACTCATCCCAAAGCAGCAGTCACATTGACTTCTCAGTGGAGTCACATATAGTGATCATTTGAGACTCATAGTGAGATGTATGGAATTTCCTATTTTTTTGCTTCGCCGTAGTGACTCTGACACTTGTGACCATGTGTGACATGAACGAGATGTTACATAGGCTAGCTGTGTTGTAGAGATAGTAATTACTCGAATCATATTATTTCCTTTTGAGTGTTCGCGTATTTGAAAATTAGCATTTTGTGACTTTTCCTTAATTTTTGATAACCAGTGTATATATATGTATATATATATATATATATATATATATATATATTACCATTAATTAAACATAACCTGCCACCGTCATTTATTATGAATTAAAGCTGTAAGTATTAAAAAATATTATAAGAATTATTATGGAAGAAAAAAGAAAAAAGTGGACACCGACAAAAATTGAAAAGCTTATACATTGAATTACGTTATCGAGGGCACAGAATTCAATGATATAAGCAAAATGGTTGTTTTCTGTGGGAAAAATAAGCTAAAGCTAAAATTAATTTTCCCCTGTGCCCGAACAACCACTAAAATCAAGTGAATTGATTAAAAATGAAAGCAGAATAGAAACAAATAATATGAAATGGAAGAATCAATAAAACGTATTTAAATATTTATAGGATATAAAATAGAAATAATAAACACCATACCGATTAATATTTCATTATTTTACAAAAATCCATGTGCTATATATATATATATATATATATATATATATATATATATATATATATGTGCGTGTGTGTGTGTGTGTTTGTGTGTGTATTATTTTTATTAGCTGCGGAGTGGCTGTTATTTTCAGCCATCGGAAAAATTATGTTAGATTTATGATAAAAACGCTCCGACTATGGTAAGATAAAAAATCTTGTATGTCATAACGGCGTTGTTTTCTTTTCTTTTTTGAATGTGTTTTCGCAAATTGTGAATAAGTACGGACTTTTGTTTTCCAGCTCTTAATTCTGTAGCCACTACTGACTATAGTCGGGATAGATAACTATAATTTTTCAAGACTCCAACTTTTAAGTATTTTTGTAACCACTATTTTTAAATAGAAATCTTCGCCTTATTTAGTTTCAGAATTTGTATGATTAAATAGGGCGAAGATTTCTTTCAAATATAGTGGCAGCAAAGTGTAATCTTGCCAGCCAAGCATGAAAGCGAAGCCACGATGTGCTACTGTTCGCTTATGATCTTTTAACTTTTGCAATTACTGAAACCGGCTGCTTGAGAAGATTCAGTTTATTCAGTGGTTTTGCAAATTCATAACGATAGCAATAGCTATTGGATTATGATCTTTTGCCTTTGCATACTAATGAAGGTAATTTGCGACATATAGATTTGAGTAAAAGATTGCTATATGCAAGTTGGATAAAACAAATTTTCGTTCAGTGCCACAATCATTCTTCGAGCAATTATGTCAGAGACAATGGCTTAAATCAATATTGAATAATGAGAATTATGAAAAGACGCAGTGGCACCAACTTATATGGGACCCAGGGGCGCGAGCCCACCCAATAATTTGCTCTCTCCGCCCACACAATTTCTAATGATTTATTTCGTGATTTATTTATTTATTCATTTAATCGCCGAAATACAATTTGGTTTTATTGACGTTCTCAAACTAATTTTGCTTGAAAAATAGTAACGAAATCAATTAGACTTACAGGAGTTACTGAACATCCCTTCAACGGTTATGTAGTTAAATTTCCCTTAAAAACAAATTTCCTGCATATTTTGCCATCTGTTTTAATGTCTTGAATCAAATGTATCTTTTTCTTGACATTTAATTTTTTGCACTTTCAATAGTTAGCAATTTTTATGCTACACTCTAAATTAGAAGGAGTGACTATTCACTCCGGAGGAGTGAATAACCACTCCATCGCACAGTCAAAATATGCCCAACCTCTTTAGAGTGACTATTCACTCTGAGCAAAAGTGGAATTTTTGACACTCTGAAAGAGTGAATACCCACTCTTAGGAAAGTGAATAGTCACTCTAACCAGGGGTAGATAATCACTCTTTCGGAGAAGTGACTTTTCACTCTTGCTGAAGGAGTGCGTTTTTTCACCCCTGGTAGGAGTGAATAGTCACTCTTTCATAGGAGTGAATGTTCAATTTTTATGCAGCGAATTATTTTTAATGCTGTTTTATGGGTATTTTAAAAGAATCACATCTTTTAGAGCATGCAATGAAAATAAATGCAAGCGTGGTAAAGATTGGAATAAAATGTTTTATTGACAATATTTATTTAATTCATAGTTTGTAACATTAATTCAACTTTTAAGGAAAAACTCAATTGAAGTTCGCTGTAAAAAAACGGAGATTCTACTGGCAACCGAGTTGCCAGTACTATTTCCGTATTTTAACGCCCCCCCCCCCCATAAATTCCAGAAATCAGTATTTTTACAGAATTTTTCCCCCATAAATTACAGAAATGTTTTCCGTTTTTCTGGAATTTATGAGAGAAAATTTCCGTTAAAATACGGAAATAGTACTGGCGTCTCGATTGCCAGTAGAATCTCCGTTTTTTAGTTCGTTTTTCTTTACAGTGTTACACGTGAATTAAATTAGATTGCTGACCAAAATAAGAAAAAAAAATCTAAAATATTTTATTACAACCTTATCCCTTGCGTTTGCTTTCATTGCATGCCCTATAAATATATGATAATTTTAAAATGCCCAATTTTAAAATAAAGTTTTGTTTTAAATATAAAATCTTATCTTTTTACTGCATTTTTTAAGCAAAATGTCGCTATTTTGAAGTCCTATTCTTCTAAAATATTTTTAATTTAATGTTTTTCAACTGACATCTTTTTTTAATAAGTTCTATGCTCGATCTAAGTAATTAAGAATGTGTAAGTTTTTTTATGTGTTGTGGTTTGTCATTGCTTTATTAAATATGAACATAGAGTCTAGAATTTTATATTCTCTGGAATATGTATCTATTTTTCTTTTAAACATATTCCTTAACGTAATTTTGATTTCGAATTTTCTGCCGCTATTGCTGTAAAACGGATATTAATACAACTCTTATTTCTAGAACGACATGATAAGCAATATTTATTTAATTTTTTTAATCTCGTATATATTGTAATTTGTGAATATAAGCTAAATAGATTTGATATGTTTTACAGGAAAAGACTGATCTGGGAAATAGTAAAAAGAAAAAACAATGACTACATATGTACTGTTCTTATTGTTTGCAAAACATTTTTAATGCAAAAATTAGTTATTTATCTCTTTAAAATATCTTCAATCTTATATTATATAAGTGATACTATGAACTTAAAAAAATATATACTAAAGCAGTTTTATATATAGACATCGGGCATAAAAAAACGCTTTATTTCAATGCTTAAATACCACGTTTTATTTTTTAGTGCCAATAATTACGTGTATGAAAAGCGTAGAAAATGCGTTTACAATAGAAGGAAATTTAATAACTGATTCAGAGTGTCTATAATTAAATGTTTGATTAAAATCACAAACAGCAAAAAAATGCTTACCTACAATTTAAGAAAGTAAATATACGAATTTGAAAAACACTAAAAATAATAATTAGTATTTTATAATTGTACTATTAAACAACAACAAACTACAATAGATGAATTAAATGCATTATTAGATTTAACAATTTCTCAAAAATCCTTCCATATGTTATAAGAAATTCCTATTATTTTATAAATTTGGCAAATGTTAAATCTGGAAACATTGGTATGAAGATTTAGGATTTTAAATAATAATTTAAAATATTATTAGTAATTAAAAAAAAAAAAAAACTTTCAAAAGTTTCGCTACTGTAACATGTAAAAAGACATTTTCCCAGTATAATGCTAATTTCGAATCTGAAACCGTTTCGTAATATCATAATAATCAAATATCATATGTAACTCCAAAATAATAATGACGATAAATATTGTAAGTGTTAGTAATCAGAAAACAGTAAGAAACTGAAAGAAATGCAAATCACTGTACTGTCTCAACACATTTTCAAGCTCAAGTAACTGTAAATTAATGTTTACATTCATTCTACTATGAATGTAGGCATGAATTAATCTCTGCGTCAGCAATTTTTTTTCCCTAGCGAAGGCAGATTAAAATATTTTACATCACAGTATCGAATAGGAAAATATCGCTTCTGAAAACAATTCCAGATCAGTGTTTTTCCTATATAACATAAAACTATTTAACTCATGTTCATAATAGACAAAACAGGAATAAAAGATTTAAATTAAATTAGACTACTTTCTTTTAAGTTCCATAAATAATCACTTTAATAATATCAGTGTAAATCCGTGTCTTTAATAATATCCGCACATCCTAAAATGGTGGACGTCTTTCTGTTATCTTAAAAAATTCGTTGTAGACTTGGTGTTCTAATTGGCTGATGGGTCACTCCTTCTTAGATTGACTATTCACTCTAAGCAGGAGTGAATAGTCATTCTAAGAAGGAGGGACTATCCACTCTTGAAAAGGAGCGTAAATCCCAAGGTTACATTATGAAATGGAGTTTTTGAAAATTAAGAAGTGACATATTTTGGTGCTTTCCATTATTTTACTCCATATGTAGAGGTTCAAAGTTGATCGGAAAAATTTTAAAGTGCATAATGCCAGTCTTTCACTCTCCTCAGTGGAGTGAGATATTTCACTCTCGACAACGGATTGATATATTTCACTCTCGACAATAGAGTGAAATATCTCACTCCTTTATAGGGAGTGGAAAATTGCACTCTTTAAGGGTGTATTCGAAAAAATATTTTTCCGCCCTCAACAGCTCGAAATTTTCTGAGACATTTTCAGACTCATTTTTTAAAGTGAAAACATGAAACTTGCTGAGGTGATTTTTGAAGAGATGTATAAGAGGCCGTGTGATTTCATTTTTTCGCTCAATTAATTAGAATTTGAGTTTTAAACAATTATTTTCTCAGTATGACCATTTTTTTTTCACTCCCAGATCTCCCGCTGCGGAAAATTCGATTCAAAACACCAACTTTGATAGCATTTTTTACAATATTTTCTGCATTTATCAAAAAATTGAGAAGCACGGCACATTAAGCAGTTTCTAAATAAGAGAATTTCCCCAGTTTGATGTGTTTGAGAGCAAAAAATAATTTAAAAATGAATCAGGAAATAAGCAGTTTGAATCGGAATACAAGGAGTGTATTTTAATAAGGAGTGTATTTTTATAACATTCACTCCAAAAAGAGTGAAAATGCCTGTCATTCTTTTAAAGAGTGAACTTTTCACTCCTCTCAATTTTAGAGTGTATTTATAATAAATATTAATATAGTTATATAAGAAAGAGCTAATTAGAGTATAATTTAATAAAGTTATTTATTAAATTGTAATTAAATTGTAATAATTTTATATTTTACTTAGAAAAACCACAATTTTACTTTGAATTATCCGCTTTAGTCATTCGCTCTTCCCTCGCCATTCTCTTTAAACACGCGTACTAAGGGGAAAATGCATATGTTATTTTGCTCAACATTTTCTGAGCCTATTCGATATTTTTCTAAAGTTGGCGTTACTGGAAGACAGCCATAAATTTTAGCAACGTATTGCAATCCAAGATGCACAATACTTTAAAGGGGGAGGGAAGGCGAAAGATAGCAAAAACTTTACTTCTAATTAAATACACAATAAAAGAAAAGTGCCGTTTTAATTCATATCAAGTTCTTTGTAATTGTATGTAATGTATTTTGTCATAAGGGGAAGTCTACAAATAAAAATTGAATGTAACTGTTAAAAGTTTAAAAGAAACAACATAATTTTATTCCATATATCAGCTCCGCATGCCAAAAAATGTGGGAATACAAATTGGCATAATTTTGAAATATAAGTTAGTGAAATATAAGTTATTGAAGAATGAGTCAATAAATGTTTAAGATAAGATGCCCGATATTTAGACATAACGAGAAAAATAATAAATGTATTTCATTACTTTTTGTTTTATATGATATTTTGTAGAAAAACATAACGAGCATGCATATTTTGTATAAATATGTTTTTGTAATGTTAATTATTAATTAATCACTGCAAATAGAGGCGTCTTACATTTAGACACATATGTGTCTGAAAAAGAATTTTAGACACATAAGTGTCTTAATCTGGAAATTTGAAACAACGTTGTTGAAACAGTCCGATATGGGGGTAATGACAAGAAAAAGTTCATTTGTACGAAAGCCTGATATTCTTTCATTTCTGCTTTCAATAAATAAATACCAGATGTTGCTAATTTAAATAAAAAAAAGTTATATATATTTGGATCGAAACTATCTTAACAGATGTAAATCATTCTTTTACCGGTACCATATTGTAACAAATGAGGCTTACCTTATTGTAATAAATGAAGATTAGTTATTTTTTTTGCATTGGTTTTTATCTTCAACACGATACAAAAACCTTTTTTTCATAATTTGGTAGTCAGCTATATTGAGTAACTTACGTAAAAAAGGCAGTCGAATATAAAAAAAAATTAAGAAATATAAGTAGTGATATAATGAATTGAATTCTAGTTGTTAAATGTAGTTGGGTGATAAGAGATTTTCCACAAATTGCCAACCGACAATTGTTATCACCAATTACATTATGAATTTTCACTATATTTTACGGTCTGTTTATATATAGTCTGCTCTATATAGCTTACCAAATTATGAAAAAACAAAGTTTTGGGATTATTTGCAAATGCGCAGTTAAACAATACATACAAATGCATACATACAATGCATACAAATGCAAATTTCATACAAATGCTCATATTTTAGCAAATATTCAATATATTAAATTTTTAATTGCAGTATAATGTTTTTACTGCTTTTTGTCAAGTTTTCGGAATTATGCATACATTTTATGCATATAAACAAAAAACATTTGAATTTTTTACAGAAACGTTTTATATCTGTACGAACAGGCGTGCTATTCTTATACAAATGCATAAAAATGTTGAACAGGGCCCACATAATCGTATGCTATAGTGATGGAGAATTTAGAACATTTTCTGCTACAAGGTGATTGCAAATATTTTTTTCTTTACTCAATTTATTGCTGGCTCCCTAATTGCCCTCATGACTTAATATCTTTCACTGAAAAATATCAGGTCGAACATGTTTTTTACATTCCCGAAGCTCACGAACGGTTCAACAAAATGTCTATAATGGAAAGTGTCCGATGATTTTGCTCAATTTATGAGCATGATTGTAATTTTCCTTCACCGTATGAAAATTTAAATTTGATATATACTAAAAATTGCTGTATTAAATTACTTTAGTAGATGTTTCGTGAAAAGAACTGTTTTGAAATGTTTTCTGATTGCATTAAAAATACTTATTCACACATGTGAAGCTTGTTCCAGTAGAGCGCCGATTATCGGAACTCCTGTTAACCGAACTTCCAATTATCCGAACAGCCTATTTCTCTCAAAGAAAATTTTTTTAACCGAACTTCCAGTTATCCGAACAGCCTGTTTCTCCCGATTTTTTTTCAAGCCGAACTCCCAAATATCCATTGGCTTGGAATAAAATTTTAAATAATTGAAAAATTGATAGTGGATCAGAAAACGAGGAATGTAAAACAAGGAGATGGGAAGAAGCTATGAAGAAAATGAAATTAAAGAGTGGTTAAATAGTGAAGTACATGACCCTGGATATCAGATTTTAAATTATGATGATATTGTGGATGAGATTCATGATGAAAAAGAAATTGATGAAAATGAAAACGAACGCTCTGAAAAGAACCCGGGTCCATCATATAACGAAGCATTTGAATGCTTGGAAACAGCTATGAAACGGTGAAACTATGAAACGGCTCAAACGGTGGAAGAACGTTGATCCTATTCAACTAACGTACCGTGTTTACTCGCGTAATAGTCGCCCCCGCCTATTAGTCGCACCCCCGTTTTGAAGCAGAAAAAATCGTCAAAATATTTTCTTCGCATAAAAGTCGCAGTCGCGTTTTTCAAACCAGGTGAGATCAGAACGCAAAGACGATTAAACTGATCTTCTAATTTTTTTTTTTTTTTATTCAATCAAATACTTTTAGCAAGAATTATAATCTCTGGTGTTCAGAAAATGATATAAAGAGAGAGAAAAAAAAAATAATGATTAAAAAAAAAAAAAAAAAAAAAAAAAAAAAAAAAAAAATTAAACATGCCCGCGCTATTTGGTGCTGCCCGTCCTTAAGCTTAGATAACATGTGAAGGTTTTAGTAAAGTCAGAAACATCCCTTAAATTGTCTGTCCATTATCTGAACTTTTGCTTATCCGAACTAAAGTCGGTTCTAAGTTGTTCGGACAATCGGCGCTTTGCTGTATAAATTAACGTCTTCTCAATGTGAAGATGTTTATCTCTCATAATTAAAACAAATAAACCTCATTTGATGGTGAATCCTTCTTCTTATTATTATAGAGATATTATATGAATAACTAGTTCAAAATCACCCCAGTAGATCGAAAGGAATCATTACTGGTAAATTGATCTAATTATTTCTACGCCCCCCCCCCCCCCCCCCCTGAGACACACACACAAAAAGAAAGGAAATGTAAAAGTCTCAGTTTTTTTTTTTTTTTTTTCAATGCTGTCAATTATTCCCCAAACAGTGGTGGAAAATTGGCGCAGAGGTGGAGCCTATTGACGCCACTAAATTATAGTAGTATTTTACCTCTTATCTAATGATCAAATTTCTGAGCTTTTATTAAACTGAATAATACCATAAGAATTTAGTGGTGTCAATAGGCTCCGCCTCTGCGCCAATTTTCCACCAGTGCCCAAATTAGCTTTATCAGTTATAATTTGCATGAATTTAACCAGAAAAATATTATATACATATAAAATAAAATATAATTCCTGTACAATATATGAGATAGAATTTACCCTGTAAAATCAGAGATTTCTACACGCATATGTGGACAAAAGTGTAAAGAAAGTATAATTGTGCATACTTGATATTCTTTATGTTTAACAAAGAAATAACAAATTTTGCTAACATTTGTTATTACTATTATTATTGCTGTTATTATTATTATTATTATTATTATTATTATTATTATTATTATTATTATTATTATTATTATTATTATTATTATTATTATTACCGTAATTTACGGAAGAAACACCACACCCACAATATTCAGACTGATGAAAAAATAAATATCATAAACACTCTACTTGTATAAGAATGTGCTTAATAAAGAATAAAAATCGTAAGAACCGCACCCAACGCTGTAAAATGACGTTTCAAATTACGTTTATTGAACTTTAATAACGCTTAAAGTGTATGTGAAATTTTATATCTAATTTATTTATTGATGAGACATCAGTTGCTAGTTTTAACTAATCAGAGCCTGAAAAAAAAAAAAAAAAAAGAACGTAAACGTCATACTTACGAATTTTTACTTTTAAACTCGTAAAAACCGCGGCGTTTCTTCCGCAAATTGCGGTATTATTATTATTATTATTATTATTATTATTATTAACATCATTATTAAAAAACTGGGTGAATGTAATCTCATTAGAGTGAAATAAATCTTTGTCTGCAACAAGGTTAATTTTTACCAGTTCATTCATCTTCATTTATAAAAAACTGAGCACAATGTTATATAGTGCACCTCCCCATAATAAATGAAAGAGCAAAATAAAAGTTTCAGCTTTATTTGAATGTTCAGAAGGATATCACAAAATATTTTTATACTTATAAATAGCTTGAATTTTTTCGGAATAAAATAATCACCCCACTTGTAAGAATGTCTTTAATAAACAATAAAAATCGCAATCACTGCACCCGTACGCTGAAGAACGATGTGTGGTTAATGACGTTTATTGAATTTTAATAAAGTTTTAAGGTGTATGTAAAATTTTATATCAAATTTATTTATTGATGAGACATCAGTTGGTATTTATAACTATTCAGAGTGCGAAAAAAAAAAAAAAAATAACGTAAACGCTGTACCTAAGAATTTTTTACTTTTAAACTCGTAAAAACTGCAGAGTTTCTTCCGCAAATTACAACATTATTATTATTATTATTAAAAAACTGGTTGAATATCACCGCATTACAGTGAAATAACCAGGTTAATTTTTTTCTTTTTCCTTCCTCTTCATTTATAAAAATGTGCAGAATGTTGTTCACCTCCCCATAATAAACGAAAGAGTAAAATAAAAGTTTCAGCTTTATTTGAATGTTAACCTCTTCAGGGACAATTTTTTTGTGGTGAGACAAAAACGACCTTTTTTTACGATTTATTAATTAAAATATATATATTAATAGGCAGTCAAAAAAAAAAAGCTTAAAAGAAAAACAATAAAAATTCACACTCATTTGTATCCGCCGAGTGTTAATGGTAATTGAATGAAATGACTTCTTATAAAATAAAAATAATAACAGTAAATATCTTTCTTACATTTATACAAATTATTAAAACTTAATAATATTTAATATATCTGTTATTATTTTTATCAAATATTAATAATTTGTTCAAATAATCCAACAGCACTGACTGCCGAAAAATTACTTCACGCCCTTTTTTTTTTATATTTCTAACTGTACATCGGTGCAGCCAAAGCGTAAAATTTGTACTTCTCTTGTTGAGTGATTCTGTAGTGAATAAGTTATTATTATTTTTTTTAATTATTATTATTGACAGTAATAATAATTATAGAAAACTAAATGTCCACATATGTGGCCAAGTGCGTGAAAAGGTTAAGAAGGATATCACAAAATATTTTTATACTTATAAATAGCATGGATTTTATCGGAATCAAAATATTTTAAGCAGAACTATCGGATGAAATAAGCAATAATAATAATAATTAAAAGTCACTACAATAAAGATTTCATTTAGCCTGTGAAAACTGAGTTTTAAAATTTAGCAATGGGTGAAGAAATTAAGTTTTACTCCGGCTTCATATTCTTTAAATTGTGTCTTCAATAAATGAATACAACAGATGATGTTGAATTCTTCTTAATATGATTATTTTTAAATAACTGGATTAATATAATCTGATTAGATAGATATGAATTATTTACAATAATCAATTCTAACCTATCAAACTTAATATTTTCTTTTTAATTTATAGTCATATATCACTCTTTCGGCAACATAATGGAATAGAAAAGGAATTAATTTGAAAGCTGCGAATAATTCTCTATAAATCTTCTGAATTTATTCAAAAAAAAAAAAAAAAAAAAAAATCAAAACGATCAGACGAATAAAAAATAAAGACGGCGCGATAGCAGAGAATTAAAAGGTGAGACGAAAGCGCGAGTTCAGATTCGGGGGGGAAAATCAAACTCCGACAAACAACAGGAAGTTACTCAGAGCGGCCGGCTTGGCTTCTGATATCACGGCACCCAGACATGGGATATATATATTACTTTTGATAGCCCCATGCCCCACGTGATGACTGCTGTCCAATGAGAACATTCGGAGGGCGCCCCTGAATCCAATGTTGGTGCGCGGCTAGACCTTCTGCCATATTTAGATAGCAAGCGTTTCTCAGCGAGGAACTCGGGATCTTTGCCTGAGGCGCTCACTTACAGAATCGATGTGGGGAGCAGGAGGTTGGTTGTAGATGAGAGCTGTTCTCTATACTTGTTGAACGGACGCACTGGCACCAGTAAACATTGGAAGTCAGAGAGCGTGTGCCGTAAGGACGTGTCGCCTGAAGCTTCCGAAACTGGAACTCACTGGTTAAACAATTCGCCGGTTACCAACAACGTGTTTGGCAGTCTAACCTGGACATCATCCAACGCTAACAACCGACTGAAAAAACTAATAACTGACTGGAAAGTTAGCCCGATTGATTTATTAATCCGAAAACACTAACAATCGGTCGTTTACTAATAATGTGTTCGCTAGTCTAACCTGGACACCATTCGAAAATAAGCCACGCCGAATGGTTACACATAAAACTTGAGCGTTAATTACGAGCTTCAGCAACTTACTATTTCTCCAGATGAAAATTATCTAGTCATTTGATAAAACTATTTTGTTCCATTTCATCACACAAGACATCAGTCTCTGAATCAGTGCAATATTGAAATTTTAAAATTTTCGAAGAATTTTTAATCGCAACTGATTATATTATATATTTTATGAAGTATTTCATGTTCTAAGATGGGTACTTCTTTGCCTTTCCCTAGGCCGATCCCTCGACTATGATGAATGGTAGTTTATACGAGGAGACTTCAAACAGCCGCTCGAGTGTGGAAGTGGTACAGCCTGCGGTCAGCGGGCCATTGCATATACCTGCCAAACGTATTTCCAGCCTGGCGGTCACTCCTGCTTACGGGCACCCCGAGTGTGGGGTGGATGGTGCTGGAGGTGTTATTCGGCACCCCCATCAGACTCAACCCTGGGGTACGTCCCCATATGAGAACCATTCAGCTTTCGAAGGTCACCAGTACAACCATCAGACTGCTATGACTCCTGGTTACTACTATAATGATCGTGACAGGAAGCCGCCTATAAAATTCTGGTCTAATAGTTATGACTTGCCATCTGCAGGTCCCAGTACTGTTGCCACTACTGACACTTGCCAGACTTTTCAGCCCCAGTCGTGGTGTAACTATGCCCCATATTCAGGGCGCCACATGGAAGCCCACCATCATGCGACATCACAGTCTGTAGCATATCTATCTGAAGATAGAACCAGAGCTCCCATTGATGGCTTTACTCATTCCGATGGCTATACGCTGAGGACTTTTGCACCAGCCGAAACGCATCCACAACCAACATATGTACCAGCCGGTACAGGTAAGTGAAAAAAAAAAAGTCTTATTTTTAATTATTTTTCTTTGAATAGTTTCTTATGAGATTGTAGTCTTTATGTTGGTTAAGTAATTAAAATATCAAAACGTTTCATTTTTTGTTATTAATAATATCGAGAATAAATAATGCAAAATTGTATTGCCTAGTATTTAATACATAAGGGCGATTTAATAGCTTTATACTTAATAGCATTTTTATGTATTAAAATCTCCACTTGTAAACAGTGAAAAGCGATGAATTAAATTTCATTAGAAACATTATTGAATATCTTTAAAAGAATTATTGAACATATCAATTGATAATGGCATATATCTTATTGCTAATTCGCGTTTAAAACGGAATTTATATTGAAAGATGCTTGAGATTGAAGCTACTGAATAATTAACTGATTATTATTTTTTGTAATAACATAGAATAATCAAGAATTCATGTGAAAGCATTATATTATGTGCATTATTCCTTTGAAGAAAGAAAAGTCAATTGCTATTAGTTTTTAAGTAAAACTAGCTTTTTTAGATACGATAAATGTGCATGTATACAAATAAAAAACTGTCATTTCTCTTTTTCTTTAGTGCTAGAGAAATTAGCATTTTTTTCCAAAAAAAAAAAAAAAAAAAAGTAAAGGTTTTTTATTTTATTTTTATATTTTTAATATAAAGTTTATGTACAATAAAATACTGAGACATATATGCTGATAATTTAAATAAATTTCAAAATAAAATATAAGGATAATGTTTATTTAATTTAAAAATGATTATATAAGTAATGATTTTGAATCTTTAAAGTAGTTTATATAATATTAATATTTTGTATTGTATTTTACTTGGCTTGAATTTCAATTTAATTATCAGAAAATGAAACAAACACTTTTAATTTTTTAAAGAATAGTTTTCTATCAAAAAGTTAGACTGATGAAATAGTTTGAAATCAATAGAAAATATGCCTCCCCTTTAAAACATAAGAAAATGGCATATTAAATATTATAATATTAATTATTTCTATCAGTGTATATTTTATTATTATAATTACCACATTACTCTTAACTCATTAACAGTCTGAAAGACTGTGTTATGAAAAAGTATCTCATTCGAAATTAATCAATAATAATAATAAATAAATTATCTGTAGTTAAGAGCTATGAGACAAATATTGAATTAATTACAACAAAGCTGTTTCATTACTTCTATTAATAAGTTTTTACTTGTAAAAAAGCAGAGAACTTTAAAGAACTTTCTTTTTTTACCATGCCTTTTAAAAGTAAAATATAATATATAGCTCACTATATTATCAAGGATTTAAGTAGAATTAAGTATAAATAAATAAAATCAATATTGTAAAACTGTATAAAAATTCCGATTTTAAATGACAAAAATCTGATCCTTTTTACCACATTTTTTGTTGTTGTTATTTTATTGAAATTATCATTTTACATCTATCTTTTAAAAGTTTGTATGCAATTGTTTATTTAATTTATTTTATATTATAACTCTCAACTAAAATTTAATTAGTTCTATATTAAAAAAAATTCTTTATTGAAAAAATATTATATAGAAGAAATCGAATTCTATTATGAAAATATTCAATATACATATTTTTTAATTAAAAATAAATATATCAATTATGAAAACTTTATACATAAGTGACATCATAATGAATTATTATCATCATAGATTAGATTACTAAGCTTTAATTTCTCTTAGCTCGGTGAAAGGATTTTTTCTTCCTTTATAATAAATACGGAGCTACAGCTATTATTGTGGAAACCTACACTAAATCTTTTTTATTAGTCGTTCCCCTGACTCATAAACAGCCATTTTATCACGTGGCATAAACGCTAACTTCCAGTACCAATTAATTTTTAAAGCATCTTTGAGTCATTTGTATTGAAAAGATCGGACTAAAAGCCATACCTAATTATAGATGAATAGCACTTATTTAGCTGTATAAATTAATCACAACGCATGCCGCGTATGCTTTTCAAGAAATTTTTATCGTTATAAAAAGAAAAATTATCGAAAGAGAATGTTTGCATGAAATTTTTATGAGGTAGCTTGATTATAAATTGCACATATTTTGTTATTTGTATTTTAATAAATTTCATTATAAAAAAGCATGACAAAATCTTATAATAATGTAAAGACAATAAAATGCATAGTTATTTACCTAATAATTCTATTGCAAAATCGCATAATGCTTAGAGCAACGAATTATACTGAACTGTAATTTAGCTAATATTATTTAATTTTATTTTTTGATGATGAATATTCAAAACAAGACAAAAACGAAACAAGTATGAATCATTATCATTTTTTTTTTTTGTGTGTGTGTGTGTGGGGGGGGGACGATGATTTTAAAATAATATTATGATACAAAAAATTATAAATAAGATGCAAGAAAATTTTATTCCAGGTAACTTTTTCTCTCTTTTTTAACAAATCTTTTCATGGTAGAAAATTTGTGAATAGATCCATTTTTTAAAATAGTTCTGTAATCATGAACTTTAATTCTGTTTTGTCTGTAAACGTGAATATGCATTTTAAGAAAAAAAGGTAAGTTTAAGAAATCTATTTTTAATAATTATTGGTAATTAAAATAAACAACTTCCTATTCTGATACTACGTAAAAGTATCTGTTGTAATGCATGTTTATGATTTTATTTTCAAAATTAGCTTTAAAAATATTGGACATTAGATATTGGAATTCACATGAAAATATATCGAGTAATAGAAAATGTAAATAAATAAAAAATAAATAAAAGTAAAAAAAAAAAAAATAATAAAAACAAAAAGCAATTTAACAATTACAACGACCATTTGGAAAATGATTTTTTCAAAGACTAAAATTTAAGACATAAAAAATCGCACGGAGTTGATCCTACGTACGCCATGGATTAAACGATAACATTCCGGGAACCATCATGAACAAATTTTAAAAGAAATTTCATTTTTAGAATTTTTGGTACTGTAAATTTTTAAACTTCTAAGGAGCTGGTCATACATTACGTACGCCATGAATTAAAGATTAATAGTGTTATTACACGTAAAAATTGCAAGCAAAAAAAATCGCCTGCGACTCGTCAGATTTCCTATGAAACTTACGTAATAGCCAAGCATTTCATTGGCTGTTCGGGAAAAGGCTTTTCCATCATCAGATTTCCAAGAAATCTCATGATCAATTTTAAATAAAATTTCATTCTTAAACTTCTAAACATCCGACAATATTACTTTTTATACCGTCGGATAGAGACAAAAATGTATACTTTTAAATGCAATTTGTTTGAAAGCTGTATCTCAATTTGTTTCTGATTTATTATTATTTTTTTTTTGTAGTTTTTATTACTTTTTACCCTGACGAGAACAATAAACATTTTTCCAAATGGTTAAAAAAAAAAAAAAAAAAAATTCCAATATACAGCTCTATTAATTTAATGTATAAGATCAAATTTGAGGCAAAATTCTAATACATTATTTTATCACTGATATTTTAATAAGTAATATTTTATTCTTTTTATTTGTAGTTACTTTATACAAATTCTGCGAAAAGAAGAGAAAATGCAGAAAATTAACTGTAAGGATTATATTTTATTTCAACGAATCAAAATTCAAATAAATTAATTTTTAACATTATGAAGACTTATTTACTAATGTTTAAAATATGCTTCTGAGCGCGAATTTTTTTTTCCCTTTTAAAATTGAATTATTTTACATTCTTTCATATTTCCTGTGATTTTTTTATTTTTCTTATACATAATTTTTTTTAAAGCAAAAAAAAAAAAAAAAAAAAAAAAGGAGATGAAAATTAAAAGGAAAACTTAAATAAAATTATTTAACTGATATATTTCATGGTAGTTTAAATTTTTATACATTGTACATATGTTACAGTTTTCTTTTACAATTGTTTTAGATAGATTTAGAGAATAGTTTTTAGAGAATTGTTCAGGTAGATTCATACAATAGTCTAAGCGAATGTCAGCAAAGATGCAAATGGCGCTTATATGTGTGTGTGTGTGTGTGTGTGTGGGGGGGATCCTTAAAAGAGATTTTATTGATCCAGTGATATAAAATAAACGACATAATAAGAGATCTTCCATATAAGCTTTAAATATACAAAATTCGCCGAGCTCAATTTAGATCTAAAATGATATATTTTTAAGATACTTTTATTTTATAAATACATAAAAAAAAATCAATCAATATTATCTTTAAAATTATTTTAAAATATCTTGATGGCAGTTATAGAAAAATCAACGTCAATAGTGATTTTACATAATTATCAAATTAAATGAAAATCGCTGCCATACGACTTAAGGAATGTATTTCAGAATGCCAATAGATGCCATGAATGCCAATGAATGCCATTTGCGTCTGGCAAAGATGAAAAAATAAAAAAAATAAAAATAAAAAAAAAGAAAAAGAAAAAAATGAAAGGAAAAAAGAAAGAAAAGAAAAAAAAAAGAGAAATAAATCAAAATAGTTTAAAAAGAATTACAAAATATCTTAATTTCAGTTTCTTTCACACCTCAAGTATATGAATATAGAACCCGTTGCTGCATGATTGAAATCTTAAGTGATCTATTTCACGGTGGCTTAACATTTTGTACATTGTAAAGATTTTATAGCTTCCTAATAGTGTAAGCGAAGGACAGCAAAGGTCCGAATGGGGGGCTTGTAAAAGAGATTTTATGGCTACAAGCTCAGGAGGAGAGAATCAACACATCATCTATAATAGTTGTATACCTCGAAAGCGAACGCGAGGTACAACAGAGGGAAGAGAATTCAGGGTATTGTTCGAATCTTTTTCATAATTTATAGAATTTTCGCTATAATAAATTATTAAGTTTATTAGTTTTTAAAACTTATTAATTTAAGCCATTACTTTTATTAGGTTTTTAAAGATTTTCTTTATATCAGTTTTATTAAAATATAACACTTGAATTTTTTTCCGTTTTCAGTTTGCATATGATAAAATGTACACAATAAAGAATTATTTATGAATACAATTTCTACTAATTTCTACCAAATTAACACTTATAACTTGGAAGAAGGCTATATGACAAGTGTTGAAGATTTTTCAAGATAATATATATAAATTCCATTAAAATAAATTTTAACTTTTTAGACTTTTTTGACTTCACGATCTTTTTTATGTGCATTTCATTTAAACGAATTTCATACGGTAATCATACATTCTTTAGTAAAGATTTTCATGTTTTCGTTTATTAAATATTAGAGTATAGAAATAGTAATTGCAATTTATTCAGCTAGAGTAAAGACATTTAGTAATAAAAATGTATTTAAACACACAAAAATCCAATTTTATGATTGATGAATTATATAATAAAATTCTACACAAGTTAATATTGTTAAAAAACGCCGAAAAAAAAATAAGACGTACGAAAACCCACGAATATTAAGTAATAAAACATAACACCAATTTTATTAATTACAATTGATAAATAAATAAAACTCTCTTATGCTTTTTTAATTTATGAATTTAAATCTATACTATTCTTTTTTTTTTTTTTTTTGTATTGTATTAATATAACTTCATAAATTTGTTAAGCATAAAATAAATAAATTTTTACACTTTATAAATCTATGAATTTGAACGAATGATGTTTCCAGATTCATTACATTAATATGAAATTTCTTATCAGTTATGTTTACTAGACTCTGTAAATTTGAATAAATTTAAATAAATGATACAAACACGTACTTGATGTCAACACATACTTGATACAAACACATACTTGATACATTCAGAAAATTCTTTCCGTATCTGATTTTATTAATCATTCACTGCATTTTGCATCATGTATGATATGTGCACTTAATCAGAGTTTCACAAACTACAATATGCGTACCAGATCTGGTACGCGAGCTTTCCGATACTGGTACTAGAATCTTCTATTCTGAATATAGAGAATTAAATAAGACCTTACATGTAACCATACAGCTTTCTCAGATCATTTCAAAATGAAAACTTTCGGAAAATATCTTTCCTTTGCTATGAACTTCTAAGGTAGTGGCACATTATTATTAATTCTATACTTGTATGATTTTATTCTGCAATATGATATACTGTTAAAAATTTGGAACAAAAACTGTCCAATCATTCGACTGTTTTTATAGAAGACAAGTTACATAACTGTAATTTAACCCTGTGTTCTGCAATAATATGATCAGATGTGCTTTATAATAGGGCCAAGTAATCCTTTTATCTTTTAAAACGGTCGAATGACTGGACAGTTTCATTGCCACCTATAGAATACCTATTCTAGGTGGCAATGACAGTTTGCTGCAGATTTTTAACACTGTTAAACTTTGGGTTGATAAATCCCCCTGGTCATATATATATATATACATGCATTTTTGGGGCTCCTTTGAATACTTTGTATTTATTATTAGTCCTATTTTGAAGTTTGTGGCCTCTTTGAGAGTGATTTGTGGCGAATTCAATGTTCTAAATCGGTCCCTGTCAACATTAGGTTTGTACACCAGAAGTATAAATTTCGGTTTTGTTGTACATCAGTCTAAAGGTTTCGGGAACTCCTGCACTATATACTATTTCTCCATGTGTCATGTTTTTGCAAAATGTGAGCCTTGTTACCCATATTAAACAATCAGGCAACTGATCCATTCATCTACTTGCTGATACTATTATGCCAAATATAGTAATGTGAGTCAGGCGTCAGTGGTATGATTTATTACCCGACTGCCAAGAAGGGCTACGTGTTTCACGCGTATCTGGGTATGTGGATTTCTTTATACCCTCGAAACATCCCAACGGCTGGATGGATTTTAATGAATGAGGTCTCTATCGATTCGTCTTAACCGTCCGATGGTTATAGGCTAGGTTTTGTTTTTATAAATTCAAAATGGCGGTAGAGACGAAAAAAAGTTTTACGCACCATATCGAGTGGCATATCATTGGATAGGTCTTTCAAAATAACGACGATGTTTTATTGACTATTTTACAGTCAGAAGCTCCGTTTAAATATTACACAACCTGGAAGTTGTGTAGGTAGAATCTCTAGTTTTTCTGCAACTCTAACCTTCATAGACATCTATAGGCCTCATCAAAGCTGTGTTTATAGATAGGAACTATCAATTAAACACAACTTAAAAGTCACCAATACAAGTAAATAAAAAAATAGGTAAGTAATATAAAAAATAGTTTCACACTGATGAGAAATAATTAATTAGCTCGCTTTTCACGCAGTTGGGTTTTTTGATTTTTTAAATTAAATTTATTTATTTATTTTAATTAAATAATCAACATGAGAAAATAAAATATTATTCGGTAACTATATGGCCTTTTATTAGTTAGAGTGTGATCTGTATCATATCCGACACCCATTTAAAATAGATAAGCTGCACATTGTGTGCTACAGTTCACTAGAGCACCTATCAGTCACTTTTTTAGCTACCTCTATTTCCAGTCAATAATTTTCATATTTCATTTCTTTTCTAATTGTTGTAGCAATTATATTCTATCATAGAGATCATATTTTGGAAATAGTGGTATAAAATTGTGACCCACGGGTACCTTGGGCCACAAACGATATTGATTGAAAATTTGAAGCATGATTTTGAAAATATTTTTCTCTTAAAAAAAATTTTCACTCAGAATAAATAGTTTTCTTATTAAGTTAGAAACAAATCGTGCAGTGGCAAATATGCATAATATAATTAGTAATAGTTAAATATATTTCTTAAGGCTGTTCTCGAATCTAAAGGATCAACTTTCTGACATAAGTTTTAATTCATTTTTATTCAGAAACGCCTGAAACCAGAAGGTGTTGTTATTCAGAAACTATGTCATCGAACAGTTTTTTACGTTTTCTTGTAAACGCAATAAAACTTTCAGAAAATACTGTCAAAATTGGCATTTTGAACCGAACTTCCGAACGAAAGAAGAAAATCCAGTCAATAAGGGGTCAAATGCCGTGTCACCTGATCAAAATCGCTTATAACTCAATAGCTAATTTATTGATTAAAAATTGGTAAAAACAGTTCGATTACAAATCGCTTCCATGGTCAGGCTTTCCAATTTCATATCTTTTCGCTAAAGAATTAATTTGTAAATGTGTCAAAACGTTTTGCGCTTGTTAAGCAGAGCAGTTGAGAACAGCCTTAAGTGCATAGAGGAAAAATAGGGATTATTTGTAATATTATTTTTTTTCTACCAGAAAACACTTACACATAATACACAAGAAAACACTGTAAAAAAAACGGACTAAAAAAACGGAAATACTACTGGCAATCTAGACGTCAGTACTATTTCCGTTTTTTTACGGGAATTTTTACCCATAAATTACAGAAAATTTTCCGTTTTTCTGATTAAAAACGGAAATTTTTCTGTAATTTATGGGTAAGAATTCACGTAAAAAAACGGAAATAGTACTGGCGTCTAGATTGCCAGTAGTATTTCCGTTTTTTAGTCCGTTTTTTTTTTTTTACAGTGAACCCACGAAAACTTCCGATGCGAAAATAGCATGAAAGAAAAAAGAAAAGAAAACGAAAAGAAATAGCGAAAGTGTTATTTGTCTTACAAATTGGCATCTTGTTTATTATTTTTCTTCATGGCTTACCTGAAAAGCAGTACCTGCTGCTAAACGGAAGAAGTAAGGCGATGGTCGATTCCTGCTCAGATTACGTTTTTATTGCCCTCATCTCGCTGGAGACTGCCGGGTTATCTGATAAAAGTGCGCCAGCCACGTGGTTCTCTAAAGTCTCACAATTTAACGAAAACATGAAAGTTTTAGAGAAAAAGTGAGCGGAAAAAAATATTTCGAAAGACGTTCGATAGCACGAAACACTGTCTTTTTGATCCTGTTTTTCAAATGCAGCCTTTTGCTTACATCAATTTTTTGAATTGGCGATATAAACAAGATTTGAAGAATGTAATTAATATCATTGCACACTAGAAAAAAAAAAAAGATGTGAAAAGTATTAAAAATATCATATTAAAACATCAATTCATTTTTCACTTTTAAATCCATACTGTTACTATTAGCAATAATAATAATAATAAAATGAGTGGGTATCATTACAAAGTATCCTATTGGCCTTTTCTTCTTAACATCGACTGCTTTATCATGTTTTATTGACTTATAACTTCAAACATGTATTGACTGTTTGATGTCTATTGAACATTTTATCATTTAACATTTTTAACCTTTTTTAAAAATTGTAATTACTATATTTATATTTTAAATGTAACTATAATTTTCTTTTTTAATTTCATAAATGCTTTTTAATCTTTAATTCTAATTATATCTACTATTATGTAGTTTAGACTGTAATCAGCCTTCTTCTCTCTTATGGCTCCCTGAGTTTTAGTAATACTGCTACTCCTAGACAGGGTGTACAATTGGTGTCAAGTAGAAAGCCCAAGAAATGCCTAAACTGTTCAACGTTAACTTTGTGAGAAAATAATAAATTTACTATTTCTTAATAGCAGTTCTTTTGTAGATGGACAATATTAATGAATAAAAATACCACAAATTCTATATTGAAAAATCCCGTATAAATATTTTAGAAAGGAGTCGGAGTTTAAAATAAAGATCAAAGAAAATTTCTTTTGATTTCTCTTTTACTGCAGTTCACTCTCACAAAAATTTCTCCCATTTTTTGGTTAAAAATAAGATACTAAGGTAAAATAAAAAGCTTAAGGCCGTTCTCAACTGCTCTGCTCAACAAGCGCAAAATGTTTTGACACATTTACAAATTCATTTTTTAACAGAAAGCTGTAAAATTAGAAGGCCTGACCATGTAAGCGATTTGGAATCGAACTGTTTTTTCCATTTTTTAATCAATAAATTAGCTATTGAGTTATAAGCGATTTTGATCACGTGACACGGCATTTTTCTTCCCTTATTGACTGGATTTTCTTCTTTCGTTCGGAAGTTCGGTTCAAAATGCCAACTTTGACAGTATTTTCTGAAAGATCTATTGCGTTTACAAGTAAATCGGAAAAAACAGCTCGATGGCATAGTTTCTGAATAACAACACCTTCTAGTTTCAGGCGTTTCCGAATAAAAATGGATTAAAACTTATGTCAGAAAGTTGATCCTTTGGATTTGAGAACAGCCTTAACGTTACAAGATATCTGTAATGAAATAACAATTTTCTGAGCTAAATTAAAAAAAAAATAATAATATAATGTGCTAAAAAATACACAATACATAATAGTACAATAACTAAAATAGTGGATTTTTTGTTGGATATTTTACTCTTTTTTCCGATTTCTTCTTTGCGTATATTTTTTCTCTCTGCCACCCCTGACTTTTATTTGTAAAAAAAAAAAAAAAAAAACCGATAAAAACGAAAAAAAAAAAAACCAAACAAACAAACAAAAAAAAACGACGAATTTGTACGAGTGTTACAAAATATCCATAATAAATTCAAATTAAAAGTTTTATTTTAGCCAAAACAATTTTCTAGTATAAATTAGTTTATAATAAAATAACTTGCTAAATATAGTATACTATTTTATTAATGAATAAAATATCTCACTCTAAATATAAATATGCTCCTAAAATACACAAACATAGTAAAAGATAATGTCATACTCTCAGTGCAAATATATGCTCGTAAAATATATAATGTAAACAAAATATTATTCTCTATCTTTTCTTGAAAATTTTCCTATTAATAATTCTCATTCTCAGCCTCTTTCTTTACTTTGTTATTTAAATATTTCTTTTTTTCATCGTTCGATGGCGCTACAATACTGTCTATCGACATGTCGTAGTACATAATTTTGAAAAGTGGGGGGGGGGGGGGGGAGATGTCGAAATAGGGATTGACTCACAGGGGTGACGTCACCAGATGTTAGGGAAAGGTCCCTCCGACGCCATCTTAAATAACAACCCCCCCTAGCAATTTTCTCTGTAGCATGAAAAGGGCTTCCGTTCTGAGCTACTGAATATGACTGTCGGGGATGGCAATGGCTTAGGAGAGCAAAGGGAGCAGCTTCTAAACCTAACGACAGTAAGAAGGTTAAATAATAAAGAAAAAGGCATCACAAAGGAGCAAAACCATCCATGAAACTATCTGAGTGAGTTAAATTTTGTAGGGTGAGAAATGAGATTTCGAGGATCACATAAACAAAATATAAGGAGGCAAATAGGGTAATTGTAGAGGAGAAAAAAACTGTTTTAGATGGTTTATAAAGGGAGTAAAATAACCTCTATAAACACATTTCTTTTCTCGAAAATTTCAGGTATAAGTCAAAAAGGTTAATTGACGAGAAAAGCTAGGGATAACCAAACTGTTCCTGAAGCTAACAAAAGTTTTGTATAGTATAAGAAAGGAAATATCGAGGATCACATGAACAAAATATAAGGAAGCAATTAGGACAACTGTAGAGCAAATATATTATTTTCGATTATTTATAAAAAATGGGGGGGGGGGGGGGAGATAATAATCTCCAAAAGCATTTCTTTCTTCAAAATTTGTGGCATTAGTCAGTAACGTTTAATGACCTATAGATAAATGAGAAAAATCGAACGAGAGCAAAACCATCCATTGAAATATTTGAAAGCGTTACATTTATTAGTCGGAGTAGGCAAAGGCTTAGGAGAGCAAAAGGAGCAGCTTCTAAAACTATGGACAGTAAGAAGGTTAAATAATAAAGAAACAGACATCACAAAGGAGCAGAACCATCATTGAAACTATTTGAGTGAGTTAAATTTTGTAAGGTGAGAAATGGGATTTCGAGGATCACATAAACAAAATATAAGGAGGCAAATAGGGCAATTGTAGAGGAGAAAAAAAACTGTTTTAGATGGTTTATAAAGGGAGAAAAATAACCTCTATAAGCGCATTTCTTTTATAGAAAATTTCAGGTAGAAGTCAAGAAGGTTAGATGACGAGAAAAGCTAGGGATAACCGAACTGTTCATGAAGCTAAGAAAAGTTTTGTACAGTATGAGAAAGGAAATATCGAGGATCACATAAACAAAATATAAGGAAGCAATTAGGGAAACTGTAGAGCAAATATATTATCTTCGATTATATATAAAAGGGGGTGGGATAATAATCTCCAAAAGCATTTCTTTCTTGAAAATTTGTGGCATTAGTCAGTAACGTTTAATGACCTATTGATAAATGAGAAAAATCGAACGAGAGCAAAACAGTCCATTAAAATATTTGAAAGCGTTACATTTATTAGTCGGAGTAGGCAAAGGCTTAGGAGAGCAAAAGGAGCAGGGAAAGTATAAATATAAGATAGTATAGTATAAAAAAGAAAATTTCGAGGATCTCATAAACAAAGTATAAGGAAGCAATTAGGACAACTGTAATACAAAAATATTATTTTCGATAGTTTATAAGGGGATGGGGGGGGGGGGTTACAGTAATCTCCAAAAGCATTTCTTTATTGAAAATTTGTGGCTTTAAGTCAGAAATGTTGAATGACAAGACAAGTGAGAAAAAGAGAGAAAAATGGAATGCGAGCAAAACAGTCCATTGAACTACCTGAGTGAGTTACACTTATTAGGGGAGAAATGAACTATCGAGATAATTAGTAATTTAGTAACATTAATAATTAGTAACATTAATAAAATATAAGAGGCAATTAGGATAACTGTAGAGCAAAAGTATTATTTTCAATAGTTTAAAGGAGGTGGAGGGTATAGTAATCTCTAAACGAATTTCTTTCTTGAATATTTGTGGCATCCATCAGAAACGTTGAATAACGGGACAAATGAGAGAAAAATTGAATGAGAGTAAAACTGTCCATTGAACTATCTGGGTAAGTTACATTTATTACGGGGAGATATGAGCTATCGAGAATAACTTTAATACAAAATAAAGAAGCAATTAGGGCAACTGTAGAGCAAAAGTATTATTTTCGATAGAGTATAAGGAGGGGGGGGGGGGGTAGTGATCTCTAAACGCACTTCTTTCTTGAAAATTTGTGACATACGTCAGAAACATTGGATGATAAGACAAATGAGAGAAAAAATGAATGAGAGCAAAACTGTCCATTGAACTACCTAAGTAATTACATTTATTAGGAGGAGAAAAGAGATATTGAGAATAACATTAACAAAATATAAGAAGGGAAATAAGAAAATTATTAAGAACGGAGTATTTTTCGCTGGTTCATTTTATTATTATTATTATTATTATTATTATTATTATTTTTTTTTTTTTGGGGGGGGGGGGATCTGAGCACATTTCTTTCTCGAAAATTTGAGGAACAAGTCACAAACGTTGAATTATAAGTTAAATGACAGGAAAATTGAATGAGAGCAAAACTGTCCATTGAACTATCTGAGTGAATTACATTTATTGGGGATGAATGGGGGACAAATGAGATATAGAGGATAACATTAACAAAATATAAGAAGCGAAATAAGAGAATTGTTAAGAAAGAAGTATTTTTTGCTTGTTTATTTTATTTTATTATTATTTTATTATATTTTGTTTTATTTTAATTAGGGGGTGGGTCTAAGCATATTTCTTTCTCTAAAATTTGAGGCACAAGTCACAAACGTGGAATTATAAGACAAATGAGAGGAAAATTGAATGAAAGCAAAATTGTCCATTGAACTATCTGAGTGAGTTAAATTTACTGAGGGAGAAATGAGCTATCGAGGATAACATTAACAAAATATAAGAAGGGAAATAGGGAATTGTAAAGAATGAAGTAATTTTTGTTTGTTTATGTGTGTGTGTGTGTGTGGCGGGGGGGGGGGGGATCCTCTAAATAAATTTTTTTCATCTCGAAAATTTGCAAAAAAAAATCAAATAAGAGAAAAGTTTAAGGGGAACTAAATGAAGTATCTATCTTATCTGAGTAAAATAAATTTGGTAAGATGAGAAATGTGATATTAAGGGCCACATAAACAAAATATTAGAACACGAATGGGGTAATTGTATAGTAACCAACAAATCATTTGGCGGTTTATAAGGCAGAAAATGTAATTTTTAAGTGCATTTATTTTTACAAGCATTTGAGGCAAAAATCGAAAATGTTGAACGAGAATACAAATTGAGCGAAAGAAAGAAAAACAACGATCCTATCAGTAGCACAGTTGAGGTGCAGTACAGTGTGTAATATATACATATATTCCTGATTGTTTATCAATGAAAAAAAAAAGTAAGCTATAAATGGATTTTTTTTTTTTTCGAAAGTGGAGTAGCACAGCCATGAATATGATTTATCCAGTTGAAAAAAAATCTTTTTTTTCATTATACCTTGGGTTAAATTTAATAAGGTGAAAAATGACATATGAGATCACATCAACAGATTATAAGGAGGCAAATAGGATAACTAAATAGGAAAAAATAGTGTTGATGGATTAATAGTGAAGAAAAAGTAATAAATGATTCTCGCAAATTTGAAAAAAAAAATGTTGAATGAAAAAAGAAATGAGGGATGAGAGAAAAGCTGAAAGAGAACTGTGCCATCCGTGAAACTATCTGAGTGAGTTAAATTTTAAAAGGCAAGAAAAGAGATATCGAGGTGCAAACAAAATATTAGAAGGGAAATAAGGTTAGTTGTAGAAAAAAAATATGTATATTCCTGATGGTTTATTAATGGAAAAATAATAAACAAAAAGCTATAAATGGATTTCTTTTTTCGAAAATTTGAGGTATAAGACGAAAAGGTGGAAAGAGAAGATAAGTGAGAAACAAAGTGAGGAAGAATAATATCATATACATGAAGTTATCTGAGTGAGTTAAGGGTGTATTCCGATACAAACTGCTTATTTCCTGATTCATTTTTAAATTTATTTTTGCTCTCAAACACATCAAACTGGGAAATTCTCTTATTTAGAAACTGCTTAATGTGCCGTGCTTCTCGATTTTTCTATAAATGCAGAAAATATTGTAAAAAATGCTATCAAAGTTGGTGTTTTAAACCGAATTTTCCGAAGCAGGAGATCTGGGAATGAAAAAAAATGGTCATACTAAGAAAATATTTGTTTAAAACTCAAATTCTAATTAAGTGAGCGAAAAATGAAATCACACGGCCTTTTATACATCTCTTCAAAAATCACCTCTGTAAGCTTCATGTTTTTACTTTTAAAAATGAGTCTGAAAATGTCTCAGAAAATATCGAGTTGTTGAGGGTGGAAAAATATTTTTTCGAATACACCCTTAAATTTTGAAGGGTGAGAAATGATGTATCGAGAATCACATAAACGGAATATCAGAAGGCAAATAGACTAACTGTAGAGTAAAAAAAAACTTTTGATGTTTTGTATAAGGGGTGGTGTTAACGTTGCACTGCATTTCTTTCCACGAAAATTCGAGATACAAAAAAAAAGTGTAATTAAGAAAAAAAAAAAAAAAACCCCAAGAAAACTTTTTTAGAAAGAGAAATGAGAAATCGAAGATTACACTCATCAAAAGTATTCTAAAAAGAATATGTGTGCAATTAAATCTTATCAAATGCAAACACATTATAAACAGGGGAAAAAAAGTTTATGTTTATTGTTTAAATTGGCCATATGACAATAATTTTTAAAATTATTAGTAATATATATATATATACATATATGTGAAAATAAAAGCCCTATCTGTAAAAGTTTTCTTAACAAAATTGTTGTTCTGGATACAGACGATATCATAAAGAGAGCAAAAATGATAACAAAAACGGATTTTAAGGAATAAAACAAACAAACAAGCAAACAAACAAAATGTATATATATATTGCTAAATTCTTAACTTTGCTGCACTTCACTGATACCTTGGAATACATGGTGGAATTCATTTTTAAATTATCTATAGAGGGCCCTGGTCACATATATTGAGAAATATGCTTGACCATATTGTACATTATTACCCCTTGTTCCATCAATATTTAAAAAAAAGTTTTTTGGCAACATGTGCAAATAATCTTTTACTTGTATTTAATGCTACCTCATTCTTAGTCAGCAATGCTTTCAAGATGGTAATGTGAATTTTATTTCTTAATCCTTTTTAATCACTTTTTATTTTGAACTTATTTGTTTTTCGTAATTCATTTCTCGTTTTTTGTGTGTTGGTAGTCCCAAATTCATATTCTTTAGCTTTTTTATGGCTAATATGAAGATGAAACCGCACACTTTATTTGTGGGGGCATTTAAGACCTGAAGATTCTGTCTAGGTTCTACAAATATCCATTATTTATTGTCTTCTCATTTTATTTGTTTATTTTTTTTTATGATTGTTGGTAATTTGTAATCTTTTTAATGGTCATATATATATATATAGATTTCTATTGCTATAAATTAAATATTTAATGGGTTGTAGTTTTTTTTTTCCATTTCATGCCATTCGATAATGTTCTGTATTCATCTTGAAACTATTATTTTGATTATATTGGTTGTTTGAGTACAGGGGAAAATTTTTTTTCAGCTTATAGCTTTTTTCCCACAGAAAACAACCAATTTGCTTATATCATTCAATTCTGTACTCTTGAAAACGTAATTCAATATATAAGTTTTTCAATTTTTTCGGAATCCATATTCTTCTTTTTTTCTTCCATGTTAATTCTTATAATTAGGTATACGGTACTTTATTTTACACATACAGTTCTATATTGTTGGTTTATGGCGTGTAGTCAATCATTTACAATATTGCAGTTTTTGATGATGGTCGGTAATGTTTAATTAATGGTTATATATATATATAACCATTATATATATACATATATATATATATATATATATATATAATAAAATAAAAAACGATAACTGAAAGGCAACATGATTTTTTAAAATGAATCTATCACTTTTTTTCTTATCACATATTTAACTTATAAGCGGAATGCGGATTATTCGACTTGAATGTATTTATATAGAAATGACAGAATATGTTTAGGTTTAATCACTTTATCGACCGTTTATAGAAATTTTACCTAGCATCTGAATTTTTTTGGCTGTCAGTAACAGTGAAATTGTTTTACGAAAATCTTTTAAAAAGTGGCAGAAATTGATGTTGGTCTTAAAATTGAGAACGCTGTCAACCGTTAGCCATGCAGCATTCAGAGACAAGAAGGAAAATTATTAGACATCTGCTTGTTTTAAAGCGAATTGCTTTTAATGAAATTACTTCACATAGCAGCAGTCGATGCGAGGGTTTTTTATTTGGATCCCTATTTTGCGAAAATAAAAGGTTTTTTTTTTGTGAAAATAAGAGTTTTTCTTTTGTGTGTGTGAAAATAAAATTTTGCAACAGCAGATCAAATACAGTTAATCGAATCCAAGCTAAGATTTTATTAATACTAGCTTTTTTAAAGTGCCTCTGCTAAATGTTTTTGTCTGTGAGGTTTTTTTCCTTGCTTGCAAAATACATATTTCAAATCTTAACGAGAATTTAAAAAAATTTTAATAGTTTTTTTTTTTTGGAATGAAATTTTGTGAATTATTAACCCTATTTCCAACATTGTCAAATGACACTTTTTAAAAGATTTAGATTTACGGTTATTTTGCTTATAATATTTAGATTAAAACAATCATGAATCATTTTTTAATACCTTGCGCTTAATTTTATACTTATTATAGATTAAAAAACACAAGTAAAATAAACGTAAATTAAGACTTTAAAATTTTTCAGTTGACACTGTTCGAAATAGTGTTAAATTGAATTTTGAGACGAGACCCTTTTTAGTAAATTGAATTTCGTCAAGGGGCCCTTTTTATAAACGGAATTTTATGAAAGAGCTTCAAGTAGGTCCTAATTTTTGTCTGGATAGACCGTTTCTTAGATGTCTGCAAACATCACCATTATCATCATCATCAACAACAACAAGCTCAATTGTCTTTTGGCGTTTTCATATGTTTTCAAGTTGAAAATTCACGATTTTGAGGAAAGTGAATGCATTAGCCGAGATTTTACTCTTATGGAATCTACATATATTCGCGAAAAATTTGACACAACACAATTTCAATTCATCAACTTTTTTCTCCAGAAATCTGCTCTGTGGCTTCATGATATTAATGTATCTAAAAATAATCGTATTTTAAAACTCTATTGCCCCTTAATCCTATCTTTCCTAGAAGGGTCGCTATACTAGTCCAGAAGTTACAAGATTGAATCCTGCTTCTACCCTTGTTATTTCAATATCTCATTATACATAGAGGGTCTAATTTTTTAAAAAGCGCTTGTGGAGCATAAAGGCTTATAATTTTTAGCTAAAAAATATTATAGTACTGTTAAACCGCATTGTTCAATGTAGTTTTTATTTCATTTGTTTATTAAGTCTGTTCTCAAATCCAAAGGGTCAACTTTAGGACATAAGTTTTATTTCATTATTAAGTCATTTTTATTCGGAAACGTCTGAAACTAGAAGGTGTTGTTATTCAGAAACTATGTCATCGAACTGTTTTTTCTGTTTTCTTGTAAACGCAATAGATCTTTCAGAAAATACTGTCAAAGTTGGCATTTTGAACCGAACTTTCAAACGAAAGAAGAAAATCCAGTCAATAAGGGGAGAAAAATGCCGTGCCACGTGATCAAAATCGCTTATAACTCAATAACTAATTGATTGATTAAAAAATGAAAAGAACAGTTCGATTCTAAATCGCTTCCATGGTCAGGCTTTCCAATTTTATATCTCTCCATTAAAAAATGAATTTGTAAATGTGTCAAAACGTTTTGCGCTTGTTGAGCAGAGCAGTTGAGAACAGCCTTAACCCTTAAATGCCGGGTGTTGCTTTTCGGCAACATACCCAATTTAGGCTCTAAAAGACTATTAGAATAATATTGAAGCTATAATGCCCAATGTTGCCAATAAAATACATTCTGAAAATATTATTAAATCGATTTTCAACATGTAGGTGGCAACACTTGTGCTGTTTAAGAATAAAGATAGATTTATTTTTTCAATTGTTGCTACTTGTTCTTTTTGTTTTGTTTGGAAGCGTGCGAAATATCCTATTTTCTTCTGCAGTGAGCAAGTAAAATTTATTTCTTATTAAAGTTCCTGAAATTCTTGTGTGTTTAATATTATAGAATTTTATCAAGGAAAATTATCTTTCCAATTAAAGACCAGTATTGCCGATTAATAACAAACTATTTTTTAGCCGTAAACCATACTTAAAACAAAATATGATTTTTTTAAGTATTTTTTCCATGATTTATTTAAAATATGAAAGCCGAAAAACATTATTACAATGATTTTTGAAAAATCAGGCATTTAAGGGTTAATACACTGCGATCATTTTGTTTTAATCATGGGCGTGAAATTTTCAGTAGTATAAACCAGAGAAAATCATATCAAATAAAGGCAAATTTCAAACAAGAGTTTAAATAATATAATTTTCTTAATAAAACTTCAGATATTCAATTGCAAAAGCATTAATGCATGTATCTCATTTTATTTTCTAGTGGCAGAAACAGTGGTAACGAATCCTCTGGAATGGACTGGAAACGTGACTGTCCGAAAGAAACGCAAGCCCTATTCAAAATTTCAAACACTAGAGTTGGAGAAAGAGTTCCTTTTCAATGCTTATGTCTCCAAGCAAAAACGGTGGGAATTGGCCAGGAATCTGAATCTGACGGAACGGCAGGTAAAAATATGGTTCCAAAACAGAAGAATGAAGAGCAAGAAAAACAGTCAGAGAAACGTCGAAAACAACCAAAATAACAATAACACTGTAATTAATGCCAATGGACAGACGATTACACAGTCTGTCAAGTCTGTCTAACCTCCTAGTTCTCATTCAATACAGTCATCAATGTTATCTCATTTGCAGAAAGCTACAACATTCCGTACGTCATGATGTTCATTCATTCGTGCTTTATAAGTATTACCTCTTCATTTCAGACTGATTTCAAATCATTAATAACAAACAGTCCGGATGATACTGAACTTATTGCAATCTAAAAGAAGCAGCGAGTGATTTCGAATTTCCAGATTATCGAGGTTACGATATTGCAATACATGCGAGTACCTGATAAAATTACTGCCAATATAACAGTTTAACATTAAGGGCTAGCAAATAAATCAATTTAAAAATTTTAAAAGCTTTTCAGATACTTTTCACTTTACTGCAGTTCATGGGCGCCGGCAGATCGAAATTCAAGATTTTCGAGTAGGCATGCAGGCGGCCCTTAACTATTGGCCATGCTTTTCAAAATGAAAAATATTATTATGGTTTAAGCTAAACGAATTTTTTTTTTGCAAAAACTACCCGTGCAAGACACTTTTTATGTCCATTAACATAAAAAGCGATACAGAAATTTAATAATTATGAAATATGAAATATACATAAATAAATTTCTATACCAAGTTTTCAAAATGAAGAATTGAAACAGATTTTTCTTTAATCTTCCACCCTCCTGATGAAAAATACTTACTTCCTTTTCCTCTTAGTATTTAATTAGTGTTTAATTAGTCATGTAGGGTGAATAAATTTGATTTTTTTTAAAAAATCATCACAGATAAAAAAAAAAGTTAATTAATTAAACTTCAAAATGCAGGGAGAGGCAATTGTTCTCCACTGCTTATTTTTGCCAACGCCCATGCTGCGGTTTGAATTTTTAAAAAAGCCTTTCATTCAAGAAACATTGAAGATAATTTTAGAGCAAATAATGAGTAGTGATCACAATGTTTTGGAATTTAAAGTAGGTATATAATTATATTTATCGCTAAAAATTATTATTATATTTATAGATAAGAATACAAAATATAATGCAAAATCTGGAACTAAGAGATACTTGCAAGGAAAAATAATATTAGTAATATTTAACTGAATATATTTTTGTTTCACTGAGGTATAATAGTCAAGATTTTCTCACGTGAACATTTTGAATTTGAGTAAAAAATGGATTTTAAGCCTGAACTTGGTCTTGCAGAATCAGGACACCAGGAATGTATGGATTACAAATATCTAGATAAAGCCCAGACCAAACCTTATTGCTGTTTGCATTGTTCTTAGTTGTATTTATTGCCTTTCTTTTACAGTAGGGTATAGATATATAAATCCTAAAAGAAAGAACTCTGTAAAATAGTCTAGACTAGATGTTGTGAAGACATGGAGACAACTCCTGAATTTTTTATGGCATGTACCTGCTTCAACGATGTACAGATTGTTGTTATTTGTTGCATAGAAAAACTGTTCACTATAGTTTTGGTCGTTTTTGTATTTTATGTATGATTACTTGTTTTATGTTTATTCTGATTCCACTGAAGAAGTTTGTGTACAAAGTTTCATTTCACATTTGTTGCTTCAAGCGGTATGGACATTACTTTTTTTAACGAGAGATGTGATGCACATTATCTTATCATTTGTATATTTTTTCAAGTTACTAAAGAAGCATCATATCTTGCACTGTAGATTTTTTGTGTATTTAAAATAGATCTTTGTTGCTTCAAGCAACTGGTTTGCGTTTATTTATTTTTCAATAGTCAAGAAAAAAAGGGTAACTTTTTTCAGTTTCTCTTTTTATCGAAATTCATGCTTTAACTTTTCAAATTTTGTATGTCTATTTTATTTAAATCAAATGTTTAATTCCATAAAAACATATGTAAGTTTTTCGGAAGTAAAAAAAAAAAAAAGAAAAAAAAAGAAAGAAATCTGGAAAAAATATATTGTCCCCAAAAGCATTGATAATAGGTGTAAATAAAAATATTGCTCTGTTGAAAGAGTAGTCTCGTAATATTGCACAAATTAATTGCTAAATATTTCAGCAATCTTATAAGTAGCATTTAATTAAACACTATCCAGCAGAAAGTTGAAAATGTTGCATTTTATAAGTAAATTAAAATTATTAAGGGATTTTCTAAAAATAATGTTAGCGTGTGGTTCTCAAAATAGTAATAATAGTAGTCATAAGTAAATAACCAATTAAGACAAATTATTTTGACACAGTTGTCCTTTTAGGCTGTGAAAATCAATATATTACTATGACTAAAAATTAAAATGTGACTGTCAGCCTAATTATACTTTTCACAGAACCTATTAAACAGGAACAATTTCTTAAACAGGTCATTAAATTTAAGGTGATTAAGAACTATTCATTACAACCCGATATTACAGCTGGGGGAGGGGGGGTTCCGAGGAGAGCATTCAAATGTCCCCCCCCCCGAAGAATTTAAGATTTTATGCTTTTTAATGATCAAGATGTACAACCCCCTCTGCGCCCCCCCTCCCACCGAAACTCCACAATGTTCAGAAATTCATAGATTCAGAAATCGCCCCCCCCCCCCAAAAGAAGTCTGAATCCAGCACAGTATATGTTGGGTAACATTTGCAATATTGGCGTGAAATATTGTCTCGATGAGGCAGTATTTACATTTTGTCAATATTGGTGCAAGTATTGGAAAAAGTACATTTCCATTTAATTAATTACCAATATTTCTGCAATATTGGCGTTTCATTGCCAATGTTTCTGTAATAGTGTCATGTAATTGAAAATATTTTCAGTGTAAATATATTGATTCATTTAAATCATTTTTGATGAATGTAATGTTTCGCATTATTGGCTCCAGTATAACCAATATATTAGGAATATAATGCATTTTCGGCAGATAAGGCGATAGCTTAAAAAAAGCTCTATTGAACGAAATTTACCCGCATATATTTATTTTATATTGCAAAACAGTCCATACCGGTTGATATATTTAAAAAATCTTAGATGTTTTATATTTATTGAAATTTAGTTACTTTTTTGAATTTTAACTTTGTTGGATTACATTTCTCTGTTACTTTTTTACTGAATATAAAAGAATTTACATTAACATTCACTGTAAAAAAACGGACTAAAATACTGAAATTGTACTTTAATGATTTAAATTGCGTATCGAAGTGTAAAAGAGTTAGTCAAAAATCGTTGGAAAATGTAGAAAATACACGGTTTTCTACGCGCAGAAAATACATATAGAGATTTTATTTTCGAACTTCTATAGTTTGAAATTGCTATAAAATATCCCATTTTGCTACTAAATTTTTATGTTGTCCAATAACTTATTAGTCTATACAGTATAGAAAAATAAGAAATAATAAAATATAAAATACTTAGAATCAGAGGGAAAAAAAGTATTTTTCCAATAAAACAACATTTTAATTTTACTTAATTTATGGATAATCTCAGCAGATAGTAGAAATAAGTTTCTACTCAATCGTAAGCAGTAAAAATCATAAAAAATATATATTAATGAAATTAAACCATTTTTCAAATATATATATATATATATTTATTTATTTAATTAATCTGTTTAGGTGTCAAAATGTCCAGGTAATATTGAAATTAGTTTCAAATATTGATTTTGGTATTGTTATTTGCTTTTTTTACATGATTCAAAACCAGTATCTTAAGCTTTAAGTATAAGCGGTTAATTATTGAATATAATTTAATTTTTTTATGTTATTGTCTTTCAAGCAACACTTAAAACATAAATGAAGAACACTCGACTTAGTGTTGCAACTGCGAATTATAAAAAAAAAAAATTAAAAAATTGGTATGATGCTTAAACTTTACTCGTTATTAGTGATAAATTTCTGGCATTTTTCAATGCCTACAAAATAAATTTTCTTTTATAGTTTAGCAGCCAGTGTGGCATAATTGTTGTCAGACATAGTTGTAACTCTAAACAGAAAAACAATCAGATATTGTCAAGGGAATTTTTCTAAGTGGTGGTAATTTTGACTCATTAAATAAAAAAATTTTTATGCTTATAGGCATGTTTGGTTTTTGATCTCATAGAGGAATATAAATTTATAAGCTTTGACATTTATAAGTATAATACTATTATGCCGGTTGTAGAACAAACAAACAAACAGATAAATAAATAAATCTGACCATAAAATTTTCTTTCTTTCTCACTTTTTTGTTGAAACAGTTGAATATACTGAAAAATCAAATGAACACTCATTTTTTGGTCGATATTTGTATGAACTCAACCGTTTCTGGGAAGAAGAAGAAGAAAAAAAGGCACGGTGTCAGACTATAACATAAAATGTTTTGATAATGGGGTTTTAGTTACTTACTTCATATAGTTATGTAAATAAATTTTGAGTAATTATTTTTCATATAAAAGTTTGTTAAATTAATTTTGTAACCGAATTAAAAAGCAATACAAATTTAAATTTCCAAAGTCAATTCTTAAACATTTTTAAGGTTGTTCTCAAATCCAAACGGGCAACTTTATGACACAAGTTTTAATTAATTTTTGTGCGGAAACGGAAAAAAAAAAAAAAAAAAAAAAAAAAAAAAATGACAGGTGTCTCAGAAACTATGTGATCGAAAAGCATTTTCTATTCTTTGGTAAACGCAAAAGATCTTTCAGAAAATAGTGTCAAAGTTGGCGTTTTGAACCAAATTTCCGGACGAAAGGAGAAATACTAGTCAGCAAAGGGGAAAAACCGGTTGTCACCTGACCCCAAATAACTTATAACACGATAAATAATTTATTTATCGAAAAATGGAAACCGTCTTTCGATTCCAAATCGTTTCCTTATAGCCAGCTCTCCCAATTTTGTGCCTTTACGTTAAACAAATAATAGAAAAAAAAACAAAAAAAAAAAAAACAACTCAAGTCAATTCCTACTTAGGTCATCAAAGAAAAATTTAATATAATCCCTTAAGCTAATATTAGTTTTTGTTGCATTAAAATATCTCAATTTGTTGATTTTCTATAAGCAAGTAAACCCTATTGGTTTACAATGGAAGTCTATGGGATTTTGGCGAAATATTAGAGATATCGCGAAGTTGGCGTCACTTTTGGCAACTCATTTTGGTCGCCAAATTTGGCGATATATCGCCAAGTTGGCAATAAACATGGCGGTATTTGGCGACAGAACAGGATCCCCCCTATGATAACACCTCTCATAGGAGATGCATTAAATGCTGTTCAATAACCAATGGCCGCCATTTTTTCTTCCATATAAAACTAAAATTAATTAATTAAATTTAATTAATGAATTAATATTTGAAAAAACTGTATTAATATCAAGTGCCATCCACTGCAAGTTTAAAAAAATGTATTTGAACTTGATAAGATGAATAATAAGTATTTTATTAACGACTGAAAATTTGAACAAGATATATATAGGGAGAGTGTGAACTAATAGTAGGAATTGAAAAACAAGTCAGTAAATGTGTCAGAAAGTTTAGGGCTTGTAGAACAGTAGACTTGAGAACAGCCTTACTTGAAAGCGTTGTATTTCTTTTCATCAAGCCATCAATTTCAACCTATAGAAGTTCGATCACGAAAAGATCAATGTTCGTTTAAATATGATGCAAGTTTTGGAAACGAGTATGAAATGCTATTAATAAATAAATTTATAAAAATTGGTATGTTTGTCACAAGTAAAAAAGATTCGCTTGTATGATATAACATTTTTATTATAATATGGTCATTAGGTGTGTTTAAAAATTGGTTTACACGTCATATGCGAAGAAATATGTAAGTATAAATCTTAAAAATGCAAATAATACAGAATAATATGAAAATATAATTTAAAGTGTACATTTCGAAATTTTCAATACTTGTGTGTCCTCAGCTTGTCTATTGTAAATAACATTCAAATGAGAAGTGTATGTGTTTTAGAAATAAATGTTGAAGTCATTCAAGAGTAAACTGTGTTATTAGTATTTTTCTTTTTGCGTGCGGCTGATTGGTGTTGGATTTATCTTGGCAAGCAATAATTGTATAAAATAAAATAAATGTTATCGTAAAATGATTATGTGATATTTCTCCCCACACAATAGGTACTTAGTAAGCCATAGCCACTGATTTAAATTGAAAAATATGTATACATATGTTGGTATAAAGTCGAAAGTGAACACAAATTTGACAAGCTCGAACGTGTTTATTAGTAGTTATAGTATTACAGAATTTCCTTGAGGCAGTTTGAGAGGAGGGTGCTGCACCCTGCCTGCCCTTTGATTTAAAAAATAGCACATTCTTTCTTCTTAGTCAAAGAAAGAAAAAAAAAAAGAATTGTCGTCTTGATTTTTGACACTCAGTTAAAAAAAATTATGATTCCCTTACTGCCTTTTTGTATTGAAAAATTTGCTTACATCTTAAAAATGGACTCATTGTTGTGTCTTGAAAAGAGCGCCATCCCTTTTAAATATAAAAAAATTGTCTTTAAAAATGAAAAGAATACCTTTAAAAAAAAAGTGCCCTCACAAATCTAAAAACTGCCCTTACAAATCTAAAAAGTGCCCTTACAAATCTGAAAAGTGTCCATTCCAATCTAAAAAGTTCACTTTTTACACCGGCAGTACCCTGCCCTTTTTTAAACCTGGGGGAAATTCTAGCTATAGATATTATAAATACTATCATTCATTAATAAGCATATAATTTATTAGTTTAATTAAGCATTGCTGAGAATAATCTAAAGTATGTAAAAAGACAATGTATTCAGTGCTATTAAATATTAAAATGAAAGTTGAAAATTTATTAGAATATATATTCTGTATTTTATTTTTAAATTTAATGCAAATTAATTTCAATCATATTAAGATGGACATTTTGCATGTAAAAGTAAATTTACGAAATAACAATATTTTTATAGTACAGATTATCGTAGCTACGAAAGTTTGAGACTTTGGAAAAAAAAAATCAATGGAGGGAACTTCCCACTTATTTTAATTATTTCAATAATGGCTAAACTGAAAAAATTCTCATTGAAAGTATTTTTCGTATTTGAAATTTGATCGATTTAAAATACTTGTAAATTCCATTGTTGTCTGAGTTGTAGTAGGGTATACGGTAGTATACATCGTATACCTTCTGAATTAAAAAAAAAAAGAAAATACGTACACCCTCTGAATCTCAAGTAAAACTACATAATATGGCTAACGATTATTAATTTAGATATTCTCGGGGAATGGCGGCTGTATGCAGCGCAAACCTATGGATAGATTCTTTTTTTTTTTTTTTACCACTATTTATAGCATATACCCTCTGTTTTTTTACGACCATATCGCTGGGTGTAGTTAAATTATGATTATATTGAAATCTAAAGACCCGGTGATAGGATTTATATACCAGCTTTAATGTAACGAAAACTTCTTAAATTATTTTAATTCTAGAAAAACAAATTCCCTACTGATAAGGAAAATTATCCAGTTTTTATTTTTTTGGTTGCTAATTTCTTCTTTGGGAATTTAAGTATACAAATATTTTTATTTGTAAAATATGGAAAAAGTAATTATCAGGAGTATGAAATAAAAAAAAAGAAGAAAGAGTAGATATTAAATATTAAATATTAAAATCATAGTTTAATATTTGAAAGAATATGCGTACATTAATTTCGTGAAAATTTTATTTTCAGTTTTAACGTGGTAGCTATAAATTTCGTCCGAATATTTGCTACATTTCAAGTTTTAAGACTATTTACATAATGTATATACCTAACACATTAACTATGTGTACACATTCTACGATCATGAGAACCTGGAACCCCCAAGAGAGAAGGACATTGCAGGTGTCCCTATTCCAATACAAATTATGTTATTGCTCACAGTTACAAAGAGGAAATATTAAACTTCTGGACCCCTATCATCTGGGGAAACGGGTAAATGCTAGGTTTGCACATGTAAATGTAATCATGTAACTATAATCAGAAGGCCATTTAAACATAGTTCTGGAAATATATTTTATTTTAAAAAACAAAGTGTATAAAAAGTCTGAATATACCAACTGTCGAATTTCCCAAATTAAATCTATGCGGATTCTACAGTTCTCTGTTTTCCATCGCTGCTGAGAGACTGGACCTTTAGAGATAAAAATTAATGGAATGGCTTGGTTCTATGTATTGTGCTAAATTCTGCCATTCTGTACTTTGCATTCTACATAAATTAAGTAGCAAACACAAAATGATAATTTTCGAACATATACTTTAATTGTGAATCCTCAAAAGAAACTAATATAAATACAGGAGTAGAAAATATTTACTATTTTAATAGCACAGCCAGTCGATTTGAAGTCACTGTGATGTCATCACTGTGATACCACCAAAATGTGATACATTTTATCATCTCATTATTTCTTTTGAGCGACTGACTTTTGATGACTCTATTGTGAAGTCACCGTGACTATTATTTTGAGATGAATAACCAGGTGATATTAAGTCACCTTGTAACTCTAATGTGACTATTATTTGGCGATTCCATTGTGAAGCGACCATGACAGTTTCTTATGTCGATTCACCAAGTTACATCACAGTGAAGTTACTTATTAACTTGCCGCAAAACAACAGTTATTGTGATTTCCCAGTAAAATCTTCAAATGACGTCCGCCTGAGAGTTACCAAGAGACTTCAGTGTGATGTTACTTTGTGACTTGTTACAATCTAACAGTGATGGTGACTTCACAGTGGAGGTCATCCAAATGATGGTCACACGAGAGTCATCAAGTGACTTCGTTGTAACGTCGCTCGGTGACTCGACCCAAAGCAATATGGTAAATTCACAGGAAAGTCACCGGCAGATCACTTGAGAGTAAATAATAAGATGAATAAAATGTATATATTTTTGATTTATAATAGTGCGTGTGACACCTATGATTGCCTGAAATTATTTCTGTGATTTCTGAAATCTCAGTCAGGTCACATCGACTGGGTCACGTTGACTATTAGAGTAATTCCTATTTCAACATTTGCCACTTATATCAGTTTCTTTTGACACTTAATAATAAAATTTTGTTTCCGAAAATTAGTATTTTATATCTGTCCCTTAATTTATGAACACCAGTGTATTTTGACAAAACAGTAAAATGTGTAAAATAAGCTGAATTATTCTGGTGATTGGGGGAATTTTCCTATTTAAAACTATACGAATGCTTTAATTCTCTTTTCAACTCCTGTATAAAGAAGCGGGATCTTCAGGGATTAAAATAAATATAATGATTTGTACAATGTCTTGTACTAAATTCTAGAATCCTGTATTTTATCTCCTATTTTGATTTACGAGGCTACTTCAGTCACGGGAAGAAAGGAAAACGATAATGTTAAGTCTATCGGGGCGTTATTTTCAAATTTCTCGCTTTAATTTTAATATTTTTAAATGATTTTTTTTCTTTTTTTTTTTGCATAGTATAGATAAGGACGATCTACGACCGGCTAGTTTTTACTTTTTAAATTTGGGTTTCAGATTAAAAAAAAAACAAAACAAATCTTTTCACTTTCGGAACCGGTTGGAATCGGTTCTGAAATGAAACTATTTTAATACAAAAAAAACTATAATCAAAATGAAATAAGTAAAAACTAGCCCGGTTGCAGATCGTCCTCAACTATCCAATGCAAGAAAAAAAAAAAAAAAAAAAAAAAAAAAAAAAAAACGCTCAAAAGTATTAAAATCAAAGCGAGATATTTGAAAATAATGCTCCCATAGACTTAGCATTAGCTTTCGAGTTTTTCCGCGTGACTAGTGTGGCCTCTTAACAGAGAAAGATAAAGAAAAGCTTCAATTAAAACACTTGTTGAGTTTTCCAATTTAAAACTATACGAATATCCAATTTCTCTTTTCTATATTTGTCTAGAGAGCCAAGAACTTCAGAGCTTAAAATAAATAATGACTTGGATAACCCTGTGCTAAATTCTGCAATTCTGAACTCAGTGTAACAGTAGAAGGTACAGAAAGTCTGAATTATACCAGTTTTTGAACTTCCCATTTAATCTGAATACGCTATATTATCTTTTCTTTAACTATGTACACCGTAAAAAAATCTGTAAAGTTACTAAACTTTTCTAGGAAACTGGGGTTCCTAGAACTTTTTATGTAACGGCAACAAGAAAAATTCCTGTAACAGACGCTGTTACAGGAATTTTTGTTGTTGCCGTTACATAAAAAGTTCTAGGAATCCCAGTTTCCTAGGAAAACTTTAGTAACTTTACAATTTTTTTTTTTTACAGCGTAGAGAGACTGAAGTAAGAGAGTAAGATAAATTTTGGTTTTGATCTAAGGTTAATGTTTTATGAAAAATATATAAGATCGTAGCTGACAGATTAGTATGATTAAAACTGATGAAATTAAAAAGGTTTAAGTGGCAAATAAAAATATATTAATTAAATATCCTGTTACTTGAACGGGCTTTTAAATGAAAATAGATAGAAAAAAATTTCAATCAATAGAAATTTATTCAGATTAAACGAGATCTGAAGTGCGATAAAATGTCAAATTTTAATTTAAACAGTTATGGCCTGTTTATTAAGACTGCACACAAATTTTATTAATATAGAAATGACATTTCCAGTTTTAAATTAACTTTTATTTTTTCGCTCCATGTTGAAATTACCATTTCCAATAAAATGATATGAAGTTAATCTTATTGAAATGCGCGATTGTAAATAATATTTCGGGGGGAAAAATAATTTAAAATAATGTGCATTCGAGGAAAAGCTTCAAAGAAAACAAATTTATTTAGATAAGTCGAGATTGATTTCTATTGCAGTTGTAAGTGAAAGTTATTGCAGCATTCTGATTTCAGATTTTCAGATTTTGTTCAAGCGATGATTTTTGTAAACATCCAAGACTGACACTGTAAAAAAAAATCTGTAAAGTTACTAAAGTTTTTCTAGGAAACTGGGATTCCTAGAACTTTTTATGTAACGGCAACAACAAATATTCATGTAACAGACACACTTTTGCGCCGAAAATCAGAAAATCTCTAAGGCTACTAAGAATTTTTTAGGAAACTGGGATGCCTAGAACTTTTCATGTAACTACAGCCAGGTTTACAGATAAAAATTTAGTAAGCTTACTGCAATTTTAATAGATTCATTTGTAAAGTTACAGATTTCTGTAGCTTTACAAAAACTAGTTTTGTAGATTTGCAGCTTTTTTTGTACAGTTACAGATGACAGTTTAGTAAGCATGTAACTTTACATCTGTAGAGCTACAGAATTTCTTTTACAGTGTGAGGCTGACAAAAGAAACATAGTTAAGGGTGTATTCGAAAAAATATTTTTCCACCCCTAACAACTCGAAATTTTCTGAGACATTTTCAGACTCATTTTTAAAAGTAAAAACATGAAACTTGCTGAGGTGATTTTTGAAGAGATGTATAAAAGGCCGTGTGATTTCATTTTTCGCTCACTTAATTAGAATTTGAGTTTTAAACAATTATTTTCTCAGTATGACCATTTTTTTTCATTCCCAGATCTCCCGCTTCGAAAAATTCGGTTTAAAACACCAACTTTGATAGCATTTTTTACAATATTTCCTGCATTTATCGAAAAATCGAGAAGCACGGAAGATTAAGCAGTTTCTAAATAAGAGAATTTCCCAGTTTGATGTGTTTGAGAGCAAAAATGAATTATAAAATGAATCAGGAAATAAGCAGTTTGTATCGGAATACACCCTTAATCTATAATAAAGAGTACAGATATAGACAATGCGACTGTGCCTGATTAAAACATGGGCTAACTGGGCCGTGGCCTTGGGCTCCTGATTTTGGAGTCTCAAGTTTGGTGTGCAATTTTCATAAATTGATATTTTAAATCAATTTTGGCCTTTTACTGATTGTTTTCAATATTTTGTACTTTTAGATTTTTATTTTTTTAGAGTAGAATACATTAAAAAAAATTTACTTATCTAAATATTTATTCATATATTTATGAAATCTGTATTCAACTTATGCACAGGAAAGGTTATTTTTTTGTTGTTGTTGTTACAGTGGTGGAAGGCTGGAGGGGAAGGAGGAGAGGTATACCGAGATCTGGTCTCTTTTGGCTTGATCGGGCAAAGGATATAAACCAGCTTTAGGGTGTGTGTGTGTGTGTGCACTGTAAAAAAAAAAAATCTGTAAAGTTACTAACATATTTCTCGGAAACTGGGATTCCAGGAACTATTTATGTAACGGCAACATCAAAAATTTCTGTAACAGCAGGTTCTGTTACAGGAATTTTTCTTGTTGCCGTTACATAAAAAGTTCCTGGAATCCCAGTTTCCTAGAAAATTTTAGTAACTTTACAAATTTTTTTTTTACAGAGGGGGGGGGGGGGTCATTTCAAATACTATTGCAGCAATAAAATATAAATGTGATCCAATCTAGAGAAATTCATTTATATAAATTGAAATTTTCTATGTAAAAAATCAATGTGCTATGTAGATATCAGTGTTAAAATATAATATAAACATAAAACTCAATACTGAAATTAACAAATGCGAAATATTGAATATCCAAAAATAAGCTTTTACCGACGTTTTTTCAAAATGTTGAATTGAAATATATATATTTAATCATATAAGTACTTGCCCCCTGATCTCCCTGTTTTAGATAATTTTTAAGCACATATAAATACAAGAATATGGAGTTAAAAATTATTTTACACGGGTGAATTGCTCACAAAAAATTCTTAGTTCCTTCTTTACTTACTGTTTAGTTATTTTAAGTCATTTGGGAAGAAAAAAAAGTACAACTTTTTATAATATCATTAGAGATAAAGAAAACTTAGTTAATTAAATTTTAAAATCTAGGAAAGGGCAACGGCCCTACCCTGCCCCCCGTTACAGGCACCCATGCAGAGATGCGTTTCAATCAAGAAAAGATTATTTATATAAGTCAAGATTGGCTATGTAAAAAAGTCAATGTTCTATGCAAATATCAATGATCTGTACAAGAAAACTATAATGGAAATATGTTTTTTCTGAGACTAAGTGACTTCCTGCTTCACAAATTTTCACATCCCAGACGTTACGCTGCATTAACTGGAACTTAAACCTTCAAACAAACCCCAGTCTATATGTAAGGCCTATGTATTGCAAGCAGCAGTCGCTCCCACCTGTTTTTTTCCTTCTGATGTTTATATGTATTGTGGGGGCTCTCATAAATTGCACTTGGCCTGGGCGAAAGCTGACAAAACTAATGGGCCAGGGCAGCTTGGACCTTTTCTGCCGGGCCTAATAGATAACCTCGCGACCACAGTGTTCAATGGAGAAGTCAGGATGAAAAGCAACTTCCCCGGTATCTTATTGTATGGGACTTAGTATTGCGTGGCTGGGCCTTTTCAGAGCGCGTGTCTGTGTTTAGTTCAGGGAATGTACTTAAATACACAAATTTTATTTTTAGATGCTGGCACATAGGGCCCGAATATAATACTCTTGGAGGCCCTAGACACATGGTAAAAAGGCCCTGGACACATAGTACAAACCCCAAAACCATGAATATATTATGTAGTAAAGCAGACTAATTTTTATGAATATATGCCTTATATAAATGTTAAGGGGGTCCGGAGGTTAAAATTCTATTTTCCTTTATTTATAGGCATACTTTAATGACTTTTTTCCCCGCAACATATCTTCCCATGTATTACATTTCAGATAAATTATTTTTCAGTTTTTGAAAACTTTGAAATTTTATTTAAAAAAATTAAAAATTTTAAAGTTATTTAACGTTATTTCTACTGGTATCAAGTGACACCTTTTAAAAGATTTCGATTTATGGTTTTTAATTTTTGATTTTTAGATTGAAACTATTTCAAATCATTTTTAATACATTGAAGACTTTGCTTATAACGATTAAAAACCACGAGCAAAATAAACATAAATCCAAACTTTAAAAAGATGTCATTTGACTCCAGTAGAAATAGTGTTAATTTTTTATACAGCTCATGAACCACTTACTGTATTTGATTACTTATTTCACTATTGTGTGCAAAAAAGGTTTTTTTTTTTTTTTTCCCTTTAATTTTACAATAAATTTAAAAGTAGAAAAAAAAGAGGATTTTTCAGTGAGATTTTTATTTTGAAGATCATATTAAAAAAAAAAAATCGCGTGAAATTAAAATCCCGAAGATAATTTATTAAAAAACATAACATAAAAACTCTGTACAAAATTTTATCATCTTGCAAGAAAGTTTAGATATATCCTTTTAAAAATGACAATTTATGACAAATCCATTCTGAGATAAATGGATTTAAGGCTGTTCTCAACTGCTCTGCTCAACAAGCGCAAAACGTTTTGGCACATTTACAAATTCATTTTTTAACGGAAAGATATAAAATTGGAAAGCGTGACCATGGAAGCGATTTGGAATCGAACTGTTATTTCCATTTTTTAATCAATAAATTAGTTATTCAGTTATAAGCGATTTTGATCACGTGACACGGCATTTTTCTTCCCTTATTGACTGGATTTTCTTCTTTCGTTCAGAAGTTCGGTTCAAAATGCCAACTTTGACTGTATTTTCTGAAAGATCTATTGCGTTTACAAGAAAACGGAAAAAACAGTTCGATGACATAGTTTCTGAATAACAACACCTTCTAGTTTCAGGCGTTTACGAACAAAAATGAATTAAAACTTATGTCAGAAAGTTGAACCTTTGGATTTGAGAACAGCCTTAACGTTGCAATTACGGGTAGGATAGAACTGTTAGTACAACACAAAAATTGTTATATCTGCTGATCTAACCATTTTAGAAATACATGGTTTGCTTTATTTAATTTATTTAACTTTGAAGTATTTTATCAGCAATAAAAATAAAAAAATGTATTTTTTGAGAAATTTGACCCCAGGATTATATTCGTAGAAAAAATTCAAAGGAACTTTTATTTTCAAAATAACAGAATGTCAGACATATATAATAACACGAATGTGCATTGACAGGATACTACATTCTTAATAACAAGGGAATGGAAACATAATACACTTTAGCTCTCACACACAATGGCTAGACAGTAATTACCGTTAATTCCTCATTGGTTTAAGAGTTTCAGAAGAGATCATAATTTCGAAGAAAAATATGATCTGAACTTGTGTCTTGCATCAGTGTGAATTCACATCTTTCTATAATATATAACGTAATGCTATAACTGTAATTCTCCTATAGTACAATATGAATGTACAAATAATGCTGGTTAAATTGAATCTAGGAAAAAAGGTGACCGGAAAAAACGGGACCGGAAAAAATGTGACAGAAAAAACAAGAGCGGAAAAAACGGGACAAGGAAAAAACGGGACAAGGAAAAAACGGGACCGGAAAAAACGTGACAAGGAAAAAAGGTGACCGGAAAAAACGTGACAAGGAAGTGTTCAATATTGAACTTGTCGATAAATAAATGCTAAAAACTAAAGTGAAGTTTTTCCATTGTCAGTTTCTTACAGCGTAGGCGGGGGGGGGGGCAGAGTTAATGGGTGAGTTAGACAACTCTAAGATTTGGTCCAAGAAAGTACAATTTTAACATTTCATTAAGAGAAGTTTAGTATGACTTCTACAACGGACAAGTTAGTGCTTTCTACGGAGGGGGGGGGGGGGGTTAAGGAAATAATATTTGATTCTTTCAATTCGCTATTGATAGTTTATATATGAGCAAAGATGTTTTATAAGGCGGAGGGGGAGGGAAAAATTACGTACACAGCTTGTAAAGGGAATAAAATAAAGACGAAGAGAGGAGGCATTTTCTTTAGGGGAATTTTTTCATTATCCTGCTATTTAGCTCACAGGCTATCAAAGCCCAAGGGCTAATGTGCACGCAGGTTCTGTATGTATGTATGTATGCACTTACGTCTGTATGTACGTAACGCGATAACTCTTGACAGAAACATCCGATTTGCTTTAATTTTTTTTCCAGGTTCATTCTGATAAGGCGCTTCCCTGATTAGTTTTGGGGGTTGTTGGTTAAGAGTAAAGGGGGGCTACTATGGGTTTTTCATGCAGAATTATTCGATTTGCTCCAAAATTGGTATACCGATTTATTATGTTAAGGAGCTTCCATGATTAGTTTTGGAGGTTCATTAATTAAGTATACACGGGAGAAAGGGGGCTAGACCCCCTTAATTTAGATAAATGGGTTTTTCATGCAGAGTTATTCGATTTGCACCAAATTTAGTATACCGGTTTATTATGCTAAGGAGCTGCCTTGATTAAATTTGGAGGTTTATTGGTTAAGTATAAAGAGGGGGGCGAGGGCTAGTCCCCCTTAATTTAAATAAATGGGTTTTTCACGCAGAATTTTTCGATTTGCTTCAAGTTTGATATATCGGTTTATTCCGATATGGCGCTGCCTTCATTAGGTTTGAAGATTCGTTGGTTGAATATAAAAGGGGGAAAGGGGGAAAGTCCCCTCTTCTTAATTTAGATAAATGGATTTTCATGCCGAATTATCCAATTTATTTTATTTTTTTCTATGTTCATTCTGATAAATGGGCGGTGCTGGTATGGATAACAGGGGTAAACTAGTGTTAATATATAGGTACTCTTAATATAATTCCATAAGTTTTAATATTATAACTAATAGTTATTTATAATTTATTTAATTTTATTAATATTTTGTTTCCTATCAAACAATTAGATCGTTTTAAAGAGAGGGCAATATATTACATACGATTAGATTTGGTAATACTGTTTAACTAACTTTACATGACCTCATGGTTTAAACAAGAGGGAAGCTAGGGGGCGTATACCCTGGGCTACCGGGTAGAAGGGGGAGGCATTAAATTTGGTTCGTCTTCCGGTTCAAAAAACAAATAACGAAATTAAGTTAAAAATGTCATGGAATCGGACAACCGAAAATAAATATATATACATTTAGGCGGTTCTCAAATTCTCTACTCAACAACGCGAAACTTTGACAAATTTTCCGATTCATTTTTAAACGTAAAAGCCTGGCTAAATATTAAAAAAAAATAAAAATAAAAAATAAATAAATAAATTCTATAGCTTACTAAAAAATATATAATTGAATAAAATTAAAATATTTCAAACTAAATAAATATGGCTATTAAGAAAAAATGTACCCATATTTTGAACTTTAATGAAAAATCATGCTTTCGAAGCATGGGACCCCCCAGGTTAAATACTTAATCCTTCAACAAAGAGAGTGGTTCCTCTTATTATTGATTGACAATCATTCAAAATATTTTGCTTTCTATTTGATTGTAACAGGCGTTTTGCAGATTGTAGTTTTAAAAGAATGATAGACAGGTATTATGTTGACGAAAAATACATTGGAATTTTACAACTCACTTCAATATACATATTTGAAAGTGATAGAAGATAAACCTTAGTTTTCCAGAATGGTTTTTGTTGAATGATGTTAATCTGACAGACGAATAATGTATAATAAAAGGGTTGTTTCTTCTGTGAAATTTTTACGTGCCACCCATCGTGTTTTATGAGATATTTTCATGTAAATAAAAGGTAATGGTGTTGATTTTAGATATTTCACACAATTTGAGATAGCGTATAATGAATAACTTTGAACCGGATTATTGGAACAAATACTCAGCTGTATTTATCCTTTTTAAATATTCCCTGAAGTGCCATATGCTACATTTCTAGAGACCTCACAAGTTTAAAGACTGAATTATTTTTTGCTTAACTATTGCAGATTGATGTATAATAATTTAAGAGATTGGTTCGTTGTGTTTATGACGGCCAATTATCAACACGAGGGATATGGGCCCAAAAGATGGGGGTGCCCTCCTTGGGTGCCTTTCTAATGGAACCTAACCCATATTTACGCATGGAAATCCATGGTTCGAAGCAAACCACAAAAACTCCGAACGATTGGGGCGACGGGTGCGATTGGGTTCAAACACAGCACCTCCCGTCTACCAGCTTCGAGAGCAGAACCTCTCGGCCACTGGAGGGGCAATAATTTAAGAACTCACATTGTTTTAACCTTGTTGTAGATTTAGGAAATGTACAAATGTCATGTTCTTACAACAGAATCCCCCCCCCCCCCCCATCTTTCAACATCAAGAAAGCTGAAAAGATGCAAAGGCCAAGAAATCATCATTTTAAAAATACTTTTGTTTTGTGCAACCAATAATGCTTTCGAACATGATAGAGTAAAGCGTCTGTAACTCATTCTAAACTGTACTACTACTAATCGATGTATTAAATGAATTTTATAAACAGTTATTTTAATGGTATTTTGAAGAACTGTCGTCACATAAAGGGTTAATGTATTATTTAATTGCTAAGTTTCATATTTTCCGTTTCCACGTTCGCTAATACGATTACGAAATATTTTTTATTCCTATATGTATGAACATTTCCAGAATTTTTTCTCGATCAGTTTCCACAGAATTGATCAGAAATATAAATCTTAATTTTCCCATGCGGATTTTTTTTCTGCCTACCAAATTAAGTTTAGGTACATAAAGATGAGTACAGATGAGTACAGTAAAGTGAATACAGTCAAACCTCGTTAACATGAACCTCAAGGGGAATTAAATTTTTGTTCATGTCACCCGTAGTTCATGCTATCAGTATAACAAAAAATCCAGATAACAAATATTGAGGAAAAATACATATAGGGGAGACTGGGGGCTAATGGGACATAGGAGCAAACGGAACAATAGGGTTTTCTTGTAAAATATAACAGTATAATATAATCTTGTAAAATACAACAGTATAATATAATCTTGCAAAATATAACTTTCGAAGAATATGCACCTCAAAAAAAAAAAAAAAATGAAGGGGGGGTTAGCCTCCGCCCCCCCCCCCTTATACTTAACCAATGAACCCCCAAATCTAATCAGGGAAGCTCCTTAACATAGTAAACCGGTATACCAAATTTGAAGCAAATCAGATAATACTGCATGAAAAAACCATATCGGTAAATTAAGCTTTATACTTAACTAATGAACCTCCAAATCTAATCAGGAAAGCGCTTTATTAGAATGAACATAGAAAAAAAAATAAAATAAATTGGATAATTCTGCATGAAAATCCATTTATCTAAATTAAGAAGAGGGGACTTGCCCCCCTTTCCCCCCTTTTATAAATTTAACCAACGAATCTCCAAACCTAATGAAGGAAGCGCCATATCGGAATAAACCGATATATCAAATTTGAAGCAAATCGAAAAATTCTGCATGAAAAACCCATTTATTTAAATTAAGGGGGGACTAGCCCCGCCCCCTCTTCATACTTAACCAATAAACCTCCAAATTTAATCAAGGCAGCTCCTTAGCATAACAAACCGTTGTACTAAATTTGGTGCAAATCGAATAACTCTGCATGAAACACTCATTTATCTAAATTAAGGGGGGTCCAGCCCCCTTTCCCCCCTTTATATTTAACTAATGATCCTCCAAAACTAATCATGGAAGTTCCTTAATATAATAAATCCAAATTTGGAGCAAATCGAATAATTCTGCATGAAAAACCCATTTATCTAAATTAAGGTGGGAGGAGTAGCCCCCCTTTACTGTTAACCAATAACCCCCAAAACTAATTAGGGAATCGCCTTATCAGAATGAACCTGGAAAAAAAATGAAGCAAATCGGATGTTTCTGTCAAGAGTTATAGCGTTACGTACATAAGACGTAAGTGCATACATACAGAACCTGCGTGCTCATTAGCCCTTGAACTTTGATAGCCTGCGAGCTAAAAAGCAGTATAATGAAAAAATTCCTCCTCGCTTCGTCTTTATTTTATTCCATTTATAAGCTGTGTACGTAATTTTTCCCTCCCCCTCCGTCCTCCACTGTACCCAAAAATCATTATTGATTAAAGTTTTATAAATATATAAAACATCTTTGCTTATATATAAGCTATCAATAGCGAATTGAAAGAATCAATAAATTGTATTTCCTTAATACCCCCCCCCCCCCCTCCGTAGAAAGCATTAACTTGTCCGTTGTAGAAGTCGTACTAAACTTCTTAATGAAATGTCAAAATTGTGTTTTCTTGGACCAAATCTTAGAATTGTCTAACTCACCCATTAACTCAGTACCTCCCCCCCATGTCCTACGCTGTAAAAAGCTGACAGTGGAAAAACTGCACTTTAGTTTTAATTGTTTATTTAAATATGGCCTTCATGTCGTTAAAAAATATATAAGGTTTACTGTGTTTTTAAAATATATATTAAATTCCTTAAAAAACAAACTTCATATCATATTTTCTGTTATGTATACAACTTAATAAATAGAATACTTTCCCGTGATCACTTATCCGATTTGTTTTTTCCTACGTGCGCTTTTTTCCCGTGATTCCAGTATCTTATAGAAATGTTTATTTTAATTTATTTTGTTTAGTTTAAATGTTTAGAATAATATATCTGGAAATTCCATGATGAAACCAAAAATTGCAAAAAATTTGACTTCAATCAATTGCTTAATATAACAAAAAAAAAAAAAAAAAGTAACAAACTATGCTAATTTCTAATTTTAGGCATATCTTAACAAAGATATTTATTTATTATTATTTTTTCTTTATTTGTTCTGCTAATATCTGAAAATACTAATGCCACTGATCGGGACATAAAAAATTATAAATTGATAAGTGATTCAGAAAGTCTAAAAAATATTATTATTATTAATATAATTTTATGTTAATAAACAAAAAATTCAAATAGCGTTAAATAAAATAAAAATAATAAAAATAAAACTTTCCAATCGAATCTATTATAACTAATTTCTTTAAAATTAAAAAAAATAAAATAAATTTTATATGATATTATACATGCGTAAGTCGAAAAACAAGTTGTTATGTAAACGAGCATTCTCGTATGCGAACATTCACAACATTTTTCAATATTTGCATTCTAATTATCAACGGAAAGCATTCTTATTCACATAATGTCCAAATTAAGTAGTAGTGTAAATGTGAATTTTCTTATGCGAATATTCAGGAATTTTTTTTATAATAGCATTCTTAAACATCAACGGGAAATATTGGTATTACCGTTCGCGAATATCAAATATCAAGTAGTGATGTTAATTAGAATTATCGTCAGCGAATTTTCAAATTTTTTCAATATTAGCATTCGTAGACATCGACGAAAAATATTTGGATTCAAGTTCGCGAATCTGCAGTTGAAAGAATCTATAAATTGTATTTCCTTAATCCCCCCCCCCCCCCCCCGTTAGAAAGCACCAGCTTGTCCCTTGTAGAAGTCATGTTAAACTTCTCTTAATGAAATGTTAAAATTGTGTTTTCTTGGACCAAATCTTAGAATTGTCTAACCCACCCATTAATTCAAACATCAACGGAAAATACTGGTATTACCGTTCGCGAACATCAAATATCAAGTAGTGATGTTAATTAGAATTAGCGTAAGCGAATTTTCAAATTTTTTCAATATTAGCATTCGTAGAAATCGACAAAAAATATTTGTATTGACGTTCGCGAATGTGAAGTTGAAAGAATCTATAAATTGTATTTCCTTAATCCCCCCCCCCCCCGTTAGAATAACTCACCCATTAACTGTGCCCCCCCCCCCCCTACGCTGTAAGAAACTGACAGTGGAAAAACATTAGATTAGTTTTTAACATTTATTTATCGACAAGTTCAATATTTAACCCTTCCTTGTCACGTTTTTTCCGGGCCCGTTTTTTCCGTGTCCCGTTTTTTCCGGTCCCGTTTTTCCTTGTCCCGTTTTTTCCGCTCTTCTTTTTTCTGTCACGTTTTTTCCGGTCCCGTTTTTTCCTGTCACCTTTTTTCCGTTTACCGGTTAAATTTAATCAACGGATTTGTGGACCCTGTGCCATTGACCCGTGTGCTCATGCCTTAAGGGTCCTGTCCCTGCCGGCGAAGACACTCACGAGCTAATGCTAATCCTATGGGAAGGGATTTTTCTAATATCTCGTTTGCATTTCGACATTTTTAAATAATTTTTTTGCATTGGATAGCCGAGGTCGGTCTCTACAGCGCACCTTGGTTACTTTTTTGATTTTGGTCGCAGATATTTTTAATAAAGTTACTTTCATTTTCAAAACCGGTTCTGAAAATGAAAGTATCATTCTAAAAAATATCTGCAACCAAAATCGAAAAAGTAACCAAGGTGCGCTATAGAGACGGACCTCGGCTATCCAATGCAAAAAAAAAAATATATATATATATATTTAAAAATGTCGAAATGCAAACGAGATATTAGAAAAATCCCTCCCCATAGGATTAGCATTAGCTCGTGAGTGTCTTCGCCGGCAGGGACAGGACCCTTAATCTTTGCTAGTTCACCTACAAGATTTTTCGTACATGTGTGATTTTCAAATTTCAGAGTAATTATGAATATCTCATTTTTTATTTATTTATTTTTTACCGTGTAGCAAATTTGTATTTATATGAACATTCAAACTCACGGATCTTTACTATAAGTTTACAGTTAATTGAATCTTGGCTTAGATGCCCAGGAAAAAATATCAAACTCGTTGCTGTACAAATTTAATTATATATGATTTTATTTTCTATGTCATTTAAAAATCATTTCCACATATTTCAGATCAAAAACTGTTCTAGGGCAGGTTTTCCAATTTGACCTTTTTTTAAAAAAAATTAGATAATCTGAAATCATACAGGAAAACTTGAAAGAAAGATATTTACTTAATACAATTACAAAATGTCTATCATTAAATAAAGCACAAATTTTTATTTGAAATATCTGGTAAGAATTCGAAATTTCTCAATTTAAAAAAAAAAGGTAAACTGGCAACCCTATTCTAAGGTAGGTATGAAATGAGAAAAAATGATCCAAATATAATTTAAAGTATTTTTTAAATTTTGTCAGGTCTATTATCCATGTAGAACATCGAACTATTATTACGATTCTACATAAGAAATCCTCAAAATAGATGCAGATATCAACTAGGTATAGGAAACCCCATGAGTTTCCAAAAAGACCCGAGATTTCTTCTAAGTTCCAACTTTGGACGGTAAGATCAGAAGAAATCGGTCAATCCAAATTCATCTTCGGATGTAGCACTTTTCAGACAGCGAGCATAATACAGAGACCACCTGGTATCCCTTTCATGCACCGCCAAAGCGAAAGTGGTCACAGTTTTCCCACGCACAGCTGACAGAGGAGGAACGTGTGCAAAAAAAGTAGACAGGCACAAGGTCATCCTATCGGGTGACAGCTTGAAGATGATTTCACTGCAAAGCATTGCTAGTGGCGAGAAATTCACTATTGTTTTTCTGAGAGAAATCACAGGATCTGAGAGATCCTTGATTAGATTGGAAGTTAGTTAATTTTGAACCCTGGTGAGTGTAGGTAATAGGTCTTTACCTGGGTTGAGAGCATTAACATTTCGGGAGTACGCTCATTTTCTCGGAGGCAGAGTCCGAGGGTAAAAGACACTTCATTCACGCGGCGGACAAAGTCGTACGGTCAAATTCAGAAACAAGCTGTCAAACAGCGAAGATAATTCTTTACTCTTTAGAAACGGCATTTCGAAATAGTAGCTAATAGAATCTTGGAGACTCTATAAATTTTGATCTAATCGCCTTATTAGGACTTTGATATAACTGCTACATCTAACGAACTTTGTTTATCTTCGACTCATTATTTGATATAACTGCTACATCTAACGAATTTTGTTTATCATCGGCTCATTATTTGTTGTGTATGTATGCATATATTTAGTCAAGAAAACATTTTAGTGTTTCAAGAAAACATTTTAGTTTATAAATAAAATCTTTGTTCTTTAATGAATTTTTGTCATACGCCTCTGAAGAAAACTACCACGCTACCAACCCTCATCTGAGGCCCCACATCCACAACAGAATTCATTATCATTAACTTCATTTTCCTCAATTTTTTTCTAATGGTTCTATAGTAAATTTATTTTTAAAAGTTTTATATATGATTTAATTTTTATTGCATTTTACATCATTCTGATCACAATATATTTTTAAAAATAATTTATTAACTTATGGTAACGGGCATGGCATAACTGGTAATGGATTCGACATTACCTAATTCGTAATAGCACCAGTGACCTGTAATCGACCAAATGTGAATGCGCTGTGATTCAAATGCAAGTTGTATTTTCCAAATTGCCGTCATGGGAAATTAATTACAGCTACGTCACCATGAAGTCGACATGTCCCTTGTTGTGAGGAGTAAATGACGATCGTCTAACAGTCATAATGTAACTAATTCAACTTATCACATTTTGGTCACTCTTGTGACCTGTCACACATGTGATCATTTTGGGCATCACAGAGACGTTACATAGACTAGCTGCGTTATTATGGATGTTTTCGAAATTTTTAGCTTAGGCAGAGTGTTCCAAAAAGTATGACACATGTTATAGCTTTTTACCCGTTTGGAGATACGAAGGAAATGCAAATAGCAAAAGTGTTCAAAATAAGGTAAGAATTAAGATTATTTTGATGAAATAGTCCTTCCATTATTTTTCAAAACGTTGCACTTTTTAATTTGTTATGCGATCTCCTGGGTACTATAAATTATATTTAGAAAACTTTTCTCCATTCTCTGGCAAGTAAATTTTAACAAAAATTCCATTTTTCTACTATCAAAACTACCAAGAAGTAATGCTTTGAATTTTACGAAATTTCAGATCTTTCCGGCACTAAAAACCCACAGAATTTTTTTAGTGCCGGAAAGCTGCAGAATTTTCTAAAATTCAAAGTATCATAACCCTGTGCATTTTGGCCGTAGAAGAATGGAATTTTTACTGTTTTACTTGTCACAGAACAAAAAAAGTTAAAATACATCTTTTAGGATCCAGAGATCGCATAAAAATTTAAAAAGTGTAATTTTTTGAAAATTAATGGCAGGACTATTTCATCAACATAATCTTACATCCTACCTTGATTTGAACACTTTTGCAATTTACATTCCTTACATATCTCCAACAGGTAAAAAATTACAGCGCGTTTCAATCTTTTTTGGGGCACTCTGTGTATTATTTTATGTTTAAAACATGTCCAATTGTTAAAAAAACTATATTCTGCTTTATAAATAAAAAGGTAAACACCAATGTTTCTAAAATAATTTTATAAGCTGATATAATTACTTTTCCTCCGGGCAGCAAATATCCCTGCTCGTTGTAAACCGCACTAAAATATCGATTATAGAAATTTTCATGTTTAATTCTTTGTGTATCTAAGAGTAATAATAAAATGTAACCCCTTTATTGTACGCTGTATCACGTGTGATACATGCCAATAACTGATAAATATTTACCCATGTGCCATAGATTTACACAAAACAAGCCTTGTTTTACATCACAAATAACTAAACGGCTCAAATAACACCAGTTACGTGTATCCCATACGGCGCTACTACTAGTAGTATACTACTTGTAAAATACTTTTTCTTTTTTAAACAACTGATGGTTATTCACTAAAATTTGAGAAAAAGTGTGTTTTGGCACTAATAAACGAAAGCGAAGAGTCTTCCCAAATTTTTGTGAATGGCCATCAGTTGTTGCTCTAAAAACCTATTTTAACAGCACAAAAGTATAATTTTCAACTTTGTATTAATAAAACCTGCCGTAACTTTGTAATAAGTGATCTTATCAACTTGCGGATAGTGTCATTCGATTCAGAATTTAGAAATGCATAATAAAAAATATTCCATTCGACATAATTAAAAGAATTTGAATTTTCCCCTTCCCTGACTTAAAATCCCCCACCCCCTTTCTTCACAAAACATGGTAAAACAACTTTCTTTTTTGGGGACTCGTATGATCTTCATTTCTTGTGTAAAAACGAAGTTCGTCCCAAATTTTGGTAAATGGCCATTAGTTGTCGTATATTACTCAATTTTTGATCTATTTTACCTGTACCATAACGCTAATTATTACACTTCATTTTAGATTAGCGGGGATCAAGCTTATAAAAGTCAGATTACTTTTCTATCCTTATCTATAGATATATAAATAATAAAAAATATCTCTCTTTTCTAAAAAAAAGTAAAAAAGTAACTTACGCTGTCACCGCCGCCGCCGCCACCGGTTTTGAATTTTTTTGTGACCGGAGGTCTTTCTCCGTTAATATTAAGAAGAATATTGCATACAAAAATATGAAAATTGGCGGTATTATAGGGAAATGTTTGATAAACACGCTGATGTAGACAGTTTTCAAATCGAAGAATTATTTTAAGAGATATTTAATGCTAAATTTGGGTAAAATCGTTCCATTAAAAAAGTTTTATAGGAGCAAAAACTATACATGGGAAGTAATCTATTTTTAGATCATTTTATTCGTTAGAATTTCCAGGTGTGCATTTTTTTTTTAAATTTGACTCATTTTTTGAGGTTTTATTTCTATTTTAAATTCAAATTTTCAGCATTTTGAGAGATATTTTTTACTTATTTTAGAAAATGCTATTAATTTAAACTGTTGCCAACTGTATAAACAGCGCAAACAATAGTATTTGCTTCAGATTAAAAATTTATTTACACGTGACTATTATGAACAGAAAAAATCTTTCAAATTAGAATTAAATAATTACGTATAAAAAGCAGGAACTTATTGAAAATTACTTCCTAAAAACTAGATTTACACGTGAATTTTAAAAGAGAAAGGATATTGTAAAATAATAAATTCATTAACATGCGTTAGAAGTCTTAAATAGGAGAAATTACGTCACATTTACGTCACATTGCACTTATTACGTAAAATGAACAAAAATTAATATTGCAAAACAGTTTAAATTTGAAAATTGCGCGAGACATTTATTTGATATTTTGAGATGATCTTTTCAACTATTTTTGTTAGGAAAGCTCAAATAATATTTCATTTCTAACAAAAGTATTTTCACGTGAATATTAAAAAGAGAAAGAAAAGTTTGGTGAAAATTACGTCGGATTAAAAACGATACATTTAAAATGTCTTATTTAAAAGAACTTTCTTTTCGCTTTGTTAAAAAATACCGGGAGACAAAGACTCTGTTTACTTAATTCATTTTATATTAGCTTATTTTGAAATGTTTAACTGATTTTATTTAATCAAAGAAGAAAACAGTCATTGTATTTTTTAACAGTAGCTGATTTTTACTTAAAATTACCCAATCAAAGAGAAATGAATAGAAACCTGTTTATAGGGAAATCGCCACTGTTTTTAACACTTTCCAACAAAGTTGAAAAGTGTTTATGACTTAGGTTTGTCTGTTCGTCTGCCCGCGCTCTAACTCTCGTAAATATAGTCGGATCGTTCTGAAATTTTTGGATGTTAGTGACCTCTACCATAGTACGATTCCTATTTCAAATAAAGTTTCTAGCATGTTTAGTTCATTTACAGGGACAGTCAAAAGTTTTCGTTACATTACGACCTATGGGAAAAAATCGCTTAAAATGGTTTTAAATGGTGTTACATGCTTTCAAACATAATAAAATTCATATGCATTTATCAAGTGCACTAAAATATAGATTCTGTAGAATATATGATGCAAAGAATAGTTTTTTTTTTCATTTACAGGGCCACACAAAAGAATTCCGTTCATAATGGTATAGGGGAAATTGTTTGCGGTGTATGTGAAAAGATTTCAGATACTATATTGTATCCGAATTACTGTATATTAGTAATGATTGCTCGAAATCCATTTTAAATTATGATATGCGCTTTTTAAGGGTTTCGTTCATTTGACGAAACCCTATTCGTCTCGCTCCTCTGTCTGTCTGTCACAGAGCCCGTTCTCAGAAACTATACATGTTAGAGACTTGAAATTTTGCATACTTATAGCTAAACACCACACATCATACGACAAATCATAAAATTTTGAAAAAGTCGTACATTTAACCCTTTGGGCTCCCACATGTGTATTTTAAACAATTCTTTCTAAGTGATCCCCTAATTAGGTTGGAGCGTGAAATTTTACATACTTATAGCTGAACACATCACATCAAATGACAAATCATAAAATTTTGAAAAAGTCATACATTTAACCCTTTGGGCTCCCACATGTGTAATTTAATCAATTCTTTCTAAGTGAGCCTTAATTAGGTTGGAGGCGTGAAACTTTGCATACTTATAGCTGAACACCTCACATCAAATTACAAACCATGAAAGTTTGAAAAAGTTGTACATTTAACCCTTTGGGCTCACACATGTGTATTTTAAATAATTCTTTCTGAGTCCCTAATTAGGTTGGAGGCGTGAAATTTTGCATACTTATAGCTGAACACTTCGCATCAAATGACAAGCCATAAAATTTTGAAAAAGCCATACATTTAACCCTTTGAGCTCCCACATGTGTATTTTAAACAATTCTTTCTAAGTGAGCCCCTATTTAGGTTGGAGGCGTGAAATTTTGCATACTTATAGCTGAACACCACATATCATATAACAAATCATAAAAATTAAAAAAAAATTGTACCTTTAACCCTTTGGGCTCCCACATGCGTATTTTAAGCAATTCTTTCGAACTGATCCCCTTATTAAATTGGAGATTTGAAATTTTGCATACTTATAGCAGAACACTTGAGGCCAAGGCGACAAATGACAAAATCTTGAAAAAGTCTTACGTTTAACCCTTTGAGCTACCACATATGTATTTTAAGTAATTCTTTCTAAGAGAGACCCTAATTAAGTTGGAGACATGAATTTTTGCATACGTATAGCTGAATACCTCAGACCATACGCCAAATTATAAAATTTTCAAAAAGTCTCATATTATTTACTCCTCCGGGCTCTAACCTGTGTGTTTTAAGCAATTTTTCTAACCTCCACCCTTTTCACCCGGGGAGCACTTTCCCAACTTTTTCCGACATTCCTTTGACCATTCTTTCATATTATGAACCATAGCCTTACATATTTTAGTTCCACTTTTTACCGCCAGGGGCGACTACTTATTTCGGGTGCTATCGGCCCAATCCCCTCGAATAATATATCTACGGATAGTATATAAAACGGAGTTTCGTTCGGATAGAGGTTTGTTTAGAATATAGATAGATTCGGATAGAGGTTTGTTTGTTTAGAGGTTAGTTTGCATTAAATTTTAGCTAAATAGTGGCATGCAATAAAGTTACTAGGTAAACTACAGGCTGTACAAAAGTATTCAAGTATGTTTCCATCCATTAGTATAAATTGCTGAAAGATAAATTTCAACCTGTTATGCATTTTCTTGCTATATTAAAATTTCCCATTATATAGTATATATAACAACATACAGATCGAATGCAGGGCTGTTCAAAAGAATTCTAATACATATTTGGTTATGTGCGGTAACTACTGAAATCAGATTTTTAAATGTTTACTTAGTTATCTTATTTACCTTATTTCCCTAAGTAACGAAGTTTCGTTAAAGCTTCCAGGGAGTGTTGGAAAGTGTTTCATAATCTATGCTGTACGCATGATTTTTCTTACTTGTTTAAATTATAATTCAATCTTCCAAAATCTTTTTAAAGCCGATCAAATTAGCGTGCTTTTAGAGACTGCGTTGTTTGAACGGGAGTTGGCAAGCGTAGCTCATAGGGGGCCGAGCCCCCTAGTAAACTTAAAGTATGTAATAAACCTCTGAATAGCGGACATCTCGGGAGAACTGAATTTTTCCGCTATTCGGGGGTGTCCGTTTTTCAGAGATAGAAATTGTACAAAAACATATGTACAGGGATTTAAAAAGTGTCCGCTAAATTCAGGTGCCATTTTTCAGATGTTATACAATTATGCAAAAACACATGTGTAGGGGATTTTTAAAATGTCCGCTAAATGAAGGTGTCCGCTATTTGGGAGTGTCCGTTATGGAGGTTTTATTGTATATGGTTCTTATTAATTTGATTGAGCTTTGAGTAAAATAGGCCAAACGTCTTTGAATAGATAAACTGCATTTTGTGCCTCTTATATTACGAATGAGAAAATTCAAAATTTAGATTTGAAAAATATGAATTGAAAAGTAATATTTCATTTTTTTTTTTTTTAAAGCTCTCTTTCTTCTTCTTTCTTTTTTGAATGATCCACGTACCCAACAATACCGGCAACTTACATAAAAAGGCCAGTTTAATATCGTCAAAATTCAGAAAGATATCAGACATAGTATTTTAAGCTTAGTAAAGGAAAGTTATGTTAAAGATGCATTGATAAAATGATGTACAGTCGTAGGAAAAAAAAAAAGTAAACACCTCCTACTAACTTTTCAACAAATTATCGTAGAAGAAAGTTACTGGTACCGAACGATTAGAAATAAAGTCTACTTTTAAATGACGTATATAAAATTTTCTTAGGGAGGCATTTACATATTAAAACGAATCCAAACTTAATTTTTTCAATGGTAATATCCAATTTTAAGGAGATATTTCAAATCTTTGGTTCAAACTATATCTAGGCACCAAATTTCAAGTCATTTGAATGATAAGTTTTTGAATTATAAACATTCAAAATTTAGTGCTTCTAATGTTAAATTGCTTTTTCATATTTTTATTTATAACTTTTGAAATTATGATCCTAATGTTTTAATTTTTTGTGTAGAAATAATACTAATATACCCAAACATAAATACATTGAATTTGCAATTTTTATAATTTTATGATATGAATTATTAATTATTAAATTAATATTAAAAAAATTATGAATTGCAACTTGCAATTTTTTTTTATGGATTTAGATTTATTAAGTCCTGCTTTATGGAAATCCAAAATTTCACATTGTTTTCCCAAGTAGTTTTCAAATTATGCTTAAAAAACGGCAAAATGATGGTTTAAGGGGCCGTCTATGATAAAAGTGACAAAATATTTTGAAATTTCTTATGCTATCCTGTAATCTGACAGGCTTAATTGACTGCTTAGGGTGCCTTGATCAAGAAGGGAGCTCTCTCGGTTTACAATCGAGTACCGAACTTCAATTTGGATACAGCCCTTAAAATACGCTCGTTTTAAAATAATTAATTTCTCAGAAACTTATGGTACGAATAGCATAAAAATTTGTTTTTAGACTAATTGAAGGGTGTAGAGTTCATTTATGCGGTCAGAATTGTGTACTGCTATTGAAAAAAAAAACAAAGTTATGGTTCGTTTCAATATGTAGATGAGTAGTAGAAAAAGGAGAGTTCTGCTCCAGCAGGAGGAGTGAGGAGGGAGCAAAGGAGCAACTCCTTCTCCTCCTCACTCCTCCTGATCCTGCGGAGAATGTGTGTTCTAAGAGGAGGGGTCAGAAAGGAATTTTGATCTCTAAGAAAAGGGTGGAGTTTTAAAAAATAAGATTTTTTTTTTTTTCAGATTGAAATTTTGTAGTGAACTACGAGGGGTAATTTTGGAGATTGAAATTTTTTTTTTATCGAACTATAGTACGAGGGGTCATTTTGGAGAATGAATTTTGAGAAGTGATGTTTGGTGCTGCCCTCTAACGACGAAAAAATAAAATAATTAAAAAATTATTTAAAAATAATTTTAAGTTGTGTTGAGGCTTGAACCCTCGTAAAAATGTAAGAATGGCTTAGTGATTTTAGCTGTAGAGGTACAAGGTAGAGGAGTAATTTTGAAGAATGAATTTTTTTTTTCTTTTTTTTAACGAACTATAGGTTGAGGTTCAATGTTTTTTAATGTACAATTAATTTTAGAAAATTAATTTTTAGGGAGGAATTTTATTTTACTTAATTACAAAATATTTTTTTTTTTTTTTTTTAGATTGAAATTTTTCAGCAAACTATAGTATGCGGTGTAATTATCAATTATACATGAAGAATAATTTAAAATATTTAATTTTGGAACTTAAAAAAGTTTTCAATAAATTTTTTTTCGAAAGGTTTAGAATTTTTGCTGTTAGACGAGAGGTCGATAAGAATTTTTAGGGGATTTTAATAAAAGATTTATTTTGTAGTGCCCTCTAGTGGAGAAAAATTCAGATAATTTTAGAATTTATTTAGAAATTGTTAAAAATTGAAGTTTGATCCTCGTAAAATGTTAGGAGGGCTTACTCCTTCACCCGCTCCTGGCGTGAGTAACGGGATCCTCCTGCTCCTATCGCGAGTAGCGGGTTCCTCCGCCTGCTCCTCCTGTTGCGAGTAACGGGCTACACCACCTGCTCCTGCTCCTGCCACGAGCAACGGGCTCCTCCTGGCGTGAGTAACGGTCTCCTCCTGCTCCTCCACCTGCGGAGATCTTGTTGTTTCAGAGGAGGGCTTAATTTAGGAATTTTTAGGGGCACGCAGTAGGTTTATGTGGAAATTATACATTAGGGTGGGTCGAAAAAACCGAAATTTTTATAATCGAAATGTAATAGCGCGGAAAAGTTGCCTTTTGTAATACAGAATAAATTTCTAAAATATTACATTGATCGGTTAATATCTTTTACCGCCGCAAGGGGGCCAAAGTTTCAAAAAATCGCAAAAACATGTTTTTTTTATCATTTTTTTTAAATTATCCAAACATACAATACAATAGCTACATGAAGATATGAGAAATGTCCCGGTAAATGTTCATTATGATGAAATCATATCTTTATTTGCCGCAAAAAAACCATGTTTTTTGTAAAAATTTCAAAAATTTCAATTTTTCATTTTTTTTTAAATTTTTATAATTTCTATAATATGTCTAGAAATAAATAATTTTACTTTATATCTATTAATATATCATAATTTTGTATAACTATTTGTAATAGACTTGAAAATAAAGTTAATCATTCATTTTTCTTGACGATCGCTTCATCTACTGATGTTTTACTTCATAATAGCCAATTCATGCCACAAAAATTATATAAAATGAGCAAAATGTTTTAGTATTTTATTAATTAAAATGTAGATATGTTTAACCGAAACGGGTTAAATAAACTTAAAATGAAGAAGAATTTAATGTAAATGAATTTTATAATATAACTTGCTTTCAGATGAAGCCATTATTTCTGGAGAGGCCAAAACTGATCAGATGTGATCCTCCCTCCGTTCTAGTAAACAAACTTTATCAGTGCTTCAATGAATAATGGACTCTATTCAGGTGACGTCAGACGCCAGAGCTGGCGGTATGATTATGTGTTATTCTAGTTACTGCACCGGCAAAATACCGGAATGCGCAGGCGCAAACACCGCTAGCAGACGACTTTAGCCTTGACCCAGGTTGAGTGCATATATTTTAACTGAAAATTTGCAAACTTAGGGAATTTTTTCGCATACAGAACAACATTTTGAATTTAGATTACAATACATTAAGTATATGCTGCTGCATCAAAGAATTCTTTTGCGGTATTTTTAACAAACAAGCATTAATAATTCACACTCCATACATTGCTATGTTAAACACCGCCAGTAAATACCGCCAGCAGACGAATTTTAGCCTCGACCTCAGCCCGCGTGCATAAGGTCCATTTCACGCATCTTTCTAGTGATTGAGTGGGACAAGGAAAGTTATAATAGCTGGTATCTTTAATCGAACATTTTAAACTCACCAGCGTTTTTAGTCGATAAAGAAACCATAACAGGTGGTTCCGTTAGTTTTCAGTTTTGTCAGTAGACTAAAGCCATACAATTTTAAGCTTCAGTGTTGAAGTCTGCTATGATAAAGTGACGGATGGCACTATTCTAGTCCACAGAACTTCGTGCTTTTGCAATTTTCTTCATGGCTGGGGCCCTGATGTTCTCCTCTTCATATGCTATCATTCCACAGAGGCTATTTGACAGATAATCTACGAAAGATTATAGTTCCTGTATTTTCACGAAATGACTATTTCGCAAATCATACGATTTGCGAAATAGTCATTTCGTGAAAATACAGGAACTATAATCTTTCATAGATTATCTGTCAAGGAACGTAAGTTACTAACTATAGTGCACAGATTCTGGAAAACATGAGTGATTCATTTTAATTGTGAACCAACTGATGCAGTACATTTTCAGGATGTACTCAAAGAGTATGACAAGTTAAGAAGAGGGTTTCTTTGTTCCAACGTGGAGTCACAAAATTCGAGTAGCAGTAATGATCCACCTTGCGTGAAATATTTGTCCAGGGACTCAGCAAAAAAAGCCAATTGTATACACGCGTGTTGAAAGAGCTTGCAATATTTCAGACATGTACTTGGCAAGTTGACTCAGACAGTTGACAACTTGACTCAGGCATATACTTGACAAGACTTGGTCAGTTGACAAATCATCTTTATCAACAGCTAGGTGATCAGATTAAATTGGCTTAAATTTTGCAATTGGTAATAATTCGCAAATCGCAAGAGATCAACCAATTGGGGCACAAATGATAGAGAACCTGTTTTTTGTCATCAAGATGTTTGAAAAGATGTCTCAGTGGAAGCTCATTGAAGTGAGTCAAGGAAGCCAATAAAGTAGTTTTTTAAAAGTTGTTCTCAACTAATCCTACTATAACACCACCTTTGCATCCTGTTTTGAAGACAGTTCCGCGAAAATCAACTGCAATTAGAATTCCAGTCGAGATTTCATTTTTCTTCAAAAAATCTATAATGTCATTGCATATAGAAGTCGACTTGCCAGACATGGGGTCAAATGACGAAAATAATTCAGACCTGGTTCTAGTACAAAGAGATATGTTCCTCCTTGACTTCGCAAAGATGAAACTTTTCCACCTCTTTAACCTGGCAGATATTTCTATCTTTAGGGCCATCAACATATAGAGTAAAATGAGTACATTACAAAAAAAACGAACAAAGTGAAACGTGGCCCTATAGCAGCGAGAAATTAATTTTACGTGCAGGCAGCTGCAGGTGTTTCTATCATTGAGCAATTTTTTTTTTATAGAATTACAGTGATCATGGTTAACAATGTGCATGAAATTAACAACATAAAATGCCTTTTCCAGCCTATTAGAAATGTAAAAAATCTGAAAACATTACAAAAGTTATGAAAATTGAAAAAATGAAAAACTTTAATTTTTAACATTTTTTAGAAATTTTGGCCCTGTTGTGGCGGTAAAAGCAACGATGTCACAAAAATGAAATGTTAATGTTACATTACTAATATCTTGGCGTGGCTATTGCGTTCTATTAGAAATTGAATAAGTATGTTTGGATAATTTTTAAAAAAAATTGCTAAAAGTATGTTTTTTGCGATTTTTTTGAAATTTGGACCCCTTGCGGCGGTAAAAGATATTAACCAATCGGTGTAATACTTTACGTATTTTATCTTTTTTACAAAAGGCAACTTTTCCGCGCTATTACGTTTCGATTATAAATATTTCGGATTTTTCGACCCACCCTATTATACATGAAGAATTAATTTTTAAATATTTCCTTTTGGAACTTTAGAAAAATTTTGAATAGGGATTTTTTTTTTTTTTTTTTTTTTTTTTTTTTTAAATTTACTAATGGAATATTATACCGAATTTGAAAATTTTAGAATTTTCTTTAGTAAGTTTAGGTTTTGGTAATATTACACCCCACCTAAATTTAATTATTAATTACTCATTAATTAATTATGGTAATTATTTCTTTTATTCAATACGAATTGTTCTTTCATAATTTTAAATTTAAATCAAGTTAATAGTTTCAACTGAAATTGAATATTTGTAGTCACGTGATCCCCCCCCCTTTTTTTTCTACTTGTGTAATAAACCATTGTGATTTCATTTTAAAACCTAGAATTAGGTGTCCTGTAAATAATAATTCGAATTTACAATAAGGTATGAATACTACAAATATATTTTAAACTGATTAAATATTTTTTAGATGTTTATCGAAAATATTTAGATATACAGGGCTGTTAAAAGATACGTTTTCTTTTGCCATGTATCAAAGCTTTTACCTCCCCCCCCCTCCTTCCCCTCTCTAGAGGACGCTTCATACCTTTTTAATGAATACGTGGTTTAATTAAAATATATGCCTTTCTTCTATTCTGATAATGAGTATATTAGTAAATTTCGCTAATGATGTCACGGGAGATCCAATTTTTGGCGAAATATATTTATTAATTATATAAATTTTTAATGTCGTTGGCGAAATATAGTTATTGCACTCAATAAATTTTTAATGTTGTAGGCGAAATATATTTATTTAACTCAATAAATTTGTAATGTTGTTGGCGAAATAAATTAATTGAACTCAATAAAATTTTAATGTCGAATATATTTTGTTGCTGTTGACGAAACTTATGAATTTAATTATAAAAATGTTGAATATTATTCAAAACTGACGAATATAATATACTGGTGAATCTAATTAAGTTGAATAAATTTTTGATAAGCTTTTAAGGAAATGTGTTAGTAAATTTTGAATGCTGTAGACGAAATCTCTTATTAGTTTTCAACAACGCGAAAGATACGTTTGAATAGGAATCTATCACAGTAATTCATACATATACAGGGGAGTGCAAAAGAATTCACATAAATTTCAAAAGTGTATACATTTTATTGATAATGTAAAAACATTTTCTTGTAACATGTAAAAGTAATTTCGCATACAAAATTTTCTCGTCACCTTTAGCAATTAGAATACTGGGATGAGCGAGTTTTTTTTTTCTTCCTGAGCAGCGAAGAATATATCAATTAATATTTAAAGCAAGATTTAGATAAATTTTAATTAAAAATCGAATTTTTGTTCTCAAATTTCGAGTGAACTGTATTTACTATTCATTTTTATACGGCATATAAATTATTTCTAGAGAAATGAAAAATTTTAAGTATGCATATATAGTATTTATTTAGAGAATGCATAGGTATAATACCTATATGTATATGTTTGCCATTGAATGGTTTTGAAAAATATACACGTTATGGAAAATGATTTGTAAACAGTAAAACTTAACTCAAAAATAAATTTTAGAAATCACAAGTAAATAAAAAATGTTTTTTTAAAAAATACATAATAATAAAAAAGATTTTAACAAAGCACAACTTGATAAAAAAAAAAAAAACTGCACGAAGATATAAAAAAAAGTTTAAAAAAAATATAAACAAAATAAAAAAAAAAGTAAAAAAATTTTTCATGACGTGTATATTTTTCAAAACCATTCAATGGCAAACATATACATACGCATATATATTATAAGTATGCATATGCGCATAAGGTGCACTAGTATGTTGAGACGATAATTTTCAAACACTAGAAGGTATAAAATGAATAATTTACTTTCACTAGCTAATAAACATATATTATTTCTTACAACAGGGAAATTTTTATGTGATAGTTGAAATTCTTTTTGTTATTCATTTGTTAATTTTAAGTGTGTTGTTTAATTTTTATAGTTCATTATCGATTCATTACTTTAAATATAGTTTTCCTCTTGTAGCTAGTTTCAAATATCTAGTTAATTTTCTTGTGGGATTAGGGAGAGGGTGAAATGTATAGTGTCGATGGGAGATTGATATGCGATAAATAACATGGGTAACCAAGATTTTCCTATAAAGAGTTCATTAAATTTTGACTAAAAGTTGCAATCAAACTAATTAGCTATTATTTCTAAAAACATTAATGTCACGTGATCTGATCAATGTTTCAAACTATATAGGGAAGTTACCGAATGTTACCTAGTGTATATTATAAAATCTGAATAGTCGAACTAGGTTATTTGAGTTAAAATGAGTGTTTAAACCCACTAAACTAAAAAAGTAGAAAATTAACAATACTTTCCTAAAATTAGTATAGTCTATATATAAGTGTGTGAGAAAGTAGCCCAAAAACTTAAAAGATAAATATCATGTGACTAATCAACCGGGTCCGTTGTGGTTAGGCCCCACCAGTGGCCGAGAGGTTCTGCCCTCGAAGCTGGTAGACGGGAGATGCTGCGTTCGATCCCAATTGCGCCCGTTGGCCTAATCGTTCGGAGTTTTCGTGGTTTTCTTCGAACCTTGGTTTTCGAAGCGTAAATACGGGTTAGGTTCCCTTAGAAAGACCCCCACGGAGGGCACTACCTCCTTAGGGTCTATATTCCTCGTGATGATAATTAGCCGTCAAAAACACAATCAACCGTTGTGGTTAGTATATTACCCCAAAACTCGGGGATTAATTCCCGCATAGGCCAACCAGACCCTTGGGCCTATGGTTGAAAGAAGAGGGAACAAAAAGGTGTTGGGCCTTGGGCCCCCCTGCAATCTAAATCGGGCTCTACCTAAAATGTAAAGTCTGGTTATGTGAGTTTGAAACCTGTCGAACGAGACGAGGTGACTGAAAAAAAAAAAGTTTCCTTTGTATGAAATAGATAATTTGGGTCACTTTCTAAAAGTCGTCCCTGCAGTTCTTTAAAATTTGTGTCGCTAATAACAATAAAAATTTACAAATAATAATAAAATTGCTTTTCAAATGTTAAAAAGTTTCATTTCGCTAATAATAATAAAAAAAAAATGTGTGAATAATAAAATTGTCTTCTTTGTGTTCCTTTGCTAAAGTAAAAAATAATAATAATAATAAATAATAATAAATTGTAGAAGAGGGATTTTCATCCAATAATAACTTACTTAGTCTTTAGGTAATATATATACAGAAGATACATTTCATCCTCTTTATAGTTACGCATACGCGATTAAGGGCTCCCACTCAGCAGGGGGACCAAGGCCACGAGGTAGTTAGTCTATGCGGATCCTGTACACATATTAGTCCTAAAGGATGAATTCTTCTATATTTCCATTCTGAACCTCTTAAGTAAAAAAAAAAAAAAAAAAAAAAAAAAAAAAAAAAGATTTAATAATCTTTGAAAATCCTTTCCTATATGTTGTTGAAAAGTAAATTCGACCTATGTGAGATTATTTAAAATAAAAGTTAAAAAGGTAATAATATCAAACGAGTAAACACTTCCCCATATCACAACCTCAAAAAAAAATTACTTTGGGGTATATCGATAGAAATAACTTTAAACGATTTATTATTATTGTCTCTAACGCAGTGAAAAAAATTATTGAGATATATTTTATAAAAGAATACGTGTAGCATTCAAAATTATTCTTACATCGCCCTAGAAAATAGCTTATCACCTATTATAAATATAGGAATTATGGTTCAATTATGATTAAAAGGGGATGTGTGTAGTTCATTTATGTATTTCGATTAGTCTAACTATATTAAATAGTATGCATGTGTATTAAAAATAATATAGGTAGTTGCATAGAATTTTTGTCTCTGAAACTTAGTATAAATTTTAGGTATGTTCGGAAAAAAAGTATTCTTGGATAAAACATGTACAGAAAGTGGACGTCTAATTGTAAATCATTTAAAAAGTATTATACCTAATAGTAATTTCATCTAAAAAACTGGGTAAAAGGCTAACATTATGTTTAAAAAAATGAATATGTAGATTTTCAGAATAGTACATTTGGCGCAGTTATTAAAATGCTTTTAATCTAAATTTAGGTAATAAAACTCCAATATATCTTATATTCAAAAAAGTATAAGAATACCTTAATTAAGATACAGTGTAATTGAGACAGACTTTACTGATTACTATTCGAAAAAATATCTGTTTATCTCTCTTATCTATTAAAAAGGACCGCTCAATGCGGTACCTTTGATCTTTAAGATAACGTACCTGTGCAAGCATGTTTCGACAAAGAGTGATGAGATAAGCAAGTTCAGTCAGGCTATGAAATAAACAGTATAGTTGCAGGGCGGTTTCTAACATGGCTGATCAGACGAGAAGACATTATGGATATTAACAGGTACTGAAATTCCTTTTTATATTTCGATTTAATATTAAAAATATACAGCTAAAACTAGGTGTAGGTATTTATTCTTTTCCGTTAAATTTCCCTTGAGTATAATTGAAACTGCGTATAGTATATGTTTTAATTTGGGAATAGCAGCTTCGAAACGCATTATCTAGTATTTATCTGTGAGCATATTATTCCTATTTTAAATATACTAATATTTATTTTTCAACATAGTATTGGGAATAATAATTTTCACGATATGAAAATCTCATGCATTGTTTTGGCTGAATAATTAAGTAAAATAAATCACGTGAAATATTTTTACAAAATAATATTGTATTAGGTAAAGGATTTGTCTAAATTATTTTGTTTTCGAAATCCAAAAACTTCTTAGATTTGAATTAAAAAATTAACCCAGTTCAACAATCCCCGAAGAAAGCATTTCAATTGGTCTTATAATAGCATACAGCATGATTTACTTAGATTGTTTTCAAATTGTAACTGTTTCAATGAACACACAGTATTGAAAATGCAGTAGCCTCTATCATGTTTTCAATGAGGCAGTCTAAGGACCAACACCTTAAAGAAAATAATGAATCAAAACTATACTTATTCTCCAAGATTAGTTAATAATTAGTCTAAAAATTATTCAAAAAGGTATTATCCAAAAATAATATAGTCGCAGTCTAAAAAAAATTAATCGCACAAAAAATAAATAAATAATTAAATAAATAAATAATATGTCAGAACATCTTTTACTAAAATTACTTTCAAAGGCAAAATAATAAACGCAGTTTAAAAATGATTATGATATGCTTTCTCCAAATAATTAATATATAGGTAGTCTGAAAATGAATCATATATGCATTCTCTATATAAATACTATATATGCATTCTTAAAATTTATCATTTCTCTAGAAATAATTTGTATGCCGTATAAAAATGAATAGTATATTCTAATACAGTTTTTCTAATACAGTTCACTCGAAATTTGGGAACAAAAATTCGATTTTTAATTTAAATTTATCTAAATCTTGCTTTAAATTGTAATTGATATATTCTTCGCTGCTCAGGAAGAAAAAAACTAGCTCATCCCAGTATTGCTATTTAAATTCTAATTGCTAAAGGTGACGAGAAAATCTTGCATGCTAAATTATTTTTACATGTTACAAGAAAATATTTTTACACTATCAATAAAATGTGTACACTTTTGAAATTTATGTGAATTCTTTTGCACTCTCCTGTATATGCATGAATTATTGTGATAGATTCCTATTCAAACGTATTTTTCGTGTTGTTGAAAACTAATAAGAGATTTCGTCTACAGCATTGAAAATTTACTAACACATTTCGTTAAAAGCATATCAAAAATTTATTCAACTTAATTAGATTCACCAGTATATTATATTCGTCAGTTTTGAATAATGTTCAACATTTTTATAATTAAATTCATAAGTTTCGTCAACAGCAACAAAATATATTCGACATTAAAATTTTATTGAGTTCAATTAATTTATTTCGCCAACAACATTACAAATTTATTGAGTTAAATAAATATATTTCGCCTACAACATTAAAAATTTATTGAGTGCAATAACTATATTTCGCCAACGACATTAAAAATTTATATAATTAATAAATATATTTCGCCAAAAATTGGATCTCCCGTGACATCATTAGCGAAATTTACTGATTGACTCATTATCACAATAGAAGAAAGGCATATATTTTAATTAAACCACGTATTCATTAAAAAGGTATGAAGCGTCCTCTAGGGGGGGGGAGGAGGAGGAGGGGGGAGGTAAAAGATTTGATATATGGCAAAAGAAAACTTATCTTTTAACAGCCCTGTATATCTATACAATTTCGATAAACATCTCAAAAATATTTAATCAGTTTAAAATATATTGGTACTATTCATACCATATTGTAAATTCGAATTATTATTTACAGGACACCTAATTGTAGGTTTTAAAATGAAATCACAATGGTTTATTACACAAGTAGAAAAAAAAAGGGGGGGGGAATCACGTGACTAGAAATATTCAATTTCAGTTGAAACTATTAACTTAATTTAAATTTAAAATATTGAAAGAACAATTCGTATTGAATAAAAAAATAATTAACATAATTAATTAATGAGTAATTAATAATTAAAGTTAGGTGGGGTGTAATATTACCAAAACCTAAACTTACAATGAAAATTCTAACATTTTCAAATTCGGTATAATATTCCATTGGTAAATAAATAAATTAAAAAAAATCCCTATTCAAAATTTTTCTAAAGTTCCAAAAGGAAATATTTAAAAATTAATTCTTCATGTATAATTTCCACATAAACCTACTGCGTGCCCCTAAAAATTCCTAAATTAAGCACTCCTCTGAAGCAACAAGATCTCCGCAGGTGGAGGAGCAGGAGGAGCCCGTTACTCAAGCCAGGAGGAGACCGTTGATCGTGGCAGGAGCAGGAGAAGGTGGTGTAGCCCGTTACTCGCAACAGGAGGAGCAGGCGGAGGAGCCCGCTACTCGCAATAGGACCAGGAGGAGCCCGTTACTCACGCCAGAAGCAGGTGGAGGAGTAAGCCCTCCTAACATTTTACGAGGATCAAACTTCAATTTTTAACTATTTCTAAATAAATTCCAAAATTATTTAAATTTTTCTCCGCTAGAGGGCACTACAAAATAAATCTTTTATTAAAATCCCCTAAAAATTCTTATCGACCTCTCGTGTAACAGCAAAAATTCTAAACCTTTCGAAAAAAAATTTATTCAAAAATTTTTTAAGTTCCAAAATTAAATATTTTAAATTATTCTTCTTGTATAATTGATAATCACACCGCATACTATAGTTTGCTGAAAAATTTCAATCTTAAAAAAAAAAAAAAATCTTTTGTAATTAAGTAAAATAAAATTCCTCCCTAAAAATTAATTTTCTAAAATTACATAAAAATGTATCACTGAACCTCAATTTATAGTTCGTTAAAAAAAAAGAAAAAAAATCATTCTCCAAAATTACCCCTCTACCTTGTACTATACTTTATACTAAATTACCTTGTACTATAGTTCACTTAAAAAAATTTCAATCTCCAAAATTACCCCTTGTTAAGTTAACAGCTAAAATCACTAAGCCATTCTTACATTTTACGAGGGTTCAAACCTCAACACAACTTTAAATTATTTTAAAATAATTTTTTAATTATTTCAATTTTTTACCGTTAGAGGGCAGCATCAAACAACATTTCTCAAAATTCATTCTCCAAAATGACCCCTCGTACTAAAGTTCGATAAAAAAAAATTTCAATCTCCAAAATTACCCCTCGTACTATAGTTCACTACAAAATTTCAATCTGAAAAAAAAAAATCTAATTTTTTTAAACTCCACCTTCTTCTTAGAGATCAAAATTCCTTTCTGACCCCTCCTCTTAGAACAGACATTCTCCGCAGGATCAGGAGGAGTGAGGAGGAGTTGCTCCTTTGCTGCCTCCTCACTCCTCCTGCTGGAGCAGAACTCTCCTTTTTCTACTACTTAGATGCCCCCTAAACTAATTTTATATACATCATTTAAAAGTAGAGTTTATTTCCAATCGTTCGGTACCAGCAACTTTCTTCTACGATAATTTGTTGAAGAGTTAGTAGGGGGTTTTACTTTTTTTTTTTTCCACGACTGTACAAGAAAAATAGTGCATTTTAAGAAAAAACTAATGATTATACTAAAAAATATATTTCTTAGGTTTCTCAGTATTCTAAAAAAAAAAAAAAAAAAAAAAAAAAAAAATGTAACAAACGCTGTTATCGCCGCTGCCGTAAAGGAATTTTATGTAACCGGAGTTCTTTCTTCGCTAATATTAAGGAAACTACTGCATACAAAAATAGGAAAATTGGTAGTATTATAGTGAAATGTTTGGTGAACAGACTGTTTTTAAATCGAAGAATTATTTTAAGAGCTATTAATTGTTAAAGTTGGTTAAAAACGGTTCATTAAAAAAGTTTTATAGGAGCAAAAACTGCACATAGAAATTTAATATTTTTTTTCTTCGGATATGCATTAGAAACTTGCGGTGTACAGACTGCATTTATTTTTTTAATTTGTCTAATTTTTTGTGGGTTTTTTCAATTTTTTATTCAAATTTTCATCATTTCAAGAGATAGTTTTTTCATATTAAAAAAAATATATATTATTTTAAATTGTTATCAATAGTAAAAACAGCGCAAAGAATTATATTTCCTATCAAATAAAAAAATGTATTTACACGCGATTATTAAAAACAGAAATGAAAGTTTAAAATAATAATTAAATGATTATGTGTTAAAAGCCGGAAAATATTGAAAATTACGTCATAAAAATTGTATTTACACATCAATATTAAAAGAGAAAGAAAACTTTAAAATAATAAATTCAGTAATATGCATTAAAAGCCGTAAATGGGTGGAATTTATGTCTTATTTAAAATGGCCAATTAATAGTATTGCCAAATAATAGAACAGTTTAAATTTAAAAATATATTTACACGAGATTTTTATTTCATATTTCGAGATGAGCTTTTTAACTGTTGTTGCCAATTTTAAGATAGCGCAAATAATATTTCTTTTCTAACGACAAATATTTTCACTTGAATATTAAAAAGAGAAAGAAAACTTTGAAATAATAAATTCATTAATATGCGTTACAGGCAATAAATGGGAGAACGTACATCATATTTAAAGTGGCCAAATAATAACATTGCCAAACAGTTTACATTAAAAAATATATTTAGACGAGACATTTACATTCATATTTCGAAATGAACTTTAACTATTGTTGCAAATTCTAATACAGCCCAAATAAAAATGTTTCACTTCTAACAACAAAAGTATTTTCATATGAATATTGAAAAAGAGAAAGAAAACTTTGGTGAAAATTGCGTGAGATTTAAAACGATACATTTAAAATGTATTATGGCAGGTTTAAAAAAAAAAAAAAAAATTCCGATATTTTCACTTTCGGAGCCCGTTCCAATGTCCTGAATCTGCCCTTCTCGGAACGGGTGACTTTCTCGTAATGCGCTGACTAAGTGATATTTTCCAATTCTGCCCCTAACGTGTTGGAATTCTTTCCCATTTACCGGGGTTGCTTCGTCGTAATTCATCCCGACTGCTAACAGCAGCGGAAAGCATTATTTGTGTCGGTTTAAGATGGCGCTTATATATGCATCTCTTGTAAATGAGGATAGATAGACCTAATTTTTGTTAAATGTATATTCGCATTGTACTATTGTTATTATTATTATTATTTTTCAGTTTTGTTAGGTTCATTACTAGAAATAGTTTTACCTTAAATTAAATGTAAATTAACTGTGGGTGAAGCATAGTTTTTCAATTATTTGGCTAATATATCTTGTATTTTAAAACTTATATATATATAAAAAAAATCTTTATGCTATAATATAGTTTTGAGATTGAAACTTATTGCACTAATCCAAAAGTGCAATTACAAATAGTTTTTGTTTAAATAATCCCTTGATTTTGATCTAAACAATAAAAAATATATAATTTTTAATGTAACATAATTATGAGTGAAACTTAATTTTCCAATTATTTGACTGATATAGCTTGTATTCAAAATAATAATAATAATAATAATCCTAAATAATACATTTGAGAAGATTAAAACGTATTGTACTAATCCAAAAATGTAATTACAAATACTTTTTGTATAAATAGTTTCTTGATTTTACTCTAAATAATAATAAATATGATATCATTGTAAATGTAAGATAATCACGACTGAAGCATAATTTATGAATTATATTTGACTGATTATGTTGACTGATTATATTTGACTGATTATTTGACTGACTTGTATTTTAAAGCTCGTATTTTTTTTTTTTTTTTTAAACCTTCATGCTGAAATATATTTTTGAGAAGATTAAAACTTATTGTAATCCAAAAGTATAATTACAAATAGTTTTTGCTTAAATCCGTTTATTTTATTCTAAATAATAATAAAAATAAAAATGTAAATGTAAAATAATTATGAGAAAGCATAAGGTTTCAATTAATTGGCCTATAGATTTACCATAGTTTGTATTTTAAAACTTGTATACATAAAAAAAAAAACTTGTATTAAAAAAGTTAGTATAATAAAGTGTAATTACATAAAAAAAAACCCTTCATGGTAAAATATATTTTTGAGAAGATTAAAACTTGCTGTATTAATTCAAGAGAGTATTTACAAATAGTTTTTGTTTAAATAATTCCTTGATTTTATTTTAAATAACAATAAAAATTTATGTAATTGTAAAATAATTATGAGTATGCATTATTTTTCAATTATTTGGCCGATATAGCTTGTATTTTAAAACTTGTAAAAAAAAAAAAAAAAAAAAAAAAAAAAAAAAAAAAAAAAAAAAGCTTGTATTGAAAAAGTTAGTTTAATAAAGCGTACTCAAATAATATAAAAAAAAGACTTTGTGATAAATTTATATTTGAGAAGATTAAAACTCACTGTATTCATTCAAAAGAGTAATTACAAATAGTTTTTGTTTAAATAATCCCTTGATTTTAATCTAAATATTAATAAAAATTATATACCGTATATACTCGCGCATAAGTCGAACACGACCCCCCCCCCTTCCCAATTCTTATGCAAAATTTTGAAAAAAATTGAATTTTCTTGTATAAGTCGAACCACATTTCTGGTAGCATGTTGAAAAACGATTTGTAATAGAAGATAAAAAAATTTAATAAATTTTCATTAAATTAGTAAATTTTTTACGTTTCTAATCAGATTTTTTTTTTAATTCAACGTTTTAAACAGGGACAATGTTACAGGGACAATTACAGGGACATTGAGCTTTGTTTGTCAGTTCACTTGGAAATGACCCTTGTCCGCTTTTATCTCTCATGTAATTACTTAAAAGACTGAAAAAAAAATAATCGCAGTAGTTTGTGATTTTTTTTTTTTTTTTTTTTTTTTTTTTTTTTTTTTTTTTACTTTCTTGTGTATAAGGTGTATAAGTCGATCCCCCATTTCAACTCCCAAATTTTGTCTAAAATTCTTCGACTTATACACGAGTATATACGGTAATTGTGAATGTAAAATAATTATTATGCGTGAAACATAATTTTTCAATTATTTGGCCGATATAGCTTGTATTTTAAAGCTTATATTGAAAAAAAAAAAAAACCCTTCATGCTAAAATATAATTTTTAGAAGATTAAAAATTGTACTAATTTAAAAGTGTAATTGCAAATAGTTTTTGTTTAAATAATCCCTTAATTTTACTCTAAGTAATATTAAAAATTATACAACTGTATCTTAAAACTTCGCAAAGATTATTTATAACTCACCACCTATTAAAACTTTACACGCTGTTTATAGCGATATTATATAATTCACTTTATATTAATCTATAAAAAATCAATATATAATCATAGTGCCAATTAAAGGTCTCTTTTTAAAGGGGTCGCACGTAAACACACATGTTCGAGTTTCAGATAAATAAACAGACCACATGTGTCCTTGGAAGCGATTGGTCGAAATTCTACAGAAGGTCTAGTCGAAACTGGTTAACCTTGAAAGGGAGAGGTCGAACGCTGCTCGCCAATTCCGTTTGGGACAGAATTGGAAATTGTTGAACATCGGTATGGATTACGTGAACGGATGGTTTCCTACGCAGTTTGTTCCGTTAAGGGCAGAATACTGCCACAAAAGTGAAAGTATCCTTATAAAAAAAAACCTAGAAATAAAATCGAAAAGGTTAAAAAACGGCCTTTGTAGAGATCGACTTCAGCTATCCAATAATTAAAAAGAAATCATTTAAAAACATTGAAATGCAAACGAGATCTTAAAAAAAATTTCTTCCAGGATTACCATTAGCGAACGTTATGTTTTCGTGCGAGTGAAGTAGAAGTAGTGAAGTTAATTTTCTTTCGGAGCCTTAATTTCAGTAACAGTGGAATGAACATCAATAAAAATGTTGTCATTTTATAGATCATAGTAAATTGCTCCAAAATTATAAAACAAAATTTACTTTAACTTTTGAATCTGACTTCATTTTCGTAAGAGATCAGAGACAATGAATGTTAAAAATATGTTATTTGTCGTATTATTATATGTCATAACGTCATTTTCATAAAAAGAAAATTCTTCGTAGCCACGTGTGTTATTATTGTTCATTAGAGTAAATATGAATCATTTATTAAAAATCATCAGCAGTTGGTTATGGGAAAAGCAACCAAACAAATACATATTAAAAACTGCATAGTTAAAGGAACTTCTTCTTTTTTTTTTAATCAGGCTTCTATTTAGACATTTATCTATAGTAACGAGATAATTTTATAATTTTTACTTCGTGTTACTGGTAACATAAATACTTCTTGGCTATATTTGAATAAACACGAGTGCAAAGCCTGATAATATAACATATATATATGGAGATAATCCATTTAAATTTTTTAACTAATAGACAAAAATAATTAATGCATTTAAAATGCTCTTTTTTTACTTTAGAATTTTATAGCGTTAATTTTTTGGCTAGATAATAGAATTTCGGCGAGATTGAAAAGTTACATATAATGCGGTTCGTAAATTCAAACTGCAGGGCTCCCAAATGGTCCGCCAAATGAATACCAATAAATTTTAACAGAAAATTTTATGGTAAGTTTGCGCTAGAACTAACTTTCAAAGGTGATTCCGGGGCGGTTTGTAAGAAAAATCTAAAAAGAAATTTTTTCTAAAATAATATTGGTATTCAGTTGGCGGACCATTTGGGAGCCCTGAAACTGGGTATTTCTGGCACACTCTTGAATTTATTCGTAAACGTATAAATTTGGCAGGTGTTCTTGTTCAGTAACTGTGAAAAATCAAATAGTGATTTCCTTTTTTCAGGAAAGGTAGTGTTGTTTGGACGTGGGACGCGGCTATTTCCAGATATTCTTAGGAAGTTATCACATTTCATAGAAATCAAAGTAAGTCTGTTGAAAGTAAGTGTAAAATATTTTCATTATTGTTAAACTTATGACACGAAATCCTTCTTCGGCTTGGAGTGAAACATCTTGTATTTTTAACTGAATAAGTGGATTGCCATTAGTGTTACCAAGTCTGCTGTCACAAAAAGGAGACAAAAGAAGCGGGATAACGACTATTAAACCGGAAATTAAAGATACATTAAATACTATGACAACGGAATACGTTTATAGCTAAATCCTGTCTTAAAGGTAATATATTCATAGTCGCTAAAAGAAAAATACCGTACATTTATGCTTTTAAGATGAAAACCTGTCTAAAACGGATTATTTCTGCTGTCAACTTCCATTCCGTCTTTGTAGGTTAGCAAAATTAACGCAATAACTTTTATAGTAAAATATTTAATAGCGGAATCGCCAGGGACCGATACAAAATTCCGTTTTGGAGAGGTTTCCGATTCAGCAGTTATAATTGTATGTTATTCCTTCTATTAAATACTATGGAAATTTTATGTTTAAAATAGGATTTCGTTAATAAAAGGTTTTGTTTTCACAAGTTTTTCAAAACAAAGTATGATAAATCCTGCTAAAACAGAATATTTAGAAACCGGAAAAATATTCCGTCTTAGAAGATTGATTTGCACCGTATTTTACGGAATCCAAAAATATTTTCGTTATAGAAAGGTTATGTTTTTACAGGTTTTACTGTATTAAGTTCACTTGATGCAGGCAAACGAATAGCACAATACTAAAAGAAAAGTTAAAGAATCTGTGCATCATGAAATATCGGGGCTTTTGGTGCCCCCCCCCCCCCCCCCCCTACGCACAGTGGTTTCGCGGGACGGGGTCTTGGAACCCCTGGCAATCGTATCGTCTCGCGTAAATTGAGATACTTGGCAACACGAATTGTCACACAGTTTCCCTGTATACAAAAAAAGTTTGCTGCGATGGTCTCTATCTTCTACCATATTAAAATCCATGCGCGTGTCTATGTAACCTGAAAAACTCGGAAACCACAAGACACAGGGCTACGAAATTTGGCACGCGGGATGCTGATAGGGGGACCATGAACAATTATGGCAAAAAATTCGAAAATTTAAATTTTTTTTGACGAGTTTTCGTTTTTTTTTAATGTTTAAACACAGTACATGTGAAATATACGTATTGCGTACGTCACGCTGCAGTACTAAGAAGGTGTAGCGGATATTATGATAATTCTTTTAAATCGCATGGCAAATAATTAGAGATAGATTTTTTTAATTTTATGTTTTTGACGAATTTTCGCCTTTTTTATGTTCAACCCATAGTCCAGGCAATAGAGACCGTATAGGGGCTCTACCTAGGAAAATCCATGGTAGTTCCGGAAAAAGGCTTACTATATGTTTTTTGGGTCGCTGAATCTGAATTTTTAACTTCCCACCAAAATTTCCACCGGCAATCCCCCCAAATTTTGGTAAAATGCCCCCAAAAAAGGTTTTTACTAAAAAAATCAATTTTTTTATTGTTTTAGGGAAAACGTATCTAGAAATTCAGAAAGTAGACAAAATTTGCAACAAATTAGATATATGACATTATGACTTAGGATGAAGGGGAAGGGGGGATCTGCCTCGGAGCATGCGCGCGGTGCTGCGTGGACTAAGTTGCGCAATTCCACTCAACCACTCACACGTTTGCATTCGCCTTCCCATCTTCCCTCCGAACTTACTCTATAAGGTTTAATTTAAGTTTTTTGGGTCGCTGAATCCGAATTTTTAACTTCCCCCCAAAATCCCCCCCCGAAACCCCCCCAAATAGTTGTTTTTAACTTAAATTCCTTATTGATTTAGGGTAAAAGCATTACGAAATTCAGAAACTAGACAAAATTTGCAACAAATAGGATATATGACATTATGACGTAGGATGAATGGGGAGGGGGAGGGGTGCCTCTGAACATGCACTGCGGCGCTACGTGCACTAAATTATGAAGTCCAGGCAATAGGTGATTTTACCTGGAAAAATTAATACTAATTCTGGATTCGAACTCACTTTATGTTTTTTGGGTCGCTGAATCCGAATTTGTAACTTCTCACCAACATTTCACCCGACAACCCCCCAAAAAATTGATTTTTTGAAAAAATTTGGTTTTTGAGAAAAGCACGCGGGGAATGTTCCGAGGCAGCCCCCTCGCTCCCCGTTTATCCTACGTCATAATGTCATACATCCTATTTGTTGCAAATTTTGTCTAGTTTCTAAATTTTGTAATGCTTTCCCCCTAAAATAATAAGAAATTTAAGTTTATAACAACTATTTGGGGGGGGGGGGTTCGGGGGGGACAATTTTGGGGGTAAGTTAAAAATTCGGATTCAGCGACCCGAAATACAGAAAGTAAACCTTATAAGAAAAGTTCAGAGGGGAGATGGGAGGACGAATGTAAACGTGTGAGTGGTTAAGTGGAAATGCGCAACTTAGTCCACGCAGCACCGCGCGCATGTTCCGAGGCAGATCCCCCTTCCCCTTCATCTTAAGTCATAATGTCATATATATAATTTGTTGCAAATTTTGTCTACTTTCTGAATTTCTAGATACTTTTCCCCTAAAACAATAAAAAAATTGATTTTTTTTAATAAAAACCTTTTTTGGAGGGCTTTTTACCAAAATTTGGGGGGGGGGGGGTTGCCGGGGGAAATTTTGGTGGGAAGTTACAAATTCGGATTCAGCGACCCAAAAAACATAAAGTAAACCGATTTCCAGAACTACCATTAATTTTGCTAGGTAAAATTCCCTATTGCCTGGACTACCATAATTGCACGAGTTCTAACCAGTTCGAAATGTTTACTGCAATGTGAGATATGCATATTACGTACGCCACGCTGCAATACTAAGAAGCTGTAGCTGGTATTACGATAATTCTTTTAGCTCATAAGCAAGTAATTAGAGATTATTTAATTGCGCTTAATCATTACCTTTTTTAAAAATAAAGAAAAACGCTTTATCACAAACATCCACAAAAAGTCTGTTCTATTTATTCCCTTATTCCAAAGATATCGCTTTATCGTCTGCTGCCATAGCAACATGATAAATTAAATTTCATTAAAAAAAATGCACAGTAGTAGAAAAATATTTTTCTAAATCGAATAGTTATTTTTTATTTTGTTTTTATAATTAAATTCATGATCTTCCGTGCATAGAACGGGTTAAACAGGTAGTATTAATAAAAAAGTCTACATTAAGTTTTTAACTTATTAAATTTAACAACAAACCACTCCTTATACAAAATTTAATGTAATACATCATAAAGTTATTTATCTATGTTTTTAATTATACTGTGGGAGTAATTATACTGCGGGATTAATTATATTGTGGTTTACTGTGCGAGTGGATAAAACAGATTTCATGCACCTTCTAAATGGACTACCTCATTTTTTTTCAAAATGGACTTGGTGTACTATAGTTGTGAGACCCTCATCTTATTTACTTGAAGATAAAATTGTATCTCTTATGAGATATAGATATGTAGAAAGACTTATTGAAATAATTGTTCAGATTACAAAAGATACAATAAAATATGTTTGAAAAAAAAAAAAAAAAAAGAAAAATATTGTACATAATGTATATATGGAGCAAAACCACTATATTATATAACACAGCCTAGTTTGAGTACAGTGCATCATACTGCCGGTATATTTTAAAGCTAATAATAAATAGTAAACTCTTAGAAGGAAAAAGAAACATTTATGCATTGAAAATTTTTTGGAAAGTGTGCATAGCACATTTTCCAAAAAATTTCATATATTATATTGATTAGATTGCTTATATATAGATTTTTCTTGAGCTATTTATCTAAGTAATATGTTATTTATTTATTTTTTTTAAATATGTGCATTCAAGTCATTAATATATAAGGAATATCTGCCAATAATCGAAGATACGTTGAAGTACACATAGCGGGTTTAATTTATTTCAAAGTGTCTATATCTCTCTATTCTAAAAAAAGTAGCTAACGCTGTCACCGCCGCCGTTTTTTAATTTTTTGTGACCGGAGGTCTTTCTTCGTTAATATTAAAAAAAAAAAAAAAAAAACGACTGCATACAAAAATATGAAAATCGGTGGTATTATAGAGAAATGTTTGTGAACTCTTCTTATGGCAATATTATGAAACACTGAAAAAAATAAATGAATAATATAAAATAAAAAATTGCTGCATTTACTGTATAATAATGACCAGTATTATACCGTAAAATCAGCAATAATAAACCGTAAAATAAGCAGTGATATACCTTTAAGCAGTAATATATGGCATATTATTTTTAGTATGTTTATAAGACGGTATACTACTGCTTATTTACGGTTTATATTGTTAATTTTGCGGTATAATACTGGCAGCTGGGGTGCCAGCATTACACCGTAAAATCAACATCCCCCCCCCCCTTGTTGTTGTTGAAGTATACAATTCTTACACTTTTTTATTTGCGAATCTTCGAAATAAATTTGTAATAAAAAAAAAGGACCGAGTTGGAGTCTGTAAATATAATTTATTGAACTGGAAACATAAATTTTTATTTATAGCTATAGTTTTCTATAGCTTTCTCCTTCTGGAAGGCATTTCCAAAAAACACGTTACATTTATTCTGCTTCCTCTGAAATATTGATTTAATTAAATTCATTAAAAAGCATCACGCGAAAAGTAATATAAAGCAATCATTTATTCATCACTGATTCAAAAGGTCTAATTTTACAAAGCGCTGAAGTTAGAAATGACATTAAATCGTAAACAACTTTGTTTTTGGAACTAATTTAATAATGTTGTTTTGCATTGTTTATAATAGTTTTTAATAAATACGTATACATATAACTACATGTTGATATTACAATTGTTTTAACCCTGTCAGGGGCAAGTAATTGCGTTTCTCTAATGTTGAATTCACACCGCAATTTTCGAAAAATTTTATTTGAAAATAAGGAAAAGCAATTTTACAACTTTTTCTCACCAAAGTTATAAAAATAAAACTTAATTAAAAATTTCTGGTGCAAATCTTGATTAAAATTAGGTGGGATATAATATATCACATCATCCCTCAAGGGGTTAATGACATTAAGAAATTTATTACACAATTTTATGCTACATAATTTATAAAAAAATGTTTGATAAAGTTGAACAGAAATTGGTAATCTTTGCATGAGTTTTGCCGCAATAAAGCAAACTGTATTATTTGACATTTATCTAAATAAGGAAATGGGAATATGATCGATGGGAAATGCAGAGCCCGATCATAAAACTTTTGGGCACCAGACAAAGAAACTATTTTGGATCCTAACCCATACAATTACATCACTTACAATTTCACTTTGCATAATTCATGCAATGAATAAAACTGTTTTTAAAACTTTCACTAAACTGTTTCCCAATAAATTTACTACAAAAGAAAATAAATTTTTGGCTGCTGAAAATGCTGGTAATAGGAAACTGGTGAAATGCTTATCTTTTGTTTTTTACTAAATAGTACTTATTAAGGATTTTTTGAAAAAAAAAATAAGTACAAGGATATTTATTTGCATTGTTTCACATCATTTCCCTGAAAAATTGTCTTACACACTAAACTGAATGTTATTGAAAAATAGTAAAAGGATAGTTACATAAAAGGTAGATTTCATATTAATCATTAGATGAATAGACTTTCATAGAATTTACTTATTAGGTAATTAAAGATGCATAATTAGCTGAATGGAATTTGTGTGACCCAATACAATATTTCAAGAAGAATTTTCAAATATCATTTGAAGTATAATTAAAATAACAATGAATAACTAAAAACACTGGACCGATTATTAAACAAATCTGCCATTTTTGCCAGGAATTTGCTGAAATTTATACCTTTCAGTCTGCTGGATGTCTTAGAATAGGAAAAAACGTTTGAAACAGTTAATTACTTAGTGATATATCAAGAAGAATTTTTAAATATTATTTCAAGTCAGTTTAAAATAAATAAATGAATAAATAAAAACATTTGACTGATTAATAAACAAATCTGCTATTTTTTGTCAGAAAATTCCTGTAAACTACCTTTTATCCTGCTTGGTGGTTTTTGTATAGGAAAACTTTTGAAACCATTAATTAGTAATAGTTGAAGAAGAATGTTTAACTGTAAATAAATTAATAAATGAAAACATTTGACCAATTATTAAATAAATCTGCCATTTTTGCCAGGAATTTCCTGAAAATTAAATTTTTCAGTCTGCTGGAAGTCTTAGTATAGAAAAAAGTTTTGAAACGTTTAATTATTTAGTGATATTTCAAGAAAAACTTTTAAATACTGTTTCAAGTCTGATTAAAATAAATAAATGAATGAATAAATAAAAACATTTGACTGTTTATTAAAGAAATCAGCCCTTTCCTCCCGAAAATTCATGAAAAGTACCTTTCAGCCGGCTGGATGGTCTTTGTATAGGAAAACTTTTGAAACAGTTAATTATTTAGTAATATTTCAAATCTAATTAAAATAAATAAAGGAATAAATAAAAATATTTGACCGATTAATAAACAAATCTGCTATTTTTTGTCAGAAAATTCCTGTAAACTACCTTTCATCCTGCTTGGTGGTTTTTGTATAGGAAAACTTTTGAAACCATTAATTAGTAATATTTGAAGAAGAATTTTAAACTGTAAATAAATTAATAAATGAAAACATTTGACCGATTATTAAACAAATCTGCTATTTTTGCCAGGAATTTCCTGAAAATTAAACTTTTCAGTCTACTGGAAGCCTTAGTATAGAAAAAAGTTTTAAAACTATTAATTATTTAGTGATATTTCAAGAAAAACTTTTAAATATTGTTTTAAGTCTGATTAAAATAAATAAATAAAAATATTTGACTGTTTATTAAACAAATCAGCTCTTTCCTCCCGAAACTTCATGAAAAGTACCTTTCAGCCGGCTGGATGGTCTTTGTATAGGAAAACTTTTGAAACAGTTAATTATTTAGTTATATTTCAAATCTAATTAAAATAAATAAAGGCATAAATAAAAATATTTGACCGATTAATAAACAAATCTGCTATTTTTGCTAGAAAATTTCTTTAAACTATCTTTCAGCTTTTTTGGTGATTTTTGTATAGAAAAACATTTCAAACAGTTAATTACTCAGTGATATTTCAAGAAGAATTTTAAACTGTCAATAAATTAAAATAATAAAAAATATTTGACCGATTATTGAATAAATCTTTTCAAAAAGTTTAGTGTGATTTGAAGAAGAATTTTTAACTATAAATAAATGAATAAATAAAAACATTTGACAGATTAGTAAACAAATATGCCATTTTTACCAAAATTTTTCTGTAAATTACCTTCCAGCTTGCTGGATGGTCTTTGCATAGAAAAGCTTTTGAAAAAGTTTATCACTTAGTAATATTTCGAAAAGAATTTTTAAATATTATTTCAAGTCTAATTACAATAAATAAATAAATAAATAAAAATATTTGACCGATTAATAAACAAATCTGCCGTTTTTGCTGGAAAATTTCTGTAAACTACCTTTCATCCTGTTTGGTAGTTTTTGTATTATAAAACTTTTGAAACCGTTAATTAGCAATATTTCAAGATGAATATTAAACTGTAAATAAGTCAATCAATCAAAACGTTTGATAGATTATTAAACAAATCTGCCATTTTTGCAGAAAATTCCGGAAAACTATCTCTCAACCTGCCTGAATGTCTTTGTATAGAAAACTTTTCAAACAGCTAATTAGTTAGTGATATTTCAAGAAGAATTTTTAACTATAATTAAATTAATAAATTAAAACAGTCGACCAATTATTAAACAAATCTGCCATTTTTGCCGGAAGATTCCAGCAGACTACTTTTCAACCTGCTGGATGGTCTTCGTATCGAAAAACTTTTGAAAAAGTTAATTGTTTAGTAATATTTCAGGAAGAGATTTTAAATATCATTTCAACGCTAATTACAATAAATAAATGAATAAATATAAACATTTGACCGATTAATAAACAAATCTGCTATTTTTTGCCAGAAAATTCCTGTAAACTACTTTTCAATCTGCTGGATGATCTTTGTATAGAAATTTTTTTGAAATAGTCAGCTGCTTAGTAATATTCTAAGAAGAAATTCATCATAAATAAATGAATAAATAAAAACGTTTGACCGATTATTAAACAAATCTGCCATTTTTTCAAGCAAATTCTTAGAAACTATATACTTTTCAGTCTGCTAGATGTCTTTGTACAGAAAGAAAAAAACTTTTGAAACAGTTAATTTCTTTTTGATATTTCACGAAGAAACTTTAAATATTATTACAAGTTTCATTAAAATAAATAAATAAATGAATAAATGAAAACATTTGACTGTTTACTAAACAAATCAGCCCTTTTCCTCAGAAGATTCATGAAAAGTACCTTTCAGCCGGCTGGATGGTCTTTGTATAGGAAAACTTTTGAAACGGTTAATTATTTAGTAATACTTCAAGAAGAATTTTTAAATATTATTTCAAGTCTGTTTAAAATAAATAAATGAATAAATAAAAATATTTGACCGATTAATAAACAAATCTGCCGTTTTTGCTGGAAAATTCCTGTTTGGTAGTTTTTGTATTATAAAACTTTTGAAACCGTTAATTAGCAATATTTCAAGATGAATATTAAACTGTAAATAAGTCAATCAATCAAAACGTTTGATCGATTATTAAACAAATCTGCCATTTTTGCAGAAAATTCCGGAAAACTATCTCTCAACCTGCCTGAATGTCTTTGTATAGAAAACTTTTCAAACAGCTAATTAGTTAGTGATATTTCAAGAAGAATTTTTAACTATAATTAAATTAATAAATTAAAACAGTCGACCAATTATTAAACAAATCTGCCATTTTTGCCGGAAGATTCCAGCAGACTACTTTTCAACCTGCTGGATGGTCTTCGTATCGAAAAACTTTTGAAAAAGTTAATTGTTTAGTAATATTTCAGGAAGAGCTTTTAAATATCATTTCAACGCTAATTACAATATGAATAAATATAAACATTTGACCGATTAATAAACAAATCTGCTATTTTTTGCCAGAAAATTCCTGTAAACTACTTTTCAATCTGCTGGATGATCTTTGTATAGAAATTTTTTTGAAATAGTCAGCTGCTTAGTAATATTCTAAGAAGAAATTCATCATAAATAAATGAATAAATAAAAACGTTTGACCGATTATTAAACAAATCTGCCATTTTTTCAAGCAAATTCTTAGAAACTATATACTTTTCAGTCTGCTAGATGTCTTTGTACAGAAAGAAAAAAACTTTTGAAACAGTTAATTTCTTTTTGATATTTCACGAAGAAACTTTAAATATTATTACAAGTTTCATTAAAATAAATAAATAAATGAATAAATGAAAACATTTGACTGTTTACTAAACAAATCAGCCCTTTTCCTCAGAAGATTCATGAAAAGTACCTTTCAGCCGTCTGGATGGTCTTTGTATAGGAAAACTTTTGAAACGGTTAATTATTTAGTAATACTTCAAGAAGAATTTTTAAATATTATTTCAAGTCTGTTTAAAATAAATAAATGAATAAATAAAAATATTTGACCGATTAATAAACAAATCTGCCGTTTTTGCTGGAAAATTCCTGTGTGGTAGTTTTTGTATTATAAAACTTTTGAAACCGTTAATTAGCAATATTTCAAGATGAATATTAAACTGTAAATAAGTCAATCAATCAAAACGTTTGATCGATTATTAAACAAATCTGCCATTTTTGCAGAAAATTCCGGAAAACTATCTCTCAACCTGCCTGAATGTCTTTGTATAGAAAACTTTTCAAACAGCTAATTAGTTAGTGATATTTCAAGAAGAATTTTTAACTATAATTAAATTAATAAATTAAAACAGTCGACCAATTATTAAACAAATCTGCCATTTTTGCCGGAAGATTCCAGCAGACTACTTTTCAACCTGCTGGATGGTCTTCGTATCGAAAAACTTTTGAAAAAGTTAATTGTTTAGTAATATTTCAGGAAGAGCTTTTAAATATCATTTCAACGCTAATTACAATAAATAAATGAATAAATATAAACATTTGACCGATTAATAAACAAATCTGCTATTTTTTGCCAGAAAATTCCTGTAAACTACTTTTCAATCTGCTGGATGATCTTTGTATAGAAATTTTTTTGAAATAGTCAGCTGCTTAGTAATATTCTAAGAAGAAATTCATCATAAATAAATGAATAAATAAAAACGCTTGACCGATTATTAAACAAATCTGCCATTTTTTCAAGCAAATTCTTAGAAACTATATACTTTTCAGTCTGCTAGATGTCTTTGTACAGAAAGAAAAAAACTTTTGAAACAGTTAATTTCTTTTTGATATTTCACGAAGAAACTTTAAATATTATTACAAGTTTCATTAAAATAAATAAATAAATGAATAAATGAAAACATTTGACTGTTTATTAAACAAATCAGCCCTTTTCCTCAGAAAATTCATGAAAAGTACCTTTCAGCCGGCTGCATGGTCTTTGTATAGGAAAACTTTTGAAACGGTTAATTATTTAGTAATACTTCAAGAAGAATTTTTAAATATTATTTCAAGTCTGTTTAAAATAAATAAATGAATAAATAAAAATATTTGACCGATTAATAAACAAATCTGCCATTTTTGCCAGAAAAATCCTGTAAACTGTCTTTCATCCTGCTTGATGATTTCCGTGTAGAAAAACATTTCAAACAGTTAATTACTCAGTGATATTTCAAGAAGAATTTTAAACTGACAATAAATTAAAATAATAAAAAACATTTGACCGATTATTACATAAATCTGCCATTTTTACCAGAAAATTCCAGCAGACTACTTTTCAACCTGCTGGATGGTTTTTGTATAGAAAAACTTTTGAAAAGGTAATTATCCAGAAATACTTCAAGAAGAATTTTTAAATATTATTTCAACTCTAATTGAAATAAATAAATGAATAAATAAAAAAATTTGACCTATTAATAGACAAATTTGCTGTTTTTGCTAGAAAATTCCTGTAAACTGGCCTTTCAGCCTGCTGGATGCTTTTTGTAAAGGAAAACTTTTGAAACAATTAATTAGTAATATTTCAAGAAGAATTTTGAATTGTAAATAAATTAATAAATAAAAACTTTTGACTGATTAATAAACAAATCTGCCATTTTTGCAGAAAATTCCGGAAAACTGCCTCTCAACCTGCATCAAGGTCTTTGTATAGAGAAACTTTTGAAACAGTTAATTACTTTAGTAATATTCTGAGAAGAATTTTTAAAAATAATTTCAACTCTAATTAAAATAAACAAATGAATAAATAAAAGAATTAGAGGGATAAACAAATCTCCTGTTTTTGACAGAAAATTCCTGTCATCTACCTTCCATCCTGCTTGAATGTCTTTGTATGGGAAAACTTTTGAACCAGTTAATTATTTAATAATATTTCAAGAATAATTTTTAAATATTATTTCAACTCTAAGTAAGGTAAATAAATGAATAAATAAAAGCCTTTGATCGATTAATATACAAATTTGCTATTTTAGAGAAATTCCCTGTAAACTAACTTTTAGCTTGCTATGATTTTTGCATAGAAAAAATTTTGAAACAGGTAATTAGTAATATTTCAAGAAGAATTTTTAACTGTAAATAAATTAATAAATAAAAATTTTTGACTGATTATTAAACAATTCTGTCATTTTTGAAGAAAATTTCTGAAAACTACCTATCAGACAGCTTGAATGTCTTTGTAAAGAAAACCTTTGAAACAGTTAATTACGAAGTTATATTTCAAGAAGAATTTTTAACTGTAAATAAATTAATAATAATAATAATAAAACACCGATTATTAAACAAATCTACCATTTTTTCTAGAAAATTCCGGAAATCTACTTTTTTGTCTGTTGGGTGGTCTTTATGTAGAAAATATTTTTAAACAGCTTTAGAATAACCAAGATTAAATTATGCAGTGCATAAATTCTAAGCTTGTGCAGCTCGAATATTTATTCTGAAATTCATCTTTTCATTGAAAACAACAATGATGCTTTAAATATAGCAAAAATAATAAGATTTTTTTCAAAAATATTTATTCATATTTTTTAATCCAAAAATATAACATGCAAGAGAATATTTCGTGCCTATACAATAGGAAAAAAATCAAGTAGTGAAATATATAATAGAGATTTTGTCAAGTAATGTTAAGAGAACTTGATAGTTATCTTTTGATTTTCAAAGGTATATTTATATAATATTAATATATACTTATTAAATAATCTTACATTTAAATTTGTTTTTAGACATCATTTTTGACCCACATCCTCCCGCTCCATTAAAAATAATAAAACTATATTGATGAGAATTATAAGCTCACACAAACTATAGTTTAACGAATGGAAGAAATATTTGTTCTTAAAGAAAAAAGGCTATTTTAACAATCAGGGCTCGAAATCTACCGGAGCAAACAGGAACGATAATCCGGTTCCTGAAATTATCGTAAATATTGTTCCGGTTCCTGAAATTATTAAAGCATGTTATTGCAGTTTCGTATATATAACTTATTGTATTCTCTATAACTTATTTTTTTTATTTAGAATCTTGAATGTATTTTTATTTATTTATTTTGCTTTTGTATGTTTAGACATAAATTTGTCCATACTTAAAAAAAAAAAAAAAAATTAAAAATAAAAATAAATAAATTAAAAATAAAACAAAATAAATAAATAAATAAACAAATAATGTTTTAATCAACAATAATTTTGAAATAGCTTTCCGGTTCGTGGATTTTTTCCGTTCCAGCCATGCTAACAACATTTTTATTAACTACTTGAATATTTACTCATTGGGTTAATGTTTATTAAATCTCTCTCACATTTTCAAAATATGAACCAGTTTCATTTCAAAAAACTATCTAGTAATATTCTTAAATAGAAATAATTTAATAAAAGATAAATTAAATATACATGCACAATTTGAATGACAGTTTTTACATGTATTTATATATAAATTTTATTTCAATAAATTGAAATCTTGTAATTTCTATACGAATACTAATATTATCAAGTCCCTATTATTCTACATAAATTTTAATCATAAAAAATATTTGTTCTTAAAGAAAAAAGGCTATTTTAACAATCAGGGCTCAAAATGTACCGGAGCAAACAGGAACGATAATCCGGTTCGTGAAATTATCGTAAATATTGTTCCGGTTCTTGAAATTATTAAAGCATGTTATTGCAGTTTCGTATATATAACTTATTGTACTCTCTATAACTTATTTTTTTTTATTTAGAATCTTGAATGTATTTTTATTTATTTAATTATTTATTTTGCTTTTGTATGTCTAGACATAAATTTGTCCATACTTAAAAAATAAATAAATAAAAATAAAAATAAATAAATTAAAAATAAAACAAAATAAATAAATAAATAAACAAATAATGTTTTAATCAACAATAATTTTGAAATAGCTTTCCGGTTCGTGGATTTTTTCCGTTCCAGCCATGCTAACAACACTTTTATTAACTACTTGAATATTTACTCATTGGGTTAATGTTTATTAAATCTCTCTCACATTTTCATAATATGAACCAGTTTCATTTCAAAAAACTATCTAGTAATATTCTTAAATAGAAATAATTTAATAAAAGATAAATTAAATATACATACACAATTTGAATGACAGTTTTTACATGTATTTATATATAAATTTTATTTCAATAAATTGAAATCTTGTAATTTCTATACGAATACTAATATTATCAAGTCCCTATTATTCTACATAAATTTTAATCATAAAAAATATACTTTGGATGTGAATATAATCATTACAGTCATATTACTTACGTTTGGCAAGTTCAGAATAAAAAATAATTAATTAAAAAAATGCATTATTTAATAAAACATACAAGTTTATAAACTTCATTCACTCTACTGCAAGTGCAAATATTGGATACCATATACATCACAACAACGCTGGTGGCCTACGTGCTTAGTATGTAATTAGTAGGCATTAATGAAAAGCGCTGTCAACCAATGAGTGACCTCGTAAAATTCAATGACGTCGATCAAGATATCTCAATACATTCCATCAACTACATTGTTGTATGCAATGATTTCAAGTTCAATTCTCCCCGAGTTGTAGGCGTGTCAAACTGAAAGCAATAAGATGTATAGGTGATGACAGGTGAACATGGACATTTTCCTGTAATAAAATATCAAAGAATGAATGATATGCAGTTATGACGCAATTTAATACAGATGAAAAAAGTTTCAAAAATTCAAAAACATCAGTTTCGATAGGTTTAATTTGGTTAAAACAAAAACTTAAATTCAACAATGGTTAAAACAAGGAAGTAGAATAAAGGCGTGATACTTATTTTTTTAAGTTAGTATTTTTTATATTAAATGGTTGGTTGGTTGGTTGTATTTATGTCGGCCAATTATCTGCACGTGGGATATAGGCCCTAAGCGGGGGGAGTGCCTTCCGTGGAGGTCTTTCTAAGGGAACCTAACCCGTATTAACGCTTGGAGAACCAAGGTTCGAAGAAAACCACGAAAACTCCGAACGATTAGGCCGACGGGCGCGATTGGGATCGAACCCAGCACCTCCCGTCTACCAGCTTCGAGAGCAGAACCTCTCGGCCAGTGGTGGGGCTTTATATTAAATGACATCGTTTTTGTTTTTTTTAATTTAATAAAATGAAAAAAAAAATTCCAACTATTTTGTATTTTTCCCCCATTATTTTCTAATAAATTTTTTATACAAATAAATATAAGACTTTTTGGAACAGATGTCATATTCGCCCCATATTGGCGCGATTTTTTTCGGTTGCCAATTTGGCGAAAACATCACCAGCATAAACAACATAATCCGGTTTACCACATCAAACAAAATAACGACACTTTGGCGCAAGTTAAGTACGTGTTGTCTATATGATATTGGCGACAGAAAAAAATCGCGCCAATATGGGGCGAATATGACATCTGTACCGACTTTTTATTTTAGTTTTTATTTTAGGGAACATTTTTATTTCTATACGTATTTGTAAATTGAAGAATAGAAAAACAGAAACCAGGATTCATTTTTCATTAATAAGTGAAATAATTCGTATTGGTCGAGTACAACAGAGCTGTAATGTTTGTCAGATCGCGGCTTTTAAATCTTTAATGCATGATAATAATAATAATAATAATAATAATAATAATAATAATAAAACCCCATTTTACAAAGATTAAAGCTTTATAATATACCTGTGGCGTAAAAAAAGTAGAAAATATTAAAAAAATGCTTCGTACCTACAATAAATGGCGCACAAAGTACAGTTTATATATTTGAATCAGTGTGACACATATGATAGAGTCAACTCTAATTAATAAAGGACCATACACTTACATTACCTGACAATATCATCTATTTTCTATCTTCGAGAATTCATGAATAATAATAATAATAATAATAAAAATAACAACTTTTACCATTAACACATAATTCGTATTTCTATGTTTTGGTATGACAAAATGAACAACTTTCAGCACCTAATGCGATCAAGTGCACTTGATAGTGTCATTTAAGGCTGCTCTCAACTGCTCTGCTCAACAAGCACAAAACGTTTTGACACATTTACAAATTCATTTTTCAACGGAAAGATATAAAATTGGAAGGCCTGACTATGGCAGCGATTTGGAATCGTGCTGTGTTTTCCATTTTTTGATAAATAAATTACCTATTGAGTTATAAGACATTCTGATCACGTGACAAAGACTTTTTCACCCTTTTTTGAGTGGTTATTCTTCTTTCGAGCAGAAATTCCGTTCAAAACGTCCACTTTGACACTATTTTCTGAAAGATCTATTGCGTTTGCAAAAAAAGAAAAAAAAAATCGATTGCATAGCTTCGGAACGACAACACCTGCTAGTTTCATGTATTTCCGAACAAAAATGAATTAAAACTTATGTCATAAAGTTGCCCTTTTGGATCGGAGAACAACCTAACCAGGCTGACACTGTGCAGTTATATGCCACATACAGGATGTTTAATTATCTGTAATTACACAATAAGATATGTGATAGTATATGTCAAGATAAACAATATTTTCATAGAAATCATGTTCACAATGAGTGAACAATACAGTGAATAATACTCATTCAGTTGAAAAATGTAGAACATATCACTCGAAGCTGAACTTGGATTTTTATTTATAACTTTTTATTCATAACACTAATGAAGGGAACCATTAAACAAAATTACACCATTTTTTTGCTTTGTTCGAAATCATCTACCTTCACAACAAATACTGGAAGTGGACACCATCCAATTAAAAAATGCACTGCTCTGGGCGCGTCATAGTTCGACATGGTTGCTTTTCGTAGTGGTTGCTTGGATTACAGAAAAACACCCTGTATCTTTAATAGAATAAGTGAATTGCGATCCTGGATTATCCTCCGAAAATTGTCTAAACTTGGAATATCAACTCTCTGAATTCATCATACTTGAACAGTCTGCATACAGACAGAGCTTCTTTTGGCCCGTTAATTGAATATCAGTAATTCTGAAGAGAAATTTTCGTGGTAGATTTTCATAACATTTGAAAGCAAAATGACGTTCAAGGTAGTTTTCTGCAAATTTTGCAAGAGAAATAAAAAAAGAACATTTTTCTTTGGAAAAAGTGTTCAGAAACAGACGTTCAATTTCTGTGAACAACGTGACATAGATTTACAAGGGATATTCTCGGTTATTTTAACCGAAGCCCCTAAATTTTAGTATAGCGCGAATATTAGGTATCGATAACCGCATACACTTATAATTCGGATCCAAATTGTCGCAGCCCACACAAATATCGTATGGTAAACGTAATCATTTCAAGGAGGGGGGAGGGGGACTGTGTCGATTTGTTTTTTTAATAAAATTACCCATTATAGACACTAAAATATGAGAGAAGCTTCAATAAAAATCGACAGAGCCCCCCCCCCCCCTCCCTCCTCCCTAAAACGTTTACGTTTTCCACACGAAATTTGTGTGGTTTGCAACAATTTGGATCCGAGTTATAAGTGTTTGTGGTTACCGGTCCCTTATATTTGTGCTGTGCTAAAATTTAGGGGCTTCGGTTAAAAATCTGATAAAGTCCCCCCCCCCCTTCATAAAGATTACGTTTACCATATAAAACATGAGTGTTCTGTGATAATTGCTGCTCAAGTTATAATTAGTCAAGTTTACATAAGTATTTTAATTTGTTAGGACCTTATATTTATGATACATTAAATATGAGGGGGGATTCTATAAAATTTCCACAGAGCCCCTTCCCCTTTAAGACTATGAGGTTCACCAAGAAATTTGTGTGGGGGCTTGCGACAATTTTTGAATTCTAGTTATAAGTGTTTGTGGTTATTGTCTTCTTATATTTTTGCTGCACTAAAATTTAGGGGGCTTCGTTAACCCCTCCCCCCCCCAAAGTAACCCCTCCTCTTTATAAAGATTACATTTACCATACAAAATATGAGTGTTCTATGATAATTATAGCTGTTTTAAGTTGTCAGGATCTTATACTTGTGATACACAAAAAATGGGGCTTTTAGAAAAACTTCACAGAGACCCCCCATCCCCTTAAGAAAATTACGTTTACAATACGAAATTTGTGGGAGCTGCGACAATTTGGATCCGAGTTATAAAAGTTTATAGTTATCAGGTTCTTAGTAAAATTAAGGGGCTTAAAAAAAACAAAACAAAAACGACAAAGTTTCCCCTTAATAAAGATTACGATTACTGTTCAAAATATGGATGTACTGCGATAATTACATCTCGCGTTATAAGTGTTTTAAGCAGTCAGGACATTATATTTATAATATACTAAAATATGAGGTTTCTAGACATATATATCACTTACACAAAATTTTAGCTTGCTGTGACAATTTGATCACGAGTTATAAGCGAGTTTAAATTTCTTGGACTGTTATATTCAGCTATAGTATTTATAAAATTTTGGGGGCTTGATAAAAATGGTTATGGCCCCTTATGATGTTGTTGTTGAACCATACAACGTTTTGCGGGCCTTCTACAATTAAAGTCCGAGTTATAGGGTGGAAGGATCGATGTGGCAAGGGACCGAAACGCCCGTACTGAAACGGCACCGGCGGGACCGAATTATCAAGTACCTTGGTCTTGGGTTGTGTTGATTTTTGACGGCTGATTATCTACTCGAGCGATACAGGCCCTAGGAGAGTGCCCTCCGTGGGGGTCTTTCTAAGGGAGCCTAACCCGTATTTGCTCATTGAAATCCAAGGTTCGAAGAAAACCACGAAAACTCCGAACGGTTAGGCCAACGGGCGCGATTGGGCTCGAACCCAGCACCCCCTGTCTACCAGCTTCGAGAGCAGAACCTCTCAGCCACCCTTGGTCTTGGAATACATCCGTATTTTTAAAATTTCTCTTCGGAAAATTAAAATTTGTACCCACTTTACTGTATGCTCTTTTTGAAGAATGTTTCTTTCTATTTCATTTGTCAAAATATTTATAAAATACACAGTTAGTTTTAGTTTAAGTATTAAGTATCCAGCTTCAGGGCCTTATTATCGCAGGGACACACGGGGCACGTGCCCCGGTTCTCCGGTTATAGAGGGCCCCAAAATGCATTTTTGTAGTCTCTGAAAAATACAAGCCAAAAAAATTTTTTGTTTACAACAGGTATTAAAACAGTATTTCACCTAATAAAACACACACTACAATATATAATAAAACACACATAAATAGCACCTGCATTCAACTGTTAACGGTATATATAAATATTAAACATGCATACATACATAAATACAATAATCCCAACTGGAGTGAAAAATTAGCCAGAGCCAGGAATCGGAACCCGGGACCACAGCATTCCAGGCTGTCGCTCTAACCCGAAAAATAGTAATAGTCTAAGCGAATAAACAATTAAATTTAAAAAATAAAAAAACCCGCGAACTAATTAATTATTTCTCATCAATGTGAAACTATTTTTTTTTTTCAATTCCTAGTATTAGCTCATACTCTCGTTATATATATCTTGTTCAAATTTTCAATCGTTAATAAAATACTTATTATTAATCCAATCAAGCTCAAATAATTTTTTTTAAACTTGTAGTGGAAGACACTTGATGTTAATCCAGTTTTTTTCAAATATTAATTCATTAATTAAACTAGGACTTCCCTCAGAGGGATTAGTCCGAGCGATATTGCTGAGAACATAGATTTAATAATAACATGTAGAAGCAAAGAAAATGAGATGTTATCTTTAATTGTCCATATACTGCGATAAATTGAAATGATGGAAATAAACGAATCGTAGAATTACAAAATTTTACATATAAATTCGTATACACTGTTTAAAAAAATGGGAAATCAAACCATGCAAAACAGCCATGCATGGATATAAAATTGAAAGTGCGCAATATATTAAAAGTAAAATAGAAAATGAAACACTAAATTATCTTATATCGGAATTTTAACTGTATAAAAATGATGTCAAGAGCATAATCAGACGCTCCGCACCAATTTGAGTAACGTTAAATGACAAATATATGATGTTTAAAAAGAATGGACTATACTTTATGTGGTGTGTGCTCCCCCGGAATAGTTAATATTGTACAATATCTGTTTTCCACGGATACAATGAGGTTGTCGATAACAGTTAAGGAATTCTCTCCTCAAAATCTGACATAGTATCAAAGTAGCGAATACATGAACAGTGGCATGCAATGCTTCGTTAGAGTGTGTTTTAGATATGCTCGATCGGATTTAAATGATGAGTGTATGCTGGCCACTACATACGCTGTATTGTTTTGTTTTCAAACATATTCTGCACAAGTTGAACTTTATTTAGCATGTATTAAATAAAAAAAATCGGAAATGATTGCAACATAAAGTATGACACAAGATCTGAATATATCGTCTGCATAACTTTTGAGCTGTCAAAGTGTCATTTGAAGTATTTTACAAATCCATACATATTTATTCAGCAAATCATGCAAGCTAACATACGCCAATATGAACCCGATTATGAAATTTCACAATATATAAAAAATCTATCTAATGATAATTGAGAATATGACCTTATGATAAAATGTCTAGAAAAATGAATCAGATAAAAAATTCATATCACATTTAAAACGGCACTTCCCTCTGTTAGTGGCCTTGGCGAAAGAGAGAAAAGCCTAGAGAAGGAACACTTTAACAAGTACTTTCGGACAATCTACTCGCTGTTTCATACAGGTTTTTATTCAATATTTACATAATTTATTTAATGCTAGGTGGGTATCTATCAGTTTTGTTGCACTTAAATTGCATGTTTTGCGGAGGAAATGCAGCATTATGAAATATTTAAAGTTGCTATACCTAATAATTCCAAATTAATGGTAATTGAGATCGCTTTCCGTTAATTTCATCTTTTTAAATTTTAATTTTTTTAGAAACCATTCATAGGGACAATTGTATATTTTAAAACTAACCCGAAGCAAAATTTCAAGATTTTGGGGTCAGATGTAACAGAGAAATAGAAAATTTTTGAAATATTTTTGTTTCTGCACTGTTTTATATAGCGACATTTTTAGAAATTGTTCTATTGCGAGAATTTACGTCATGATAAATACAGCCATGTCAATTTTCATGTTTATATTCCTAACAGTTCCATGTTCTTCGTTACTTAGATCATCTTTAGATCTTTTTCCGCTTTGTATAGTCTTTCGATTTTTTAGAATTCGTTCTACAACGAGCATTTACATCTTATAAATTACTACCATGCCAAAGTTCTAGTTTCTAACCCCAACAGTATCCCAAAAATTTCAGTATTCCAAATAAATCATAACCTTTCTAGAAATTTTTACGTTTATCCGTCAAATTTAACCTTTTAGAGAGCGTTCATTACGAGTATTTACATCTTAAAAGTAACTACCACACCAAATTTAAAGTTTCTAACCCAATCAATATCGCAGAAATCGCAATTTTAGAACTTTTTTGCTCCTGCAGCGAAGTAGGTTCTTGCACTGACATAAAATAGTCTTTTTTTTGGAGCAGAGATGGCCACCAACATTTTTTTAAGTTGGCTATGTAGTTTCAGAGATAACACCTCGCAAACATACAAGCATTAATAATATTATACACTTTATAATATTATAACGCTTTATAATATTAGCATTAGATGTACAGATACAAAAGCAATTTATCTGTTACAAACTAAAGTGGTCGGCGTTGCCCAGAATTTGAAGGATGTTTGTTCTGAAAAGTCAATTTCAAAATTTAACATACAACACAAAACAAACATTGAAAAAAAGCAATCGAAATGTTGTATGAATGAATCATATGAAAACGCTACATAAAAATGTATAAAAGTATATAACAGACGAAAAAGAATACAGCTATAAATGAATTTATTTCAATTTATAATTGGAGCAATAATGTTAAAATACGCTAGTATTTCCCTAATCGGGTTTTTATCATGCTTCAATACATTTTTAACACTCATATGACTTTATACTATATCCACCACGTCGTTTATATTTCAAATATGACGTAATATTTTCCTCTTTCACGTGGAAACCTTGAAATAGAAAAGTTATGAAGTTATATTCACTTTCATTTAAATTCGTCAAACTATTTATTTCATTTTCATTTTTCACGTGAATATCTTGAAATAGAAAAGTTATGATGTAATATTCACTTTTTTTTAAATTCGTCAAACTATTTATTTCATTTTCATTTTTCACGTGGAAATCTTGCAGTAGAAAATTAATTGTTGTAGTAATAATTTTATTGTGTATTTTAATTGTTGGCAACTGCTATAACGAAAAATGTTTAAATTTGATAAGAAATTGCTGTTAAATTGGTGGTTTTTTATTAATTAAAAATTAACTATAAATTATTTCGATTCCGGATTACTATAGTTGACTCGGCTATGTTTTAATACACATGTACGTATCTTTGCACAATTTTGGCTTCCAAATTGTGGATTTTTATAGAATTACAAACAGACAGATAGACAAGTTTTCATTTTTATATATCTCTGTGTTCTAAAAAAAGTAACTAAGCTGTCACCGCCGCCGCCGGTTTTGAATTTTTTGTGACCGGAGGTCTTTCTTCGTTAATATTAAGAAAACTATTGCATACAAAAATATGAAAGTCGGTGGTATTATAGAGAAATGTTTGATCAACACGCTGATGCATACAGTTTTCAAATAGAAGAATTATTTTAAGAGATATTTAATGCTAAAGTGGGACAAAATCATTAAAAAAGTTTTATAGGAGCAAAAACTATACATGGGAATTTAATCATTTTTATATTATTTTATTCAATAGAAGATCCCGGTGTGCAGATTCTATTAATTTTTTTTTAATTTGACTCATTTTTTGAGGTTTTATTTCTATTTTAAATTCATATATTCAGCATTTCGACAGATATTTTTTACATATTTTAGAAAATGGTATTAATTCAAACTGTTTCCAAATGTATAAACAGCGCAAACAATAATGTTTGCTTCAAATAAAAAAAAAATATTTACACGTTACTATTATAAACAGAAAAAAACCTTCAAATTAGAATTAAATAATTAGGTATAAAAAGCAGGCACTTATTGGAAATTACGCCATAAAAACTATATTTACATGTTAATTTTAAAAGAGAAAGTATATTGTAAAATAAATTCATTAACATGCGCTAGAAGTCTTAAATAGAAGAAATTACGTCACATTACACATATTATGCAAAATGAACAAAAAATAATATTGCAAAACAGTTTAAATTTAAAAATTGCGCGAGACAAAATATTAGAGGTTAAATATTAGACTTTTTCAAAATTTTATTATTTGTTGTTTGATGTGAGGTGTTCAGCTATAAATATGCAAAATTTCATGTCTCGAACTTAATTAGGGGCTGAGTTAGAAAAATTTGTTTAAAATACACAAGTTAGAGACCGGAGGGTTAAATATGACTTTTTCAAAATTTTATGATTTATCGTGTTATCGCAAGTGTTCAGCTATAAGTATGCAAACTTGCATGTCTCCAACTTATTTAGGGACTGAGTTAGAAAAATTGCTTAAATTACACAAGTTAGAGCCCAGAGGGTTAAATATTAGACCTTTTTCAAAATTTTATTATTTGTCGTTTGATGTTAGGTGTTCAGCTATAAGTATGCAAAATTTCATGTCTCGAACTTAATTAGGGGCTGAGTTAGAAAATTGTTTAAAATACACAAGTTAGAGCCCAGAGGGTTAAATATTAGACCTTTTTCAAAATTTTATTATTTGTCGTTTGATGTGAGGTGTTCAGCTATAAGTATGCAAAATTTCATGTCTCCAACTTAATTAGGGGCTGAGTTAGAAAAATTGCTTAAAATACAGAAGTTAGAGACCGGAGGGTTAAATATGACTTTTTCAAAATTTTATGATTTATCGTGTTATCGCAAGTGTTCAGCTATAAGTATGCAAACTTTCATGTCTCCAATTTATTTAGGGACTGAGTTAGAAAAATTGCTTAAATTAGATAAGTTAGAGCCCAGAGGATTAAATAATAGACTTTTTAAAAATTTTATTATTTGTCGTTTGATGTGAGGTGTTCAGCTATAAGTATGCAAAATTTCATGTCTCCAACTTAATTATGGGCAGAGTTAGAAAAATTGCTTAAAATACACAAGTTAGAGCCCAGAGGGTTAAATATTAGACCCTTTTCAAAATTTTATTATTTGTCGTTTGATGCGAGGTGTTCAGCTATAAGTATGCAAAATTTCATGTCTCCAACTTAATTAGGGGCTGAGTTAGAAAAATTGCTTAAAATACAGAAGTTAGAGACCGGAGGGTTAAATATGACTTTTTCAAAATTTTATGATTTATCGTGTTATCGCAAGTGTTCAGCTATAAGTATGCAAACTTTCATGTCTCCAACTTATTTAGGGACTGAGTTAGAAAAATTGCTTAAAATACACAAGTTAGAGCCCAGAGGGTTAAATATTAGACTTTTTCAAAATTTTATTATTTGCCGTTTGATGTGGGGTGTTCAGCTATAAGTATGCAAATTTTCAAGTCTCCGACATATATAGTTTCAGAGAACGGGCTCTGTGACAGACGGACAGACAGACAGACAAAGGAGTGAGACAGGTAGTGTTTCGTTAGATGAACGAAACTCTGAAAACATGCTGCGGATGACTGTAACAACATCCTAAAATTACATTACCATCAGCGATCTACCAATCCCGAATTTAGTTTATATTCGTTTCATATATTCTTATTCTTTTGTGCGGCTCTGTAAAATAACTATCAATAATGTATACATACAGTAAAACCTCTGAATAGCGGACACCTCGAGAATGCAGAATTTGTCCTCTATTTGGAGATGTCCGCTGCTGAGAGTAAAACATGTACAGTTATTTAAGGGTTGGTAATCGAAAAAAATGCCCGCTAAATAGAGGTGTCCACTAATCAGGTGTGTCCGTTATGGAGGTTTTACTGCATAATAATATCATCCTTTACAAGAAAATTGCATGCTGTATGATAGACAGACAGACATCCAGAGAAAGATAACCTCCCGGAGCAATAAACACTCATGTCATTTGTTTTAATCATCCACAATCGTTTCTAAATTTCGTTATACGAGCATTAAAAAAATCTGTTAATTTCCAGTCGATAGACTGACAACTATCTTTTAACCTGAATTTTTAGCCGGATTTAGCCTGTTGTATGTCATACAACAGGCCAGATTTTATACAACGGGCTAAAAACGGTCACCGTGGTACGGAGTACTGTATTATTATTTCTTTGCCCACCAAAACTGGTTGCCACGGGTTGTTGCAAGGTTTGTGACCACGTGGTTGAAACTGATCTATTCAATAATACAGCGTGCGTTTTTTTTTTATATGTTCCATGTGTTCAAACCAGTTGTCTACGAAAACATCCACCGGTGAAAGTGACGCACACCAAATTTCTGTGACGTATGCAGATAAATTGTGCTTTTTTATCAGTTTTTTTTAATATAATTTTTAAACGGTTTGGAACTTATTTTTCATAGTAGGTGCATTCAGTAGGTGGCTCTCATAGGTACCTTCTGGTGCAATCAGAAAAGAAATCCGACAAATATTTTTTGAGTTATGCTTGACGAAAGGTTTTTATTAGGCTTTTTTTTAAGTAGGACATGGCGTTAATATCCATCGTAGCTGCAATGTGTCCGGACAGTAATATTTCGCTGAGTATTAGCCTTCGCTTCGCTCTGACAATTAAGTTAATTAGTTTTCAATAATCGAGAGAGCTCTCTTCTTGATCAAGGCATTTGATGCGCCACTCAAGAGGAAAGAAGAATGGGAGAAAAAAAATTCTCTTATTGACCTAAGTAGGATCTGACTTAAAATATTTTTTTTATATTGCTTGTTTATATTACTTACCTATTTTTTTATTTACTTGTATTGATGACTTTTAAGTTGTGTTTAATTGTTAGTTCCTATCTATAAACACTGTTTTGATGAGGTCTATAGATGTCTATGATGGTTAGAGTTGCAGTAAAGCTAGAGATCCTACATACACAACTTCTAGGTTGTATAATATTTTAACGAAGCTTTCTGACTGTAAAATAGTCAATGAAACACCATCTTCATTTTGAAAGACCTATCCAATGATATGCCATTCAATAGGGTGCGTAAAAATGTTTTCTGTCTCTACGGCCATTTTGTATTTTACGGCCGCCATTTTGAGTTTATAAAACAAAACCCAGCCTATAGCCACCGGGCCGTTAAGACGAATTGATAGAGACCTCATTCATTAAAATTCATCCAGCCGTTGGGATGTTTCGAGGGCATAAAGAAATCCACATACACAGATACGCGTGAAATACATAACCCTTCTTTTCAGTCGGGTAAAAATTGCAGACTCAGGTGTGACTTCCCCAACATGGTTTATTAGTGAAAAATTGCAGACTCAGGCATCGGCCGGAGTAGCTCAGTGGTTACTGTGTCCCGGATTCGATTCCTAGTTCTGGCTAACTTTTCACTCCAGTTGGGATTAGTGTATTTATTGTATGTATGTCTGTTTAATATTTATATATACCGTTAGTATTTCCCCTGTTTATCATCACTGAACTATCTCAATGTTTGATTTTGGGTTTAAAAGAAAATTCAAAGTCAAATTTCTGAAAATGGAATATTACATTAAACATACGTGTATAAATATCATAAGTCATTACGATTCTAATTAGCATCACAAAGACAAAACAACTATTTTTCTTTAAACATGAAACAATAGTGTAAATTTTGAAATGCCCGTAAGGTTGTCACAAAGACAAAACAACTATTTTTCTTTAAACATAAAACAATAGTGTAAATTTTGAAATGCCCGTAAGGTTGTATGCTATGTTTGTAATGTATTATTTTTGCAACGCAAGATTTTTTTAGGAAGTGAGTCTTCAAATAGTGTGAGTACCCCGGGCCCCACATGGGGTTAATCGGACTCTGTAGCTCATCATCTTCACTGAAATTTTAACACTTAAAATATAAAGTTAAGCTCTTATTTTACAACTTTTTCGTCAGGTAAAAAAGAAAGAAACATTGTTTAAGAAGAGCATACAGAAGAAAGAAAGTAAAAATTTTAAATTTAAGAAGAGAAATTCGAAAAATACGGAGATCTGTCTGATGAAGAGTCAAACAAAAGATATTACCCCTTCAGCAATTACTAAATGCTTACATGAATGTCAGAAATTAAATTCTAGCTTCAAAGGACAACAAAATGCCTTCATCTTTTGATAATTCTATTCTTTCGAAATTTGGATTTATTTCTGCGAAGTAGATGTGGAATTGACCTAAAAGGAATTTAAGAGCACAATTTTAAAATGAGTAATAGGCGAACTGCGAATATTTCAAGTGTGGAAAAAGTTTGTAAAGTTTCCAATAAGTGGTCAAATTAAAAACCATATTTAAATTAAAAAATAATTTTCATCTTTTTTTAACACCTTCCAACATAGTTGTAAAGTGTTTGTGAATTAGGTTTGTCTGTTCGTCTGTCTGCCCACGCTCTAACTCGCGTAAATATACTCGAATTTTCATGCAATAAATACTATATGATGCTAGTGTTAAATTTAATTCCCCAGATGTTCTTCGGCAACTCCTAAAAGTGATTAAAAAAAAGAAAAGAAAGAACTTGTTACCATACACAGATCATTTTAACAAGCCAATTTACGAACTGTTTCTTTACTTCCGCATTTAATAATGAGTGCTATTACAGACCACTTGAGTAACTCTCTAAAGCATATGTGCTAATAACTAAGATTTCACCACTCATATGTAACCAAAAAGGAACATCTGAACATTTTGACTGTTGCCAGACACCTTTAATTATTATATATTTTTTTCTACGCTGCGAATATGTGTTTTAGCAGCTTTATGTATTATCACTCTTAATCATGTAGCCTCTCTGTTAACACGGAGTTTCTTATACTCCAGTAATATGTTTAATTATAAGTATTTAAAGCTAAAAGTTGAATCTTTCTTTATCGTAAAAACACACAATACTAATTCATATTACATTATATCTTCCCATGGATTTAGCGATTCATATTAAGCTCTCAAAGGATACTTCAAAGGATAAATAATGCTTCACAAAATAAAATAAAAATAATTTCTTCAAGAAGCTTTTGGATAAATCCCTGACCACGCCACACCGATGAAGTTATACGTCATCGCGATATTGATGAATCCCAGGTAAGAGCATTTTACCTATTTCCATTTCAAAAGCAGCATAGCCACAAGAGATTTTTTCTAATTGTTTAAATATGAGACAGCGAATTCCTGCTATCGAGAATGGGGTGCTTTTGGCTTGATAGGCCACTTAAACTCCAACAAAAAGATTAATGAGACAGATAAAGTGCTCATGTTTAGCGAAAAAGAAGAAAAATTTTATATAGTGGCTTAGATTATAAATATTAAAAATATTCATGTTCTGAATAAAAAAAAAATAAATAAAAAGATGCTGCATTGAATAAAATTATGAATGTTATTGTACCAGAAATATAAAGGTGAATGAACATTTATATATTTATGTTTTATGTAATGAACATTTAAATAATTAGTGAATGAACAATTTGTTGGTTGTGAGTAATAATAATAATAAAAAAGAAATCGTTCATTTTACATTTTACAGTAAATAAATAAATAAAAAGGAAATAGGTTCGTCGCATATATAAATAAGAGTAAACATGGCAGGGATCAAAGACGTCCAAATTGTCGAAAAATTAAATTCGCATAATTACTCAAATTGGAAATTTCGCGCAGAAATGATTTTAATAAAAGAAGAATTGTTTGATGTAATAACACAAAATCCCCCAGATCCAATTAACACGGACTGGACGAAGAGGGACCGTAAAGCACGTGCAATTATCAACTTGAGTATTGAAGACTCACAGATCGTGCATGTAAAGCACTTAAACACTGCCAGAGAAACCTGGCAAGCTTTAAAAACAATTCATGAAAGGGCTAATCTCTCAAGCAAGTTATATTTGCTGAGAAAATTATACGGAGCAAAACTCCCAGAAAACGGCAATCTAATAAAACACATTACACATATTTTAGAACTTGTTGATAAACTTTCAGCCATAGGCGAAACTATTAATGACTCGCACATTTCAGCTCTGTTACTTTGTTCATTACCACCTAGCTACAACACCTTAATTATAGCCCTCGAGGCCCGTCCAGAAAATGAACTTAATTCAGAGTTTATAAAAGGAAAACTCACTGATGAATATACAAGACGTTTAGAAAACACAGATCAGAGCGAGAATTCCTCAAAAGCGTTTAAAACGCATAAAAGGTTTCCGGCTGAACACTATAATAAAAAGGACAAACAGTGTACATACTGTAAATTAAAAAACCATACATACAGAGAGTGCTGGCATCTTAAGAACAGTAACACTTACTCACCGTCACAAAAACAACAGCCGCACAAATCCAAGTATTACACATCATCGTTATGTTATGAAGACGCAAACTATTATAGAGAAAACAAAAACCGTGAAACAGAACCAATTCGGATTAACAAAACACAGGGCAATTCAGGAAAAGGCAGCGACGCAGCTTTTTTAGTCCAGAAACCAGGAAAACAAACCTGGATAATCGACTCAGGTTCATCGACACACATTCTAAACAGTAAAGATGCATTCACTAAGTTTAACGACACTGAAAAGACGACAGTCATCATTGCCAATGGAAAAACGCTGAATTCACACGGTACAGGTGAAACGACATTTAAAACAAAAACATCCGATGGAGGGATAAACACAATCACATTAAAAGAAGTATTATACGTACCAGAATTAGAATCAAGCCTCATATCGGTAAGCAAAGCAACACAGAATGGCTATAAATTAATTTTCGATAAAGAAAAATGCACGTTATCCCGAAACGGGAATATTTATCTTGAAGCAAGAATGAAAAATAATTTATATCAAGTCGAATTATTAGAAAGCGCTGAAACTAATAAAGTAAACATTGCACATGAATGTAAAAATAAAAATTGCATAGAAGTTTGGCACAAACGGCTTGGCCATCGTAACTATAATGCGATAAAAGAATTAATAAATAAAAACTTAGCAGACGGTATAAAAATAAATAACTGTAATCATAATGCATTGTGTGAAATATGTATCCAAACAAAAATAAGTGATGCCCCATATCCGAAATCAACAAACTGTCCCAAAACAGGCAAAGTGCTCGATCTGATACACACGGACGTGTGCACATCTATCGGTACACCTACTATCGGGGGAAAAACAATGTTCGTCACTTTTATAGACGACTATTCAAGGTTCACAGTAATTTACTTACTTTCGCATAAAAATGAAGTTCACGAAAAGTTAAAAGATTATGTAGCCATGGTGAAAACCCAATTCGGCAGATTCCCTAAAGCTATTAGATCCGATAATGGAGGGGAATATTTAGGTAAACAAACGGAAGAATACCTAAGGGCAAGAGGTATCCAACACCAGTTTACTGTACCATTTTGTCCGAGCCAAAACGGCGTAGCGGAAAGAAAGAATAGGTCATTATTAGATATGACTAGGAGTCTACTCTCCGAAGCAGGCTTACCTCAAAAATTCTGGGGAGAAGCCATAAATACCGCCAATCACCTGCAGAATAGGCTACCAACCAAAATAACAAACAAAACACCGTTCGAAATTTGGTTCAACCGAAAACCCACCTTACACTACCTGCGTACATTCGGCTGTAAAGCTTATGCCTATATACAAAAACATCAGCGAAACAAATTAGATGATAGAGCGCAGGAAGGAATACTTGTGGGGTATGACAACAAATCAAAAGGTTACCGTATATTTACAAAAGAAAACAAAATAATAATAGCGAGAACAGTTAAATTTATAGAAAATAGTGAAAACAACTTAAAAGAAAGCGAAGAGGTAGCAAACTCAGACAATGACAACAACTACATTCAAACAGAGTTAAGTAATTCGGACGAAGAACCAACCGCGTCCAAACAACCCGACGTAGAACCGAGAAGGTCTCAGAGGTCAAATAGAGGAGTACCACCCGACAGATACGTATGTCACGTAAAAACAAATGACACATTCGAACCAACCGATTTTTATGACATAGCAAACATGAACAACCCAGTAGAAAAAGAAAATTGGCTCAAAGCCACTCAACAAGAAATCAACTCATTAAAGAAAAATAAAACTTGGGACTTAGTGGATCCCCCACCAAATAAGAAAATTATTGGTTGTAAGTGGATTTTTAAGAGAAAGTTAGATAATTTAGGAAATGTACAAAAATACAAGGCCCGTTTAGTAGCGAAAGGATATAATCAGAAGTACGGCGAAGATTATGATGAAACCTTCGCACCCGTAGTTTCACACACAACAATCCGCACATTTTTAGCCTCAGCGGCATACAAAAATCTTTCTGTTCAACACATTGACATCGACACTGCATTTCTTCACGGCGAAATAGAAGAAGAAATTTTCATGAAACAACCAGAGGGTTTTATAGAAAAAAACTGTGAAAACAAAGTGTGTAAACTAAATAAAACAATCTACGGCTTAAAGCAGGCAGCTAGAGCCTGGCACAAAAAGATCGCAGAATCATTAAAAAACATGAATTTTGTGCAAAGCACTGCTGACTCATGTTTGTTTACTAGAAAAGAAAAGGAAAATTTCACTTATATCATCGTCTACGTTGACGATATTTTAATCGCGAGTAAAAGTGAAATAATTAAAGATGTAATAAAACAATTGCAAAATGAGTACGGAGTAAAAGACTTAGGCGAAATAAGTCAGTACCTAGGAACCAACATAATCAAAACGAATGATGGTTACAAATTAAACCAAAAGTCAAAAATAGAAGATTTGGTTAGAAAGTTAAATTTAACAGATGCAAGACCTATTGGTACACCGATGGAAGTAGGTTTCTATAAATTAGAAGATAGCGACAATTTACTTCCGAACAATACAAAGTTTAGGCAAGCGATCGGTTCGCTCTTGTATATTGCCACAGTCACTCGACCCGACATTATGGCACCAGTAAATATACTTAGTAGGAGAAGTGCAACGCCACGCGAGAAGGATTGGAAAGCGGCAAAAAGAATTATTATTTACCTCAATTGCACAAAAAACCTATGCCTAACAATAAGCAAAAATAAACCACCAATACTCATCGCGTATGCTGATGCTGATTGGGCTGGGGACACTAAAAATAGAAAATCAACCACCGGCAATATTTTTTTCTGGGTGATAATCCCATTCAATGGACTACAAAATTACAGTCAAGCATTGCATATTCTTCCGCTGAAGCGGAATATGTTGCTGCAGCAACCGCAGGACAAGAAATTTTATGGCTATTAAAACTGCTAGAAGATCTTAACTTGTATCAAGTAAAACCTATTTTACTTTACCATGACAACCAAAGCAGTATAAAGATGATAGAAAATGAAAAATTTTCGAAGCGGACAAAACACATTGATATCCGCTTTCACGCCATAAGACAATTAAAGGAGGATAAAATTATCGAATTAAAATATTGTCCCACGCAATACATGATTGCTGACTGCTTGACGAAGCCCACACCCAAACCTCAACTTTTGTGTGACATCAAGACTATGAACTTGTTACCTTATCCATCTGAGGAGATTAAGGAGGGGTGTTAAATTTAATTCCCCAGATGTTCTTCGGCAACTCCTAAAAGTGATTAAAAAAAAGAAAAGAAAGAACTTGTTACCATACACAGATCATTTTAACAAGCCAATTTACGAACTGTTTCTTTACTTCCGCATTTAATAATGAGTGCTATTACAGACCACTTGAGTAACTCTCTAAAGCATATGTGCTAATAACTAAGATTTCACCACTCATATGTAACCAAAAAGGAACATCTGAACATTTTGACTGTTGCCAGACACCTTTAATTATTATATATTTTTTTCTACGCTGCGAATATGTGTTTTAGCAGCTTTATGTATTATCACTCTTAATCATGTAGCCTCTCTGTTAACACGGAGTTTCTTATACTCCAGTAATATGTTTAATTATAAGTATTTAAAGCTAAAAGTTGAATCTTTCTTTATCGTAAAAACACACAATACTAATTCATATTACATTATATCTTCCCATGGATTTAGCGATTCATATTAAGCTCTCAAAGGATACTTCAAAGGATAAATAATGCTTCACAAAATAAAATAAAAATAATTTCTTCAAGAAGCTTTTGGATAAATCCCTGACCACGCCACACCGATGAAGTTATACGTCATCGCGATATTGATGAATCCCAGGTAAGAGCATTTTACCTATTTCCATTTCAAAAGCAGCATAGCCACAAGAGATTTTTTCTAATTGTTTAAATATGAGACAGCGAATTCCTGCTATCGAGAATGGGGTGCTTTTGGCTTGATAGGCCACTTAAACTCCAACAGCTAGTGATGTTTACCCTGGCACCTCCGGTATTGAATATGAAGTGTGTAGAATAAAATAGTTCATTTACACAGGGGCACTCAAAAAATTCCGTTACATTATGGCCAATGGGAAAAAATCGTACGCTGTTTCAAATGTATTGAAATTGATATAAATCACTGAATTTCACTACAAGACGATTGCTATAGAACAGGGCAGGGCATTCATAGCATTTTTCGTTGATTTACAGGAACACACACAAGAAATCGGTACTGTCTTTGAGCAATAATTGCTGGAAATGCGTTTTAAATTTCGGTATGCATTTTTAAATTTAATTAATTTTTTTGTATGTTACTCCCGGTGTATAAATTCTATGCCTCATATACAGAGTTTCACAAAATAATCCATGCACCATTCGTCTTATTAGCGGAAATTGCTGAAAGGGAATTTTCAAATGTGGTATGAATTTCCTAATTGAACTAAATTTTTGCATGCACGTACTCGTAGTTTATAAATACAATCTATATGTCATATACAGGGCTTCTCAAAGAATGCGGATAATTTTCCGATTATAGATGGGAATTGGCGAAATTGTGTTTTCAAATGTATTACGCGTTTTCAGATGGTTCAATCAGACATCCTATTTCAACTTATTAAGGGTGTATTCAAAAAAATATTTTTCCACCCTCAACAACTCGAAATTTTCTGAGACATTTTCAGACTCATTTTTAAAAGTAAAATCATGAAACTTGCTGAGGTGATTTTTGAAGAGATGTAGAAAAGGCCGTGTGATTTCATTTTTCGCTCACTTAATTAGAATTTGAGTTTTAAACAATTATTTTCTCAGTATGACCATTTTTTTTCATTCCCAGATCTCCCGCTTCGGAAAATTCGGTTTAAAACACCAACTTTGATAGCATTTTTTACAATATTTTCTGCATTTATTTAAAAATCGAGAAGCACGGCACATTAAGCAGTTTCTAAATAAGAGAATTTCCCAGTTTGATGTGTTTGAGAGCAAAAGTGAATTTAAAAATGAATCAGGAAATAAGCAGTTTGTATCGGAATACACCCTTAAATGGTGAAGTTTTGTTTCATTATTTCTGAATGTGTTGAAAAGTGTTTCGTAAGCTATGCTTGAAGCATGATTTTTTTCTTTAAGGGAAATCGCTATCTTATTATTATTATTTTTTTAATTTTTAATCTAACCATTTCGTCCCCCCCACCCTTTTTTTGTTTAAATGTTGGGAAAAAATTACACTTGTCCGATCCAAACTGCTTATTTCCGGATTCATTTTTTAATTAATTTTTGCTCTCAAACACATCAAACTGGGAAATTCTCTTATTTAGAAACTGTTTAATGGGCCGTGCTTCTCGATTTTTTGATAAATGCAGAAAATAGTGTAAAAAATGCCATCAAAGTTGGTGTTTTGAACCGAATTTTCCGAAGCGGGAGATCTGGGAATGAAAAAATGGTCATATTGAGAAAATAATTATTTGTTTAAAAATCAAATTCTAATTATTTGAGCGAAAAATGAAATCACACGGCCTCTTATACATCTCTTCAAAAATCACCTCAGCAAGTCTGAGACATTTTTGCTTTTAAAAATGTCTCAGAAAATTTCGAGCTGTTGAGGGTGAAAAAATATTTTTTTCGAATACACCCTTAAGTTAATAATATTAAAAGTAGCTATTCAAATCGCAAAAGTTAAGGTTTACTGAAATGTAACATTCCTTTACTGAGATCTTTAGAATATGCTATTCAAACGTACGATTACTTTGATTTCTTTACATTACTTTGAAGACGTTTGGAAAATGTCCTTCTGCTACAGAATTAAACGGGTATAACAACTTTCTAGTATTTTTTATATTTTACCGTAAAATATTACATTCTGAAGAGTAGTCTCTATTTTAAATTCAAAGAGCGAAACTGACAATGTCGGAAACAATGTCTGAAAATAAAGAATTTCCATTCGGTGTATAGAGAATTAAGCAACCAACTGGCCCACCGGCAATTGTGGTCTTGTTAGGCCTTGCTCTTATAAAATTCAAAATAACATTGCCTCTGTGTAAATTAATACAATTTTAGCCCTAGATTTGTTTTTAAAGCTTTCTTCGCAGAAAAAAAGTGGATATTAACACTTTATTTCTTATAGCCAAAGTTGATATAATTGTTGGGAAATGTATTGATTTGATGATCTTGTAAGTAAACGCGTGAGCGCCGAAAATAATTATTTAAAATATTGTAAAGAATAGAAGATTTTGAGAAATTAAAAATAATCTTTCATGTTAAATGTGAAAAATTTCCCTTGATATTTTTCATAAATTTTATTATTTTTATGATACCTTACTCTATGGTATATGCAATTGAAAAATAAATTTTATTAGTCCAGCATTGCAGTCACAGATGTCGGGTAAATGTTTTATCAAGGCCCAGCGCGACCTTGCGCCGGCCCTTCCTTTTAGTATCTATATTATAGCAAAATATAGTTCTCATACGTACAAAATGATTAAATTTTTTCCCGACAAATTTCTTCGTGGAAAACTTTTTGAAAACTAGATTTTCTGTGAAATGCGTCGAGCAAGTATATATTAATAATTTTCATATATTATTTGTGCATTTTAAACGTTGGTTTTTCTGCTTTTTAATATTGTTGCACAAAGGCTTTATTTGCTATTTTTATATATATTAATGTTTTGGTACGTTCAGAGTAAGGTTGCTTTACCCTTGTAGTTTTTTATAAACCAAGGGTTGTGTTTTAAATTCAATGTTTAAACACAGTACATAAGTGCAGCTTCATTTGAGAAACGAATTTATTTCTTTAATTATTGGGAAAATACTATTTTAAGGGGTAGTTTCATACCGTTTACTAACGTAATGGGTGACTTCCAAAATGACCGATGTTAGAAAAGATCTTATTCATGATTCATAATGCGTTTCAAAGTACTAGTAATCCGAAATATGAATGAGTGTTTACCAAGATTATATTTAAGGGTGTCATGGGACTTTTAAAACTTCAAAAAATTCAATCTTTGGAAAAATATACGTAATAAAGAGTAAACATTGCTGGTCACATTAAAACAAAATGAATGGCGCTCTTAATAGTGTTAAATAATGGAATATTTTCAAAGAGAGCACTTTAAAGACATTTTTTTCAAAATTTGATTTTGGAGCTTTATACGCAAGGCAGGTAAGATACTTTTCGACTTTTTTTCATTAAAATTTCAGAATATATAGTGTATGGTAAGGGTCTATAAAGTACATAAGTGCAGCTTCATTTGAGAAACGAATTTATTTCTTTAATTGTTGGGAAAATAATATTTTAAGGGGTAGTTTCATACCGTTCACTAACCGTAATGGGTGACTTCCAAAATGACCGATGTTAGAAAAGATCTTATTCATGATTCATAATGCGTTTCAAAGTACTAGTAATCCAAAATATGAATGAGTGTTTACCAAGATTTTATTTAAGGGTGTCATGGGACTTTTAAAACATCGAAAAATTCAATCTTTGGAAAAATATACGTAATAAAGAGTAAACGTTGCTGATCACTTTAAAATAAAATGAATGACGCTCTTAATAGTGTTAAATAATGGAATATTTTCAAAGAGAGCACTTTAAAGACATTTTTTTTTTTCAAAATATGATTTTGGAGCTTTATACGCAAGGCAGTTAAAATACTTTTCGACATTTTTTCATGAAAATTTCAGAATATATAGTGTATGGTAAGGGTCTATAAAGTACATAAGTGCAGCTTCATTTGAGAAACGAATTTATTTCTTTAATTGTTGGGAAAATACTATTTTAAGGGGTAGTTTCATACCGTTCACTAACCGTAATGGGTGTCTTCCAAAATGACCGATGTTAGAAAAGATCTTATTCATGATTCATAATGCATTTCAAAGTACTAGTACTCCGAAATATGAATGAGTGTTTACCAAGATTTTATTTAAGGGTGTCATGGGACTTAACATCGAAAAATTCAATCTTTGGAAAAATATACGTAATACAGAGTAAACGTTGCTGATCACTTTAAAACAAAATGAATGACGCTCTTAATAGTGTTAAATAATGGAATATTTTCAAAGAGAGCACTTTAAAGACATTTTTTTTCTTCAAAATATGATTTTGGAGCTTTATACGCAAGGCAGTTAAAATACTTTTCGACATTTTTTCATGAAAATTTCAGAATATATAGTGTATGGTAAGGGTCTATAAAGTACATAAGTGCAGCTTCATTTGAGAAACGAATTTATTTCTTTAATTGTTGGGAAAATACTATTTTAAGGGGTAGTTTCATACCGTTCACTAACCGTAATGGGCGACTTCCAAAATGACCGATGTTAGAAAAGATCTTATTCATGATTCATAATGCGTTTCAAAGTACTAGTAATCCGAAATATGAATGAGTGTTTACCAAGATTTTATTTAAGGGTGTCATGGGACTTTTAAAACTTCAAAAAATTTAATCTTTGGAAAAATATACGTATTAAAGAGTAAACATTGCTGATCACGTTAAAACAAAATGAATGACGCTCTTAATAGTGTTAAATAATGGAATATTTTCAAAGAGAGCACTTTAAAGACATTTTTTTCAAAATTTGATTTTGGAGCTTTATACGCAAGGCAGTTAAAATACTTTTCGACTTTTTTTCATGAAAATTTCAGAATATATATAGTGTATGGTAAGGGTCTATAAAGTGAAACTAAATTTTCATCTTTTTCTGAAGACTTTTTTTTTTTTTTTTGTATAACATTGCTAAAATTTTGAAAATTTTATATAAGCAAGATACAGTTTTGTTTTTAACCCATATTGGGCCGCTGTCCTATAAACAGCCCTCCTAGTCCTTAGCTGTCCTATAGGATAGCTAATAAAACATTTTTTAAAAATAAAATTGGTAAGGATTTTCTGTATACATTTTGTTATGACGTCTTTAAAATACATAAAATTATAACATATAAACAAAAAAACAAACAAACAAAAAAAAAAAACAAGTAACCAATTAAAATTTAATTGAAAATATATTAAAAAAATTCTTTAAAAAATGTGATCTTATTATCTAGAATTTTTCCGTTATTATTATATTTTCATTGGAGAAATCATAGAGTATTATTGTACAACATGAACAGTATTTTTAAAGTAAAATAAAATATTTGCTCATAAAATGAGTTTAAGTATGCATTTAATATGCCTTTACTATGTGTCCTACTAATATGCCCTGTTTATAGAACAGCTAGTTACTTAAAAAATTAAAAACTTTTTTTCAAAAATTTGCTAGTATCTACTTAATTACACCATATTAATGATATAATCGAAGTTTTAAAAATTTTCAAAAATATTTAATCGGTGTGGTCTAATATGGGTTAAAACATAAAAATACTATAAATCTATATTTTTTAGTTTCAGTTTAAGCACAAGTCTCTCAAGTACAATTAGGTACAAAAATGTTTCTTTTATGTGTAGAAATTCTTTTGTAATCATGCACGCAATTCCTGATTCCAATTTTTTGTTCTATAATTTAAAAACACCTATAACAGCTAATTTTTCCCGTTATGATCTAAAAATATATAAAATGAAAGAAAAAACACCTTTCTATTACTAACTAGAAAAATTGTGTTTTTCTAATGTGCACATTCTAAGATATAAAATGACAAAAATGGTAATGTTTTTCAATCTTCAACATTTTAGTGTTAAACCCCTTAAATCGGCAGTTTGAATATAAGTATAAACACTCCATTAAAATACATTTTAATATACACATCAAACAAATGCTATTAGCAATTTAAAAGAAAAATTAATAATAAATTTTGTAATGTTATCTCAAGCAAGAGATGGAATTCTTACAATGGAATTGTCACAATTATTATAAAGCAAAAATAGATCCGTGAGTAGCTCTTCTTCTATTCATCACACTTTTCAAGTATGATTTTGTTAACTATCTGCTCGCGTACAGTCCAATTACGGCTGATTTATAATTGCGCATTTGTTTCCTTCTACTATTCCATTACGAAATGAAAACTTCATCAATCAATCAATAAAAAAAAATAAAATGGAGTAAACAAAATACAAATTTAATAGATGTGTAATCGAATTACATACTTAACCTCTTCAGACCAGAGGTGCACAAATGTGGACCTATATTCTTTTCCTTATAAAAACTAAACTGTTTGATTATTTTTACATATTTACTTTACTTCTATATAGCTGAATGTTTTTTGTTTTGAAACAAAATCAATAAATAGCAGCACCAATTCTTATTTCCTCATAAAGTAAATATTGTTTTCATCCGTTTGCAAAATGCCTTCAAATCAGTGCGGCCAAGAAAGTAAGAAGTTTACATAATTATTTAATTTAAGCACTTTACGATAAAAAATTTTGGGGATCTGCAGATCATTTACCTGTTTAAAGCCTTTCAATTTTTTATTGCGTGAATTTGGGTAATTGATAATTAAATTGATATTTTAAGGAGCTAGTAATTTTAGATTCGTATTTGTGAATCTAAATTGCCAGTCCTCCAAACTATCAATTTCAGAAAAAATGTTCTTTATGTCATCTATGGTGTAATTTTGTTCATGAAAAAACATTGAATGTGCATTTGTTAGCGTTATTCAAACTTCAGGTCTCAAGGGGTTAAATACTGATTTAATCAGAATCAAAAAGGCTGCTGTAAGTAGTAAAATCTTTGGCCATTTCTTTGGCAATTGAATGCGAAATATGACGGCTAAGACGAAAGTACCATTTTAAATAAATTTCAAAACTTTATTTGAATATGTAATTGATACTTTTCGCTTTTTGGTATTGTTTGTAAGCAATCTAAAATAATAGATTAAATTTTAAAAATCTATTAGAGTTTGAAATTAAAAATGATTTTCACTTATGTTCTCTGCACCGCGCAGTTATGTTCCGAGCCGGAAAGCCCGAGTTGAATGGCCTGATGCTTTTAATTTAATTTAATTTATTTATTTATTTATTTTTAAGAGATTGGCTTAGTTTTCACCTGAATAGCATTTTGAATGATATTTACTGCTTTGTTGACCAAAATTTCATCTGAGGGGCTGTGCATATATAACGTTATCATTTTAGGGGATAGGGGGGGGGTCTGGCACATGATATCGTAAGATATTGCTAAGGGGAGGGGGTATTTGTCTTTTGATATTGGTATCATTTTTGATTCAAACAACATTTTCCTAATTTTGTTTGTAAATGGGTTTTTACATCAAAACAGTATGTTGTCTTTTTTTAGTCTATCTATTTTTATGAGAATTCAAAGTTATTATTAATATCTTGAAATGATTATACAATTATTTAGTTCTAAAATATGGAATGCCCCAACATTTGGCGTTCCTATTGTTCTGTCATATGTGTATGCATATATGTTATATAATCCGTTGTTCGAGAAACCATATGCGAAGTATGTTTGAAATGATCTTGTGTTTACTAGTAAATAAAAGAGAAAGAATGTTGTCTACCTGCTTTGTCGGCAAAAAGTTCTGTCCCCCCTCCCTCCCAAGTGTAAGAAGACATTATTACTGTTGAATGTATCATGTAACGAAAAGCTATTATTAATTTCTTTTAAATAGCAATTATTTCTTTTATGTCTTATTTAATAAAAAGTTATTTCATATATAAAGTAATATTTTCTTGACTTCTCTTCATTTTGAATCAATAAAGTATGCGAAAAATAAATGTAACCACATTTGTATATCACTCCAAACAAAAGAAAAAAATTCCAAAAATCAAAATAATTTTTAGACAATGATAACGATATATCATTACGGGGGTGGTGGTGCTGTGTGTATGTGTGTGCGTGTGTGGGGGAGGGTTTTGAGGGATGAACACGCATGATATCGTAAGTGTTACCCAAAAGTTGATAACGTTATATATGTACAGCCCCTGATCTTTAGAATTTTAATGTGAACACCGATGCTACACACTGAAGCTTAAGGTTTTAGATTTTCTCAAACATTTGGAAACATTTTGTAAAATTATCCAGTTATCCTTTTATCTATATATATGAGAAATTCTCAGAAAATTTTAACTTTCGGGAATAAAAATCTGGTGAAATTAAACTTAATAAAATAACATTTTAAACTTATAGGCGAATGCCTTAAGGGTGTATTCCGATCCAAACTGCTTATTTCCTGATTCATTTTTAAATTATTTTTTGCTCTCAAACACATCAAACTGGGGAAATTCTCTGATTTAGAAACTGCTTAATGTGCCGTGCTTCTCGGTTTTTTGATAAATGCAGAAAATATTGTAAAAAATGCTATCAAAGTTCGTGTTTTGAATCGAATTTTCCGCAGCGGGAGATATGGGAGTGAAAAAAATGGTTATACTGAGAAAATAATTGTTTAAAACACAAATTCTAATTAATTGAGCGAAAGATGAAATCACACTGCCTCTTATACATCTCTTCAAAAATCCCCTCAGCAAGTTTCATGTTTTTACTTTTAAAAATGAGTCTGAAAATGTCTCAGAAAATTTCGAGCTGTTGAGGGTGGAAAAATATTTTTTCGAATACACCCTTTATGAATCAAAATAAAGAAAAAATGGTCAACAGCGATGATTTTTTTTTTTTTTTAATTTAACTGAGGTTTAAGTTAAACTTGCGAGTTTAATTTTCCTTACCATTTTACCTCTCTAACTTTTTATTTTCTTCTAAATTTTTACTTATAATGAATTTGCATCGTACCCACAGAACATTCAAATAAGAAATAATAACAATGTAGTATTTTTAGTACAAAATGTTAGTATAACATTGTCTTAAAGGGATGTTAAGGAAGGAACGGTAAGGGGAAAAAAGGGGACGGTAAGGGTAAAAAGGGACGATAAGGGAAAAAGTGGACGGTAAGGAAAATTACCACCTATTTTTAGGCAAATCATGTTAAGACTAAGTGGTAGCCACAATGTTCATTGATTTTTAGCAACAGTTATTTACATTAGATTAAATACTTTTTTTTTTTTTAATTTACCTTGAAAAGTGCAGGAATAAACCTTGGAGACGGTAAGATTACCAATAAAGCCACGGTACTTGAAACTGATATTTAAATGCTAATTTAAATTCTGCAGTAAATTTCCCGTCAAAGAATTTTAGCTATTCTTTCTCTAGCATACCTCTGCATGAAAAAAAGTTCAAAAAAATTCAGTGGCTGCATCTGATGTGATTATCTGTATAATTTTAGCAAAGAGGGATGGTAAGGAATCTAAAATTCAGAGACAGAATTAAAAAAAAAAAATAACAACCGTAAAAATGTGTGCAGGTGAATTTTTTGCTACATATTTATATAAAACAATAGTCCCGGTTTCGGAAAAAAAAATTACATCGAATTACTTTTATTGAAACAATTTTATACAGATAGCTCCAAACTTAAAAATCAGCATCAAGGACACGGGACGGTAAAGGAATTTTCCTGGTATTTGGACCCCCAGCATCGTCCAAAACTTATTTATCTCGTTAATATTGTTATACAGTCATGCAATGGGATGTTTTCCAACATATGAAATAACCCCCCCCCCCCCCTAAGAATATGTACTAAAATAAGAATAATTATTCAGGGACTTAAAAGTCAAAATTATGAGAGAATGCCTCATACATAAATGTATGGGTGCACCTTACACCAAGGCGCCTGTGTGCCATACGCACTTCCCACACGCTACGCGCTTGCCTCGTATAGGATTAATATCATTTTAAAATAATTCATGTAAGAATAATAATAGTGAATTTTAATACAATTACATATTATTTAATCCTTCACAAACAATTCTCGTCTATATTCCCTAAATAAATAATAAATAAGTAAATAAATAATAATAATAATAAAAACACGTAAAAGAAAAGAGAGAGAGAGGGAGAGAAGAAAAAAAATTGACATTTTTATTTGAATATTTTTAATTTTTATAAAGATGAAAGTATAAAATGTATTAAAATTGTAATCACATTATACATGAATGAAATATTTTATCTTTCAAACGTATGAAAATTAACTAGAATTTCTACTCAAAAACATAGATCAATGAAAAAAAAAACGGTGCCCCATTTTGTATTTTTGTTAATTAATTTCAAAATTACACATAATTTTCAACCACTTATTATTATTATTATTATTATTACTATTATTATTATTATTATTATTATTATTATTATTATTCGTACAAACACAATATGTAAATACACGTATGAAATCATATATTAAAAAATATACATATAAATAAATAAATAAATATATAAGCAGTACTTCGCTCTATATATTTAAAAAAAATTAAAATCTCAAATAATGTATAATTCACGTAACAATGCATTTTTCATCAAAAATAGTTTAATTGTTTACATTTGTTATTCAGAAATCAAATGTGAGAATGAATTAAAAAGACTTATAAAGAAAAACATATACATTGCGAGAAAAAGCATGAGTGATGCTTCACTGTGTATATATATTTATAATTAAACTTCAAAATTCTCACTTTTTACCTTTACCCACCTAATACGTTGCTACTCATTATTTATCCCCTCCCCACCCCACTCCTTCTCCCTCTGGTATCAAATTCATAACATTTTAATGAGGTGGTTCGTTTAACCAATGAAATTCTGGAAGTTTAATAGTATTTACGTATTTTGCTTGAAGGAATAAAAAAAGCTTACTTGATTGATCATGTGGATCATAAAGGTATGGTTTATGGGCGTTTCAAGAACTGGACTCTAGAATTCCGCTCTTTACTTCGTCTTTACATAGTCTCCCTTGACTCCTGGTTGCTGTAAAGCTGTGTCGTGAAATGAACTGTAAGTAAAACAACTTTTATTATTATTTTTTAAATTTGGATAATTTATTGTTGTTTTCAGATAAATAATTGCATAATAGACAAAACAATTAAAAAAATAAATTATTAAATAAATAAAAATATATGTACTTAAATTTTCACTTTCGGCACACCTACAGTATAAAGAAAGTATTGTAATAATTGTAAAAAAGCGATTTTGGCAATATTGGTGTATCTTTACATTTTGAAATTCACTAAACCCGCACCGTAAGGAAAAAAAAAATGTTGATTTTACGGATATAACTAAAATTAACAAAAATAAACCATAAAAAATGCTTGTAATATAACGTTAAGCAATAATATTCGCTTTAATTCATTTGTAAGACGGTGTATTCTGCTTATTTTACGGTTATAAAGTGGCACACCAGCTGCCAATATGATAGAGCAATTTCAACATTTTTTTTTTTTTTTTTTTTTTTTTTTTTTTTTTTTACAGCGTGTTTTCGCCATTTTTAATACTATTCGATATGCGTGTGTATTAGAATGATCCAGATCCCCCAGATCTTGTTTTCGGTGGTTTTTCGATGATGTCGCTGTGCACGTATGACTGTAAGTGAACACGATAGCGCCCAAACAATACTTCGGATTGTGCGACCATTTGTTAAATATGTTACAGACCACTGTCGAAAAAATGTATTTATTTTTGAAGAAATCGGCCGTCGGGATTGATATCGTAACCGTTTTTAACCATATTTCTACCATTCTGCGGCAATAACTGATTAATATTTTCTCTTATATCCCAATTAATTTATTTTTATTGCTGAGGTTCATCTTGGTCGATACAACAATTATGTTTTATTTAGTATTTTTTTTTTTTTTTAGTTTGTTTTGTAAGATAAAAGAAAAGATTACTAAATGCGTATGGAAATTTTTGTACTAATTTTGTTGAAGACGACAGAAAAAATATCTACATAATAAAAAAAAAAGTTAAACGAAATACTTTTGGAAAATATGCTAAAATGTACTTAGATGCCCCCCCCCCTTTTTGGGGGGGTGGTGGTGGTGGTGGTGGTGGTGAAGGAGATTGTACTTGAAAGTTATTGTTACCTAGATTTCTCAGGTTTCACTCCAATATTGATTGTGGATCCGATTACGGAAGATTAAGTCTAAATTTGAAATATTTTAGTAGAATAAATCGCATATGTTGGGTTACATATTTTTTCTATTATTTTTAGGTTACCTGATATATGAATGCAAATTATTCTATAGTGTTCGGTAGTTCGAGTATAATTACTCCAAATTTTTTTTAAAACTATTTTTGATGCAAAAATTTCGACCATTTATCAAATCTTATGGTACAAAATGTACTCCAATACAATTTATTTATTTTTTTATTTATTTATTTTTTTAATGTATGAGTTTTTGAAATATGAATGTAATCGAACACGTGCTTAAGCCACCGAAATCATAAAAATAAATAAGGTTGCTGTAAGTAGCGAAATATTTGGCAATTTCTTCCCTTATTAACTCCTTGGAAGCGGTCTAGTGGCCGAGAGGTTCTGCTCTCGAAACTGGTAGACGGGAGGTGCTGGGTTCGCGCCCGTCGGCCTAATCATTCGGAGTTTTCGTGGTTTTCTTCGAACCGTGGATTTCCATGCGTAAATACGTGTTAGGTTCCCTTAGAAAGACCCCCACGGAGGGCACCCCCCCCCCATAGGGCCTATATCCCTCGTGTTGATAATTGGCCGTCGTAAACACAACCAACCTGGAAAGCGGTTAATGTTTTTAATGAATTTCAAAACTTTATTTGAATGCATAATTGATATTTTTCATATAAAATACTTTTTGGTCTTGTTAGTGGGCAATTAAAAAAATATATATTAAATAAAAAAATCCATTAGAGTTTTTAATAAAAACAAATGGTTTTCATATGTATTATGTAATCTCGGAAGCCCGGATAGCATCATTTGTATAAAATATTACCTTTATGATGAGATATATGGTCTATGCCCAATTCTGCAAGTTGCGGACGATTGTAAAATGTTACACGTTGCACGAGTGATTTTGTTCACATGCTTGTTCACCTTTAAAAGTTTTACGACGATTCTCATCGAGAAGTCCGACATCTTCCTTTTTTAGTGTCATTAAAAAATACCTTAAATGCAAAAGAAAATAATGATGCAGATATTACTTGAATGACTATAGAATCAATTTTGTTTCACGCGAATATTAAAATTTAAAATTTATAAGAATAATTTTAAGTAAATTAAAGTTAAAACAAAAAAATAATAAAAACTAAAAATGAATGATGTTATTAAAACTTCATTTTAAATGCAACAGTATGTTTTGTAAAAATTAATTATAAATTAATGAGTAACACGTTTGTTACATTTTCCGGTTGCAAGTTATACACACACACAAAAAGGTTTTTGCAATATAAAACAATTTATTCAGCACTAGCTGTTTAACCCGTTCTATGCACGGGAGTTCATGAATTTAATTCTAAAACCAAAATTAAAAATAACTATTCGATTTAGTAAAATATTTTTTACTACTGTGCCTTTTTTTAAATGAAATTTAATTTATCATATTACTATGGCAGCAGACGATAAAACGATATCTTTGGAATAAAGGAATAAATAGAATAAAAAGTTTTGTTGATGTTTGTGGTAAAATGTGTTTCTTTATTTTTAAAAATTTGTAATAATTAAGCGTAATTAAATAATCTCTAATTATTTGCATGTGAGGTAAAAGAATTATCGTAATACCCGTTACAGCTTTTTAGCACTGCAGCGTGGCGTACGTCATATGCAAGTCGTCTTGAAATAGAAAGGTAATTGTTGTGGTAAGAATTTTATCATGAATGTTTAATTGTTGGCAGCTGCTATAACGAAAAATGCTTAAATTTGATAGGAAATTGCTAAAAAATTGGTGGTTTTTTATTGATTAAAAGTTAAATATAAATTATTTCGATTCCGGATTGCTTTAGTTGCCTCGGTCGTGTTTTAATTAGAGGTCTGCACGGGCCCGGGCTTGGCCCGAGGCCCGTACCCGGCCCGTCGGAATGGAGGAGAATTTTCAAACGGGCCGGGCCGGGCCGGGCCAGCCGAATTAGGGCAAGTTTTTCAACGGGCCGGGCCGGACCGGCAAAAAAATTGAACGGGCCTGCAGGGCTGCGCCAGGGCGATAAAAAAAATTAATCGGGCCTGTCGGCCCGATATAAGAATTTGAGAGAAGCAGATAAAATACGAGGCCATTTCCAATGAATATGACTTTTTCGAGAAGTATAAATGTGCGTTACGAGCCGATGCGAGTTTAACAACATCAATACAGAAATGTAACATGTCCATCGTAGAGATCGGCATCGTACAGTTACATGATGCCTGATCCCGGGTTTAATTTTATCGGCTTGTGCCGGGACGGAACTGGTCTTAATCGTTCTCAGGATCTGTAGGACAGGCATTATGTTTTGTAAAAGTATTAATAGCAATAACGAACTTCTGTTAACAGTATCTTTGGAAATGTACCTTAAGGTGGTTCTCATATTTACTGCTCAACAATGCGAAACTTTCAGACACATTTTCTGACTCATTTTTAACTATAAAGGCATAAAATTGACAGGTCTAAGTATTGAAGGCATTTGGAATCGAATAGCGTTTCCATTTTTCATAAATTACGTACAGAGATAACAGAGACTCTTGTCACGTGACTGTACGTTTTTCTCCTTTCCTGTGCTGTCGCTTCCGGAAATTCGATTCAAAACGCTAACTTTGGCAGTCTTTTCTGAAAGATATATTACTTTTATCTAAGAAAAAAACGGCATTTACATGGTTTCTGAATAAGAATACCTGCCAATCTCATGTGTTTCCGAAAAGAAATGAATTCATAAATGTATCAAAATGTAGCTCCTTTGGATTTGAGAAAAGGCTTAAAAATGGCAGAAATATTTTCATAAATCTACTTTTTATTATAAGCTTCAAAATTTATCATGTTTTTAACCCTTTATTCTAAACTACAATAATCTTTTAATGAACCCTTATTTAAATTTTGAAACGTCTGTAGAGACGTTGACTAAAACACTGTAAGCAATCGTTAATGTTTACTATTGTGTGTTTTCTATTTTGCGAACACATAGTAATTTAAAATATACTGTAAAATGTTCCCATAAATATGCATTAAAAGAATCTTAATTGTATGTCGAGAAAAAAACTGGATTTTTTGTAGAAATTGAGTCGGGCCGGGACGGGCCTGTTTTCACTGATTTTTGTACGGGCCGGGCCGGGCCGGGCTCGGGCCGAACTTTCAATTTTTACACCGGGCCGGGCCAAAATAGCGTTCCTTCGTGCCGGACCGGGCCCGGGCCTGAAAATTCCGGCCCGTGCAGACCTCTAGTTTTAATACACATGTACAGTCATGGAAAAATAAAAGTAAACACCAGATACTAACTCCTCAACAAATTATCGTAGACTAAAGTTACTGGTACCGAACGATTGAAAATAAAGTCTACTTTTAAATGACGTATATAAAATTTGCTCAGGGGGCCATCTACATATTAAAACGAATCCAAACTTCATTTTTTTCAATGGCAATATCCAATTTTAATGAGATATTTCAAATCTTTCGTTAAAACTATGCCTAGACACTAAATTTCAAGTCATTTGAATGATAAGTTTTTGAATTATAAACATTCAAAATTTAGTGGTTCTATTGTTAAATTACATTTTCATATTTTTATTTATAACTTCTGAAATTATGATCCTAATGTTTTAATTTTTTGTGTAGCAATAATACTAATATACCCAAACATAAATACGCTGAATTTGCAATTTTTATAATTTTCTGATATGAATTGTGAAATTAATATTAAAAAAAATTATGAATTGCAACCTACAATTTTTTTGATGGATTCAGATTTATTAAGTCTTGCTTTATGAAAATCCAAAATTTCACATTTTTCTTCCAAGTAGTTTTCAAATTATGCTTAAAAAACGGCAAAATGATGGTTTAAGAAGGTAAAACATGGTCTATGATGGAAGTGACTAAATATTTTGAAATTTCTTATGCTATCCTGTTATCTAACAGGCTTAATTGACTGCTTAAGGTGCCTTGATCAAGAAGGGAGCTCTCTCGGTTAACAATCGAGTACCGAACTTTAATTTGGATACAGCCCTTAAAATACGCTCGTTATAAAATAATTAATTTCTCATAAACTTATGGTACGAATTGCATAAAAATTTGTTTTTAGACTGAATGAAATTTGTAGAGTTCATTTCTGCTGACAGAATTGTGTACTACTATTGAAAAAAAAAACAAAGTTATGGTTCGTTTTAATATGTAGATGGCCCCCTAAGCAAATTTTATATATATCATTTAAAAGTAGACTTTATTTGAAATCGGTCGGTACCAGTAACTTTCTTCTACGATAGTTTGTTGAGTAGTTAGTAGGGGGTGTTTACTTTTTTTTCCTACGACTATACATAACATTTCACAATTCTGGCTTCCAAACTGCGGATTTGTATAGCATTACAGACAGACAGACAAATTTTCATTTTTATATATTAGATGATTAATTTGCATCGTGAAATTACCTTAATTAATGTAATAAAGCCTGAAGAATGAATAACGGAAAAGAATTTCGTTTTATACAGGTTTTCGTTTTAACAGGTGTAATTGTGTGGTATTTATTTTATTTTATTTTTAGTTTATTTTGCAGGGACCATGAAAAGTTTTCGTTTAAGAATGTATTCTGTTAGGTTCCGTCTTCGAAGGTTTTGCTGTTGCTTAAATGATGATACTTATCCCCTTTAACGACTTTTAGTCATTGTTTTATCTGTTCGAATTTCCCTTTTGCTGTGTATGTTGTCAGTTTTTTTTAAAATGTATCTGTCATTTGATAATATACAACCAAATCATACAGAATGCAAATTTTACAATTTTTTTTAATTAACTTGCTGTTAAAAGTCTCTTGTTAATATTAAATAATACTCACTATGCAACAAAAAACGTTATCGTTTTTACTATTTGCAACATTTCACCTCAATTTTTTGTTAATTTAAGTATTTTTTTATGAATGAATCTAATTTTCTTAATACGTACACTGTAAAAAAAAAAAAAAAAAAAAAAAAAAAAAAAAAAAAAAAAAATCCGACCAGTTTTCCTGTAGGAATCGGAAAAATAGTCGCCTTATCGTACCGGAAAAATTTCAGACCCAGCTCGGAATAAAATCCGTAAAAAAAAGGAAATAGTCAATAAAACGGAATTTTACGGATTTTATTCCGAGTTGGGTCGGAAATTTTTCCGGTACGATAAGGGTAACTATTTTTCCGATTTCTACAGGAAAACTGGTCGTGTTTTTTTTTTTACAGTGTATTGTATTGAATATTAAAATTTCGTTAACAATTTGCAAAATAACAGCATCGTGTTAGAAAATAGGTTATATTGTTAAACCTTCGACTAACATGTGGAAGTGGTAGCGTGGAACTTCAGTCAAGCGGAGGCCCAAGTAATAATTAAATCAAACAATTTATTTAAATGCATAAGATAAATGAATATTTCTTGATTAAATACTTGTAATTACAACTACATTATATTTTTGGGTACTTTCAGCTGATGACAATGTTCATTAAAGACTTAATGTTCAGTGTATAAGATTAACCTTCAAAGTTCTATTAGCTTCGTTCTCGATACAAATCCAAAATCTTGTCACGATAGTCTGGTAAGAAACAGCTGCCTCTGTTTTCTGGCGTATACCAGTCCGTTGTCAACTACACAATATCTCACGGTTTCCACTGGAGAAATCTTACCCAGCCCGAAACGGCAGGTTCCTCTATCCCTTCGGATCTATCCGAAAACTCAACTCCCAACTCAGAGAGCAGCTCTCTCCTTGGGATTCAAAAACGCATCTCCCCCTTTTCTCTGTTCGTTCAAATTCACCTTCCTAAAACAAAGGCTATCTGTCGGCCCACTCAGAGCCTAGGTTGAATGATATCACTAACAAACTTCGATATCATTGGTCAAGAGAGACCCTCGCTGCTAGCGTGAGAAAATTTCGCATCTAGTTTCATTTTTAAATTGTCCTGGGAAAATATCGGCAAAGTTGCTACTTAAAAGGAATTCCATAACTCCTATTTTTTTCATGCCGTTCTACTTTTCCGTCAACCTTTAAGATTGGTTTAGATGGATTGATTCTTTTTATCATTTCCGGAAGAACCTTGAGACTTAGAAATATTTTGAGCTGTTATGCTTATACATTGCTTTTCCTATCTAGAGTTCTCATTTGAAAATATATGGGACCTTTTTTGTGAATCCCATTGGATTCTTCACAATACCCCCCGCCTTTAAATGATATTTCGGCTGCAAGACGTAATATCTGCAAAGAAAAGGTTAGCTCATATATTAGAGTGGCCCTCCTTTATATATCTCACTCACTTTTTTCACAAAAAACTTTTCATACAATTTACATTTAACTTACTAATGCTGAGTACCTTTGATTATGAAATTTCACTTTTAAAAGACAAAACACATTTAAAATTTTACACTATGACATTTACACAAAATAAGATAAATTTAATATGTACACCTAGTTAAATCGAATTCGACTCACTTATGTACACTTAGTTAAATCGATTTCGACTCACTTGATCCGGCGCTAAATTTCTAACTGCTAGAGCCTGTCATGTGAAGGCTTGTTTCTATATTTAGGATAGTGTCTCGGACGTGAATCTTCGCTTGTCAACCTATTTATTTTCTCCGCGTTTTTTTCTTGTGGTTTTTGTCTATTTACACGATAATTTTGCAACTTTTCGTGTCTACCTGTGGCGCTCGCCACACAATAAGCCGGGGACATTTTAGAGTCGCCCGTCCTCCGACTAATCCGTCTCGTAACACTTTCGCGCTCTTTATTCCCGTCCAAATCCTTTACTAGATTTTCTGACCCGAGATACTTTTTGTTCTCGTTATTTCTAAACCAAAATTCTCTTTTGTTCCTTCTCAGTGTCATTTTCACCGACGTATCCCTTTGATTATCCGATCTATCTATACTTTGACACGCCCTATTTGCTTGTGTTAAATCCTCACACTCATGATGCGATTTTTCTAACCCCTTTTTCAGTTTGACTTCTCGTATGGGGCAACCCATCTCATGATCCCCTTTGACATCTTTCTTTTTTCTTTTATTCGATCCTAAAACCTGATCTTCCTTTTTCGTGGGTGATACAGTATTATCCTTCCTTCCCTCCCAATTCTCATATCTCGTTTTTGACCGGGTACCTCCCATTTCCTTCCTTTCTCCCAAGTTCACGCTCGTCAATTTTGAGTAATCCTCTCTCATCTTATTCTCTTCCCTTCGGGATGGATTCCCGTTTTCGTTTTTCGCTTTCGCTATGTTATGGATGACCACTGCATCTGAAATCTGCATTTTTTTCCTTTTAATATCATCAATTAATTTTTGAGTTTTGTTACCCAAAATATAGTAAGACAAATTCGTCTTTCTGTCCGTCACGATAGCTTTTGTTTTTAGTCTCCCGAGTCCTTCAATTTTTAAAACAACTTCGGCGGTCGGTAAGCGACGAGTATTGTTCATTAACGGCTGTCTAACTCGAATGGTGCCACCGTCTAATTGATTGCGTTTAATAAATCTCCTCGAAATTACATCATATTGACTTCCACTATCTCTTAATGTTGTGCATTCCCTTCCGTTGATTAGCGCGCGGCTTAGATAAGGCTTAAAACTTTCTTCAAAATTTGTACTTCCGCTAATATGATGAACGCTGGTAATTTGCTCTCCATTTCTTTTGTTTTCGGGACAATTAACCTTCAAATGGTTTGGGCTCGAGCAAATGAAACACCTAATAGCCCTTTTGCGCTCAAAGATTTTTTCCCTTTCTTTCTCTATATTTCGTTCTCTCCAGTTAGTTCTGGTTTCGGAATGCCCCCCTCTCGTTTCGTCTTCATTTTCCATTTTCTCATCCCGCGAATTTTCTTCGAATTTTAGCTTTTTGTTCCACGATTTTTTTGACGCCCCTTTTATAGTTTCGTATTCATCCAGATCCTTAGCTAGTGTTCCTGGATCTTTATATTTGGCCCACGAATCTATAAAGTGCTCCCTTAATTCTGCTGGAACACGCCTCTTAATCTGTTCGGTGATTAGCAAATCTTTTAACTCTTTAAAATTAGTAACCTCAAGATCATTTAACCACCCTTCTAGAAAGCTATTTAGTTCAAAAATGAGGTCTTTCCACGGGCTATTCTGGTCTCGCAAATGTTTATCTAATTTTTGTCTATAAGCCTCGCCACTCAATCTAAAACGAGCTAACAGGATTGACTTCACATGCTGAAAGTTGTCAACTCGGTCTGTCGGTTCGCGCAAGATCAATTCAGCTATCTGTACGGGCAACAAAGCTAATAAATGCGTGACCAGATCCTCATTTTCTATCCCTGACCTTAATGCCTGTCGTTCAAACAAGTTTAAAAATAGAGTTATGTCCGAACGCTCTGGATCAAAACGATGCATTATAGTTTTTAGCGCTAATTTAGGTCTTTCCGATCCGTTACTGGAAATCGAGTTACGCCTCCCTGTATTTTGCGTTAATTTTAATTGCTCTAATTGAAAATTTCTCTCTTTTTCTTTCTCTTCTTTTTCTTTTTTCTCTCTTTCTAAAAGAAGTAGATCTTCCCTATCTTTCACTATATATCCCACTTGCGTTAATGCAAAGTCGGCATCATAATCGTCCGCGCCCTCTATCTTTTGGATAATCGTCGCGATTATGTCACTTTCTTCTATCTGAACTCCTAATACCTCTGCTAAATTTTGCAGATCAGCCTTTCGGCAATATTTCAATGCCGTTATTTTCGCCATTATCTATCGATTTTATATTCCTACCGATACTACAAAGATAACCTAACGATTTCCCTCTTCATATATTTATTTATATATTTTTTTTTTTCAACTACCTCAGAAGATGTGAATTTGACACTTCACCGAGAATATTCTAACCTTATCTACCGTTATAAAATGTTTTCAAACGTATTCACAATATACATAAATAAATTAGCAATACTATAATAAATTTCAGACATTCTACGTTTTAGTGTTAGTTTCGAAAAAGAAGTATAATTTTCCCACTTTTTACCTTCCCTACACACACAAAATATGGAACATAAAAAAAAAAAAATATTTCCAAACGCTATAGGTAAACAATTTTCCTTATTTTACTCAGAATTGAACACTCCTTGCAACCTCTTCATATGCTTTTTCTATTTTGAATATAAGTATATATTTAGGAAAATCAATCATTAAATAATCCAAATTGATTCTAAAATATTTTTCAAGCAAACTTTCCTCACAATGGTACTTTTCTTACATGACATCTAATTTCATTTTTTTTTTTTTTTTTTTTTTTTTTTTTTTTTTTTTTTTTTTTAAGAATGTAGTTCGATTTTAGTTTTCTGTATTCTTAATATTAAAAAAAATTTCAAAATTTAAAGCCAATGACAAAGGGTATCAGCTTCCTTGTACTATAATTAATTAATAAGTTAATAATTTTCTATTTTAACTAACCAATTTTTCAATTTTAAAATTTTCATTTACCTCAGAACAAAAGTTTTCCTTTAAAATATTAATTTCTTATCAACATTTCAATTAATTAATAAATTAAGAGCCACTCAAAATCATGAGCTTACCTTTTGTTTTGCTGGGGCATTTTCTCTCGGGAACTGTACTGCACGGCACTGCACTGCACTGTAGTCTCCTTTCACTGCACACAGTCTTGCATCTGGATGTCGTCTAAAGCACCTTTTTGGGGAACTGTCCGGCACGATACTGGTGTCACTTTTCTCTACGCACAGTCTTGCGTCTGGAGCACTTTCTTAGGGGAACTGTCCGGTACGATACTCATGTCGCTTTTCTCTACAGTCTTGCGTCTGGAGCACTTTCTTAGGGGAACTGTCCGGCACTATACTGGTGTCGTTTTCCTATACACACGGTCTTGCATCTGGAGCTCTTTCTTAGAGGAACTGTCCGGCACGATACTGGTGTCGTTTTCCTATGCACACGGTCTTGCATCTGGAGCTCTTTTTTAGAGGAACTGTTCGGCACGATACTGGTGTCGCTTTTTTTCTACACACGGTCTTGTGTCTGGAGCTCTTTCTCTTAAGCTAGTCTTTTAATGTTCAGAGTCCTTGCTGTGCATACCACCTTCTGCCACCAAGTTGTAAAACCTTCGACTAACATGTGGAAGTGGTAGCGTGGAACTTCAGTCAAGCGGAGGCCCAAGTAATAATTAAATCAAACAATTTATTTAAATGCATAAGATAAATGAATATTTCTTGATTAAATACTTGTAATTACAACTACATTATATTTTTGGGTACTTTCAGCTGATGACAATGTTCATTAAAGACTTAATGTTCAGTGTATAAGATTAACCTTCAAAGTTCTATTAGCTTCGTTCTCGATACAAATCCAAAATCTTGTCACGATAGTCTGGTAAGAAACAGCTGCCTCTGTTTTCTGGCGTATACCAGTCCGTTGTCAACTACACAATATCTCACGGTTTCCACTGGAGAAATCTTACCCAGCCCGAAACGGCAGGTTCCTCTATCCCTTCGGATCTATCCGAAAACTCAACTCCCAACTCAGAGAGCAGCTCTCTCCTTGGGATTCAAAAACGCATCTCCCCCTTTTCTCTGTTCGTTCAAATTCACCTTCCTAAAACAAAGGCTATCTGTCGGCCCACTCAGAGCCTAGGTTGAATGATATCACTAACAAACTTCGATATCATTGGTCAAGAGAGACCCTCGCTGCTAGCGTGAGAAAATTTCGCATCTAGTTTCATTTTTAAATTGTCCTGGGAAAATATCGGCAAAGTTGCTACTTAAAAGGAATTCCATAACTCCTATTTTTTTCATGCCGTTCTACTTTTCCGTCAACCTTTAAGATTGGTTTAGATGGATTGATTCTTTTTATCATTTCCGGAAGAACCTTGAGACTTAGAAATATTTTGAGCTGTTATGCTTATACATTGCTTTTCCTATCTAGAGTTCTCATTTGAAAATATATGGGACCTTTTTTGTGAATCCCATTGGATTCTTCACAATATTATAATACGAGCGAGCAAGCGAGAGAGACAGAGGGGTTTGAGATTTGAGATTTTTTAGCTTATAATTATATGGATTCGTAATACTTTAACTAGGTTACCACTTAGGCACTTTTAAAACAAGAATTCCAGCTTAATTTGAAAGTTTTTAAACTTTTTCAGTATATCACGAAGATATTTACACTGGGTTTCATAATGATATGAACACCTAGTAATTTTATGACGTCCTGGCAAAAATTCGTAAATAATTATCAGAAAACTCCATTCTCGAGACAAATATTGTAATTTTACATAATACATAGCTGTAAAAGAAATGTCAAACTTTAAATTCATTAAAAATATGAATTATCTAAAACAATGGTGTTGCAAAATGATATGAAAATTGGTGGAAATTATCACTGAACAACATTGGAAATTGTACAGGAATACTGAATTCCACCCCTAGAAGAAGAAACCGAAATATGCAAATTAGTTTAGCATATAAAGATTCTTCGCAGACTAGAAAATTTCCAAAGCTGATCGCAAAGTGGGTTTTAGAAGTGTGGGTCGTAAAAGCGCTTTAAGTGGTTTTGTGAAAGAGAAAAGTGCGGTTTGTAAGGATCAAGAAATACCAGAGCTATCGAAAAAAAAAAAAAAAAAAAAAAAAAAAAAAAAAAAAAAAAAATTAAAAGATCTCTATGTGTAATATTACATTTTCTTCGATTAAAAGAGGATTATGGAACAAAGAAGTCCTCGGGAAGTCAGCCAAAGTAGTCCAAAAGGGAAAAAAGAGTCATTATAAAAAGAATTAGCAATGGGAAAACAATTTTAGGCGAATTTTCAAGAATCAGTGCCAAAAAGTACCTTGTCCAGAATAGCCAAGAGCTCTAAGATGATAAGGTACAAGAAAAGTAAGCCCCAACCATGCATGACTAAAATGCATCAGCAGAATCGCCTGGATTGGGCAAAAGATCACAAAACCCGGAAGTTAGAATATGAAAGAGTAATATTTTCCGATGAAAAAGAACTCCATTTAAGGGTGTATTCCGATCCAAACTGCTTATTTCCTGATTCATTTTTAAATTATTTTTTGCTCTCAAACACATCAAACTGGGGAAATTCTCTTATTTAGAAACTGCTTAATGTGCCGTGCTTCTCGATTTTTTGATAAATGCAGAAAATATTGTAAAAAATGCTATCAAAGTTGGTGTTTTGAATCGAGTTTTCCGCAGCGGGAGATCTGGGAGTGAAAAAAATGGTCATACTGAGAAAATAATTGTTTAAAACACAAATTCTAATTAATTAAGCAAAAAATGAAATCACACGACCTCTTATACATCTCTTCAAAAATCACCTCAGCAAGTTTCATGTTTTTCACTTTAAAAAATGAGTCTGAAAATGTCTCAGAAAATTTCGAGCTGTTGAGGGTGGAAAAATATTTTTTCGAATACACCCTTAAATGGTCAGGAGGTTTTTTTCTTATTATCGGCGCAAGAAACCAGAAACGTTTTCAAAACGGCAGGAGGTTCATTCATGGTTTGTGCTGAGTTTGGGTTTCATGGTAAGATCAACGTTGCGTTTTCCTCTGGCAGAATGGCTCCTACCAAGATCTACTTGAAGAAAACGTGCTGCCATTTGCTGAGGAAATTGGCGGACCTTTCTGGATGTTCCATCAATACGATGCATCCATTCACACGGAAAACAGCACTTGGGAATGGTTTCTTAATAATAGTGTACATGTAAACCCATGGCCATCTGTTTCTCCTGATTTAAATCCAATCTAAAACGTATGGACCCTACTGGTTAGAGCTGTTTAATCGAACGGAAAACAATATGCTACAATTTCAGAATTAAAAGCTGCTATCATCTTCCACTGGAATGAAATCGATCAAAATATATTAAAAGGCTTGGTGCACTCCATGCCTGATCGCGTTTTTACATTAATTAAAAGATCTGATGCATACACTGGCTAATCATCTATATTTTGGGCCCATGTTCATGTCATTACGAAACACCTCAACATGGAAAAATGCAGTTTATTTTATGTATAAATCCCTGTTTCAATTATATTTTGTTATAAAATAAAACGATTTGTTCTATTTCTAACACTGATTAGACTTCAGTGTGCTTTGTAACATTTTCTTGTTTTTTATGCTAGAAAACTGGGTGTTCATACCACTTTGAAACCCAGTGTATATCTAATGTGTCGTACCACATTGTTTTTTATGCTAGAAAACTGGGTGTTCATACCACTTTGAAACCCAGTGTATATCTAATGTGTCGTACCACATTGTTTTTTATGCTAGAAAACTGGGTGTTCATACCACTTTGAAACCCAGTGTATATCTAATGTGTCGTACCACATTTATCTCAAGAAAATGCCTTAATTAGAAGAATGCATTTTCCCAAAGAACATATTCTAATACATTTTAAATGAATTTTAACGCTTTAAGTACTTACTTTAAGCAATCATTAAATAACGCCATTATTAGCATTATTTTGTGACAGTTCATTCAACTTTTTCAAATAAATGCCTTTTTATATTGCAAATATTATACTTACTTCAAACAAAATAATGAAAAAATTCATGTGAGCTTAATTTTTTTTTTTATATAATCTTTCTCAAGCTACTTCTCATAAAGTTTGCTATTATATAAATCATCAGCCAATAACTAACAACTTGCTTGCTGTCATCAGATTCGCAATTAAGATCTTATTGGGTCGTAAGATTTTTAGTAACGGTCTGCCACTCATCTAAACTTCAGAAGCGCGCATCTTTTATGGACTCTTGAATTTGTACACAGAGGTCTTCGGAGATTGTTTAAGTGCCGTTTGGAAAACAAGTTGTTGCGTTTGTTTGCCGTAGTAAAAACTGAAAATGACCGGCAGAGAAGCATAAAAACGCAGTAATATTCTCAATATAAGTCTAGTAATTCAAAGTCAATGCTATTTTACGTTAAGTTTCTCTTCATTTATCTCACTTTCGCTTACTTTATAATGTAATTCATGGTATTTCTTGGAAATTTTGAATAAATCAAAATTTCTGTTTTCTTTTCTTTTTTTTTTTTTGTCACTGCAAAGCATTTTAACTTCTTCACGATTTTTTTATAATGAAGAAAAAGAAATTACTTTTTTTTTTACGATTTATTCATTTTACATTAATAGGAATTCAAAATGAAAAAAAAAGGGGGAAAACAATAAAAATTCACAAAAAACAAACAAACAAACAAACAACAACAACAAAAAAAAACAAAAAAACAAAAAACAAAAAAAAAAACAGTAATAACGTCCACATTTGTGGCCACTGAGCATTAATGGTAATTTATGAGTGAAATGATTTCATACATTCCGGGCATACCGGTTCTTCACATTTCTCACAAATGTAACGAGTTCGTTTTTCACAGTTTTTGTCGTGACATCTTGGAAAGTTTTTAGTTCCTTTTTGGTAGGATAAACGATTGTATTTAAGTAAAAACACCACCTCGAACGATATCTGCACACATATGTGTATGTTTGTTCATTTGTTATAAAATAAAAAACTAACAGTAAATTTCTTCTCAATATAAAAAAAACCCGAAGGTTTTATTCTGGTTAATACCTGTACTGAATTATACTTTTATTTATTGCCAATTTTTCTCAGGTATTATTTCAAACAATGGGGTCCTTCACACATGTCTGTGTTATATGCTTATCTCTAAATATAGTCATAAAAAGTTTTTTTTATTCATCACTTGTAAATACATTTACTGTTGGTTTCCTTACAAAAATTTCTTCTACAATTTATCTATAAAAACAGCATTCTGCATTGGTATAAAAAAACAGCAAAGTTTTACTTTTATTTCGAAAAATACATTCCTCTAAAATCGTTCACGTTCTAAAAAAATTACTAATTGGTTATTTCTGTAGAAAACTAAAGGTTCATTTAAGAATACAAGCCTTTATAAGTACATAAAATTCCAATAAAACACTCTGCTTCATCAGGCCCCACCAGTGGCCGAGAGGTTCTGCTCTCGAAGCTGGTAGACGGGAGGTGCTGGGTTCGATCCCAATCGCGCCCGTCGGCCTAATCGTTCGGAGTTTTCGTGGTTTTCTTCGAACCTTGGTTCTCCAAGCGTTAATACGGGTTAGGTTCCCTTAGAAAGACCTCCACGGAAGGCACTCCCCCTTAGGGCCTATATCCCACGTGCAGATAATTGGCCGACATAATACAACCAACCAACCAACCACTCTGCTTCATCACACTCCATCAGACAGTATTCTCTCCCCCTTTCTTTCTAACATTTTTTATTAAAAATTTAAATTAAATTATTAAAACTTAATATATTTAATATATCTGATATTATTTTTATCAAATATTAACGATTTGTTCAAATAATCCAACAACACTGACTGCCAAAAAAATGGCACCTATAAATAACATCATCGGTGCAGCCAAGCCATAAAATTTTATATTCCCCTTGTTAATGGATTCTGTAGTGAATAAGTTATTATCAAATTTTTGTTCTTTTTATTATTGGCAGTAATTAGAATTATAAAAAACTAAACGTATGTAGCCAAGGACGTGAAGATGATAATGCAATGCTTATTGTTGATTTGTACATGTATTTTGCAATCTTCTACGCCGCGAATTCTCTATATGTAATAAATAAGTCATCATAAAGATATATTTCATGAATCAAATTTACCTTAAATAATTTTAAATCAATGTTAATTTCCGACAAGTTTATTTTTACTTATTTGATTGTTATTTATTTTTTATGCAATTTATAACATTTTTTGATTATTTTAATTGAATCAAAACTTTTGATTTTTCACTGCAAAATTTTTCACTATAATGATGTCAATTTGTATATGTATTTTATAGTGTATATGACTTAGTACATGCCAGTTTTCTATGTTTAATACTTGTCAGACATCATAAAAATAGATTAGTGATTTAAAAACAATGCTATTTTTTCTTTCAGTTTCTTTCCATTTATTTCCTTATCGCTTATTTGGTTTATGCAGTTAATGGTATTTTTCCAAAATTTTTGATTAAATCATAATTCTTGTATTTTTTATTTATTTATTTTATTTTTTACGCAAAAATGTGCATTTAATGCTTGATGCTGATTTGTACATGCAATTTATATAGTGATGATTAACTACGCACAAGTTCTTAATGCATAATAAATCATACATCATGAAAATGTCCTTAAATCGTAAATTTTAATTATCAAAACATAACATAAAGACCAACTAGTTCTCGTTTAGAACCAATAAAGCCATGCATTTCGAAGTCATCAAACAGCTCCTAATGTATCTTTATATATATGCCTTTAAATGTATAAACTCTCTGGTAAACGGAACATTTTGAAGACCAAAACTAAAATAAAAACATGCCCCTTTGACAATAGTCAAAGGGGATTTCTTTACGTTTTGTGAAAACTATAGTTTTCACAAATCCTAATTTTTCATTCTTATCCTACGCTGCCGCTTAGAATAAGATTCCCATTTTTCAGAATTCTTCAAATTCTTGATTCTGATGTCGAAAAACACTTTTAACCCATTTATGCCTAGCGTCCCATTTTTGGGATGCTTCGAATTTTAATAAATTTGTATAATTTTTCTCTTATTTATAACATGAAAATTGTATGAAATAATTAGCTATAAATGTCTTTTTCGGTCACTGAAAGATGACAGCATAAGATGGATATTTATTTGCTTAAAATGAAGGCCTTTTTTCGGAGTTTATAGATTTTTCACTTTTCAATTGGCGAAATGTAAAAGGCAAGTTTATTATTTTTTTTATACCAATTAACCAAATAAATAAGTCATAATCTTAGCTTGTAGACTTCTTTGAAATACGTATTTTTTTAATTGTTCTTATGCGTTCAAGCCTATTTTTTATGCATTTTTGTAACGTACAAAATATAGGACACTAGGCACGAATGCGGGTACATATTTTTATTATCCATTTTCGGGACCGTTATTTATGCAAAGTCCTTTTCAAGATGATTATGAAATAAACTGTTTTTAATCCTCAAATACGATTATTCTTAGTTTATTATTACTAATACTTATAATGTTATTAGTCTCTGTAAATAAACAAATATATTTTTTAGTAGTTCATAAAAATACTAATTATAGTATATCATATACAATTTAAAAGCTTATTTTATATAAATTTATACAAATCATATAATTATGCATATTATACTATTATAAATATTATCCATATTCCCATATTTTGTACGTTTACATTTTATCAAATAAAGGCAAAAAAAAAATTCAGCGTAATTTTTTAAAATTATTTTTCTAGCTCACTCTGCAACATTTTAAAGTGATTTTACCAACAAATTTGAGAAAACAAAAATTCGGGCAAAAATGGGTTATCAGAAATTTTATGGACGGACTAATTGTTTTTCCTAAAATCCCTATTTTATTTTAGTAAATTTATTTTTATCTGAATCTGTGTCATTTCTACATATATATTTTCAATGGATGAAAACATGTAAGATTTTAATATCGTATAACAGAAGTTTTATGTTGAAGTTAGTAAGGTGCCATTTCTGTCGTCCGGAGGGGGCTAAGATAAATTAAACCAGAAGAGCGTGGAGTTAACTCACGCAGTTACTTTTTGGATCATAAACCGAGCTACATCTTTAAATGTTATGATCTGTTGGAAGCGTCCCACGAACTAATAAAATACTCTTATATGGGGGTGGGGTTCATAATCTGAATCTACTATCATAAGATGAAGAGAAACCCAGCCCCTAACAACATAAAATGGCCAATGGAAGTAACAAAATTTAAGGAACTGTTGCCCAAAATTAAGTGGAATGGGAACTGCTTTGTATCATGAGGGACTATAAAATTGATTACTGTGGAGAATGGTATCCAGGCAATTAAATTAGACTGTATCAAGAGGTCGTAGAATGTGTTCATTGATAACGTAAATATGGTTTTTATAAAGACTGAAGATATTTCATTGGCGATATTTTCAAGATAATGTGACAAAATTTTCTTTATATTCACACATGTTTAAAAATGTGCATGTTTCGCAAGAGTGTTTATAAAGTTTTTAATTTACAGCAAAGCATATACGATATTTAGATGAAATTGTGTTTTTTTCGTTTAATTTTTGTTAGACCATTCCTAAAAAAGCGAAAAGAGACGATCTGTCTCATCTATCTCGAATGTATATCTGTCTCTATTAACGAAGACTTCGTAATGAGATTTATCACAACATTTTGAGAACTAACGAGTTACTGGAGAACTATGATCAGGGATGTAGTGGAGGGTATACTGTGGTATACGCCGTATACCTTCTGGATTTTTTTTAAGGAACATCGTATACCCTCTGTTTCTCAAAAAAGCTATAGTATATACACTGTAGAGTTGAGTATATACCCCTATACCTTGAGTGTATATACCCTCTGCTTAGAGCGTATGACCACTGCTTTTTTTACGACTACACCACTGACTATGATAAGTTCTAAACTACACATTTAGAAATATTTCAATTGGTAGACTTGCGCGTAAGTTAAATTATATTCTGCATTATAGAAATGCTGGCATTTGATCTAGTGAAATTTTATGATAGCAACTGGAGTTTAATTACAAATTTAAACACAATTTAAACTTTATTGTCTACAAGTTGAATATGAATTCAAGGAATCTATTACAAGAATTGAGGTTAAAGCTTGATTATTCAATAAATTGCGAGATGTCCCACGACAATTATGCAAAAAGTTATGTAATTTTCTTTATTATCGCCTATCTCCTTCAGTGGTTTATTTTGAAAATTTAGCGCATTATTTAAAAAATTGGTTGAAGTTTTGTTTTGTTTTGTAATGTTTAGAGACATTTAAAAATTCTGACATGCAATTTTGACCACATTGCAAATATAGCTGTTTAGACTTCAGAATGTAATTTTCTTTGTTATCGTCTATCTGCTTCAGCGGTCCATTTTGAAAATTTACCGCATTATTTAAACAATTGATTGAAGTTTTGTTTTGTTTTGCAATGTTTAGAGACATTTAAAAATTCTGACATGCAATTTTGACCACATTGCAAATATAGCTGCTTAGACTTCAGAATGTAATTTTCTTTGTTATCGTCTATCTCCTTCAGCGGTCTATTTTGAAAATTTAGCGCATTATTTAAAAAATTGGTTGAAGTTTTGTTTTGTTTTGTAATGTTTAGAGACATTTAAAAATTTTGACGTGCAATTTTGACAACATAGAAAACATAGCTGTTTAGACTTCAGAATGTAATTTTCTTGGTTATCGTCTATCTCCTTCAGTGGTCTATTTTGAAAATTTAGCACATTATTTAAAAAATTGGTTGAAGTTTTGTTTTGTTTTGTAATGTTTAGAGACATTTAAAAATGTCGACATGCACCACATTGCAAATATTGCTGTTTATACTTCAGAGATTGAAGGTATTAGGCACTAACGGTCTGTTTGATGCGTTAAGGTTAAAGGTTGAATGTTTAGAGGAAGTAGGAAATACTTTTGTGAACACCGAATAAAAAATCCGTGTGCATTTATTTTATTTGTCATTTAGTTAGTACGGTCACACATTGTAAATTTCATGGAAGAAGAACACACAAGATTAATACTGGAAAATACAATTCAAAGAATGAAAATGGGAACCGATGAAGCTTTATTTTCTTTTGTGTATTTTGAAACTATCGAAGCGTATTGCATGAATATGAAATTTACGGGTATATTATTCACATCTTTTTTATTGCTTTATATTTTACTAAATATACAAACTTCACTTTTTTAATTTTAACGCAATTATTCTAAATAAATCATTTTCACCCAGTTGAAAAATTGCAACTCGTACAAACTTCAAGCAAACAAGATCTATTACAGATGTCTTTAGTAAGTGTCATCAATGCCCCACTATTGCAATAATTGAACAAGTTGTAAATTGTACGTCAAACGTGGCAAATGAAGTGCGTTCGTACTATAACTAGTTTATAAATATTCAGATCTTGGTGCAATAGCTGTTTCTCGTTCATGCAAAATGAATGAATACAAAATTTATTACAATTATATATATTCAATTCAGTAATACTGAAATAATATGATTGCATCTTAAATAGGACATAATCCTCATGGCAACCTAGAATCATTACATATCATGGGATAGCATATAATTAATTACGTATGATAGGATTTAATAGAATGAAGAAAACTTTTATTAATATCTTTTTAAGTTTTGATTTGATTTTCGTAAAATTTGAAATGACTCGACAAAATTCTACAACGATTATGTATATTAAATTTCAAACCATTCGGTCGGGTAGTTTTTGCGCTGCTATATGTGGACAGACAGACGGACGGACGGACCAGACGATGACTAGGTGCTACGTATAATCACGAAAACACCTAATGACTACTATAATTTCTGCAACATAAGATTCCCCATTAGTATTAAAAAATTATGCAGAGAAAAGATGGAGTACTACTAAATCGAGGGTTATTATTGTTTAAGTTTTTTCTAATCAAAAATTTTCAAACAGATGAATCAGAGCAGATGGTTTAACTCTATCCTTATATTTCGAAATGCTCCCGCCCATCAGCTTTCAAACCACCATTTTTTATATGAAATTAACCCCCACACTGACAAGCCCGTGTTAATACGTTCACTAAGCTCCAGGTTTCACTGCAATACAAGCAATATTTAAAGTAATATAATTCTATTGATCTAATGTATTTTTAACACACTGAACAATGATTAATGCTTCCAAGGATTGCATTCATATTCTTTATTAAGTTTTTTTTATAAAATGTTCAAAGAATCATTTTTTTAGCATTTAAAACAAAATGCAGAGTAAACAACATTACAATTTTGCCCTTTTCCAAGACAGTCGGAGGGTTTTAAATAAAATACACTTTCACTTTAATAAATGAACAATAATTTAATATAAAGAGATTTTTTTAAACTCTTCACATAAAATAATAATAATAATAATAATAATAATAATAATAAAATCGAAGAAAACTTAAATTTCATTGCGTCAAAGCCATTTTACCCTTTAAGATTAAACAGATCGGTTAGTTGCGGTATTTATGAGAAATGGTTTTCATAAAAAATGTCATCAGCTTTGGTCTTATGGTAGGATGTAACTTTCACTCTTCTTGTCCTTCTGTTTTCATAGTTGTAGAATAATATCTTCTGAAATATTTACTTCATCCTAAAGAAATAATTGAAATTTTGATGTTAGATTTAATAAAAAGTACTTAAATAAAAAATTTATTTCTAAATTGAATGACAAAAATTCAAAACAGGCACTTAAATTTTCTAATTTAATATCCCCTTCCCGTGAAGACGTGCAAAAAAAAAAAAAAAAATCTCCAGCCAAGACAACGACTGAGTGTCTAAGTATATCTTAAGTATAATTTAAAAAATTTTTATTCAGCAATGTATCTTTTCTACGTAAAGTTGGGGAAAATTAGTATGAGGAAAAGTTGGGGAAATATCAAAATCTGCGTCGTCTGCAGATTTTATTGATGCAGTAATTTTTCTTATATATGTTTTATAATTATTTTCATTCAACAACCCATCTTCTCTAAACAGTGCTGAAAAAACATTACAAATCTGCTCATCTGAACATTTCATTAACACAGAAATTTTCTTATACAGTTTTTTATATTAATTTTCATTCAGTGACCCATCTTCTCTACGTAATGCAATGAAAAAAGTAAAAATCCTCCTCATCTGCTGATTTAGTTGATATAGCACTTATGTATTTTTATAATAATTTTCATTCAGCGTCCCATCTTCTTTACTCAATGCTGCGAAACACACACACACACACGTATATATATATATATATATATATATATATATATATATATATATATAATATATATAAAGAATATATATATAAACACCATATGTGTATATATATAATGTATATATGTGTTTATATATATGTACATATATATAAACACTATATATATATATATATATATATATATATATATGGTGTGTGTGTATTTTATATATAAATTTTCTGTACAATTAAACCATTTAAACACATGTAATTGACCAAAAATTATGTAATCCCCTTTTATAAATAAAATAGACAAAATTACAGTTACATTATTTTTAATTTTTATTTTCGTTAATAAAATTTGTGTTATTGCAGCTATTGTTTGGATATTCATCTAATAAGCCCAGATTTTGGCATAATTTATAATTTTACATGTTTTATAATTATTTTTATTCAGAAACCCATCTTCTTTGTATAACGCTGGGAAAAACATTAAAAATCCACCTCATTTGCAGATTTTATTTTTGTCGAAATTTTCTTATATATATTTTTTATAATGATTTTCATTCAGTGGATTCATTTTCTCTTCGTAATACTGGGAAACATTAAAAATCCGCCTTGACTACAGATTTAATTGATGTAGCACTTTTCTTATATATTTTTGTAATTATTTTCATACAGCGTCCCACATCTTCTCTTATAAAGCTGGGAAAAAATTAAAAAAATTTCCTCATCTGCCAATTTTACGGATATTTCTGCACTGAGTGTTTGCTAAAGAAAATATATCCTTAAAATAAAAATGAAGTGTTCACTAACCTGAGATTCTCTGTCGCGTTAATGAAATCTATCAATAAGATAGTTTTCTTATTCCATTTTATAAGCATTTTAAGTTCCTGCTCCTATTTTTTTTATATGCTAAAAAATGTACAATTTATGTACAATCATTTACTCTCTTGACATTATTCCTTTTAATAAACCCGGGTGTTTGGACAAACCGCTTATCTTTTTCTTATTAGCCTAAAACGTCATCATCATAGAAAGGGTCACTGAAATAAGCCTGAAAAAAAAAAAAAAAAAAAAAAAGAAAAAAAAAATCAGGCTGATTGAAGAACAAATGTTAATTTTTCAGTTAGCTTAATACTGTATAGGCTCTTTTCAACATGTCTAAAAAATATGAGGCATTGAGACAGAAATGGTCATATTCCGATTAGCCTAAATCTGCGTAGGTTTTTGGAAAAGGCCTGTAAAATATTAGGCTAAATCAGTGGTTCATAACCTTTTTTTGGCCGTGCCCCACCTGAGCGTCTTTAAAGTCGTGATGTCCCTCCTCCTCTCCTCTGTAACATATAATTTTTATTGTACAAAAAATTAACTGTTATTTACACTGAAGAAGCCTAAAAGAGATAATTAAGTATGATAAATCCTTTCTCATTCAAAGGGATAAAGGATAAAAAATATATACAAATGTGATTTTAACATGATTCTTTGAATTTCAATGAGGCCATACCTCTTCACATTTACATCTAGAAAATTTTTGCTGTTGTTTGGCAACTTACCTCAGACACAAAAGGGTTATATAATCGCAATCCGTATTTTTATCTCCAAGAAATTTCTTGAATTTCTTTTTTCATTATATTTGATAAAAGTGATACATTTTAAAATTCACTTTTGTACTTCATTAAGAACAAGTGAAGTTTTTTAAACACCGAGACTGTATGAATAACATAATTCACAAATAGCAATTCTGGATTTGCGACTTTATCGATTTTAAGTAACCGTTTTTCTTTCCTCTCATAACATACTTATTTGTTAGTGGGCTTTCTTTTTCACATTATCGTTAGTTTACCACCATGTGTTATACTATTTTCAGTTTTAAAAAGCATATGTCATGTTGTATGTTTATATATTATGTATGTGGTATGCACAAGAGCCATAAGATGTTTACTTTTTACCCATTTTCTTCTGTGATGCTCTTTTGGGTTCTTATTAATTTTATAAAAGTCGTACGTCATTAAAATATTTCAACCATTTTTTAGATTAAATATGCTCAAAATAGTAAATTTTAAGTTCCTTCATGTGGTACATTGTACTGTAAATAGAAAAACCAGTTTCAATAAATAGTTAAAAAAAAAAGAGGTGTGTGACGCTAAAATAATATTAAAACCAGAAAAAATATAAAGTTTTTAAATATATAAACGAATCTAACTATACAAGAAGATTTTTCATACAATTATTCCGGTAACAGTTGTATTTTCAGCTTTTAAGTGGAACTTTTGTAAAATTTATTTTTATTGAGATATTTTTAAATTTTCACGTATTATTTCTATTTTAAGCATACAACATGACTTTCATTAAAAAATGAAGAAAATCTGAGAGGGAATGTGTAAATAACAAATCTGAAATTGCCCCCCTCAAAAGCCAAATTGCCCCCCTGTGCGGCGTACGCCCCACGTTGGGAACCACTGGGCTAAATGAAAAAGAGAAATAAATTTCTAATTAGCCTGGCTTTTTTGCAAAAAGCCGGATTTCTCAACTAGCCTTATGACATAGATATTCACAAAGGGTATATTTTTCATTAAAAGATTCATTAGAAAAATCTGGATTTTTTCCCTAATACTGAGCATTTTTCTAATAGTCATCTTATACTTTTTGTATAGTTGTTCGCTAGAACATTAAAAATCTGAATTTGTTTTTATGCAAGATTTAATCGTGTTTGTGATTTATGAAAGAAATTTAATACTAAGTACTGAAGTATGGCAATAAAATGGCGATGTGTCAAGGTTACAAAATTTTATGACATCACATTCTATTTTGTGCTACACTAATTAACAAAAAATATATGCGATGTATCAAATATTTAAAAATTTTTAAATCTTGTAAGCAAAATGGAAGGTCATATATGTTATCGGCATCTAATGATTTCTGTGTGCCCCGGTGTGAATGGTGTTGAGAATTGTCCTCCAGTTCTTATGAGATCAGTTTACTTAAATCAACAATAGCGAACAAATTTAAGTCCTTCAAAAAAGAAAAAAAAGGGCTAAAACAGGCCGTCAACATATGCAGTTTCAAGTAAAGATCCGAAGATTATTATCATGAGATAAGATTCAATGGAATAATCAAGTATTATTTTGAAAAAAACTCTAAGTTGAAATTTCGTATTACTATTATTTTTGAGATTCAGTGAATCTGAAGCAGTTTTTTTTTCTAGCAATCTGCTTATTTTTTTTAAATTTACATTTTCTTCTAAAACTAAAACGATATTCGAAATTTAGGCCTATCATATCGGAGATTGAAAGGTATATTTTGCGCATTCTGATACCCAAAAGAAAATACACTTCTATTCATAAAAGATAAAATTTCTCAGGAATTGTATTTTCTCATGAATATTTCATATTCTATTCATAGTTAATTGAAAGAACGCATTATGAAAACACGGGAAAAACTTTTTTTCTTCTTTCTTTTTATACGGGATGTATTTTTTCCATGGGTTTCTGAGATTGTTTGGAAAGCCAGTAAAAAAAAAAAAAAAAAAAAAAAAAAAAAAAAAAAAAGTTTAAGGAAATAATAGGCCTTGTGTACCATTCACGTTTTAATCGTGTATTTTGAAAGTTAATGCGAAGACCTGAAATGCGCTACAAATAGTTAAAAAGTTCTATTCACCACGTTCTATTTTGTGCTACATATTCGACAATAAAAGTATGCGATATCAAATAGTTTAAAATATTTAATCTTATGAACAGAGTAGAAGATCAAATTTTTTATCAGACTCTGAAACGGTTTCTGTCTGCTCCAGTGTGAATTTAACTTGCTCCAATTCTCATGGAACCTACGGGATCAGTTTATCTAAACCAAAAAGAGCAAACAAATTTATCCCCCCCCCCCCCCCAAAAAAAAGGGAGAAAAAGAAAACTTAAGTCGTTAGCAATGTCTGAAAATAATCACGTTCGTCAATATAATGCAGTTTCAAGTTAGGGTGTGAAGAATATTTTCTTGAGCTCAATATTCTATGATGTATAACAGCCATTTTGAAAACCCCCAAGTTGAACTTTCGTGTTCAGCTTTTTAAATTAGGTGCACGGGAAACAATTTTTTTCTTGCAATCCGATGATTTTCGGATATTACATTTTTTATTTCTGAAGCTAAAATGTTATTCAAAATGCATGCTTGCGATATCATACTGAATAATATATTTTGGAGAATGGGGTACTCAAGAGCATATGAACTGCTACTCATAAAAGATAAATTTACATTAGAGGCTATATTTTTGTCATGTATGTTTTATAGTTTAAGCATAGTTCATTGAAAAAACGTATTATTAAACTATAGAAAATCTGGATTTTGGAGTTGAATTTTATTATAGGTATTTCACATTCTGTGTGTTAGTTGGCTGAAAAAAAAGGCATAAAAACTTTGGCTTCCTTTTTATGAAAGATTTAATTTTGTTTGCGAAGGAAACTTAATATGAAGATTTGAAATGTGCTATAAAATATCGATGGATCAAGGCTTCGAAGTTTTATGACACTATATTCTATTTTGTGCTACACATTCGACAGTAAAAGTATCCGATATCAAATATTTAAAAAATTTTTAATCTTGTAAGCAAAGCGAAAGATAATATTTTTATCTGCCTCTGTAATGGTTTCTGTGTACCCCAGTGTGAATTTAACTTGCTCCGATTCCCAGGGAACTTACGGGATCAGTTTACCTAAACCAAAAATAGCGAGCAAATTTAAGCCCTTCAAAAAATGCTAAGTCAGGAGCAATGTCTGGAAATCAGCCCATAAAACTTTACGCATTTTAGAGCTTTGGAGGCGTGATTCCACGATACTGATCGCTCTCGTTTTTGATGGCCTCGGGACCATTAACAATTGCCATTGTCCAACCGTAGGACTTGTTCAACTCTCTTTTAATGGTTTTTTCCCTTGCGACCTCGGGCCTTGTTGGAAAGGCCCATTCCAGGCGTCCCCCATTTTTATAGTTAGGTCATAAAATTCATTTCCAGGAATTTCTTATTGGTGAAAAGCCAATAAAAGGCGGAGTTTCATTTTCTGGAATGTCTCTCCTGGACTTTAGAGAGAGGTTGGCTGGATAATGTTAATATGGCATTTCCCCGCTTTTACGGCGAAACATCTGATTAACTGCAATGCACGTGATTTGTCGGTAGATTAATTTTGTTGAATTATATTGCCCTCGTAAAGCCAGTTTGGACACACACAGACCGAGATTCTGTAACAGAATTTGCAGAGCTGTTAATCAGATTTGTTAAGGGATTTAGATCGTATTTGCTATTTTCTCTTATTATCGCATTCTTATATTGCGCCCCCCTTCCTGCCTGATGTTTGTTTATTTAAATAAACTACTACAAATTTAACTATTTGTATGTACAAAGTGTTCGTAAACAGTTTTGGAAAAATAAGATAGGCGAAAGTAATCCTCAAAATGAACATTTTTTGTATAGGAAACCAAGATCAAAATCTACTTTATTCCGCCAAAAATATACAGGGTGTCTTACTTCCTGCCGAACTCGGTTTTCGCTCTTTTGTTTTTCAGCATTGAAGTTATTACAACAATATTCTGAATCGATTTACTTTGCGTTCTGGGATATGTGATCATATAATGAGATATGCTGCAAATGCCTCACCATTGGTGTCTAAAAGATGTCGAGCGGGAAGTTTTCTCCTGCAGAATCGAACTTTCTGTGTGCAACTGATCGAGTCAGAGATCATGTTGCCAGGTGTCCCGCGTAAATCGGGGCTCCAAATGCCCCGGACACCAGTATTTTAAAGTAATTTTTTTCGCCTTATCTAATGGCAGAATTATCTACGATTAAAGATGGTGAATTAAACTGTAAGAATTTAGTTGTGTCCAAGAGCATTTGAAACCTTGATTGACACGGGACACCTGGACACACTAGCCATAGCGCACTCTCACAGTTCACATGCTGTCATCATATTTCACACAAATTGAAGATAGTCTGTTGGGAATTTCGTTAACCCTTAGCTGCTGTGACAGGAATTATTTCATAGCTACTGTGAATGGTCTCTGAGACTGCTTAATCGAAAGATGGATAAAAGATTCTAATTAACTCATAGGATGCTGTTTCTGTACTAAACTTAATGTACAGGACTACTATAATTAAAATTAATCTATTCAGAAGTCTCTAGTGATAGTATTGGGGCTTCAAATGAAACAAAATTTCACTTGTTCTATAGTTAAATTGAAGCTTGCAACTTAAACTCTGAAAAAAAAAAAAAAACAAAAACAAAAAAAAAAAAACAACAAAAAACAATGGTGTGTGAGACCGCTAACAGCATTTAAGGATTAAGCTACCTTCAGTATTGCTAAAATTATGACTGAAAAACAATCAGATTTAATTTGGAACGAGACACCCTGTATTTTTGACTAAATAAGTAGATTATGATCCTGGTTTCCAACACAAGAAATGTTCATTTTGCTATATATCTTCATTTTTCTTCTTTTGGAATAACAATTTACGAATACCTTAAATACCTCATTAACAGTATACTGTACTGCATTTAATTGTAATGGATTAACAGAGTACTGTTCGTCCATTGTAGGTCTCATTACGAGTACCCTGTTACCTAAACCTTTTCAAATTTTTAATTTAATAGAAAAACTGATTTAATCAATTTTGCGATCATTTCATTTTAGTTTTCATGGAATTTTCTTCAATCCTCAAAGTACAAAAACTAATACGATTGCATTTTTGTAATGTGCAAGCATGTCCCAATTAACCTTTGATTTTAAGGAAAGCGCAGTACCATTTTTGGGCACTCTAAAACCCGGGAAAAATGTTTGACATTCATGGAAACTTTTCAATGCAACAAAGATTATTCCCAGTAGGGTATTAGATGGGTTCAAATATTCCATCTTAACAAGTTTTTTTTTAAAAATTCCCCTGTATATAATGTAGATAGAGTATATTTGTGGTAGGTATTTCTAACCAGCACATCAGGATGCCATATGATTGGTTAGCAGCCATTGATCGCAATCTGATTTTCCAGTTAGATAAGTTTCCTGAAGTAATGTGGAAATTGGGTAAACTTTTCACTCCAAAAATTTTTAAATGCACTCTAAATTAAAATGTCTGAAATTCAGACACTTAAGTGTCTGAAATGGAGTGTTCAATTTTCAGACATTTTAAAATGTCTGAATTTTTTCAGACACTTTTTGCGTCTGAATTTCAGACACTTCAAACGTCTGAATCGCATCCATTTTTTTGTAAGCATCATACGTAGCCATGTTTGACCACGTTGAATCCTGGAAAAATATTTGGCTGTGGTCCTGCCCCTCCCCCCCCCCAATACAGCCTGATTTTTTTGGTGCTCTCAGTTTTGGTATACAATTTTCGTTACGTTGATAATTTAAATCTTTTACGACATTGTACTGATTATAATCAATATCTTGAACTTCAGGAGTAGAACAAGATTAAAAAACAAAAAATATTTATCTAAATATTAGATTTTTTTAAATTTATTTTGTTTTTAACCTTATTTTACTTTAAAAGTTCAAAATATTGATTATAATCAGTACAATTTCGAAACAGATTTAAAATATAAGCTTTACAAATATTGCACATCAAATTTGGGGCACTTCCCAGTTTGCCCTTCCTTTAACCAAGAAGTACTTTTGCAAAAAACGCAACCCTGCATTATAGTTGTCTAAATTGAGATGTCCGGTATTCGGGAGTATCCGTTGTGGAGGGTAATGGACATTCTCGAATAGCGAACACCTCTATTTAACGAATACTTTTTTAATCAGCAGACATACATATTTGTATATTTTTACCTCAAAAAAGTAGACATCTCCAATTATCGGACAAATTCCGCGGTCCCGAAGTGTTCGCTATTAAGGGCTTTTAAGGTACATAGATAAATATATATATATATTTTATAATCTTGTCCTACTCTAAAAGTTCAAAATATTTATTATACTCGGTTGAATGTGGAAAAAGATTTAAAATATCAGATGTACGAAAATTGCAAAAATCCCCCCCCCCCCCCCCCAAAAAAAAAAAATGAAAATATAAAAAAATATATTGCCACATAGGGAATTTTACATGTACATCACTTGATAATCACAACAGCCATTTAACTATGAATAATGAAAATAAATAAATAAATATTCTACTTTAATAACATTGGGGAAAAAATGACTTTGGTATTCTGTTAAATATATTTGCGTTTTTAAACTTGTCCTACTCTAAAAGTTCAAAACTTTCATTATAATCAGTGCAAGATTTAAGATATCAGCTTTACAAAAATTCATGCAAAATCCCCCCCTCCCCCCCCCAAAAAAAAATGAAAATACTTATTTAAAAATTATGTTTTTAAAAAATTTATATTTCCACATGGGCAAGTTTTTATGTAGATCAGAGGGTACTCACAAAAGCTATTCAACTATCAATAAAAACAAATAAGTACATATTCTATATTAAAAACATGAGGAAAAAATAACTTATGATTTCCAAACTTCTTTCGTCTTAAATATATACAGTAACATCTGTCATTTTTGTATTTTTCGTATAAGTGCATATAAATAAAGTTACCACAATTTTAAATACGAAATCTAGTTAGAGGTTTTTACTTTTTCCCATTATAAATTTCAAATTACTTTTTTATTAAAAATAATAAAAAAATCAGTATTAGAGTTGATTGCAAATCAAATACATATGTATATTTTTACAGGCAGCTTCATATAATAGACCAGTCTCATTTACTTTATTTATCTTTTTTTAATCTGCGGTTTTATGCCAGGAAGTAAGAAAGCATTAGGTCATCTTTCAAAGTTTTTTTTTCTTTACTTCCTTGTGGCCGTCATTTACTGCGAGATAAAAATTATCCGTTGAAACTAAGAACTGACATTGAATATATAATTCGTAATAAAAAAGAACGTCATAAGTTTAAAAATATATACTTCTAGAATTAGTGGGGTTTTTTGCGAACAGATTCAAAACTAATTAAATTTCATGCAGGATTTTGTTTAGTACAATAAATAAAATCATAAAATACACTAATTTTACTACTATAAAGAAACTTACTTGAGTTGCTGCAAGAGGAAAGAAATATTCCTCGATTTGAAATTTTAAAAACTACCACAACCACAGTGAGGGAGAAAGACTTTCATCAGTTTAAAAGGTAATCCCATAATACATCCGACTAGCCATATTTAAAGAATGAGATGTTTCATCCTAAAAACAGGACCCGCCAGACAAAAGTTTCTTTTTTTTTGCCAGCTTCGACAGGACGAAGATGAATAACACAATATTATTGATATAAATTGATACGAGTTAACACTAAGCCCATTGCACACGCTTTGTAGAATTTTCGGGTGTAATCTTCAACCGTCGTCTACTTCTGTTCTGTGTCTATCCCGCCCTTGTATCGACGACAGCTTCTAAGAGACATTTGATGTCGAGCCCACACGTCAGATGTATGTATTCAATAAATAAATAATCCAAGTTAATACGAATTAAAATCACAGTACTTCACATTTCGCAAAAAACGAATTAAAATACACGCGTACATAAAAACAAACTTTGTTTGAATTACAACGTATACCACTTCGAACGAAGACATCTAAAACGCATGCGCAACTGGGAGTGCTAGTGCCCCCTGGTGGTTATTGCGTCGGAAGAATCAAAACGTCTTAAATTAAGACACGTTTAAAGCAATGAAGTGTCTTAAAATAAGACGTTTGCGGATATTTTAGACATTATTCTCAGTTCGTTCACACCATGGTCATAGTAAGACGCTTATGTATCTTAAATTAAGACATCTATAGTGTCTTAATTTTCAGATTAAGACACTTAAGTGTCTAAAATTCTTTTTCAGTCACATATGTGTCTAAATTTAAGACGCTTCTATTTGCAGTGTGCAATGTAAAAAAGTGATATAGAGGCTCCACTTTTGAGTCATTTTTGGGCCTCTCTTAAATTTTAGAGGCGAATATCATGCTTCATGTGCCTTTTTGTTAATCGATCCCTATGTGTAAGTGGGACATTAATTCACTTTTTATGAGATAAATATGATTCAAAGCAAGAATTTTTAAATATAAATTCCTGTTGAGAAATACATATTACGAAAAATGATACTCTAGTAGTGAAGCGAAATAAAGGGTTGTTTATGAGCCCACATCTAAAGCAACTCTCAAATTTAAACTCTCTACTTTCTGACGCGTTCACAAAGATATTTTATTTTTAAACGTACAAAACTTTCAGGTATTCCAATTAAGATACTAAGAAGTACGAGTATAATAGTGCCTTTGTTTCACGTGTAAAAGAAATATTTTTGAAAAATCACTATCAAAGTTATGCAAGGCCGTAGATAGAAAAATATTTCTGGTGGGGAATTTTTAAGCTTAAAAAAATTGTTCTTATTATGTATAGTATTTTAAATTCTTTTTAACACTTTATAACATACTTGAAAAGTGATTGTGAATTCAGTTTGCCTGGCCGTCTGTCTGTCCGCGCTCTAACTCGCATAAATGTACTCGGATTTTCATGAAATTGATATATGTTAATGATGTTTACCATGGCCTGCTCAGTATTGAATATGAAATGTGTCGCAATAATAGTTCATTTACAGGGGCATTCAAAAGTATTCCGTTACATTATGGTCAATGGGGAAAAATCGTTTGCAGTGCATTTAATGACATTACGCTATTTCATATATATTGAAATTCATATACGAAAAAATCCCTGAATTTTACTTCAAGATGACAATAGAATATAGCTCATTCATAGCATTTTTCGTTCATTGACAGGGGACACACAAAAGAAATCGGTTCCAGTACTGTCTTTGAGCAGTGATTGTTGGAAATGCGTTTTAAATTTCGGTACGCGCTTTTACATTTAATTAATTTTTTGCATGTTAATTGCTTTGTTTAAATTGTATACCTCGTGTACAAGGCTCGACAAAATAATCCACGTATACCATTCTCCTTATTAGCGGAAATTGCTGAAGGGGAATTTTCAACTGTGGTATGTATTTTCTAACTGAACTAAATTTTTGCATGCATGTTGTTTATAGATGCAAATCTGTATATACAGGGCTGCTCAACAAATGTGTTATGCGTTTCCAAATGACTCAGTGAAGAAATGTGTAATGAAATGTATAAGAAAATGAAGTAGAAATATAATGTCTAATTAGACGTTATTTCTACTTATTAAACGGTGAAATTTTGTTACATTATTCTGAATGTGTTGGAAAGTGTTTCATAATCTATGCTTCAAGCATGATTTTTCTTCCTTATTTAGTAATTGGATAGATTTTAATCTTAAAAGGTGTATTAAGTTTTATTTTGAATGGAAATAATTAAATAATGCAATTACAAAGGAACATTTAATCTTTGAGCCTATATGACTTCTAATAAATTTATAATTTTATTTGTGTTAATATTGCTTCGCTAATGTATTGAAATTATTGCTTAACACGAGCATATATCGAAAATACTGTTTCGATGTTTTGACAAACTTTTTGAATGTTTGTGTATAGTTGGAAATAAATTCTGACAGCATTATCCAAGGGTTTCAGTTAAACGAGTTGGATTATATACTATATTATGCTGATCTAGCCACTTTATTTGACATTGTTGAAATTGCAATTTCACAGAGTCAGATTTCGAAAAATTCACATGAATAAAATAAATTTTTAGAAATTGCACCCATTTTTGCAATATGCTGACGAAATAAAACAATTCAGAGATACTAGCGTATAAATTTAATTTTTGAATATTGAGTGTAGTTTATTTTTGAAACTTGAATGGATTGACTGATACTTAATAATGTGCTGCCCTGGCAGAAATTTCGGGGAAGGGTCAAGGCTCTCAAACGAGGAATTTTCGTGGTATTTTTCTACCATATTTGCGCTAGAATTAACCTCCGAGGATGGTTTCTGCAAAATTTGCAAGAAACATCTGAAAAGAAAATCTTTTTAAGAAAATACTGAAATTCAAAAAGCGGACTATTTGGGAGCCCTGGAAGAGTGTGTGCTTGCCAAACTTTGATGATTTCCCTGTTAGGCAAGGCTTTGAAGTAATGTTTTATGTTAATTTTCAGGGATAACAGTTATAGTAAAGTTATCGTCAGGGAGTAATCTATTATGCTGGGTGTTCCTGAATTGTTTGGACAAAATGAGGTTGCAGATAGTACCCATTAAAGCCTTGAAGTAGGAGGTATATTATTTATACCACTTAATTTTAATAAAAATTTTTACCATAAATTTTCAATAAAATTTTACTTTTATAACTTTGGTGAAAAAATTTTTGTAAAACTGCATTTCCTTATTTTCAAATGAAAAATTTCGAAAATTCTTTTGTGAATTCAACATTACTGAAACACAATCACTTGCCCCTGAAAGGGTAAAGGCAAACAATTTTCGAATAAGGCTCAATGGTCACAATGTACTTATTGCGTAAAAAAAAAGAAAAAAAAATACAGGATGCATTGCTCTAAGCCCAACCTGAATTTTTGTTGATAACTTTACCAAAAATGGATATAATGTACCAATATTTTTCACAGACATACTTTGCTATCGCTGGGATATGATGAGAACACTACACTGCAAATTCTCAAACACGAAAATAAACCCATTTTGCAACACTTTTTGTCACCAAATTAACAACACATTAATGTGTTGTAAATTAGAAAACTTCATATACAAAATATTTTTTGTGTTGTGATTGTATTCTTAAAATGTTGCAAAAGTGTTGCTATCTAGAAATGTGTTCTTAATATGTTGCAAAAGTGTTGCTATCTAAAAAAAGTTCTAAAAATAGTGTTGTTAATTGTGTTGTAAATAGTGTTGATGAAAACATTTTCTTACAATAGTGTTGGGCTGCACAACACTTTGTCACCAAATTAACAGCATAATGTAAACACCACACAATTTAGAACACTATAAAACAGCACATGTAAAACATTTTAAAAACACTTTCTACATGGTGCGTTTAAAATAACACACACACACACACACTTAAAACATACTATTTATTAAACATTTATAACACAATTTAAAAAATTAATGCTTTGAAAACACATTTTCTCCTCTTGTAATCTTTAACAACACTTTTGCGCCATCTTTTTATTTTGCGCAACACATTCACAACACAATCGAAATTGATTTTAGTTAGAAGTGTTAATTATTATGTTCAGTTTGTGTTACAAAAGTATTTTACGAATTCGCAGTGTAGAAGTGCCCTAAAAGACACCATTTATATCCAAAATGCATTAAGTTAGATGCTCCTTAAGGCTGTTCTCAACTGCTCTGTTCAACAAGCTCAAAACGTTCTGACACATTTACAAATTCATTTCTTAACGGAAAGATATAAAACTGGACAGCCTGGCCATGGAAGCGATTTGGAATTGAACTGTTTTTTTCATTTTTTGATCAATCAATTACCTATTGAGTTATAAGCGATTTTGATCACGTGACAAACACGTTTTTCGCTCTTTCTTGAGAGATTATTCCACTTTCGCGCGGAAATTCGGTTCAAAACGTCCACTTTGACACTATTTTCTGAAAGGTCTATTGCGTTTTCAAAAAAAAAAAAAAAAAATGAAAAAAATAGCTCGATTACATAGTTTCTGAACAACAACACCAGCTAGTTTCATGCATTTTCAAACAAAAATAAATTAAATTTTATGTCAGAAAGTTACCTTTTTGAATTTGAGAATACCCTTAATTCAGAGTATAGCTGGTAGTGGATGCAGTATCGTTAACCAAAATAGTACACCGCACTTCTATAGCATTTCTTGTGATGTCATGACATTTCATATAAAGCATCGTTAGCCTGTTAAAAAGTACGTTGAAATATTCTCAATATTGAATATTAAAGATGTGAATTATCACTTTACTAACTAAGCGTAAACCAACATAGTGAGAAATGTCCAAGCCGGGAATCGAACCCGGTCCCCTGGAATAGCGCTACCATTAAGGGCGTATTCCGATACAAACTGCTTATTTCCTGATTCATTTTTAAATTAATTTTTGCTCTCAAACACATCAAACTGGGAAATTCTCTTATTTAGAAACTGCTTAATGTGCCGTGTTTCTCGGTTTTTCGATAAATGCAGAAAATATTGTAAAAAATGCTATAAAAGTTGGTGTTTTAAACCGAATTTTCCGAAACGGGAGATCTGGGAATAAAAAAAATGGTCATAATGAGAAAATAATTGTTTAAAGCTCAAATTCTAATTAATTGAGCGAAAAATGAAATCACACGGCCTTTTATACATCTCTTCAAAAATCATATCAGCAAGTTTCATGTTTTTACTTTTAAAAATGAGTCTGAAAATGTCTCAGAAAATTTCGAGTTGTTGAGGGTGGAAAAATATTTTTTTGAATGCACCCTTAAGCCACGAGGACGATGCCCAGCTTGGCATCTCACACTCCCATAAGTAGGTAATTCTGCTACCACAGCTATTAGATCGAAAAGTCTTCATGAGCACACAATCTTGCGGCGTAACATGAAACATAAATGAACCCAGCATCGGTGAATATACAATTTTTAATTAATTCTTCAACTACTTCTCAGCAGTGAAAATACGCTTGAAATTCTCACGTCTGTAATATTCTCAATATTGTTAAATGTTTGAGCTAAAATCAAAGCTGGCATTGGAATAAGAAAAACTCTGTTTTTCACTGAATAATTAGATTGCGACTTGTTTTTCCAGGTGTCTCGATTTACTGGGACGTCCCGATTCTCCGGTTCCAAGATCCGTTATACAAAATCACTGCGCGGGATGCCAAAAGTCCCGATTTTCCATAATGAACAAATTCTTTTAAATTAATTTTAGTGATATGCTATTCGTTAGTCTGTATCAAGTGTGACTTAATACAGCAAAACCAGTGAAAACGGACACTGTCTGTTACGGATTATTTTTTATGGTCCGGTCAAAAGAAATACGATAGAAACCTACATTGAAAGGCAGTAATCTGTACAAAACGGAATATTTTTTTGGTTCTCAGCGATTTGTTTTTTGTATGTATTAATGTATTTTTTTCAGTAATACCTCTGAAAACAGAACTTGTCACTTACGTATTATTTTTTATGGTCCCGCCAAAAAGAATACGATACAAATCTACCTGTTAAGACAGTAATCTGCCTAAAACGAAATATTTTTCGGTCCTCAGTGATTCTGTTTTTACTTATGATCTTAGTGATTCTGTTTTTACTTGTATCTGTTTTTACTTTATTAAGGTATTTTGTTCAGTAACACCTGTGAAAACAGAACCAGTCTATAATGAAATCTCTTTTAAACGTAAAATTTTCATACTCTCTACGGAAGGAATACTGTACAATTATAACTGCTCAGTCGGAAATCTCTCCAAAACTTACTTTCGTTCCTGTCCTTAGCGATTCCGCTTTCGCAGATTTTACTGTATTTAATTACTCTATAGGATTGTTGTGTTTATTTGGTCATAGTAAATCTGCTAAGTAGTAATTTCAAGTGACCTGATAAAGATCTCAGTTTAGACAGGTTTTCGTTTTAGCCAGCTTCCGTTGAGACCATGAATTTTTTACTCTTAGGACAGGATTCCGTTATAGAAAGGTTCAGCTTCTGTAGGATTTATTGTATTTTTATGTTCCGATTTGGAAGCCGCTTTTTGTGACACTGGTCCTAGCAACAATAATTATTATCCTGCTTTACTATGCAAAAATTGTTCGTCTTTATGGGTACTATCATCCGTTTTATTTTATTTAAACAGTTTGGGATTACCCCATATGGAAGAAATATACCACTTGTCTTGTCGGAAAATGAATACGTTGTTCAATTCTTTGGCAATTAGATATACACTGTAAAAAAAAAGGACTAAAATACGGAAATGCTACTTGCAATCGAGAAGCCAGTTCTATTTCCGTATTTTAACGGAACTCCCCCCCCCCCCCGTGAATTATAGAAAAATTTCCGTTTTTTTTTTTTTTTTTTAAATTTGCGGGGGAAAACTTCCGTTAAAATACGTATATAGTATTGGCGTCTTGATTGCCAGTACAATTTCCGTATTTTAGTCCGTTTACTTATTTATTTATTTTTACAGTGTACTAATACAGGTAAATTTAATGTATTTGGATATAATATTGAGTTCATGAATGTTCTAGACACTTTGCACTGTTGAGCGGAAATCTTAAATGAATTCATTCACTCTTAAAAGTTTGATATCGGTGTAGTATCTATTCTGTAATCATTTCAATTGAAAAAATAATGATTTTTTTTTCACTTCAATTTTTCATTTAAAATAGGAGATTAAAAAAAGATTTGACAAACTTTAAGAGGTAGTAGTACAACAATAAAAAGATCTGTTTTTTGCATAGGAAATCAGGTAGTAATCTGGAAACCAGGACCGGTATTTTTCTTTCAAAACATTCCAATACGAACATATTTAATTATTATTCACAACTTTAATTAAAAAGAAAATATTTGAAAGCAATTTTAATCATATACTTATACCTTGCTTTGTTTGACAAATGATATCATGTTGCATGGACGAGTGAGTTTTTTGTGATTTTGTGTACGAGAGTGTGTTGCTCTGGACCGCTAACATGTGTGTATGAATGAGAAATAAAATATTTCTTTCTTTAAGTTTTATAAGTGCGTATAAATTTCCGGAGTTGTTTGCCGCGGATATTTTACAAAAATATGTTAATTAAGTTATTGTTGTTGTGCAGTGACATATGGGGCATTCTCACAATCTTTTGACTTTCGAGAATAAAAATCTGGTGAAATTAAACTTGCTAAAATAACATTTTAATCTGACAGACGAATGCCTTAATGATTCAAAATAAAGAAATAATGGTCAGCAGCGAAATTTCTTTTTATTTAACTGAGGTTTATGTTAAACTTGCGGGTTTAATTTTCCTTATCATTTTACCACTATAACTTTCTATTTTCTTCTAAATTTTTACTTATAACGAATTTGCATAGTGCCCACAGGGCATTCAAATAAGAAATAATAACAATGTAGTATTTTTAGTACAAAATTTCGGTATAACATTGTCTTAAAGGGGTGTTAAAGAAGGGACGGCAGGTAAAAAAGGGAGACGGTATAGAAAAAAAAAGGTACGAAATTGGAAAAAAAGGGACGATAAGGATGGAACGGTAAGGAAAATTACCAGCTATTTTAGGCAAATCATGTTAACTCTAAGTATGGTAACCACAATATTCATTGATTTTTAGAAACAGTTTTTTACATTGGATTAAATAAAAAAAAATTAATTTACCTCAAAAAGTGCAGGAATAAACCTCGGGGATGGTAAGACTGCCCATAAAGCTACGATGCTTGAAATTGATATTTAAACGCTGATTTAAATTCTGCAGTAAATTTCCTGTAAAAGAATTTCAGACATTATTTCTCTAGCATACTTCTGCATGAGAAAAAACTTGAAAAAAAATTCTGTTGCTGCATCTGAAGTGATTTTTTGTATAATTTTAGAAGAGGGACGGTAAGGAATCTAAAACCCAAGGACAGAGTTTAAAAAATAATAACAACCCTAAAAATGTGTGGAGGTTAATTTTTTGCTACATATTTATATAAAACAATAGCTCCAGTCTCGGAAAAAAATTACATCGAAATATTTTTATTGAAACAATTTGCTACAGACAGCTCCAAACTTCAAAATCAGCATCTGTGGCACGGGACGGTATAGGAGTTTTCTTGGTATTTGGACCCCCAGCATCGTCCAGAACTTATTTATCTCGTTAATACTGTTATGCAATCATGCAATGGGATGTTCCCTAGTGTATGAAATAATAATAATAATAATAATAAAAGCACAAAAACATGTACTAAAATAAATTTATTATTCAGGGACATAAAAGTCAAAAGATTCTGAGAATGCCCCATATATTGATGTGTTAGGCAGAAACTTTGGATTCACACCGGCAAAAGATATTCTAGAAGTGATCAGTACATGTCTTGAATGTTTCCCCAAGTCTCGAAGTACTGAAAACTTGCTTGACATACAGATAGATTTGCTGGGAGGCAGCAGGTAAATACTCATACGTGCTTTATATAAATGCAGCTTATTCGCAATAGTTTCACTGTCACAGTTCTCATAGCCTCAATCTCAATGTTGCTATGGGATTGAAATTGCTGGAGTAAACAAATCTTTGACTGTGAAAGAAAAACTATTATTAAGATTTTCTCTTTAGCATGCTCTAATAAATGTTTATTAAAATTATTAAATCGGTTCTTAGTGCTTCAGATTTTACCTACTATACTCATTAAACTTATTTTTAAGTTGCCACCAAAATTTACTCTTTACTCTTTCCAGATAGTCGATATATCAAACTCTCGGTCGCGAAAATTCGATCATTAAATAAAGTTTTCTGGCAATAGGGGATTATTATTTTCATCAAAATATATGCTATAGTGTTTCCCAAATCCAAACTCGCTTATTTTCCAACACACTGGCATTCACAAAAGTCATCGTAAGTGACATTTCACGATATTTGGAGATATTCTTATTTAGATACTGAGACTGTAACTAATAAGTGGAGGATATATATTTATAAATGAATTACAAATATTAAACCATTATTCATTTGCATTTCAATTATATCACAATGAACGTAAATGTCATCCATATTTATGTCCGATATTAGACAATTAATTTGTAGACAATCCCTTATCATCCAGCTGGTTTTAGAAAGCAACTAAAAATCAGCTCACTCTAACGCCGATCTTGCTGAATTTTTACAATATTTGACTGGATTTTTTAAAATAAGTTGCTCATAGCGTTGACGTTGAATTATGTAAAAAGATCCTTGTTATCGTTCGCACATGTGCAGATAAAAATATTTCATACAACTGCTTATATTTCCTAAAATATTTAATATATTTATATTCCAATTGCACTATATTGTTTCTACTATATTTTGTCAATTTTTCTGGAACTGGCGTTAAATTTGGTCGAAAACCCTGCATGTTATAAGCAAAAAACATGCAAGATTTTTTTAAATAAAAAGAAATCGCCATATCTCTATTGATATGCGTGTTATTCTTACACAATTTAATACACATATTGTAGAATGTCTGTTTATTTATATTCTGTAGCGATATATTATTTCGTGCTTTTCATTTTACAGGGTGATCGCAACTATTATTTTTTTCTTTGATTTTTTATTGGCCCCCTATAATTGGCCTCCTTATGAAATCGACGTTGATAAATATGAGGTCATACCTGAAATTCCAGAAGAATCTGATAAGTATATTTCTATATATTCGACAAAATGTCTAAAATTGAAAGTTGCCGGTCATTAATGGGTATATAGTATAGAGTAGCCTGGAGTAATTTTCAGACAGAGGAACGCGGGGTAGTTAACAGATAGCAGTAATATTCGCACAGATAGCAGTAATATTCGGAATCTGGCCAAAACAGTTTTCATTTTAGTTAAATCAACAATTTTTCTATTTCAATTAGTATTTTCATAGTAATTAGCAGCTTACTCTGTCTTAAAGAAAATTGTTTTCTTAAATGCTATAAAAAAACAATTATTTAACTTTTTACTTCACTAATTTCAAATTTCAATGTCTCGAGTGTGGCAACTCTAGCACAAATGCTACTTCGTTTTTGGATACTGGGGTATGTTATCTTTTTGGAAACAACAAAATAACGTTATTTGGATGTCCATCTGGGAAAAACTTGAATTAAAAAAAAAGTGTAGCTTTTAAGAAACACCGGGGTAATTATCAGACAGCCTTCGGGATAATTTCCAGACACAAATATGTGTTAGAAAATGTGTTTTTATTGATCGTACATGGTAAAATAATTGTTTGCGAGTTATTTAAAATCGGTTGTGTATTAAAATATAACTTCAAAAGGCTACCTGTAAGTTAAAATGAAAATACTGGGTGGAGTTTAAGATAAAATGGAAGATTTGTGATGAAAGATAGAGATTTATTAAGTAAGTGAGAGATGCCATTTCAGAATCAAATATATAGTAATATATGCTGTATATTATGAGCAAACATTCTATGTGGAAGAGGTAAAATAATTGTTCCACAAAGATGACTATGAGAAAAATCGGTCGGCAGTTGAAATCAAATTTTTAAATTGGCTTGGGAATGATCGATATTGGTGGGCAAAAGAAAGATAAAATTGAAATTACTGCAAAGTATTTTTTTTTAGACCTTTTAAAACTAAGCCTGTTGATCCTTTCCATGTTAAAACTATTGAAGATCTGAAAGAATTGTAAAATAATGTTAAAATTTTTCACAGAGATATCGTTATTGTCAAAGAAAACTAAAATGGTTAGGCCTGTCGAAATTAGTGCTCTATAAAAATTTTATTGTAGTGTGAAAAAGCAGGTGGCTACACTAAATATATTTAAAAAATATTTATCTATTTTTATTTTTATTTATTTTTATTTATAAACGAAATTGGTGTCGATTTTATGTTCTTATTGAATGTTGATTTTTATTCAACCATCAGAACTGTTTAAAAAGCCTGAAATTCTTTACTGATTTACATAAATTTACATGAAACAGATATAGCTACAGTAGCTATCTCTGAAAAAGTACCATATAACTTACTTTTTTTATTCGCGAAAATATAAATGGATTTCAGGTGGACAGTTACAACTGCTTTTTCATGTCTTTTTCTGTATTCAGAATGGCCTAATAAATACTCCATTTTGTGTCATAACATTTTGCAATAGTGTCTCTTAATTACCGTAATTAGTGTTCAAATCTGAACCTGAAATAGACCCACAAATAGTTGTCTGGAAATTATTCCTTAGGTGCTTGAAAATTATCCCAAATCACGGGTTAATTTGCAGACAGAATTTTATTATTATTTTTTTTTATTGTTAATGCTAATTATCTGAAAATGCTTCAAAATAATCACCAGGCATGTGATGATTTTACCAAGAACAAGTTAAAATAAATAGTCATTGATTCCTGAGTAATTGCAAAAGTTTCGTTTTTGTCTGAGAATTACCCCAGGCTACCCTATATCTATTATTACCTTTTCAACCTAGTCAACCATACCAACCATATCCAAATTTTCAACATGGCAAAACTAAATAATTGGTAACATTCACTTTCTCAGTAATGAAAGAGATATTTGGTAAAGCAAATTTTAAATTTGGCTATATTAACATTTAAAAAACAGTTCATAATAATTTACATAATTAGTGCCACATATCTATAGCCATTTCAAGGTATAATTGTGTGTCACGTAGAGGTCTGCACGGGCCGACATTTCCAGGCCCGGTCCCGGCCCGACTCATACAGAAAAAACCCGAACCGGCCCGACCCGATACAAAAATTAAAAGTCGACCCGGGCCCGGCCCGGCCCGTAGAAAAGATAATATTGGCCCGGCCCGAGTGAACTTCTACAAAACATTGATTTTTACGTCGAATTGGTTAAACATTTGTCTCGTACGAGAAGTTCTGACCAAAAATATTTATCTTAACTTTTTTTTCATGTTTATAATCTTTATTTTTATAGAAGTGCAGCAGGCTGCGATATTTATTTTTTTTTTAATGAATTTCTTTTTCTTGTATGTATATGTTTCAGTTATCATTAATATTGTTAATCCATATTCCATGTATAGAAGTGTTAAAAATCGGAAAAATGCTATACAGTAAAATCTTCTAAGATGGAATTGAATAGAAAAAAAAATGCGTTATAGACAAGTTCCCTTCTTAGCAAGTGTAAATGTATTATATAGACTTTTCTTACTTATTAGTATATTAATTTTGCATGGATCAACACCTTTTTCAGTTTAAAACAGGGTTCAGTCATAGGCAGGTTCCTTTTCACACATTTTACTGTATTTTAATTTAGTTATATTTTAATATGTGTAGAAATCTACTATTCTTTAAAAATAATAAATTTTAATGTTTAAGTGTAGAATAATGGAGATTCAAAAATGTATGCATTTTTTGCAAAAACTTTTGGGCCAGGCTTAATTTAACTGACCTTTAAATGGACCAGACCACGCTGAGACAATGATTTTCATACGGGTTGGCTCAAAACTAGGACTGAAAATTTTGGGCCGTGAAAACAAAGAATGAAACCAGGCCCGGCTCTGTACAAAAAAATTAAATTAGGCCCGGCCCGGCCCGGCCCGAGCCTTCAGAAAAAAGTATGGCCCGGGTCCGGCCCGAGTGCCGTGAATGAAAATCGGCCCCGGGCCGGGCTCGGGCTTCGGGCCACGGGCCGGACCGTGCAGATCTCTAGTGTCACGTCAGATCGGTGAGAAACATAAATGATTTCTATTGCTCGTAAATTGATTTATTATCCAGCTGAACTATTATAATTTCTAAAATATTTACTTTAGTGGAAAATCTCTAAGATTTCTTTATATTATGGAGAACTCTGACAATATTTGCTATTCATATAATTAAAATTTTTCAATTCAAGATAGCGAAACTGATAAAAACTTTGTATACATCTCAAAAATGAATAAATAAATAAACTAAATATAATAAATATTAGATCAATGAATATCGCACTCTGTATAATGATGAAATTAGCCAATTATACATTGCTGTAACGATTGAGTTTTAAAGCTTCCAAAATGCTTAGTTTCTTGGAATAATGCTATTTTTTAACACTTTCCAACATAGTTGAAAAATATTTATGAATTGGGTTTGTCTGTCCGTGCTCTAACTCGCGTAAACATACTCGGATTGCCTTCTAATTGCTATACGTTATTGATGTTTATCCGAAGCGTTGTCTGTTAGAGATGATTGCTGTAAGTACGTTTTCAGTTATGGTATGCGTTCTTAACTAAATTTTTGCCTTTTAAGTAAAACAGTGAGTTTTTTAACCCTTTATGTACTGAATTATGAATGCATGAAAATTTTATCTTCTAAAGCCTTTTTCGTGAATTATTGAAACTATACTAGAAGATTTACATAATAATTTAATAAATTTTAAGAGGATTTTAGAAGGGTGGAAGGATTTAGAAGGATTAATTAAATTTGTATTTATAAGGATTTTATGCAATATTTATAACCCTACTCAAATCTTTATTTTAAATATTTTTCTTAGTATAGTGTAGAATTAGGAAATGTACAAACATAATGTTCTTACAATAGAAATATAGAAATATTTCCGAATTGAAGAATCCCCCCCACCCCCTCTCTCCAACGGCAAGAAAGCTGAAAAGATGCAAAGGCAAAATAAATCATCCTTTTAAAAACATTTTTGTTTTGTATAACCAATAATGCTTTTGGAACAAGATAAACTAATGTATCTATAACTCATTCTAAACTGTATTACAACTAATCGATGTATTAAATGAATTTTATAACAAGTTATTTTAATGGTACTTATAAGTACCGTCAGTAGATAAAGGGTTAAACAATACTTTTTGGGTATATTTTCGTTTTAAGTTAGAGATAGGTGCGTTATGACTCGATTTTGGACAAAAATAGTTTTCTATATGCATAATTTCCACTTTTATCATGCGCTAAACACTTAATAATTTTTATTCACGTAATAGTGTTATGAATTAAAAAAAATTAAATTAAATATTACTTTGATACATTCAACATTTATTTATCTATGTAATATACTTAAGGATATATACAGTCGAACTTCTTTATAACGAAGTCCCTATTTAAAGAAGTTTTCTACTTAACGAAATTTTCTGCTGAACTTTGACTTTGAACATCATTAACATGTAAATTAATTTCCATATTACGAAAAATATATTCTATATAACGAAGTTTAATTCACTTGACGATGACATATTGCAAAGTGTAATAAATGTAGTGAAGAAACTACAGGGAGCGATGAAGATGATAATGAAGAAGGAATTGAAAGACTTCAAAATAAGAGAAATGCTAAAAGCCTTCGACACAATAACAAGGCGATATCAGTTTCGCGAAAATGTTACAGATGAATTGTTTGGATAGTTACAGAAGTGCGAAAATTTTTATGAACAGTGTATTTTTTCTTATAAGAAACCTGTACAAAGTATTATTACAGACTTTTTTAAAGTTAAGGATTTAGAGAAAAAGAAAGAGAAAAGGTGTGCTACGCTTCATTTTTTTCCTTACCTCTATTTATTGTGTGTTTTCTTAGACATTATTCTAATTAAAATTTTCTCATATATCTAGATTGCATAAAAAAATGTTACTGGCCGAATTAAAATGCACTTTCCCAATGTTTCCATTTTATGTGTATTTTTCCTTTTATGAATGCGTATTTTATTACACAAGTTTCATGAATTTAAGTTGATTTCTATTTAACGAATTTTCTTCAGAACGAAGTGTTTAAGTGGAACCAGGAGTCTTCGTTAAATGGAAGTTTCACTGTACTTTAAGTAGAAAAGGAAAAGAAAAATCTTGATTGCACATTATTTGAGCTTTGGTACTTTATAAATGATGAATTTTTTTTTTTTTATCTTTATCGCGATTTCGACAAGGTTCTGTGCCCCTTAAATTGTTGGAAATTTAATTGACGATTAAATTTAGCTTTCAATACAGTTGGAAATTTAAGGCAAAGGTCTCCGGTTCGACTATTGCTCGGGACACGTTTGTATATTATCCACAAAATTAAGCAAAGTGAGCATCATTATCTTTACAATGATCATTTACTCTATGCCTGTATAGACAAAATTCGCCTAGACATTACCATTTACATGACAGTTTTACTGTTTCCGAAATATTCAGTTTCCCCGGAAAAGTGTACGCGAAACTTTATCTTGTGCAAAACTTTGGAATTGAAATAATAAATGAATTTAATTTAATTTAGTACAGAAAACGCATGGAAAGCGGATAGGTAGATACGCACCATTTTTGCACGCCCCCCCCCCCCCCCTTTACCTCTAGGATAAATTCTTTCTTTCTTTTTTTAAAATGTTTTGATTGATTTATAATGTAATTTAGGATCTATTTTTACTAGATTTTTGTTTGAAAATTATTTGGATCTGTTATATACAAGGCCAGACACATATTACGACGACATATTACACATAGACGAATATTTAGCAGATTTCGATGTATATTTCAATTACATCAGTTTGCGTGATTTGTTTTGCGCACCTTTCTCCTCTCTCTTTCCAGTGTAATTTTTTCTTCTTCTTTCTGAAATGTTTTGATTGTTTTTATGTAATTTAAGATCCATTTTACTGCCTCTCTGATTGATTTTTATTTGAAGATTGTTTAAATATTTAATAAATATGTAATGTTTATAAATGTTTAATGTTTAAATGTTTAATAAATGTTTATAATGTTTATATTGTAATAATGTATAATAAATTACAAGATTAAAAACATAGGTATATTTACAGATTTTGATGTAAATTACAATGATATAAATTTTAATAACGAAAATAATAATGACAAAATTCGCATAGACATTGCCATTTACATTAAAGTTTTACTGCTTCCGAAATAGTCAGTTACCCCGGATAAATTTACTCGAAAACTTTAAGTTTTGCAAAAAAATTGACATTCAAATAATAAGCGAATTTAATTTAATTTAATTTAGCACATAAAACGTATGGAAAGCAGGTGGGTAGATACGCGCTGTCTTTGCCCCACTCCATCTAGGAAAAATTCTTTCTCTCCTTTTTTTTTTTTTTCTAAAATGTTTTGATCGATATATAATGTAATTTAGGATCTATTTTTTACTACCTCCCTGGTTGACTTTTGTTTGAAAATTTTTTGAATGTGTTACATAGGTATATTTCACAGATTTTGATGTATATTTCAATTATATCGATCCTTTTTTTTTTTTTTTTTTTTTTTTTTTTGCACGCCTTTCTTTCCTCTCTCTCCAGTGTATTTTTTTCTTTTTCTATCTAAAATTTTTTGATTTTTTAAAATGTAATTTAGGCTCCATATTTATTGCCTCGCTGATTGATTTTTATCTGAAGATTGTTTAAATGTGTTATACAAGGTCAGAAAAATAAGTATATTTACAGATTTTGTTGTATATTATAATGATATAAATTTATTTTTTCCCTTACCCCCTCCCTGTGTTTGGTAAATTTTTTGTCCTTTTTACAAAGTATTGATCATTTTAATTCAATTTAGGATGTATAATTACTGCCTCTCTAATTGATTTTTGTTTGAAGATTTTTTAAATGTGTTATACAAGATGAGAAACAATATTTAGAAAATTTTGAGGTATATTTCAATTATATGAATTAATTTTTTTTGCCCCCTCCCCTCTCTTCTTTCCTAGGGTTAATTTTCCTTCTATTTTCTGAAATGTTTTGATTGTTTTAATGTACAGTAGGAACTCTTTTATCCGAAACTCTCGGTTAACCAAAATCCATTTTGAAAGTTTTTTTTTTTTTTTTTTTTTTTTTTTTTTTTTTTTTTTTTTTTTAACTATCATATTCCTTGTGTGCAAGCGATCCTTTCCGAAATACGAGTAAGTATAAATATTTTCGATCCTCTAGAGTTCCTTTCAATTTAACTTGAGCTCCCGTTAGCTGCGGAGTGGAACGAAGAAAACGAACAAATTAGCATTTCTCAAGCTTTTGGATGTTTTGCAAAAGGTTTGGCATAGCTGGAGAAGCAGAAAGACTGTGATACTGGTGAACTAATAATATTAAAACACTCCGTGATAGAGCTTCAAAGCAAAGGCATTTGAAACTACAACAAACAAAACATTTTTTCAAACCCTTGTGATCTATGTAAAAGGTACTTAATTTCAAAATCAAAGTTCAAGTAATTTATTTTGGTTTCTATTTTGTTATTACTCTATTTTTATTAAGCACTTGTTGCCATAATAATAAATATTGCATATATTTCTCCTTAATCTTAAAATTGAAGCATTCTCGATTATCCGAAAATTCCGAAGATGATGGGCTCCCATTACTTTGGATAATCTTGGTTCTACTGTAATTGAAGGACCTGTAATTACTTCTTCTCTGATTGATTTTTGTTTGAATACTGTTAACACTTTTTATACAAAATGAGAAACGTAGGTTAGCAGATTTTGATGTATATTTCAATTATATTAATTTATTTTTTTGCCCCTCCTCTCCCCACACAGTAAAACTTTCTTCCATTTTAAAATGATCGTTTTAATGACATTTACGATCTACATTTACTGCCTCTTTGATTGATTTTTTTCTTTTTAAGATTGTTTAAATGTGTTATAGAAGATCAGAAACATAAATATACATTTAGCAGATTTTGACATATATTTCAGTTATATAAATATCCCCCTCCCCCTTCAATACCTCCCTTTATAGTGTCCATTTTTCTTCTTTTTTTCAAAAATGTTTTGATCGTTCTAATAACAATTTAGGATCTATATTTACTGCCTCTCTGATTGATTTTTGCTTGAAGATTGTTTAAATGTATTATTCACGATAAGAAACATATGTAGCAGATTTTGATGCATATTTCAGTTAAACAATAAATATGCCCTCCTTCCTCCACCCCCTCTCTTCATAGTGTAAACTTTTCTTCTTTTTTCTAAAATGTTTTGATCGTTTTAATACCAATTTAGGATCTATATTTACTGCCTCTTTGACTGAGTTTTGTTTGAAGGTTGTTTAAATGTTTTATACAAAATGAGCATGTAGGTATATTTAGCAGATTTTGATGTACTATATTTCAATTATATCAAAATTTTCTTTTGCTCCTCCCCTTCCCATAGAGTAAAATTTTCTTCCATTTTATAAAATGATCGGTTTAATGAAATTTAGGATATATGTTTACTGCCTCTTTCATCGATTTTCGTTTGAAGATTGTTTAAATGTATTATAAAGATAAAAAAAATAAGTATATTTAGCAGATTTTGATGTATATTTCAGTTATATAAATATCCCCCCCCCTCCACCACCTGCCTTCATAGTGTAAATTTTTCTTATTTTTTCTAAAATGTTTTGATACTTTTAATACCAATTTAGGATCGATATTTACTGCCTCTTTGATTGATTTTTTAAAAGTTTGTTTAAATGTTTTATACAAAATGAGAAACGTTGGTATATTTAGCAGATTTTGATGTATATTTCTATTATATCAATTTATTTTTTTGCCCCTCCCCTTCCCATACAGTAAAATGTCCTTCAATTTTATAAAATTATCGTTTTAATACTAATTTCAGATCTATATTTACTGCCTCTTTGATTGATTTTTGTTTGAAGATTGTTTAAATGTATTATACAACATAAGAAATGTAAGTATGTTTAGAAAATTTTGACGCATATTTCAGTTATACAATAAATATGCCCTCACACACTTCTCTTCATAGTGTAAATTTTTCTTTTTCTTTTTTTTTTTTAATGTTTTGATCGTCTTAATACAATTTAGGATCTATGTTTACTGCCTCTCTGATTGATTTTTGTTTGAAGATTGTTTAAATGTTTTATGCAAAATGAGAAAAGCAAGTATATTTAGCAGATTTTGATGTATATTTCAATTATATTAATTTACTTTTTTGCCCCTCCCCTCTCCATGTAGTAAAATTTTCTTCCATTGTATAAAAGGATCCTTTTAATGAAATTTAGGTTCTACTGCCTCTTTGATTTTTGTTTGAAGATTGTTTAAATGTAATATACAACATAAGAAACGTAAGTATATTTAGAAAATTTCGATGCATATTTCAGTTATACAATAAATATCCCCTCACACACCACCCTTCATAGTGTACATTTTTCTTCTTCTTCTTCTTTTTTTTCTTTTTTTCTTTTTTTTTTAATGTTTTATCGTTTTAATACAATTTAGGATCTATGTTTACTGCCTCTCTGATTGATTTTTGTTTGAAGATTGTTTAAATGTTTTATGCAAAATGTGAAAAGCAAGTATATTTAGCAGATTTTGATGTATATTTCAATAATATTAATTTACTTTTTTGCCCCTCCCCTCTCCATGCAGTAAAATTTTCTTCCATTGTATAAAAGGATCCTTTTAATGAAATTTAGGATCTATAGCCTCTTTGATTGATTTTTTTAAAAGATTGTTTAAATGTGTTATACAAGATTAGAAACATAGATTCATATTTTGCAGATTTTAATTATATTTCAGTTATATAAATGTCCCCCCCCCCCCCCCTCCATCACCTCCCTTCACAGTGTACATTTTTCTTCTTTTTTTCTAAAATGTTTTGATCGTTTTAATAAAAATTTAGGATCTATATTTACTGCCTCTCTGATTGATTTTTTTTTGAAGATTGTTTAAATGTTTTATACAAAATGAAAAAAGTAAGTATATTTAGCAGATTTTGATGTATATTTCAATTATATTAATTTATTTTTTTGCCCTCTCTTCTTCATGCAGTAAAATTTTCTTCCATTTTATAAAATGATCGTGTTAATGAAATTTAGGATCTACATTTACTGCCTCTTTGATTGATTTTTTTTTTTTGTAAAGATTGTTTAAATGTATTATACAAGATCAAAAACAGAAATATATGTTTAGCAGATTTTGATGTATATTTCATAAATATCCCCCCCCCCACCACCTCCCTTCATAGTGTACATTTTTCTTCTTTTTTCTAAAATGTTTTGATCTTTTTAATAACAATTTAGGATCTATATTTACTGCCTCTCTGATTGAGTTTTGTTTGAAGATTGTTTAAATGTTTTATACAAAATGAGAAAAGTAAGTATATTTAGCAGATTTTGATGTATATTTCAATTATATTAATTTATTTTTTTGCCTTCTCTTCCTCATGCAGTAAAATTTTCTTCCATTTTATAAAATGATCGTGTTAATGAAATTTAGGATCTACATTTACTGCCTCTTTGGTTGATTTTTTTTTTCTTTTGTAAAGATTGTTTAAATGTATTATACAAGATCAAAAACAGAAATATATGTTTAGCAGATTTTGATGTATATTTCATGAATATCCCCCCCCCCCACCTCCTTTCATAGTGTACATTTTTCTTCTTTTTTCTAAAATATTTTGATCTTTTTAATAACAATTTAGGATCTATATTTACTGCCTCTGTGATTGAGTTTTGCTTGAAGATTGTTTAAATGTATTATTCACGATAAGAAACATAAGTATATGTAGCAAATTTTGATGCATATTTCAGTTAAACAATAAATATGCCCTCCTTCCTCCACCCCCTCTCTTCATAGTGTAAACTTTTCTTCTTTTTTCTAAAATGTTTTGATCGTTTTAATACCAATTTAGGATCTATATTTCTGCCTCTTTGACTGAGTTTTGTTTGAAGATTGTTTAAATGTTTTATACAAAATGAGCATGTAGGTATATTTAGCAGATTTTGATGTACTATATTTCAATTATATCAAAATTTTCTTTTGCTCCTCCCCTTCCCATAGAGTAAAATTTTCTTCCATTTTATAAAATGATCGGTTTAATGAAATTTAGGATCTATGTTTACTGCCTCTTTCATCGATTTTCGTTTGAAGATTGTTTAAATGTATTATAAAGATAAAAAACATAAGTATATTTAGCAGATTTTGATGTATATTTCAGTTATATAAATATCCCCCCCCCCCTCCACCACCTGCCTTCATAGTGTAAATTTTTCTTATTTTCTTTAAAATGTTTTGATACTTTTAATACCAATTTAGGATCGATATTTACTGCCTCTTTGATTGATTTTTTTAAAGTTTGTTTAAATGTTTTATACAAAATGAGAAACGTTGGTATATTTAGCAGATTTTGATGTATATTTCTATTATATCAATTAATTTTTTTGCCCCTCCCCTTCCCATACAGTAAAATGTCCTTCAATTTTATAAAATTATCATTTTAATACTAATTTCAGATCTATATTTACTGCCTCTTTGATTGATTTTTGTTTGAAGATTGTTTAAATGTATTATACAACATAAGAAACGTAAGTATGTTTAGAAAATTTTGACGCATATTTCAGTTATACAATAAATATGCCCTCACACACTTCTCTTCATAGTGTAAATTTTTCTTTTTCTTTTTTTTTTAATGTTTTGATCGTCTTAATACAATTTAGGATCTATGTTTACTGCCTCTCTGATTGATTTTTGTTTGAAGATTGTTTAAATGTTTTATGCAAAATGAGAAAAGCAAGTATATTTAGCAGATTTTGATGTATATTTCAATTATATTAATTTACTTTTTTGCCCCTCCCCTCTCCATGTAGTAAAATTTTCTTCCATTGTATAAAAGGATCCTTTTAATGAAATTTAGGTTCTACTGCCTCTTTGATTTTTGTTTGAAGATTGTTTAAATGTATTATACAACATAAGAAACGTAAGTATATTTAGAAAATTTCGATGCATATTTCAGTTATACAATAAATATCCCCTCACACACCACCCTTCATAGTGTACATTTTTCTTCTTCTTCTTCTTTTTTTTTCTTTTTTTCTTTTTTTTTTAATGTTTTTATCGTTTTAATACAATTTAGGATCTATGTTTACTGCCTCTCTGATTGATGTTTGTTTGAAGATTGTTTAAATGTTTTATACAAAATGAAAAAAGTAAGTATATTTAGCAGATTTTGATGTATATTTCAATTATATTAATTTATTTTTTTGCCCTCTCTTCTTCATGCAGTAAAATTTTCTTCCATTTTATAAAATGATCGTGTTAATGAAATTTAGGATCTACATTTACTGCCTCTTTGATTGATTTTTTTTTTTTTGTAAAGATTGTTTAAATGTATTATACAAGATCAAAAACAGAAATATATGTTTAGCAGATTTTGATGTATATTTCATAAATACCCCCCCCCCCCACTACCTCCCTTCATAGTGTACATTTTTCTTCTTTTTTTCTAAAATGTTTTGATCTTTTTAATAACAATTTAGGATCTATATTTACTGCCTCTCTGATTGAGTTTTGTTTGAAGATTGTTTAAATGTTTTATACAAAATGAGAAAAGTAAGTATATTTAGCAGATTTTGATGTATATTTCAATTATATTAATTTATTTTTTTGCCTTCTCTTCCTCATGCAGTAAAATTTTCTTCCATTTTATAAAATGATCGTGTTAATGAAATTTAGGATCTACATTTACTGCCTCTTTGATTGATTTTTTCTTTTTTTTTTTTTTTTTTTTTTTTTCTTTTGTAAAGATTGTTTAAATGTATTATACAAGATAAAAAACAGAAATATATGTTTAGCAGATTTTGATGTATATTTCATGAATATCCCCCCCCCCCCCCCACCACCACAACCTCCCTTCATAGTGTACATTTTTCTTCTTTTTTCTAAAATATTTTGATCTTTTTAATAACAATTTAGGATCTATATTTACTGCCTCTCTGATTGAGTTTTGTTTGAAGATTGTTTAAATGTTTTAGACAAAATGAGAAAAGTAAGTATATTTAGCAGATTTTGATGTATATTTCAATTATATAAAATTACTTTTATTTACCACTCTCTTTTTCCCTTTTCTACGGTAAATTTTTCCCTCTTTTTTTACTAAAATGTTTTTATCGTATTAATACAAGTTATGATCTATATTTACTGCTTCTCTTGTTGATTTTTGTCTAAAAACTGTTTGAATGTGCTAAAGAATATGGGGAACCTATGTTTATTTAGCACATTTTGATGTTATTCTAAAGTGCTTTTATCGTTTTAATGTACATTAGGATGATATATTTACTGCCTCTGTTATTGATTTTTGTTTAAAAATTGCATATGTTAAGGAATATTAAGAAAATTGGTTTTACCTATCACATTTTGATGTATATATGAAATGCTTTTTTTTCAATATGAAGATCTCATAACACAGTCATAATTTTTACATACATTAATGCAGTGTTTCTTAACATTTTTTAAAACCTCACGGTACATTTAAACCCGCAACTTTCGCGGCATACTAAAATTATGATGATGAAAAAAAATATAAAAGGTTTACATCGCTCATTCTCAAGAAAAGTGTCTCTAAAAATTCATTTTGCATATTATTGCACTAATAGATCTGTCTTAAGGTGGCTAGTCACTCAGTTTCGGCATTCTCCTATGTAATGTCAAGTCTATGGACTTTTGATGCATTCGTATATTTAAAATATCTTCTCGGGAAATTCATATTTTAACATCTTTTTTCTGTGTACTCTTCTTAGAGGATGTCTCTTTTTTTTCTTAGTTTTCAAAACATTTCTAAAGTCTAAGCTGAATTTAATATTTTATGTGTTAAAAGCGGGCGAACTGTGAGCAAGATTTTAACACTTCCTATAAAATTAAGTCTATACTTTTGAAATATTTTGAGAACTAAGAAAAAAATAGACATCGTTTAGGAAGTGTACACAAAAAATAGAAGTTAAAAATATTAATTTCCCGAGGAGATATTTTAAATAGACGAATGCAACCAATGCCCATAGACTCTATATTAGTGAGGGGAAATCTTAAGCTGAGTAACCAGCCCCCTTAAGTGCATCTTGGAGCAGGAAAAGTGTCAAAAGTGTAGAAACCCCTAGATTACCCTATATATTACTTTTACATTAAAGAAGAGGAACAAATTCTGTGTAGAAGTAAATTTACCTAATCCTCCCTATCTCTTCTACGTCTTAATTCTTAAGGCTGTTCTCAAATCCAAATTGACAACTTTCGGATGCATTTTAAATTGATTTTTGATTAGAAAAACTTCATATTGGCAGGTGCTTTTATTCCATAACAATATAATCGAACAATTTTTCCACTTTTCGGTAATATAAAATTCTGTAATATATAATTTACAGAGAAAAAACTCCCAAAGGCAGAGGATCTTACAGAAAATATTGGCGAAATTGGCGATGTGTACTGACTTTCCAGACGCGATGTCAGACCGGAAAAGGAACAAATTGCCGTTTCGAGACACCGATCATTTATAACTCAAGATGTAATTCATTATCAAAAAATGAAAATACTTCGATTATGAGTAACTTCAATAATCGCGCTTGCACCTGTAAGTATCTAACTTTTACGTTTAAAAATGAATAAGAAAGCTTAGCGTTAATGAGCACGGAAAATTATTTTTTTTTTTAGACCAGACTTAAGTGTTTCGCTCTTTTATGTACGCTTTTATAGTTGCATACAAAGCTTAGTTTTCTGATTTTATGTTATAATAAAAAACGCCAATCTTCTTTTGTATCTCTTGTGAAAAGTAGTATTTATGAATTGTGTTACGTTTCCTGCCGGTGAGCGATATGGAATTTTTAATTTATTTGCAAACACAATCAAAATGCTTCATCTAAGAAAAAAAGAGAAGGGCAAAATAATTTATTATAATTTGTAAAATAAAGGATATTAAATTTCTTGTATTTCTTAAATATATATACTGTTCTTTAATTTACATTAGCATTTAAATAAATATAAGTGTTTGACTTTTTCTTAGAATATTTCTTCTGTAATATAAAATTTTTGGGTACGCACACTCTTAAGGCTGTTCTCAAATCCAAAAGCACTGTAAAAATATCCGAACAGTATTCCTGTAGGAATCGGAAAAATAGTTGCCCTTATCGTACCGGAAAATTTTCCGACCCAGCTCAGAATAAAATCCGTAAAAAAAAGGGAAACATTCGTTAAAACGGTACTTTACGGATTTTATTCCAATTTTACGGATTTTATTCCGATTTTACTGATTTTATTCCGAGCTGGATCGGAAATTTTCCCGGTACGATAAGGGTAACTATTTTTCCGATTCCTACAGGAAACCTGGTCCTATTTTTTTTTTTTTTTAAACAGTAAGGGCAACTTTCTGACATAGGTTTTAATTTATGTTTGGTCGGAAATGCATGAAACGAGCAAGTGTTGTTGTTCGGAAACTATGTCATCGAGCTGTTTTTTTCCGTCTTTTGTTTTGCAAACGCAATGATCTTTCAGAAAAGAGTGTCAAAGTGGGCGTTTCGAACCGAATTTCCGCGCGAAAGGAGAAAATCCATTCAAGAAAGGGTGAAAAACATGTTTGTCACGTGATCGAACTCGCTTATAACTCAATAGGTAATGGATTGATACAAAAATAGAAAAAACAGTTCGATTCCAAATCGTTTCCATGGTCAGGCTTTCCAAATTTATACCCTTCCGTTAAAAAATGAATTTGTAAATGTGTCAAAACGGTTTGCGCTTGTTGAGCAGAGCAGTTGAGAAATAAATTTTCAATGATAATTTTCAGCTTTTTACATTGTAAACCTTTTCCTTCAGGAGACATAATTTTTTCTGATAGAAATTAATTTATGTGAAGATGCGACATCATATTCATGATTTCCTCGCAATAGAAATCATAGAACGCAAATCATCATAATCATCATAATCATCATCATAATCATCAAAATCATCATAGAGCGCATCATAGATCAACAGAGAAATAACTTTTAAATAATGCAAATGTAGGACACTGAACCTCATTTGAAAGTAAATCGCATAATATGAAATGTTAAGAATGAATAGGCTGTTCTCAACAGCTCTGCTCAACAAGCGCAAAACGTTTTGCTACACTTACATATTCATTTTTTTAAGGGTGTTTTCAAATCCAAAAAGGCAACTTTCTGACATAAGTTTTAATTTATTTTTGCTCGAAAATGCATGAAACTAGCTGGTGTTGTTGTTCAGAAACTGTGTAATTGAGCTGTTTTCCCATTTTTTTTGCAAACGCAATAGATCTTTCAGAAAATAGTGTCAAAATGGGCGTTTTGAACCGAATTTTCGCGCGAAGGAAGAAAGAGCACTCAAGAGCGGGCGAAAAACCTCTTTTTGCGTGATCAAAATCGCTTATAACGCAATAGGTTATTGATTGATAAAAAAAAAATGGAAAAAGCAGTTCAATTCCAAATCGCTTCCATGGCCAGGCTTTTCAATTTTACCTTTCCGTTAAAAAATGAATTTGTAAATGTGTCAAAACGTTTTGCGCTAGTTGAACAGACCAGCCAAAAAAATGGCCATATATATATATATATTTCTTTTTTTTTTTTTTTTTTTTTTGAAAAAAAAAAAAAAAAATGGCCGTGTTTTCCCCCATTCTAACCAGAAAATCAGAGCTCTAACTTTTTACGGCTGCTCTTTCATCTTTACCTAACACTTCATTTATAATGACTGTTTCATAATAATGGAAGCCATCAGTCCATCAGAAGAAAATAACTCGGTGAAAGCGGAAACTCCGATAATCGGGACTCTACTATAGTTCAGTTTTAAGACTTATAACACGCGATTTTATTTTACATAAAGTGACGTCATCCACATCCGCTGAAGAATTCATCATTTGCGATCCAGTGTTAAACAACATCTACAGTAAAGTACGCTTAGGACGTCATTACCGCTGAATAATATACAAATCGAGAAAAAAAAGAGATTTAGTCATTCAAAAAACTCGACAAAAAAATCGGCTATCTAAAGATTCACAGGCCTTCATTTGTTTGTATTATTAACATAGATATTTAAAATCAAATTTAGTTTCTAATGGCTCCATGTTTTATCAGAAATCCTTCATTTATATTTTTTCAAAATAGCACGTATTTTAATTAATTTTTTTTCTTTTCATTTTTTATGGGAAAATGGCAACAAAAAGATATAATTGCTATTTTAGACTTTCTACAGAAATGGAGTTCTTCCGTTGCCAATATTAAGCAAATGTCTCTAAAAACTACAAAAAAAAATTAATATTTCAAAAATAAATGGAGATGCAGTTTTTAAACAAATTGCATTTAAAAAAAAACTTTTTTTTTCCCAATACGATGGCATAAAAATTGAAAATGTGCGATGCTTAGAAGTTAAAAAAATTGCTGTAGAGTATTTAATCGTACTGCTTTGTTTTACGGCTGGCTTCTGTAAGGTAACATTAGTTTTTGGAGACTACACAAAATAAGCATACCGTACCGGGGGCTAATACAAAATTTGTAAATAAAGGTATAGTTTTCAAACATTTTCATTTGAAAGTGCATTTTTTTCTATTCGGCGGTGTAAATTTGAAATTTGTGCAATGTTGTACCATGGGCTTGCTTAGTTGTGCCATGGGCTTGCTTATAATTTAACCCTTTAGTGCGCAGCTTTGCATATATGCAAACAACAGTGTTTAAATATTAGATCTTTTTTATTGGTATATACCTAATTCACACCAGAAAAATAAAATAGCAATATTTGCTTTAATTAATAAGAGACATTCCGTATTTAAATAAAGCGAAATTATCCATTGAAATTTTCTGGTGTTAAGTCAGATTCTCTGAACTACGTAATTTCTAGAATGTATTCCATCATGGGAATTAAAGGGTTAAATGTTAAGTTTATAAAGTAAATAATTATATAAAATAAGGTATTTGGAGACATACTTATTAAAATATTTACTAATTTTCGATATTTTAGCGTAAAACAGCCACACGACAGTAGTTTTTACTTGTATTGCAGATGCAACAGAAGAAATGTTTCACATATTACATGAAAAATGTATCTCTGATTTTTTTCATTATTTTTCCTGTGTAATAAACCTTTCAGAGAATCATATATAACTTTTTCGAAACAAATTAAAAAATTGCGCATTTAAGAGTTAAGATAGATTTTATGACATTGTTTATACGTTTCTAAGAGAACGACGCACATTGGTTGCAAACAAATAGTCGAGCATTTTAGTACTAGGTCACTAAACGAGTGTTTCCTTAAACATGTTCAAAAATATCAAAAACTCAAACCACTGAGCTCCATTAGTACGGAGTACGGAGAGATAACTCACCGGTCCATTTTCTATCGCAACCGCATCACACTTTCAATGCACGCAAGTACAGTATAGGATATGTTATCCAGAATGATTGGACTTGAGATATTCCTGATAAGGGGTTTTTCCGTAATTCAGAACACTTTATTATAAGTATTAAGAATAGTACAAAATAATGGTATGAAATGTATAAAATATGAATAACATGTAAATACATAATTACAAATTTGTTAATTTAATAACTTATTTACACACAATAAAAAACATTCTAAATTACAATAATATATATATATATATATATATATATATACACATTAACATATAAGACTTGAGAGCAGATGCCTTTGATTTTGGATTCTTTAGATCATTTTTATTAAGATTGGTTGCTTATAGTGCGTCTCTTGCACTACAGAGGTGTGAAAATTATTAGAATAATTGTGAAATTTACAGTAAAATCTTGTTATATTAAAGAAATAATACATAATATTGATATATTTAATATTTAGTGTACACCCCCTTGTTTTTTCTTAAAAATTCGATACGTCTTGGCATACTTAGTATGAGTTTTTGGCAATTAATTTGTATTTCATTATGCCAAATTTGGAAATCTTTCTATCAGACCATTCTCGTTTGTGATATTTCATTTCTTTAATTTTTTTCTTTACAATGGCCCAGAGATTCCCTATGGGGTTAATATCTGTGCTGTTTCCAGGCCATGGAAGTGTTTTTGTATTTTTTTTTCACTCAAAAATTTGGTCACAGATGAAGATTTATGGCACGGAGCTCCATCATGCAGGAATATGAAGTCTCCATTTGGAAACCAGTCTTTTAATTGTGGATAACGAAATAAAAATTAATTGCCAAAAACTCATACAAAGTATGCCAAGACGTATCGAGTCTTTAATAAAATAATAAGAGGATGCACACTAAATATTAAATGCATCAATATTTTTAAAATAATGTATTATTTCTTTAATATAACAAGATTTTATTGTAAATTTCACAATTATTCTAATAATTTTCACACCTCTGTAATTTCTAAGGTATCCTGCATACTGATATGATTTGCTGTTCATGGAAGTAGCTTCTTTGTTGCATTCCACAAATCAGTTGTTTAGCTGAAAAATATCAGTAGCTCATCTGACATTTTTTTACCCACCTTATTCTGCTGGTCATCATCATTAACTTTATTAGACATATCATTTGTAATTATGTCACTAATCTCACTGCCAGTCATCTGATGACTTACAGGAGTATCATCGTCAGCAATGAGACAACCTTCCATTGACTCTTGATCCAAAAATGGAACTTTTGGACATGAAAATTTTTTAGATTAGTTCCAGCAGATCTGTAATAATGTCCTTCTCCTTTTAAATTTTTGCCCCACCAGTGGCCGAGAGGTTCTGCTCTCGAAACTGGTAGACGGGAGGTGCTGGGTTCGATCCCAATCGCGCCCGTCGGCCTAATCGTTCGGAGTTTTCATGGTTTTCTTCGAACCTTGGTTCTCCAAGCGTTAATACGGGTTAAGTTCCCTTAGAAAGACCTCCACGGAAGGAACCCACCCCCTTAGGGCCTATATCCCACGTGCTGATAATTGGCCGACATCAAATACAACAACCTTTTAAATTTTAAAGTCTTCAACTTCATGCTCATTCACACCGTAAAAAAATATTGCAGATGACCACAAATTGTATCACTCATGGATGAGTGTATATCTGTCTGCTGTATCCTATGCTTGAGGTAAAATAAATCTTTAGTTTTTACGTTTTTGAAAAGAATCAAATTATTTTTTATTAGTTATCATTTTGCAGTCTGGTTTTCAGAACATTCTGAATACGGGGTTTCCGAATAACGGGTCCCATACTGTAATAAATCCTGCACTTTTCTTAATATTAGAAGCATTTTTTAAAACTTTTATGGATATACATTTTATCAATTTTGGTTATTTCAACACTTTTTTTTATATTTTTATGAGCAATAAACAAATTTTTCGGTTTTTATTTTGTTCAGCTTATATAAGATTTCTTTTTTAACTAATACCAAATTAAAAATTTGGATGAATTTTATTGAAATCTGTAGTTTTTCAATAAAAATATATGTCAGTGAAAACTGTAGAAATTGCCACATATTTTTGAAAAATAACACATAATTTGTAAGTATCCACCCAAAATATTCTATAGGAGGAAATCTTCGTTTTTCCAAAAATTTTTCTAGGAAAATTTTTGGCATTATATTCGTTGGCGGACCGCTGAATTCAATGTATCAGGATAGGGAGTTAGCCTCCTGTATTATTGTGGAGCTCAGTAGATCAAACCCGGCCTTCTCGGGCTACAGAACTCATACTGCGTGTTGTGCAAAACATAGGTGAAAATAATTTTTAATTGAAAACTGTAACAGATTTTTTGTACTTAAGGGTGTATTCCGATACAAACTGCTTATTTCCTGATTCATTTTTAAATTAATTTTTGCTCTCAAACACATCAAACTGGTAAATTCTCTTATTTAGAAACTGCTTAATGTGCTGTGCTTTTCGATTTTTCGATAAATGCAGAAAATATTGTAAAAAATGCTATCAAAGTTGGTGTTTTAAACCGAATTTTCCAAAGCGGGAGATCTGGGAATGAAAAAAAATGGTCATACTGAGAAAATAATTGTTTAAAACTCAAATTCTAATTAATTGAGCGAAAAATGAAATCACACGGCCTTTTATACAGCTCTTCAAAAATCACCTCAGCAAGTTTCATGTTTTTACTTTTAAAAATGAGTCTGAAAATGTCTCAGAAAATTTCGAGTTGTTGAGGGTGGAAAAATATTTTTTCGAATACACCCTTAATATATTTTTTTAGGTTTTTCACAAACACCACAAAAAAAATATTCATGCGAAAAATTTTAATTATGTGTTCATTATAATGTTTCGAAATTTTGGTATTAGCCTAAAGCCAGTGTTCATCAGTCCAAAAAATCTCTGAACATTTCGCTACTTACAACAGTCGTTTTGATTCTGATTATGTCTGTGTTTAACCACCTAGTTTGTTACATAGATATTAACTTTTTTCTATTTTTTTTTCTTTTGATAAAGTGCTAATTTTGTTATAGAATATTTCCCAGAAACAAATTCTAAGCTAAGCACAAATGAATTAATGAAATGAATAAAATAAAAACATGCTTGAAATTTACTAAAAAATCATTAAAATCTGAAAATTGAAATACAGTTTTCAAACAAATTGCATTCGAGAGTATGTTTACCTATTCGACATTTTAGAAATTGAAATTTTGCTATGTTTAAAAGTTAAGAAAAACTCACCTAAAGCGAATTTATTGAAAATTTTATAGTCACAAGTCAGTATGATGTCAGCATTAATCGTGGACATGTTTTTGCTTTATAATATACATTTTAGATAATTTCATAGAAAAGTAAAGTAATATAATGGAAATACTTCAAAGACTTTTTTATATTTATAGAATATAGAATAACTGATAAAGTATGTGGAAATTTCAATGATTATTTATTCAATTGATATTTAAAAATTCATTAAGTTTGCAATGGAATAAAAATAATGGATAGTGATTCATTGTTCCTCGTGAGATTGTATTGCATATTATGTTACACAATATTTATTAACAGAATTTACACTAAATTTAAAATACAGATATACAATTATAGAAGCATTATCATAGTTTTCGAAAACGGTATAGTAATGCAATTAGAGTTTATTTGTTATACAAAATAGAATAAAACAAAATGAGTACATAAATAATATGAATAAAATATTTTGAGTACCATTGTGTGTTTTAAAATATATTCACTGTTAGTTCATGACGTCGTGAAAATAATTTCTTTCAAAAATATACAATTATGTTTCAATAGCTTATGTGATTTGTTTTCATCTATGCAATAAATAGAATCAATTATTTACTTTTACATTAAACAACTAAAATAGTGCAACAGTTATTTTTTAATTTAGATGAATTGTTATTTTTTAAAAAAGCAACCTAGACACCTACAACAACAAACAAACAAAAAGAAAATTAAGTTAAAAATAAATACAAATAATTTAAAATACAATAACAAAAAAGAATATTATGCTAACATTTTTTAAAGCAAAAGCTGACTTCAGGTGTAGTGCAGGAAAATATTAATATACATATTAGGAAAATACTTGCTATTATCAGAGCATTTTAATTTTTTTCTCACGATATTTTCCGGTACTCTAATACATTTATTTTTACGCATAAATGCATTAAATTTAATGCTGCTGCTATTGAAGTGATATAATAACGTTTCAATTTTTGTTAAATGTTCGATAGTGATTTTCCTCGGACGGTCGTGTCTCAATAATTGGCTTCAAACATTTCAATTTTTGAGAAAATTTCAATTATTTGGTAATGGTGAAGAAACTTTTATGCTAAACAATTTCCTATCTGCAAAATTTTATATATGTGGGAATAAAAATATTTTTGTAACAAAAAAAAAAAAAAAAAAAAAAAAAAAAAAACTGTCTACTGTGGGGACAGTGGAGCGCGTAACAGTAATGTCGAAAAGCATCACAACAGATTTAGCGGCTCTCCTTGGAACTTCATCGGCAATGTTGCTTTCCGGTAAGTTGACGCTTGGTGCGGTAAAGCCTCTTTACTGATCTAGTACGTTTGCCCGCATTACCTAACTCCTTATCTCATTAAGTTAAGTTAATATAAAAATGATTTGAAATTTAAAAAAATATATTAGATTGTGTTCAATACTTCACAGATAGAAATAAAAATATGCACATTGTAAATTTTGTTATTTTTAAATATTTTCGAAGTTAATAAAAACAAGTTGGAAATTGCCTGTCAAACGTGGAAAATGTGGTGCGTTCGTACTATAAATAGTTTTATAATTTTTTTTTTTTTGCTCCGCATATTGTACTGAATGTATATTTTAGTACACTTCATAAGTGCATATCTATTTCATTCCGTTCGAAAGGCTGTAACATCATTAAAATGCACTTGAAATAATTTTTTCCCATTGGCCGTAATGCAATGGAAAACTTTTGACTGTCCCTGTAATTGAAATATACATTCGATTTTCATAAAATTTGAAAAGACTCGACAAAATTTTGCAACAATTATATATTTAAGTTTTTAGACCATTCGGTTGGGTAGTTTTTGCTCTGTTATATGCGGACGGACAGACAGACAGGTGGACCGAACGACGACTATAGGTACTACGTATTCATATAATTACGAACGCACCTAAAAAAGACGGCTTGATGTAGCAATAATTTTCAAACTTTTTATTTATTTACTTATTTTTTAATAATTTTTGCAATATAGAATCAACTATTGATTTTGATATAAAAATGACTAAAATAATATGATAATATCACTTTTTTTATTAACAATTTATTAAATGATCAACGAAAGGAAAATTTACTTAAACCATGATAAAAATATACTATTGTGCAATTTATGTGAAATTTTATAAAATAATAAATAAAGAAAGAAATCTCGAATCTTACACAGATAGAAAAAAAAATGTTTATATTAAATCTTAAAATCAACTAAAATTTCCAATGTGTTATTTTCTACAATAATTTAATAAAGTATCCCGTATCTGACAAGATATAACGAATTTGAAGTGATTCCTTCATAGGAGTTGAATAAAAAGCAAATATGTTATCAATAAATATTATTATTTTTATTTATTTATTTATTTTTTTTTTTTTTTGAGAACGCAAAACATTGCATGCGAATAGTCTTCGCTTTAAATTTTTAAAACGAAATTTGTTAAAACAACTATTTATTTTAATGTCAGTAAAGAGAAATAATTAGACAATGTTAATATATGTTATCAATAAATATTATAATATATATATATATGTATATATATTATTTTATTTTTTTTTATTTTTTATTTATTTATTTATTTATTTATTTATTTATTTTTTTTTTTTTGAGAACGCAAAACATTACGTGCGAATAGTCTTCGCTTTAAATTTTAAACGAAATTTGTTAAAAAAACTATTTATTTTAATGTCAGTAAAGAGAAATAATTGGACAATGAAGGTTAATCAGTTTGAAAAATCATTAAATTAACAGCAATAACAAAAAACTGTATAAATTGTATTAAAAATGCAACTTAAGTTTATATTTTTGCACAAAAAGTAAATTTCAGTATTATGAGATGAAAATAAAATATTTATAATCATTCACCATGTAATAAATAATTTCTATTACAATATATTAATAATATTTTAACAGACGTAGTGAAAAATAATCTAAATTAAAAATTGAAATAGTTTTAAAATTCGTTAAATTAGCATTGGTATAAAACTCTTTTTAAGCATAATAAATATATACTACTGTGCGATGAATTATTCATGTGAATCAGTGATTCCTTAAAAAAGCATACAAGCTTAAAAAACACTTAAACACCATACAAGCATGAAAAGAAACAAACATAATAAATGTTAAGATTAATTAAAATGTCGTTGCTGACAGGAAATTAGTAAAAGAGCCATATTTGACATCATATAACAGATATGAAGGGATCCTTTCATTTGAATATACACTGTAAAAAAAAATCTGTGAAGTTACTAAGGTTTTTCTAGGAAACTTGGATTCCTAGAACTTTTCATGTAACGGCAACAACAAAATTTCATGTAACAGACACACTTTTGCGCCGAAAATCAAAAAATATGTAAGGTTACTAAGAATTTTTTTGGAAACTGGGATTCCGAGAACTTTTCATGTAACTGCAGCCAGGGTTACAAATAAAAGTTTAGTAAGATTACTGAAATTTTAGCAGATTCATTTGTAAAGTTACAGATTTTTGTAGCTTTACAAAAACTAGTTTTGTAGATTTGCAGCTTTTTTCGTACCGTTACAGGTGAAAGTTTAGTAAGCATGTAACTTTACATCTGTAGAACTACAGATTTTTTTTTACAGTGTAATTAAAAAAATGTCGATTATTATACCTTGTTATTTCTTCAAAGAAATAACACATAATGTGTGAATCTTTATTATTATTATTATTATTATTATTATTATTATTATTTGCTTTACTTTAAGAAGAAACATGTTAAAACAATCACTTATTTTCATATCGGAAAACCATAAGAATCTAAGAATAATTTTATTCACCCGGTTTAGAACGCGTTAAATTAATTTTTTTCAATTCTTTATGTTAAATGTCGAGTATGCAAACAACGGAGTGCGTACACTGTAAAAAAAATCTGTAAAGTTACTAAAGTTTTTCTAGGAAACTGGGATTCCTAGAACTTTTTATGTAACGGCAACAAGAAAAATTCCAGTAACAGCGTCTGTTACAGGAATTTTTCTTGTTGCCGTTACATAAAAAGTTCTAGGAATCCCAGTTTCCTAGAAAAACTTTAGTAAATTTACAGATTTTTTTTTACAGTGTAACAGAATAAGCGAAAAGTACCGCAGAACATTCAGCGGTTCTCCCTGGAACTTCACCGGCAATGTAGCTTTCCAGTACGTTGACGCTTGGTACGGTAAAGCTTCTTTACTCATCTAGTACGTTTGCCTGAATTATCAAACTACTTATCTCATTAAGTTAATCTGATATAACAATGATTTGAAATTAAAAAAGAGATATATTATATTGTAGTAAATTCATCACAGATATAAATAAAAATATATGCATTGTAAATTTTGTTGTTTTTGAATATTTTTGGCATATTAAAGAAGCATTTTCGAAATTAGTAAAAAAAGACTTTCTGATTCAGCAATACTTTTGAAACCTTTTATTTAATTATTTATTTTTAAACAATTTCTGCCATACAGAATCAACTAATGACTTCGATATGAAAACTGTCTGAAATGATTTGATAATAACACTTTATTAAAAATTTACTAAATGAGCAACGAAAGGAAAATTTATTTAAACCATGATAAAAGTGTACTCTTGTGCAATTCATGCGAAATATCATTAAAAAAAAATTATTGAATCTTACACAGATAGAAAAAACTTATATAACAAATCTTTAAATAAACTAAAATTTCCATTGTGTTATTTTCTGCAAGAATTTAATAAAGTAGCCCGTATCTGAAAAATATACTACTGTGCGATATGATGAATTAGTCATATGATGATTATGACGAATTATTCATGTGAATCAATGATTCCTTAAAAATCACACTAGTTAAAAAAAAATAAAATAAACACAATACAGGCATGTGAAAAAAACTACAATAAATATTAAGATTAATTAAAATAGACTGACAAGAAATTAGTAAAAAAGCCATATCTGACAACATATAACATATATTAAGCTATCCCTTTACTTGAATACAATATATATATACTGTCGACAATTATACCACGATAAATAATTTCTTCAAAGAAATAACACATAATGTAAGTTTTTTTCTTATTACTTTAAGCTACTTTCTTATTAATAAAAGAATTACTTATTTTCATATCGGAAAATCATATTAATCTAATAATAATTTGATTCATCTGTTTGAAAATATATCAAATTAAAATAAAAGTGATTCATATGATATTAAAAATGTATTTTTGTGTATACATTTTTATAAAAGAGTTTACTTTGAATGCTTATATAATATCAAAAATCTCTAAAATATTACGACATTAATGGTTCATTACTGAAAATTCTTTAAATTAGAACAATTATTTGAAGAATAATAAAAATATAATACTGTGCGACAGTTCATAAGTTAGCGATTAAATAAAAATTATTTAAAATATGATAATCTAACAATATAATACTAATCTTATTAACTCATTAGAAAACGCATTAAATTAATATTAAAATAAACATGATTAATTATATTCAAAATGCGTTTTTTATAATAAAGTTTTACAAGAAATCTCATTTTGAATATTATTGCATGCATGAAAAACTTTTTACATTGGCAGTCAATAATTTATATAATATCAAAAATCTGTAAAATAATATGACAGGAAATCTTCTTTATTAAAAATTCATTAAATTAATAATGAAAGAACAATTATTTCAAAGCTAATAAGTAAAAACAAAATGTCACGCGGTGATTCATAAATTAGATTGAAATAAAATTGTTTAAAATACAATAAAAATATATTACCGTGGCTATGAATTCATGCGAAACACAGATTCTTTAAAATATATACTCAAACATTGCACAATCATAGAAAAATGTATATAACAATTTTTAAAATTAATTAAAATCTTCAATAAGTTATTTTCTATAGCAAATTAGTAAAGAAACCCGTATGTGACAACATATCAACAAATCTGAAGCGATTCCTGCATCTGGATACAAACAAGCATGGAAATTAATCACGTGACTAAGAGTAATAAAACGCGTTGAAAGGAAATTATCACTATTGTCATTTGTCAATTGTCGATCATGATCGGTAATTTGGAGATTGAGTGGGAGAAGACCCTAACCGGAAGCAACCAATGAGCTTACAGATAGTGCCAAACATTGTTATGACGTATTTATGATAACACGTCATTGCTATTTGAAGTAACCGGCTGATCGACAATGCAAGGCTAACATTCTGAAATTTACTTAGCGCTTTGTATAAGCGAAATTAAAATTTTATCAATTTTAGTGAAGATTTCGTTGTTTACATAAATTTGTAAAACAAACAAACAACAACAACAACCAAAAAAACCGTTATAGGACGAAAATTAAAGCATTGTTCATGTTTAACATCTTAAAATATTTAAGACTATTGCTCAAAACAAAATAAGTTATTAATGATTTCGAAATTATATAAATATACATAATTTTTTTCAAAATTCAAAATGTGAACTAATTTTAAAAATTCCATTATTTTTTTCTTTTCAACTACATTATTTTGGATTTTAAAGATTAAACTACAAAATAACAGTGACTAAACATATTATTTTATTTTAACAATTTTTAATGATAAATTTGCGCACGCACAAGATGTTATACTTTAGGAATCTTTACAGATTGTTCTAATATATTTTTTTGGTACTAGTTTTATTTAATTTTTCTGTGTTACACACGTATTTCATCAAAATTATTTCAAAACTTTTAAAAAATAATTTTTTATGGTTTAAAAAGTTTTCTCTATAATTTCTGTTTTCATTTCCTTCCTTTTGGTTTCATTTAAATAGTATAAGATTTGCATGTCTTTATATTAGATAAATTTTACTTTGTACGAATAGAATAACAAGAGGATCTAGCTCGGGTTTCAAGGTTTACAGAACATAGATGGAAATCATTTATTTTATTGCAAATTCTAATACAAGTTTTATATTTGTTATATTTCTTTTAGATTGTTCATTAACAACACCAAAAGGCATTTTTATATGAAAAACATATATTATGTACTAAAATTAAGTTTTAAAATTTATTAAAAGAGGTAAAATGTTTAACTGCATAATAGATTTTATACATGCAACAGTAGCTCAGCCTTGCTTTTCCTAGCACGCTGTGCCTTGCCCTATTTTGCACTGAAGAAGAATCTCGCTAGTAGATTCGATACAGCTGTTTTCCGCTTTTCATGTATTATTTGTGCATTTTTAAACGTTGGTTTTCTGCTTTTTAATATTATTGCACAAAGGCTTTATTTGCTATTTTTAAGTAGCAATATAATTTTACTTTTAGGGATATTGTTAATTCCATTAACCCTTCAAGACTTGATCTGCGCAATTTTGTAGGTAATCTCAAGGAAAAAGAAAAAAACATGCAATTTCCTCTTTTTGTGTGATTTAAAGCCGCGCCTGCACTCACACAATTTTGTGTATCCTCCCTTGATGTAACATGACATCGGAAATTTAAAAAAAATGTTTTCAATCAAATATGATCCTGTTAATTAGGGGAAAACACCAAAACTTTTAATTTCTATCAAAATTATTCAGGTCTTAAAGGGTTAATTTAATATGTTTGTCTGTTGAGCATGTATATTGAACATGAAAATATTTACTTGAAAATTGATATCTTTCGAAAAAACTGATATTCTGGGTTGAGAAAAACTGATTAATATGCCGTAAAAACTACTGGGAAGCATTTTCGAAAATTACGCACAGCAAAAGAAACTTTTGTTCCAGAAATTTTACTACTCGCACAGAAATCTACTTGTTTTTGAAGTTTTTGGAGATAAATGAACGTTTTTCGAAATCGTGCGTAACTCGGAAGAGATTGTATTCTATTTCCGTAAACCTTATTGCTATTGAAAAACATTTCTCACTTTTTAAAGCTTAGAAATCTTTGTGTGTTATCTCAAATTGCAGATAAGATTAAGAGATTGAGTATATGTTAATCTTATTTTAGCCAAAATTGTCAGTCAGAACATTCTTATTCTAGGGCAACAGTGTGTTATAAACATGCACAATGAAAGAAACCTCGGTTATACTTAGATGAAGAAACTGTTATGTATTTCAAATTTTACTTCAGTTCAGAAAATATTAACAGAGAGTAAATAAGGGGTAAACAAAATAAAGTCTAAGTTGAGTTTTAAAAATTATTTCGTGATTTTTTTTTTTTTTTTTTTTTAAACAGACTATTTTTATTAACCAATACTTGCATGCTGTTAAGTTTGTCTTGAATTCCAAAATTACTACTGTCTGACACAATTCTGAATTCATTTGGGTTTCATAAACACACAAAATGTTCAGGTGTGAATATTCAGAAACTATGTAGTGGAACATTTTTTTCCATTTTTTGGTAAAGATTGGAGACCTTTCAGAAAATGCTGTCAGAAAATCGAATAACGTTTCTCTCTTTTTCTATAAAGACAAAATATATTTCAGAAAACGTTCTAAAGTTAGCATTTTGAGTCAATTTTTAAGATATGACAATTCGGGGAATCCTGCTAGCGCAAAGCTGTTATAAACTGAGTCCATGAATCAATTAAAATAGTAAAACTTTGTAAAAAATCACCATAAAATAAAAACAATACATAGGACGCGTTTCCAGCTAAAAATATAACAAAGCTAATAATATAACTGTTATATTTTTAGCTCGAAACGCGTCCTATGTATTGTTTTTATTTTATGGTGATTTTTTATAAAGTTTTATTATTTTAATTGCTTCATATCGCCAGTTTTCGGTGCTCTTTCGTTGAGTCCATGAATGTCTCAAAAAATTTCGCGCTATTGAGTGGAAAAAAAAATTTTTCTTTGTTAATCACCTGAGTTTTTACAAAATATAGCTAAATGGTTTAGCTAGACTTTGAAGAGAGAGAGTTCGAAAAAAAGATAAAATCAGTTTAATTTGCACACCGTCGTCAGAATACAAAGACTTATGAAATATCTTGAAAATAACATATTTTGGCACAGTTGTAGTAAATAATAATTAAATTTTGTAAAATTAAAATCGTTTTTATCTATATATGCTTTAAAACTACACATATAAAAATGCACGTTTACTTTTTTAAATGACATCATTTCCAACCTCGAGATTTTTTATTGTGCACAGCTTGGTTTGTACACGTAAATTACCCCTATAGTATAGGGCTTCAATCTCGGTGCAGGCGAAAATAATTCTTTTAACAGTCACATTAGGTTTTTTTTTTTTCTTTTTTTTACTGAATGAAATTGCCAACATTCTTATAAACATTTTGTTTTGACTGACTTCCGCTTCCACTCTTTTTTCTACTCCAAGGTTAATACTTTTTTTCTTCTTCGTGCAAAAATATACACGATAATTGTACAATTTGAAATTACTCATGACATAATTAATATAACATGTTACTTTGTACGCACATATTTTAATTAGGTTTAAGAAATATTAATTTGATAGAAAAAAATTGTTTTAAATTTAAATGGTTTTAAAATGGTTATCTGAGTCAATCAATATTCACTGATATTTCTTTTGTGTTACTGAGAGTTTTGCATATGGCCTTTTAGTGCATGATTTGAACTTTCTTTTAATTACAGGATTATGATTTCACAATTTTATTAGGTTTGGCATGAGTTGTCTTGAGTTTTTTTTTTTTTTTTTTTCGTTACTGGTAAGTTACCCGATATCCAAACCCCAAGAATGATTCTAAATAGCGAAGAATCTTTAAAGCGGTTATAAAAAAAAAAAAAAAAATTCTCCTGCTGAACAATGAGGTTTGAAATGTTTGTGGACTCATTTTTAAACGTAAAAGCATGACACTCGTAGAAATAGTTATTTAAGTGATTTTTAACAGACATTTTTTTTTTCCTTTTTCGGCAAAGGAATTAAATCTTGAGTTATAAGCAATGTTTGTCTTAAGACGGCAATTTTTTCCACTTTTCAGAGCTGTCGTGTCCGGGAATTCGTTCAAAACACCAACTTTGACAGCATTTTCTGAAAAAAATTATGACTTAAGAAAAAAAAATGGAAAAAACTGTTCAATTAAATAGTTTATGAATTAATGCAACTGGTAATTTCATAAATTTATTAGGTTTGACATGAGTTGTCTTGAGTTTCTTTCTTTTTTTTTTCTTTTTTTTTTTTTTTTGGGGGGGGGGGTTATTTTCTTTCGTTACTGAAACGTTACCTGATATCCGAACCCCAAGAATGATTCTAAATAGCGAAGAATCTTTAAAGCGGTTATAAAAAAAATTTTTTTTTTTCTCCTGCTGAACAATGAGGTTTGAAACGTTTGCGGACTCATTTTTAAACGTAAAAGCATGTCACTCGTAGAAATAGTTATTTAAGTGATTTTTAATAGACATTTGTTTTTTCATTTTTTGGTAAAGCAATTAAATCTTGAGTTATAAGCAATTGTTGTTTTAAGACGGCAATTCTTTCTATTTTCAGAGCTGTCGTATTCGGGAATTCGTTCAAAACACCAACTTGGACAGCATTTTCTGAAAAACCTTATGACTTAAGAAAAAAAAGGAAAAAAACTGTTCGATTAAATACTTTATGAATTAGAGCAACTGGTAATTTCATGCGTTTGCGAACAAAATTCGGAAATGTGTCAGAAAGTAGCCTGTTTGGATACGTCAACAGCCTTAACGCACGATTTACCATACAATTCAGAAGCATTGCTACAATTGTGGCAACGCTGAAAACAGAGGAAGTCTACTTTGGAAAAGCATTGCACCTGTGATGAATTATGCCAGAAAAATAGGTAAAATCATAAATAGAAAATAGCTAAAATAATTGTTACCCACAAAAGACAACTCATGTAAAAGCTTACACATGTGTGAAATCACAATCCTAAAATAAAAGAAGGAATAAAATCCTGCACATAAAATCCACATACAAAATTTCATTAACATGAAATGAAATGTCAATAAATATTAATTTATTTTTAAATTCATTCTTTTGTTTTATAGCTTTAGTTTTCAGCACTTGAAAAAAAAATTATCTGAATAAAATTAATGTTTCTTAGGCTTAAATAATAAAAAAAAAAAAATGTGTGCAGAAAATAACATAATGCATTTATTATATCAAGTTGCACTGTTATCGTAACTGACCACATAATTTGACAACCTACTGTGTATTTGACAAACAAGAAACTATCAAAAATTAAACGGCATGAAAAAGAAAACACAAAACTATCTACAAGAAATGAATTAGCTAAACAAAACAGATCAGATTACATTATTATACATAAAATGAATCAGAAATACCAGAAATAAAAAAAGTTCTAATATTTTAATGAGATTTTAAGAAACTTGTTCCGTAACGGAATGAATACAAAAAAGAGTTTAAAAATTTCTTTTCACTGTTTTACTTTTGTTATTTTTTTCTCACTATGAAAGCTTAAACTCCATAACAATTTATTTCTTGATATTTCTAAATGATTATTAAATTAATGTTAGCAAGTAAATGTATGTCATTTTTTGTCCTTACTGTATTGATTTACAGCTTTTAACAATAAATATACTTTAAATTGTATTCATAAATCACAATTACAATATGAAATTCTAAATTTCGAAAATTTTTGCTATTAAACACAAAACAGTTTATTGGTAGAAATGAAGAACGTGTTGTTGAAAATTACAGAATTACACTAAAAAAATATATAAACATAATATTTAATCATTTTAAAACTATTTTTTTAACAAATGTTGAAGAAATGTTGAAGAAATGTAAATGAGCGTATGGAGAAACATTCTGTAGCGGCAAGTTATATAATATTCTTCCTATTTCTTCCAATCCTGTAAAAAGAAATTAAACATTTTAGAAGCAAAATGCGAAAGTATATACTGTACAATATAATTTCATAAATCAAGGTTATCATGAAAATGAAATTTAATAGACTATGCAATAATTTTTAAATGAAAAAACATGTTAAAGATGAAACCCCCAGTTATTGACACTTAACCGGTAACTGATACTTCAGCAAAAATATAACTCATATAAGCACTTTCTTGTAAAATTCTGCAAAGTAATGTCATCTACTAGCAAGGGGCTGTAGATATATAACGTTATCAACTTTTTGGAAATTTTGGACCACTTTCCCCCTTTACTATATCATACGTTATCATCTCTCGAACACCTTCCCCTCGTAATGATATCGTTATCAATGTCTATTGATTTTTGGAATTTAATTTGTTTTTGGAATGATATACGAAAATGGTTATATTTATTTTTGCGAATACTTTGTTGATTCAAATGAAGAAAGGTCAATAAAATATCTCTTTATATATAAAATAGCTTTATATCGAATAGTACTTAAAAGAAATATTTACTATTTAAAAGTATTTTATAATAGCTTTTTGTTAAATAATGCATTCAACAATAATAATGTCTTCTTGCAATTTCCCCACACGTTGTGTGTGTGTGTGGAAGGGGGGGGGGGAAGGGCAGATAGAACTTCTTATCAACAAAATAGATGGACAACAATCTTTCTCTTTCTCTTTATTTATACACACCACACAGTAAACACAAGTGTTATTTCAAATATACTTCACATATGGTTTCTCGAACAGCGGATTATATATGCATACACATAGAAGAAGGATAGGATTGCCAAGCGTTGGGGTATTCCATATTTTGGAATTAAATAATTTTATAATTATTTGATGATTTTAATAATAACTTTGTATTTTCTTAAAAACAGATAACAAGCTAAAAAAAGATAACATACTATTTTGATGTAAAGACGAAGTTACAAATAAAAAAAGAAAATTTTTGTTGGATCAAAAATAATAACGATATCAAAATACAAACACCCCTCCCCTTAGAGATATCTCAGGATACCATGTGTCAGATCCCTTCCCCCCTAAAATGATAACGTTATATATGCACAGCCCCCAACTGAGATATTTTTTTTTGAGTCAATTTATTCACCATTAGTAGGCCAAGAAGATATTCAAAACGATGAAGGAACTCTTGAGAACACAAAAAGTGCGATTTTGAGGCAACCATCTTCTTAAACTAAGGTAGTTTTTTTTTGTATTTATTTAACTGTAATGCAATCGCCCTAAACTTTTTCTTAAAGTTATACGTGTAAAATAGTTAAAAGATGGCTACGATGCATTAGGGCCATGATTTATAGTTTAGAGTAATTTAATTTAGCTTAATAGGGAGATGCCAGTTATTGTTTCCAAGAAGTTCATTTCACCAGTCTCCGACAGAGGTGTCAATTACTGGTTATATCGGGTGGTCTATCTGTTGTTTCTTTTTTTATTATAAAAGAAACGCATTTTTTATGAGTGAAAATCGAAATTCTTTATTGAACATGGAAGGTGGGTCTATGCCATTTATGTACGAAATACAATATCGCACATGTGGCCACCGCGGTTCTGTTTACATGCCATCATCCGAACATAAAAAATTTCGATGACTTTTCCCAGAATGAGCGGATCCATGCCCAAAATTTCAGCCCGGATGTTACGTTTGAGGTCTTGGATTGTGCGGAGGGCATTGGCGTACACTTTACTTTTCAGAAACCCCCAAAGAAAATAATCCACTGGTGTTAAATCGCACGATCTTGGCGGCCAATTCACATCAGAATTTCTTGGAATTACGCGATCTGGAAATTTCTCGTTCAGTAAGTTGATGGCTTGGCGAGCAGTGTGTGCTGTTGCACCGTCTTGTCATACAAATGGCATACATAATAACAAATGGCATACATTTGACAATTCATACATGCATGAAACATGACAGTTGACACAAATAACCTGTGAAATTCATAGTTAAAAAAAAAACCCAACAGATGGATCACCCTATATTAAAGACAGTAGAAATCTGTTATTTGTACTGTTTAAAAAACATAATAACTTAATAACATAATTTTGTTTCTATAATAAATGTTAAAGTATTTTTAAAGTATCAATTCCTTAAAATATAAAATATATATATATTATATATATATCTTTGCAAATAAAGTGGCAGGCACTGGTTCACTTTGTGTCGGTCATTAGTTTTTGAAAATAGGGTTGGTGTTGGTTAATGGAGTTATTGATCATATTTATGAAAAAAAATTTTTTTTTAAATAATGCAGCGTACAATTTTTCAAAATTTTGTTAACTATATTTTTTTAATGTATCTACACTATCCTTTCAAAGAGAAAGATAAGTATAAAATGGGTTTAAAATTTTGTATTAGTAATTTGAAAAAGAAGATATCCTTCAGATATCATTTATTGTGTTCTTTCACTCTGCTTCAATATTTCAAAAATTATTAAATAAAATAATTTTCTGTGCTTCTACGTATCATTTTAACAACAACAACAACAAAAAATTTACTTTTTATTTAAAACTGAACAAGAAATGTTGTTTCGCGCTTCTGTGCATAAATTTCATCCCCCTCCCCCCCCAGTAAAAATGTAACTGCAACTTCAATAAAATAAATAAACTAAGATAAAATTAATTTGAAAAAGTAATTTTTTTTAAATTAAAACAAATACGAAAGGAAAAGTAAAATGTTTAAAATTTGTGAACTTTTTTCTTTTTTGAGGTAAATCTCATCGTTAGTTTGATTTTTTATAAAACATATTTTCACCACCTTTTCCAGCAACGAACAGTGACATAAAAAAAAAGAAAGAAAGAAATAGGCAACATCAAAAGAGTTTAATATTTCTTAATTAAGGTAGCGTAGAACCTTTGAGTTTGTCGGAACGATCAAAAACGTCGCCTTTTTCAAAGTACCAAAAAAAAGATCTTTTTTTTTTTTCCTTTCCACCTAAAGTATACATTCTTAACTATATTATAAATATAAATAAATGTTGTACATACAAAATTAATTTTTAAATTTTAAATTAAAAAATTCATCTCACTAACGCATGAATTAAAATCATTAAGTGCTGCATGCAAGATAAAATTCTAAATTATGCATGCAGAAATATTTTTGAACAAAATAGAACCATAAGACACCTACTTCTAAATTAAAAATAAAATATACTCGAAGAGGTTTGTTTAAAATTTAATTTTAACACACACACATTAAAAAAAAAAAAAAAAAAAAAAAAAAAAAGTAATTTAATAGATTACAACGACCATTTGGAATTTTTTTTTCTTTTAACTTAATATTTACTTTGTTTTAATTTTGGGGCATTTTGAAAAGAGAAGCCGAGAAAGATAAGAGGTTAAAAATCGAAAGCAGTTCCACCAAATCATCTACAGATCGCGACAAATCACTTTCGTGACAAAATTTAACTGAAAAATCTAAATTTCGTCCACGAAATTCCGTCGCATCCTCTTCAACAGTAGATCGCAAAGATCAAACTTCAGACGACCAAAACCTTCATCGATAAACTCTCCAAGTCCCATTTCGAGAAGAAAAACAGTTTACAAATCGAAAGCCGTTCCACGGAATCATCCACAGATTGCGACAATTTATCTACGTTGAGTTCAATTTTTCAATCAACTGATTCTAAAACGCCGTGGCTAGTGGATTGGAGCCCCTCGATACATGGCGTTTTACTATCAATCGATTAAACATTAGATTTTTTCCTTTTTCGTGTTCGTCTTTTATTCTGTAATCGATTTTCATGGGCTACATAATCAGTTGAAGACCTCGATTTTCATGGCCTACATAGTGAGTTGAAGACCTCGATTTTTGCTTTGCAAGACGATTTTCATTTCGGTGTCGCTCTTTGGCTATGGATTTTTCCATATCTGATAATTTGCGCCTACCCATTTTGTAACCTTTTCAAATTTTAACGATTTTATGCCTTTCGATTACCTATTCAAACAATTTTTAACGATTTTGTTGCCTTTCTATTACCTATTCAAATAAAAATTCTTCTGAAAGTAAAGAACATCGTTGAATTTCGTTAAAAAAAATAAAATGCGAGCATCATTTGACCCCTTCCTCGACCGAAAACAACAACCATTTCCAAATGGTTAAAAAAAAAAAAAAAAGAAAAAAAAAAGAAAAGAAAAATCGACTTTTCCAAGTGCAAAAAAAAATCAACTAAAATATGTGAATTTTTTTGTTTTAGCATATAGACAATAAAGGAACGAATAATTGGTTTGTTTTGTAAATCTCTAGCGTACATAGTTTTAAAGAAAAAGAGCGCGAAACTCCAAATTTACTAATCTGAGAAAACACGTTTTAAAGTTTAATATCTATGGACCTTCAATTAGACTCATCGTCTATAAATGATTATAACTCAAGAAATAATGCAGATTTTTGAATGTGATTTTTTAAAAAATATTGTTGAGAAATAATAAAAAATTCAGATCAAAACAAAAACTGAAAACTGATGTTTTTGAAAGTTTAAAGGTCCTGTGCCCTCTTTAGCTGGATGTAGTTTTTGTAACGGCTATCACCAATAGAAGGCACTTTTAACGAAACCAGATCGGTAATTATTAAATACAAATAGGCCCTAAAATATATATATGAGTTTATACTATCTGAGTTTTTTAAATGTTCTATAGCCAGATCTTTTACAGTAGTAGCTTATTATAGCTTATGCATGTAGGAAATCGCACACGTTTTGTGTAATCTATGGTAATTTGAGCTTGATAATGCTGCCATGGTTTCGCAATTATTGCACTTTTCTTTTAGGGATATTTTATGGATATTTTTCATAATTGGTTTGTGTCTCATTTTTCGTATATATATAAATCAGAAGATAAAATCGATCAAAGAAATATATGACCAAGTAGGAAATTACACTAAAAAGAACTTCAATCCAAAACTCCTAAATGCCTTGCATCGATAGAAATCCTAAAACAAAAGGAAAGAACAGTGTAATAAGAAGTAAGGAACTTTATATTACGAAGTATGTTAGCGATGGCTATGATCCACAACATAAGCGAGTCTCAATAATTTCTGTGAAAGATAAATTGCTTTTAAGAAAAATATTTAATCTAAGATTGCCCGATCGAAAGCGGCAAACCATAAAGAAATACACAAACGCTTTTCAAAATCTTTCTATTTATTTTTAAAACTCCATAAAAAAAAAAACAAATTACGAACGCAATATTAAGATGAAAGCATTAATATTACTAAAATATTTTCATATAATGAGTGGAAAGTGAAAAAGAAGAATGAAAAAAATCATTAAAAATGATTTTAATGTGAGAAAAGAAATTTAAAGAAAGGTCTTCACATAGCCATTAGGTATTCCATAACTTAACTATGGAATAATGTGTAATTGCTAATAGATGGAAAAATTACATGTTAACAGTTTCGTAATATATATACTAAACAGAAAAAAATAATGATACACTATATCCTAAATAATAATGGACAAGAGGATAGAAATAACCCAAATTACAATGAGAAATACAGAAGAATAAAATATCTAAAACAATTTAAGGCAATGGGCTAAATTACGGCAATTCAAATGTTTGATTCTATAGAATCCATTACAAAAAGTAAGTGAAAATTGTACAACAATTGTACAACAATTGTACTTCAAAAAATAAGTTTGAAATAATAAAAATAATAAAATAGAAATACAGAAAATTATGCTCATTTCCTACCAGTGAAATTGGGCATTTAAAAAACTCAACAAAATAAAATTATATTGCCAATACACTCTGAAAAATAAATGTTTAAATTACTCACTTTTACATAAGTAGGTGTGTAAATTTTTTAAATTGCACTTTTTGTGTAACATTCCGACCATTGTCATAAAATTTACACTCTTATCGTAAAAATTTACCTATTTTTATGTGCGTTTATCAGCTTAATAGAAGTGTAAAATTTGTTATCTCTTGAAAAACTTAGAAAAGTGTGTGCAAGTAGAAAAATGCATGGATTTACACGCATACTGTACATGTATTAATGTTACTGGAAATTTACACATTTTGCATATTACACAAAAATCTGTGTATTATGAGTATTACGCAGAAATATGTGTAAGAATAGAATATTACACAGAAATATGTGTTAGAATTTTACGCAGATATATGTGAAAGAGCAGAATATTACACAGAAAATTGTGTAAAAACAGAATATTACGCAGAAATATGTGTACCGTATTTTATGGAAGAAACGCCGCGGCGTTTACGAGTTTAAAAGTTAATTTTTTTCCAAGTGCGGCGTTTGCACCATGTGCGGCGTTTACGATTTTTTTAAAATACCAACTGACTTTTCTTAATTTAAAAATTCATAAAAATATTTAAAATTGGACTTAAATATTTTAAATAAAACTTCAGATATCTTAAGATATTAGAAACGAGACATCCTGCACTGCTCAGAAAACTTTGATTAAAGTTAGGTCAATGTGACGCTGTCGACAAAAGTAGCATTCCGATGGATGCGGCGTTTACAACGGGTGCGGCGATTACGATATTTTTAAGCTTATTCTGGCCAATTTGAGAAGTGCGGCGTTTACGACGAGTGCGGCGTTTCTTCCATAAAATACGGTAATAACAGAATATGTCATAGAAAATTAGAAAGAACAGAATATTATAAAGAAATGTATGTGGGTCATTCTCACAATCTTTTGATTTTTATGTCCCTGAATAATAATTTTTATTTTAATACATTTTTTGTGTTTTTTTTTATTTCATATACTGGGGAACATCCCATTGCTTGATTGCATAGCAATATTAACGAGATAAATAAGTTTTGGACGATGTTGGGGGTCCAAATACCAGGAAAAAACCTATACAGTCCCGTGTCCCTGATGCTGATTTTTAAGTTTGGAGCTGTCTGTATAAAATTATTTCAATAAAAGTAATTTGATATAATTTTTCCGAAACTGGGACAATTGTTTTATATAAATATGTAGCAAAAATGTGTGCAGGTACATATGTAGTAAAAATGTGTGCATAAATTGTGACTATACGATTTTACGAGTGCAGAAATACATTACGCAGTAAATATAATTTCAAACGATCCTGTTTCTTGTAAATTGTGGGTACACTGTTTTGTGGTCTTAAAACAAATGTGTTAGAAAGTTAACTAACACAACAAATACATGAATTTGTTCTTCATGCAATTTTGTTTCCAATCATAAAACTTTTAGTTCGCAATTTACGCTCCAAAATCTGAGGTTAAGCTAGAAACACAAAAATTGTTGTTTTTGTATATGGCATACAAATGTGTACTCATGTGCAATTTGCATATTGAACTGTATTTTTCAGAGTTATCGGATAAATTTTACACATTCCATTAGCTTAAAATGTTATTATCAAACTACACAGAACACTGATGTGTTTTTCGAAATTGACACATCAGGCGTGTATTTGACCCTTTACATACCACTTTACACGTATTGATAAATCGTTTTGGATCATCAGTTACACCCATTTTAATATGTAAATTTATGCTTACACACACACACACACACACACACACACACATATATATATATATATATATATATATATATAAATGCATACTTGTCAATCTCTGGCCCATTTTTTAAAATTAGAAAAGCATACTTTGTACCAGAAATTTTATTTAATGAATGAAATCAAGCAAATTTTGAATGACTACCACATAGAAGACATACACATGTAATTATTTAAATTATCTGGTTCAAAGAAGGGTTTTTAATAAAAAAATGGGAGAGATTGGCAAGTATACATATACAGTAAAACCTCCCTAAAGCGACCACGTTTCGTTCCAATAAAAATGGGTCGCTCCGAGAGGCGGTCTCTTAATGGAGGTCATGTTTATATCTAGATTTTAATTGTTGAAAAAAGGTAACAATTAATATTACTAAAACTTATTTTCACATTAGGGAAAAAATAAAAATTTAAGCATCAAAACAAAAGTTAATTACATAAGTTAATTACTGCAGAGTTAAAAAAATGAATACAGTGACGTTTGCTTTGATTTTACGGTTTTATTTTTATAACTGTTATTTCCAAGTCCTTTCGAAGTTCAGTAAATAAATGCTTTTTTTTTTGGACGGGAAAAAATAATGATGATTTCATTAATTTATTTCTTTGAGAGTTTTCTGACCAAATAGGCTAAGGGAGATTATCCACCGTCATCCTTAATTTGTCATCAGAGTTAAATTCATTGCCTAAAAAGAGACAAAGGAGTTTAAACACTTAAAATTTACAGGAATAGATAAAAATTCTAAACTTAGTTTAGAAGTTTGATGAATAATGCGGAATTATTCATCCAGAATTATTTTTCTAATAAAACCTTCTTGAAGTGACCAGGAAAAAAGGGAATTTGTTTCATTTTCTTTAAAGAAATTGGTCGCTCATGGAGGTATTTCAACTGGGATGGTTTCTGAATAGAGGTAAAATTAATATTGAGCCTATGGGAATAAATTTCGTTCTAAGAAAAAATGGTCGTTCAGGGAGGTGGTCTCAGAGGGAGGTTTCACTGTACATACATAAAATAAATTTTAAATACAACTTAGGATATTGAAAACACAATTGTCATGTAATGGAAGTTTTAATTATTACCACTTATTTTAAGTATCTATTATTGGCTTGAATTTTAATGAAAATTCTACCACTGTCGTGCATGTAGAATACAATAAGACTTTCTTTTCATTAATAGGTCTGTAAGTTTACGAGAAAGACTGGTGGCACAATTTCTGAAAAATGAAGCAAAAAACATATATTAATAGCAAAACAAAATTAAATAAAATTTTATTTTTGCAAAAAGTACAAAAAAAATGTAGCATTTTAAATTGTGATATTCACTTGTAAATTCAGTGATGGATTTTACATTAATTTTTATGATTTTACAATAATGTACATACTCAGAAATTGGTTAAGTTGATTATGTAAATTATATTGGTTAAATAAATACCTAATGTTGTGTAAATGTCCCATTCATTGGAAAGACTTTCAAAAGTATTAAACATTGACTTTGAATTTCAATAAATATTGACTTTGCATTTTGAATATTTTAAATGAAATACCACTATTACAAAAACTAGGGGACCCAACCGGAATTTCCGGGTTACAGGAAATGCAACCCGGTGTACACAACATGGTGAAAATAACTTTTTAATTAAGATTTTATTAGTTTTTTTAAAATTTAATATATATATTTTAGATTGCGCAACAGATAGACCGAAAAGAACTCTTGTATAAAAATATCAATTATGCATTTAATCCTTTCGAGGGCGGTGTCCTTACAAAAGGACACCTAATTAAATTCCAAAACTGACAAACGGCACCAAGAATATTTAATTAAATTTTTCCTATTATAATGTATGTGAAAATAAGCAAGTTCGTATTTTCTAATAAATTCGTTTATAAATCCCGTTGTCAGTCCATTATTTCATCGCCCCGCCAGTGGCCGAGAGGTTCAGCTCTCGAAGCTGATAGACGGGAAGTGCTGGTTTCGCACCCAATCGCGCCCATCGGCCTAATCGTTCGAAGTTTTCGTGGTTTTCTTCGAACCTTGGATTTCCAAGCGTTAATACGGGTTAGGTTCCCTTAGAAAGACCCCCACGGAGGGCACTACCCCCTTAGGGCCTATATCCCTCGTGTTGATAATTGGCCGTCATAAACACAATCAACCATTATTTCATCAGTTTAGAAACAGAATTACTCTGCACCGGTAAGGGTTAAATAATAAAGTTTTTTAAATTTACCAAAATGGGTATTGCTTTTGTATTAGCGGAATGTCAGTAGTTTATAAACAAGGATATCATCAAACATATAACTATTTATTGCATCTTTTTTAATTCCGAATATTTTTGTGTTAAGCGAGTAGTTCGATTACACATCTTTTGCACTTGTGTTTTATTTATTTATAATTTAGCGAAGAAATTTCAAATTTCGTTAAAGGATATTAGTTGGGAAAAAATGCTGAACTATTTACATTATTTGAAGTGGAAACGGGTCAATCTTCGGAAATCGGATTAATTTAATCAGGTAGATAAAAGAAAATTGTACTTAAAAATTATTTTTAAGATAATAAAACTCAATAAATTAAGATAAAATTATCAAACAAATTGAATTTGATAGATATTATTATTATTATTATTATTATTATTCGATGTAAAAATTGACAGTGTGTGATAATTAGAAGATAAAATATCAGTAAAAGAAATTTATTGGTCAGATGTTGTCCACCGTCAATATGATATCAGAGTTGTTCACGGACATCTTTTTACTTTATTTTTACATTGGAAATATTTGAAATGAAATGGCACTATTACAGAAATATTTGCCTTATATTAAATATTCGAAATATTTATTGTAATTTTGATTGGCACTGATTGGCAAAATGCAAACCTTTAAATGCTAGGGCAGTATTTCATGCAAATACTATAAATATTGGACAAGATATATTGATTATAGATAATACTAATCTCACTATTATAGAGCTGCTAAGTAATAAAATAATTAATTTTATAATCTGCACTAATTCATAAAAAAAAGTTATATATATTGCTTTCTCCAAGCAACCTATTAATTATCTCCTTTATCTTTTTTTCTTTGTGTTTATATCCTTGTCCATCCTCGTATCATTTACATGGTAAATAATCGTAAAAAATGGGAAAAAGAAGTATAAATGCGAAGAGCAAAAGCGGGAAAGACAGATCAAACGCCGCCACTTCTCTCGGTGAGTTCCATGGTATGATTAGATACAGAAGAAAATAGTCGTAAGTAGATTTTTGAGATTATTATTATTTTTAACACTTTCCAACAAAGTTGAAAAGTCTTTATGCATTCGGTTTGTCTGGCCGTCAGTCCGTCTGTCCGTCTTTCCGACTGTCCACGCTCTAACTCCCGTAAATATATTCGGATTTTCATGAAATTCATAAAGGTTATTTAGGGTCACGAAAGCATGCTTGGTATTGTATATGAAGTATGTAGGATTAATCGTTCATTTAAAGGGGCACTCAAAAGTATTCCATTACATTATGGCATATGGGGAATAACTCCCGTAAATATTCTCGGATTTTCATGAAATTGATAAAGGTTATTTAGGATCTCCAAAGCATGTTTGGCATTGTATATGAAGCATGTAGGATTAATCGTTCATTTACAGGGGCACTCAAAAGTATTCCATTACATTATGGTATATGGGGGTAAAAATCGTTTGCAATGACATTATGCTATTTCAAATGTATTGAAACTGATATAAATCACTGAATTTCTCTACGATCACGTTGGAACAGGACATTCATAGCATTTTTTATTCATTTATAGGGACACGCAAAAGAAATCGGTTACAGTACAGTACTGTCTTTGAGTAATAATTGCTGGAGTGCACGGTTTAAAATTCGGTATGCGCTTTTAAATTTAATTAATTTTTTGCATCTTACCCGTTATATATAAATTCTATACCTCAAATATAGGGCTGCACAAAAGTATTCACGTACCGTTCTCCTTATTAGAGGAAATTACTGAAGGTAAATTTTGAACTGAAGTATATGTAGCTCTTAAGTGAACTAAATTTTGGCTTGCATGTAGCTAATAGATTCAAATCTATAAATCATATACAGGGCTGCAATTCGCATAATTTTCCGATTGTGGATGGGAACAGCTGAAATTGGTTCTGAAATGCATTATGCGTTTCCATATGGTTGAATTAGACGTAATATTTTAATTTTTTAAACAGTGCAGTTCTGTTACATTATTCTGAATGTGTTGGAAAGTGTTTCATAATCTATTCTTGACGCATGATTTTTTTCTTACTTGTTTTAAATATTGAAGTGTTTAAGGGAGTAGAATACTTTTAAACCTTCAAAATTTTCGAATTTTTTTAAATACATGTTTTGATTTCGTAACCATTTTTGAACAATATGCAAAAAACCGCATTAAAAAATTCCCATTAGTTTACTAATTATAGCAGTTTTATTAAGACTACATATTAAGACGTATGATAATTTAACTTCGCATCGCGTTTATTCAAAACTATGAATTTTGATACTGCGTGCAGTGTTACTAAAAAAAACTATGCATGTCAATCAAAAGAAATTTTCACCACATATTCATTTGTATATCATCTACAACTAAAAACCAGAAAAAGGTAAGATTTTATTTATTTTGTTTTTGTTTTTGCACTTTGAAAGTATTTTTTAAAAAATGAAATTTTTTAATTTTTTTAAATTATTAAGTTAATTTTTTAATTTAGTTAATATCTTTTACAAATATTCTGGTTTTAGTATAAATGTAATACTATTATGCCTTTATTTTCACCAAAATTTCTTCTTTATATGTATATTTTCAGATTTTATCATGCGCGCAAGGCGTGTTATTTTTTTTTCTCTTATTATCATATATATTTTTAAACTTATCATTTCAATATTTATTTATGAATTTACAAGTATATATATGTTTTTAAATATAAATTTAAATATGAGCTTTATAATTAAATGAAGTTCGATTTTTAATTTTTACTTATTACACAAGTTTTGAAGCTTGGAACATAGTGATATATTTTTATTTTTAGACGTGCGTTCAAAGGTATTCTAACACCTTAAAACTGAATTCAACCCGAGAGGACGCGCGCCGGGTCTGATAGACCCACAGTGCGTATGGTTTTTACAATTGTCACCACTATATTTTTAAAAGTAATCTTCAACTTATTTTATCGCAGAATTTGTAACAATTGTCTCCGACTAAAATAAGGTGAAGATTATTATTTGTTTTTATTGGTGACAAAGTAAAAACCATTCCTACCCTGGGTATGCGCGCGTTCTTCCGGGTTAATTTCTCTTTATCGCAGTTGATATTGGACAAGTGGTAATAAAATATATTATCTATATATTAGAAAGCAAAAATATGTCCGTGAGTCATACTGAGATCATATTGACGTTTCGGAGCCATAATAAAATAAACATAACTTATTTTTTCTCTTTTTTGTAAATATACATTTTCTAAACTTGTAAGCATAGCACAATTTTATTTACGCCGTCAAATATGGAAACGATGCTCTTTCAAATGTAATTTATTTGAAAACTGTATCTCAATTTACTGATTTTTTATGCTTTTAAAAATAATTTTCAAGCATAATAATAATAAAAAAATCAATCTATGTTGCGTGTAGACCGATACTGAAAGATTAACTCGTTTTCACTTAAATCAATATAAATAGTGTAGCAGTTGTTTCTGGCTAATATTCCATAACGAACTTAAAACTACATCAATAAATAAATAAAGTAATAAAATAATATCAACAAAATACAAATTTAATACGCTTAGCTTATAGTTGTATAATTGAACTACGCGCTTAAACTACTGAACACGAAACTTTTTGACACATTTTCTGACTCACTTTTAAACGTAAAATCATGACGCTTGTAGGCACGATTATTGAAGTGATCTGTAATGTAAAAGTTTTTTTCATTTTTCAATAAATGAGTTAAAATGTGAGTTATAAGCCACTCTTGTTTTATGATGGTAGTTCTACCCGTTCTGACGCTATTACGTGCGAAAATTCGATTTATAAGGATAAAATTTGTCAGAAGTTTCTTAAAGCTGTTCTGCCTTTCCCAAAAAATGGAAACAAACTGTTCGATTCCTTAGTTTTTGAATAAGTGTTCTTGCTAATCTCATTTGTTTATGAACAAAAATGGATTAAAAAATGTGCAAGAAAGTAGCCCATTTTATTTAAGAACAGTCTTAAACAAAAAAGGCAATGAACAGCTGATGCAACTTTATTATTTTTATGAAAAGAATTTAATTTTTATTTGAAATGAATAAAATGTAAATAAAAGAGTTTCAAAAATGAAATTAGACATTTTAAAACATTTGACAAAAATTTATCAAACAATTTGACATCACCATTTAAATTGCGAATAAAAGTCACGAAAGTCTCATCGCTGTTGAAAATTCGCAATATTGGCACATAAAAGTGCTTTCATCTTACTTCGTAATTAGTGGGCATTTTTTCTGAAACTTGGCTTCAGAAAACTGCTTTGATTTTTGCACAAAATAAATGACATTTTTTTTAATCGTGACTTATTATTGAAAGGCAGTAAGAAACCCAACAGACTCGACAGTGCATTACATTTTTTCCAATTCAGTACCCTGTGAAAACAAAACAAAAAAAAAAAAAAAAAAAAACAAAAAACAAACAAAAAAAAAAACATAAATTTACTAAGAATTTTCTAGGAAACTGGGATTCCTAGAGCTTTTTATGTAACGGCAACAACAAAATTTCATGTAATTATCCCCGGGTTATAGATAAAATTTTAGTAAGCATACAGATTTCTGTAGCTTTACAAAAACTAGTTTTATAGATTTACATCTTTTTTCTTGTACAGTGTACAGATAAAATTTTAGTAAGCCTACAGATTTCTGCAGCTTTACATATGTAGAATTACATCTTTTTTTTTTTTTACAGTACAGAAATTAAACTTATCAGATCAAAATAAAAACGGCCGCCTTCAAAACCAAGCTGATGCAGATAACGTTTTCTCCTGGAAAAGTTATTCAACAATTCACAAGCTTTTTCTAACACTTCAAGCTAAAACTTCATTTTAAAGATAGTGAAGCAAATTTTTGCCAAACTTTGAAACTAATGCTTAAATCACCAAATGGATATACCAACAGTGCCCTCAGTGCCCTCACTGTAAAAAAAATCCTAGTTACCTTATCAAAAACTTCAAGCGAATGCATGATAAAAATATGTTTACAGTAATTGCTACTGAACAAGTATAAAATATTCTTAATACCATCCGAAAAGTATTATAACGAACCTCTAAATAATGAATTCTGAACAACAGCCGCAATGGATGCAAAAGTCATGAGAAATTTTTTTAAACAGTTTCTAGTACAATTTCATATTTATTTGCAAACCAAAATCTGAAGCAGATAAAACAAAGTTTACTTAATATGTCAACAAAATGTTATTTAATCTCTTGAACACGTAATCCTTTTCCAATACTAGATATAGAAAATGAAGACAATAATGATGGGGAAAATTTAGGTAATATTCTTAGAACACAGCAAGCATAACTAACACGAACGCCAGTAAGCTTGTGTTTCTGGACAAAGATTTGGCAGTTACTGGCTACATTTGATTCATACAGCAAATGTTACACAAAATACATACAGCAAAATAGTTTATAACCTTATTCTGAAAACAACTTTACAATCTTTCTTAACCATCAGAGAGAAAAACATCACATTCAAACCATTTATTGCAGATTATTTTACTGCTTATTTTGCAAAAAAAAAAAAAAAAAAAAGAAGAAGAAGAAGAAGAAGAAGAAGAGAGAGAGAGAGAGAGAGAGAGAGAATAGATACAAAACTAGAAAACAGGAATTCTGCTTTTTCAGAATTTAGTGTCTCTACCAAGGAAAAAAAAAATATATGTATATATAAATAGTACAAAACATATTTCAATTTTAAGAAATGCAATACACGCTTTTATTTTATGTAAAATGACGTCATTTGCATCCACTTAAGATATCCATATTTGCCATCCACTATTAAACATTTACAGTAAAGTATTCTTGGGACGTCACTATCGCGAAATAATACACAAATGCAGCAAAAAGATGCCGTCTTTAAAGAAACTCGACAAAAAAAATGGCTGTCTAATGATTCATAGGCCTTCATTTGCTTGTAACATTAATATAGATACTTAAAATTAAATATAGTTTATAATAATTCCATGTTTTAACAAAAATCATTCGTTTATATTTTTTCAAAATAGCACGTATTTTAATTGCACTTTCTTTCGGTTGTTATGAAAAAATGGCAACAAAAATATATAATTACTATTTTGAAACTATTTTTCCTTTACTTTCTACAGAAATGGAGTACTTCCGTTGCCAATTTTAAGCAAATGGCTCCAAAAACTACAAAAAAATTAATATTTCAAAAATAAATGGAGATGCAGTTTTCAAATAAATTGCATTTAAAAGTACTTTTTTTTCCAAAACGACGGTATAAAAATTGAAAATGTGCGATGCTTAGAAGTTAAAAAAATTGCTACAGAGTATTTAATCGTACTGCTTTGTGTTACGGCTGGCTTCTGTAAGGTAACGTTATTTTTTGGAGACGATACAAAATAAGCTGGGAGAAAAAAATAGCATACCGTACCGGGGGTTAAAAAGAAAAAAAAAACGCTCAATATAATGCGACGTGTATGTAGCGACAAATTCACTTTCAACGATACAATTTGTCTCTTCGTCGCATAGCATGTGGCACCGTACGGGAGCAAAACAAAGCAATAATAAAAAAAAAAAACAACGAACATAAGACATGAGACGCCCACCAAGAAAGGGTTAGACGCATGAAATTTGTAAATATTTTTATTCAGATATATAAAATCAAATATTTTTCTCCGTTTTTTTTTTTTTTTTTTTTTTTTTTTTTTTTCTAAAGGCAAAGGATTTTTTAGAAAACAGTGTCAGTGTAAATATCGAGACTCTTCAGCCGATAAGAAAGGTCTGCATGAGACATCAATGAATTATTTATTATTAAAAAATACAAAAAGGCTATCCAGTTCCAAATTACTTTAATATTCATACCAATTTAATACCTTTTTCTACAAAAATGAGTTATTGAATGTCTCAGAAAGTTTCACGTTGATGAGCGTGGAAAACTATTTTTATGGTGATTCTTAAAAAAAGGAACATTTTTCCTAGCTCAACGTGAAATTTTCTAACACATTTTTAAACGTAAAAGCATGGCGCTTGCAGGCATGAATATTGAAGGGGTGTTTAATAACAGTTTTTTTTTTTCATTTTTTGATAAATTTATTACATCTTGAGTCATAAGCGATTATTGTTTTATGACGTCACTTTTTTCTCTTTTCCGCTCTGTTGCATTCGGAAATTCGACTCAAAACGCCGACTTTGACAGCACTTTCTGGATGATCTTTTGCCTTCACCGAAAAAGGGAAAACTGTTCGATTACATAGCTTTTGAATAAAATTGCTTGTCAATTTCATGCGTTTGTGAACAAAAATAATTTTAAAAATGGGTCAGAAGGCTGCTCGTCTAGGTTTAAGGCTGTTCTCAACTGCTCTGCTCAACAAGCGCAAAACATTTACAAATTCATTTTTTAACGGAAAGATGTAAAATTGGAAGGCATGGAAGCAATTTGGAATCGAACTTTTTTTTCCATTTTTTAATCAACAAATTAGCTATTGAGTTATAAGCGATTTTGATCACGTGACACGGCATTTTTCTCCCATTATTGACTGAATTTTCTTCTTTCGATCGGAAGTTCGGTTCAAAATGCCAACTTTGACAGCATTTTCTGAAAGATCTATTACGTTTACAAGAAAACGGTAAAAACATTTCGATGATATAGTTTCTGAATAGCAACACCTCCTAGTTTCAGGTGTTTCCAAATAAAAATGAATTAAAACTTATGTCAGAAAGTTGACCCTTTGGATTTGAGAACAGCCTTAAGACCAGCTTTATAGAACCGCCTAAAAAGAAGGCTAAAGAGTTCAAACCGTTTGAATGTAAAGCTTGCAAACAGTGTCTGAAAAGTTTATAATAAATTTTTTGAGATGTATTATTATTTACGTTATATATTTGATTAAAGATAGTCATTCATAGGTATTTCCTTAAAGTAAAGCGTTTTCAAACGTTATTCTATAATAAAGCAAGCTTTATCTTAGAAGAAACTTTTCCGTAGTTATGCTGCACAAGTCTTGAATATATCATTGATCTTTAATATGTCTAATGTGATAAAATTTGGTTGCATGGTACATTAGCTCTGAATTCGTATATAGTGGGTATTGTATGGGTATTTTATTGGTCATTTATATCAGAAAATGGTTCCAAAAAAGAACTTTTGTATAAATAGAATATTTTATAATATTCATAACTGAATGAAAAAAACTTTGACATCTCAATATATCTGTCAGTCGAGAAGTACTGTGTTCTTTGATTATATGGCGCAGCTCAGGAAAATATTATTGAATTTTTTTAAAAAGGTTAATGGAATAAATTTTGGTTTCATGGTACGTTAGTTCTGTATTCCTTTAAAGAGGGTATTGTGTGCTTTGTTATTTGATATCTGTATTAGAAAACTATTATAGAAAAATGTGACTTGGACGTTTCAAAGGGCTAGTCGGTTAACATTACTCGAAATCTTTTTTTAAGCTGCTGCATTATTCTTAAATATTTTATTGCTGTATTCAAATGCTATTTTTGATATTTTTAAAAGTTGCCAAGAACCGGTAATGGATATGCGCTTTATACTTCTATGACCTCTAATCACATAAATAGTCTAGCCTGCTATTTTGCTTTGTACGCATGCCGAACAATTAGTGGCATGCTTTTAGGGACAAACAAGTAAACGTAAAAAGTCGTAAATCTGCCCACAAGAGACTTGAAAACGGACTTTAAAGCAATCCTGGGAATCTCGAAGGAGCTTATCTTTTGCTTCCAGCATTCCTTTGATTTATCTTAAGATGCCCAATGGTGGCCACTTTTTTTTTTTCTAAAATCCCTCCATGAAAAACGTTTCTAGCTAACTTTGCAGTTTTGTATTACACAGAGACCCTTCAAAGTCTAGGAACTTTAGCAAACTCTGTTGATTTATGATTTTTCTGGAGAACATTTACGAGGACCCAAGAAGGCGGGATTTTGATCATCTTGGGTAATAAAATTCACATCAAGCTGCGATCTCATTGGTGGATCTTGGAGCTCTGGAATGATGTGGTAGCGGATGCACCTTACCTACATTTGCTGGGAATTCAGAGTAAAAATATTTGATATCCCGCCCCATCCGCATCTGTAATTTTTTTAAACCTGAGCGTGGTCGTAAAATGTAACTGGAACAAAGTTTGTAATTCAGTTTTGTAAATTTAAAAATTCTCGTTTTATCATTTCAATTTAACCTAAAATACCTAAAAAAAAAATTATATTTACAAAAAAAAAAAAAAAAAAAAAAAAAAAAAAAAAGTGTAAATCTTTCGGTGGCAGATGTACTTTATCTATAGTTGATGGCAATTCGGAGCAAGAATGATTACCATGCATCCCGCTACTTACGAAAGTGCATTTCTTCTTCAAAACCCGAACATTGGTCATAAAATGTAACTGAAACAAAATTTGGAAATGTATTTAAAAAAGGAAAAAAAAAAAAAAAAAAAAAAAAACAATAATAAAAATACAGATTCTTCATTTCACTGTACCCTATAATCCTTAAGATAGTTTTATATGTAGAAAAACTCCGATAATTTTAAAGCTTTAAAAATTTTGGAAATACATTTGATAAATTCAGATATTTGTAAAAGTTAAACAATGAAATAATATATTTTAGAAATACTGTAAAGCCTAATAAAACATGATGAATTATTTTAATATATTACATATTTTATCAAAAAAGTTTTCATATTTAATTAATGCTTAGATCCCGATCCATACGCAAGTGGCATTTTTCTTTTTCTTCCCAAAAGCCTTAGCGTAGTCACAAAATGTAACTGAAACAAAATTTGAAAATGTACTTAAAAAAATAATAAAAATAAAAATGCAGATTCTTTATTTCACTGTACTCCACAATCCTTAAGATAATTTTATATTTAGAAAAAAAAACCCGATAATTTTAAATCTTTAAAAATTTTTGGAAATACATTTATAAATTCAGTTTGTTGTAAAAGCTAAACGATAAAAAAATATCTCTTAAAAATACTGGAAATCTTGATAAAAGATGATGAATTATTTTAATATATTACACATTTTATCAAAAAAAAAAAAGTTTTCATATTTATTTAATGATTAGATTATGATCCATTCGGAAGTTTTTTTTTTTTTTTTTTTTTTTCAAAACCTGAGCATAGTCATAAAATGTAACTAAAACAAAATTTGGATATGTAAATATATAACAAATTAACACCTTGTAATAATACACTAATTTTAATTGCTAAAAGATGTAAATTAAAACTTTAAAAACAGTAAAAATATGTTTAAGGTACCCACAGACCTTCGGAAGCGATTTTTTGAAATTTCCTCTTGTTATCCATTTTTTATAATGACATTTACTTTAAAACTTTGAAAAAAAATATAAACATTTTAGCAATTACCCAGAAATATTTTTTGTTATGAGAAAAATAGTCAAAATTATGTCAAAAATTGACATTTCCGCAAAACGTGATAACTCAAAAATAAAACAATGTATTGACATTTTGTAAATTTTCTAATAAACAGAATAACTTTCTCTAGGACTTAGACTACACACATTATAATAGTAGTATCTCTATCTCAGATGATGTGGCACTTAAAGTACTAATGTAATGAAAAATTCGCAAGATTTGTCTCAAGTTTGTCATTTATACCAGTGTAAATATAAAACTATTTGATATATTATCATGAGTGTATAGTCTATTCCCTCAAAAGACATTTGTGAAAGATGTACAGAAAATTTCGTGGCATTTCATGCATAATTTTTTGTTTTAGGATGTTTTGTGTAGGTAAAAATCTGAAAAACTTCATTTTGAGAAAAAGCTAAAAATAATTTTTAGGATAGCTGTACACTGTCAAAAATATCGTGAAAAATTACCTCTGTTTTTCAAGGCTATCTATTTTCTGACCAATGAGAACGATTCATAGGTGTTTATGTAGCGTTTTCATTGGTCAGAAAATAGAGAGCCTTTAAAAACAGAGGTAATTTTTCACTATATTTTTAACAGTGTATAACGTAATGTAAATAACGTAATAGATGTAATTTTAAATGGCTGTAACTCGGGTTCTATTTTAGATACAGACAAAATTTAAGCAGATTTCGATAGATAAAAGATTCCATTTTAATATTAGTGCAAAAATAAAAAATCGATATTTTGATCGAAAACTACGTTTTAAGATGTTTTATGTAGGTAAAAATCGGAAAAACTTCATTTTGAGAAAAAAATAAAAATAACTTTTAGGATAGCTGTACACTGTCAAAAATATCGTGAAAAATTACCTCTGTTTTTCAAGGCTATCTATTTTGCCCATATTTTGGCTATATATTTTGTTCCGATACCTTAAGGGTGTATTCGAAAAAATATTTTTCCACCCTCAACAGCTCGAAGTTTTCTGAGACATTTTCAGACTCATTTTTTAAAGTGAAAGCATGAAACTTGCTGAGGTGATTTTTGAAGAGATGTATAAGAGGCCGTGGGATATCATTTTTCACTCAATTAATTAGAATTTGAGTTTTAAACAATTATTTTCTCAGTATGACCATTTTTTTCACTCCCAGATCTCCCGCTGCGGAAAATTCGATTCAAAACACCAACTTTGATAGCATTTTTTACAATATTTTCTGCATTTATCAAAAAATTGAGAAGCACGGCACATTAAGTAGTTTCTAAATAAGAGAATTTCCCCAGTTTGATGTGTTTGAGAGCAAAAAATAATTTAAAAATGAATCAGGAAATAAGCAGTTTGGATCGGAATACACCCTTAATTCCACTGCTTACATGTTTCGACTCTACCCGAGTCCTTTTCAAAACAAATAAATAAAAATATTCTGAAATTTCACTGTCTATGAAACAACATCATTCAATTTCTCATATTATGCACGTTATTTTTTTTTTTTATTTTACTTGGATGTTTATTTTTATTTTCGTAACCATTGAGTAGGTCGAGTCATATAGTTTTGGTAAGTTAAATGATGCTGCATTTTTACATATTGAATTTTTGCGGGTTACAATCTCTATGATTTCTTTTATAATGGGTGGATAGTATAGATTGGAGGGAAAACGGATTTTACTTTCATTTAAATTTAATCGGATGGTTTCTTCTTGATATAATCTTGCTAGGGCTATGGTTTTCCTGTTATATTTAATATCGTCTACATGCTCTTTTTTTTATATACTTGAATTACCTGCTAGTCATGTACCAGTATTGTAATTCTTTGATCCGTCTGCTCTAATAAATGGTATTTCATATACTGAGTAAATTAGTATATTTGGAAATGCAGTAAAAAAATAATAATAGAGAAACAGGTTCTTCCTTTCAATGTACCGTACAAACCTTGAAATAATTTTACAGTTAACAAAAAAAAAAAAAAAAAAAAAAAAAAAAAGATAAAAAGAAGAGGATTTTACAGCTTTAAAAGATTGGAAATACAATTGATAAATTCAGATTGTTATAAAAGTTAAACGGTGATAAATTATTTTAAAAATACGGAAAAGCTTGATAAAAAAATGATGAATTATTTAAATATGTTTTACATTAAAAAAAAATGTTTTGAAATTTAACCAAAGATTTTTTTGGCCTTTTGTATAAATCTTTTGGTAACGTATGTACCTTATCTATAGTTTGGGTCAATTCGGAGCAAGATTGTTTAATATACATTTTTTTTTTTTTTTTTTTTTTTTTTTTTAACTGAGAGTAGTCATAAAATCAAATTGAAACAAAGTTTGGAAATGTATTTAAAAACAATAATAATAATAATAAAGATACAGATTCTTCACTTCACTGTACCCTACGATCAGTAAAAAAAAATTACATTTAGAAGAAAAAAAAAAAGGGGGGGGGGGGGATAATTTTAAAACTTTAAAAATATTAAAAATAAAATTGATGAATTCAGATTGTTTTAAAAGTTAAAAACCATGATAAATTAAATTAAAAAAAATAGTGAAAAGCTTGAATAAGATGATGAATTATTTTAATATTTTTTTATTTTATCAAAAAAGTTTTCATATTTAATTAATGCTTATAATGAAATTTTGTATAAATCTTTTGGTAGTGGATGCTACGGTAGCATCCACCACTATTTGCTACCTTATAGTTCGTAGCAGTTTGGAGCAAGAATGTTTAACGTCCCGCTCCATACGAAAGAGCATTTTTTTTTTTCAAAACCTGAGAGTGGTCATAAAATGTAACTGAAACAAAGTTTGGAAATGTATTTTAAAATAATAATAGTAAAAATACATGTTCTTCATTTCACTGTATCCTAAATTCCTCAAGATATATACATATATAAATACCAAGATAATTTTAAAATTTAAATTTTTATTAAATTGAATTGATAAATTCAGATTGTTTGTAAAAGTGTAAAACTTGAACGGTGAAAAATTGAATAAAATCATAAGACGAAATGTAATATTCCACATTGATTCATTCACAAAATATACAATATGAACATGGATATGAATATTATACATTTATATTCATATGGTGTATTTTGCAGAGACAAATTATATTATCAAAATACTGAAAAACTTGAAAAAAAAAACATAAATTATTTTAATGTATTTTACATTTTATAAAATTTGATTTAAGATTCAATCAATGCTTTTTTTTTTTTGACATTTTGAATAAATCTTTTGGCAGCGGATGCACCTTATCTATAGTTAGTGGCACTTCGGAGCAAATGTTTAACAACCGCTCCATAAGCAAGCGTTTTTTTTTTAGCGTGGTCATAAAATGTAACTGGAAAAAAAAAAAAAAATGGAAATGTATTAAAAAATATATAATACTAAAAATGCAGGTTCCTTCATTTCACTTTACCTCAGAATCTGTGAGATAATTTTATATTAAATAAAAAAAAAGTTAAATAATATTGAAAATACCAGCATGGAAAAGATAAGTTTTATCATGCAGCGCATTACCTATCTCATCATAAAATGCTTTCTGTGAGTAAACTCAATAATAATTGGTGTCATAACGTGCAGTGGATCCCAAAATAGAATGACACAATTTAATCTCTTGATAAATATTTATGGTTTAGATGGTATTTTATCAAATGACAATAACGTTATAAGAACCAAAGGGGGACATGCATGTAGTAACAAAAGGGTAATAAGATTATCTAATGTTGATAAAATAATAACATAAAACCTTATGCATACACTAGAAAACCCGTGATTTTCTGAATACGTTTCAAAATTATTATGGCTCACAGGAATTTAATCTCTTCGACAATAAAAAAAAGTAATTTATTTATCTTATTGATTTAGACTGTATTGTTTATAGAGTTAAATTATTCATAAGTACAACTACATACAATAACAACTAGATTAATAGAGAAAACTCGACTCTTAAGTAGCTTTCATTGCAAAAAGCTAGCTATTGCAGCCGTTCAGAGGAAAGCTGTTCTGAAAAACTTTGGTATATTTTCACCGATCATGACTCCCAGCCCCCGAAACCACCCTCCGTTCAAATGTTGGTACAAATATATATGACCATTAAAATACATTATAAATTACCAACAAACATAAATAAATAAATAAATAAAATGAGCAGAAAAGAATAATGGATATTTGTTGAACCTAGACAGAATCTTCATTACACAAAGGCCTAAAGTTCCACAAATAAAGTGTGCGGTTTCATATTCATATTAGCCATAAAAATGCTAAATAATATGATTTTGGGACTACCAACACACAAAAAATAGAGAAATAAATTATGAAAAACAAATAAGTTTAAATAAGACATGATTAAAAAGGATTAAGAAATAAAGTACACATTACCATATTGAAAGCATTGCTGACTGGGAATAAAGAAATTTTAAATACAATATATATATATATCGATTTGGATGTAACTTGGTGTGTACATAGTACATACCAGTGTCTCGACCGAGTTCGTTGGCCAACTTCATCCGCCATCTTATTTCAAAATGGCGGCCATTTAAAATTAAAAAAAATTTTTTTAATGTGAAATTAGGTACAAACAAATTAGAAACTGAAAAATATTTTTTTTAATGTATTTGCCGTTCATGCAAAGATGCTGGAGCATTTTTTGTTTCGTCTATATCTTAAAAAATGGCTGAGTTATAGTACTTTTAATTTCTACTGTGGCTGACATTTTGAAACGTTCTGATTTTTGTCATGCGATAACACGTGTATTTACGAACAGGTTTAGATGTAACTTGGTGTATCCATAGTACATACCAAGGTCTAGATCGAGTTCGTTGGCCAGCTTCATCCGCCATCTTGTTTCAAAATGTCGGCCATTTAAAATTTAAAATAAGGTAAAAAAAAATTAGAAATTGAAAAAAAAAATTTCTTATGTGTTCGACCTTTATACAAAGATTTCGGGGCATTTTTTGTTCTGATTTCTGGTGTGGCTGACATTTTGGAACGATCTGATTTTTGTCACGCGATAACAAGCGCATTTATTAACCGATTTGGATGTGACTAGGCACGCGCATAGTATATAACAATGTCTCAACCAAGTTCTTTGGTCAGCTTCATTCGCAATTTTGTTTCAAAATGGCGGCCATTTAATTTTTTTTAATTTAAAATTTAAAATGAGGTATAAAAAACAATTAGAAATGAAAAAAGGTTTTATCTTAAGTGTTTGTCCTTAATACAAGGATTCCGGAGCATTTTTTTTTTCTTTATCTTAAAAATGTCTGAAGTATAGCAGTTTGAATTTCTAATGTGGGTGATATTTTGAAAAAATCTGATTTTTTGCCTGCGACAGAACTCTTATATATCAACCGATTTGGATGCGAGTGAGCATGTGCACAGGAATTACTAAGGTCTCAACCAAGTTCATTGGTTAGATTTGTTGCAACCATCATGTTTTAAACTGATGGGCACTTCAAGATATTGCCGAATTTAGCGACAAAATATAAATCACTTTAAATGAAACGAGCTTACATAAAGCTGACTAATTTCGCGAAATCCTCATTCATATTCAGTATTGACAAAAACTAGTATTGAATCTTCCATAATCGGTTTCCACTATTTTGAGCTTCGTGTGTTTGAATAATAAGCTGGCTTTTTCAAAATAAGGAATATGAAAGCTACCTCTTCCTCTCGGCAATGACCGGAAGGAAGGACTTTTTAAATCTTAAATATGGCGAGTTTTGAAACTCACGTCCTCATATGTTTAATTTAGATTAATGAGACATAGGAAATGTACTTCAGTTATAAGAAAAGGTAAAACTTCAGCGTGTGCAGATTTTGTATATATGGATAGTATGTGCAGTATCTTTGTATATACCGGGGGTTTCAAATGTTCTGTGCGAAAGTATAACGCGATAAAAAAAGATCTGACATGAGATCTGACAAAGAGACATGAGGTTTGCAGTTAAATATTCAGCGTGGTATGGGATTTTTTATAACACCAACAAAAAAATTAGTTCAAAATCTCGACAATAGAGGGCCCTAGTGCAGATAATTCCATGGTATAATTCCATATTGCCCATACAATGCAAGTTTTAGATATAAAAAAAGGTATACATGCAGTATTATCTAATGTTTTTGTAACCAAATCTTTGCGTTGTGTGAGCAAGTTGGAATTATTCTATGGAATTATGTGCAGTAGCACTCTCTATTGTTGAGATTTTGAACTAATTTGTGTGTTGGTGTCATGCAAAATCCCGTACCACGCTGAATATTTATCTGCAAACTGCATGTCTCTCCGACCCATAGATCTTTTTTTTTTTTTTTTTTTTTTTTTTTTTAATCGCGTTTTACTTTAGTGCCAAACTTTTGAAACACCATGTATATATTATATATATATATATATATATACATATGTACGTACATTATCTGTATATATACTGTACAGTGGTGGCCAAAATTGTGGACACTTTTATGTAGCTTTCATTACAAAAAGTAAAAAGCTACCTATTGCAGCCGTCCGAAGGAAAGTACTTTGGGAAATGTTGCTATATTTTCGACGATCATGACCCCCAGATACCAAAACCACCCTCCGTTGAAATGCTGACTTATGTATATATATACAATATATATATATATATATTTATATTTGAATTTTGTCATGCTGTAACTCTCGAATTTTTTAACCGATTTGGATGAATTTTTTCATATGCATAGTGCATACTAATGCCTCGACCGAGTTCGTTGGCCAGCTTCATCCGCCATCTTGTTTCAAAATGGCAGCCATTTGAATTTTGCGGACACTTTTGGAAAATTTTAGGTTTCCTAACTTTCTCTTTAAAATGACCTCTCTTTAAAATATCTTTTTATTTTTCTAACATTCTGTTTAAAACGATGTATAAGAGTTTGCATTTTGTGAAACGTAACATTTTCTATAAGTATACAATGTTAGAAAACATAAAAAAATTTCAAAAATTCAAATGGCTGCCATTTTGAAACAAGATTGCGGGTGAAGCTGGCCAACGAACTCGGTCGAGGCATTAGTACGCACTATGCATATGAAAAAATTCATCCAAATTGGTTAAAAATTTCGAGAGTTACAGAAAATTCAGATATAAATATATATATATGGCTATATGTATATATATATATATATATATATATATTATATATATATATATACGTCATTATTTCAACGGAGGATGGTTTTGGTATCTGGGGGTCATGATCGGCGAAAATATAGCAACATTTCCCGAAGTGTTTTCTTTCGAACAGCTGCAATAGGTAGCTTTTTAGTTTTTGTAATGAAAGATTACCTAAAAGTGTCCACAATTTTGGCCACCACTGTATTTTTTTTTTACCCCTTTAAACAATAATTTAACTTTTGCCTAATACTACTTTTGAAAACTGAATAACATTTATTGAATTTGTTGGATAATAGCTTAATTTGCTAGTGCGGCTACTGAATGTTCATATATGAAATCAAAATTTCTGACTGTCACATTATTTCTTTTATTCGGCCGACTGTGCTTTAATCTTGCATGCAAACGTTTATTTTGATATGAAATCCGCTTCAGTTATAAAAAAGAAATCTGGAAGATATGACAGGATGTCATAAAACTCATAAAATTTTCTTGATATCAAAAACTGTGAAGTCATTCGCATCGCTTTTATAACACGGCAGAGCAGCGGTTTGTTTTTTGATCCGTGGTCTAACCTAAATAGACAGTTTCAGCCTGATAAGAGGCTGTTGAAATTGCTTTCACTACGACTAATTTCTACGTCTGGTTTCAACTAGAATTTATTTTATTTCTGGGCTTAAATGAAAAAATACTCTCTCCCTCTCTCTCTTTTTTAAACTATAAGTACATTACAATAAAAAAGACAGATGTTTCTTAATCTAGGAAAATATAATATAACCAAAAACGAAAATATAAAATAACCTCTTCCGAGTTACTAACGATTCCGAAAAGCTTCCTTTATCGTTATAAAACCCCAAAACTAATATACAGGCTGTCCCCGAATTCAAGAACCAAGCTGTAAGGGAAAGTAAAGTACACATATAAAAGCAATTTTAGTATAGCAATGTGGAGTCGGAAATGAAAAGTTTTGGCGTAAAAGAAGAAATGCGGAGGAAATGAAAAAAATCGTTTTATCGACATAACAACTAGAGGAAGTGCTCAAATGTGCCACCATCGTGGTGCTCAGCATCGATATATACATAGCAGCATCTAGCAAGTGATTGGCGTGATATATACATATATTTTATGTCACTGTTTAAGGTAGATACTGTTTCAAGTTGAACTTGTTTAAATAAATTTAATTTAAATAACTTTAGTTTTGTTAGTTTTAGTTTCTTTTAACTATAGTTTTGTCATATATATATAGTTACAATGAAAGCAAAGTATGAAATTTTATGAATTAAAACAAAATTTAAATTAATTAAAATTGTTTCAATCTCAAAATTAAGTCCAATTGAGCACTGTCGATTCAATTTTGTTGCTATGGAAACAAAAATTTCTCCGATATTGAAATGTATAACTGCAGCATTCTTCATCTGGCCTTTATTTTGGAATATGCTTAAATATATGAAAGTAGATTTTTCAATATGAAAATATTTGTTATATATGAAATTATTTTTACAGTGATAAAATTAAATAACTGCAGCCCAAGCAACATAAATATGTAATACAAAATATGCATTAAACTCTCGCATTGTTTAAGTTTAAATTTATTAAATACTATTTACATGCATTCTAAAAATCAATTAACAAGCAATTTTCCGATGCAATAAAATCATTTGCTGTTGGCGAGGAAAACTGCTGCTCGCCAAAGACTCGAAAGTATTTTATTTTTTTTACAGACTTCCTACTGTAATTCCGCCACTAAATTTAACTGATCCTTTATTACACACATAAGTAGTTTAATAAGTATTTTTTTCAAAACATTTTGAGTATGCCCAGTAAGGAGATCTTCCTTGTAAGTACTTTTCATTTATTTGTATTTTATAGACCAAAAAAGTATTTGTTAAATTATAAGAAAAAAAACCCCAATAAAAAATGTTATAATATTGAGTGACAAAGTTAATCATGTAAAATTAGTTTGTAGCGATTTTGAAGTCAAAGTTCTATATTTTAAAGTCTTTATGTCTTCTCATTACGTTGTCTCTCAGTTATATACCAGGAAAAAAAAGTTAAAAAATTGTAATAAAAAATTCAACAGCCATAAAAAATTATCACATTTTTAGTTACAACTTGAAAAAATATATGTATGTGTGTGTTTTTCGGGTATAATCAAGAAATAACTTAATAAACACTGTAAAGAAGAAATTATTACTCAAAAATAGGCAACCAGGACTTCAAAATAATAGGAAAATCAGTTTCGAAAGATAAATTTTGTCGTACAATAATGAAAATTTAACGAAATGCTTTTCCCGTTGAAAAGAATAGGAAATTTAAAATGAAATGCTCCTTAAAAAGGTCGGATACTATTTAAACTGACAAATTTCATGTAAAAGTGACCCTATTATGCAATTACTTCACATCTAAGAAAATGTTGGATATGAATTTTTAAGCACATTCTAAGACTGATTTAACAAAAGTTTGATATTAATGTTAATTTTTTGCAGTGCATATGATAAATATGTAATGTAATCAAATATAAATCTTCATACCAATACTTTACATAGCTATTATTTTATGAATCGTTAAACATACATGAAAAATTCTGCCAAACGTTTAAAAGATTTTAAAAGAGATTTATTTTAAAAGTTTCATGTTTTGAAAAGGAGTAGATTCATATAACGTTTTTAATTTAATTTGAAATTTAATGATTTTTTTAATAAATAAATTCGTCTTATATACCTGGCGCGTAGAATTTTCTATAATTGAATTGGCACAGTGAGCCAAATTTTTTCATTGAACAGAAATATATTTATATGCTTGCAATGATTTACAGTAAAAAAAAAAATCTTGAGGAAAAATATTTAAAAATACCTTAATTTTTTTATAATAAAAATAGTCATAATTTTAAAAATGTTTTACTCTATGAACATAACAATAAGTCATTTTGTGCACCTAAGATTTATACTTTCAGTCAAAATTTCATGGAATTATATCCAGCCATTTCTTAGAAATAGCGCACGCAATCATGAAAATCACCGTTTTGTGAAAATTGACTTTAAAGATCAATATTCCTGTTGATCATATTAGAATATTTTAAACTGTTTTGGTCATAACTTCTATTCTAAGGTGAACTTTTGATTGGCAGTTTTCTTTAAAATGTTCCTAAATAATCAAATTTGAATATAAGCTATTAATAAAATCAATTTTTTGACATTTAAAAAGGTATCCTCAAGACCTTTTGTTTCTAAATTTGACAATGAATCTTATTTTTCTGTTTAATTTTCAGTCTGAACTTTCCTTTTTTTTAGTATTATAATTTTCTGAGATTATCTCCAACAAACAAACAAACCTTTTGTCTTTATAGATAGATCCTTATAGAAATTCAAATTTTGTTAAATAAAAAAAAATCGAAAATATTATTTTAATATATTTAATCGTTATTTTTGTAAGGAAAAGTGTAAAATATACTTATTTACTTAGCTGGTAATCATCTTTCTTCATTACTAAATTAATTAGTTACTGGTACTTTCTTTTTATCTCTTTGACCAGAAAATTTTGTGTGCGAATCTTGGCGAGATTGTATTTAGCACTGAGATGTCAAAAAATATAATTTTCATCAGTAAATAAATGAATAAAAATGCTTAATTCATCTTTAAAAGTTAAACTTAAATTTACACAATGTGTAAAACTACTTAAAAGATGACAATATTCAAAAATATGTTAAATTATTTTAATACCTTAGTACTTTCAACTATAAAAAACATAGTCTTCGTCAGAGGAATATAAGAAATACTATTGTTATTAACGTCTAATTTTCAAAATCCACGTACATGATGACGAAAAAAGTGAAAGTAGAAGACAATTTTTTTTTTTTTTCTTAAGATCCGGGAAACAATGGACCCGATCCCGAAGGATGAAGTTGGAGTATATGTAATTCCACTGAAAGCAGAAAATATTTATCTCGAAAACATAGGAATGACTTCACGTAAACTTAAAGTTCGTATTAAAGAACATTTGAGAGATTTAAAGTACAACCGACTTACAACAGCACTGTCAAGACTTAACCAGAAGCAGAATATACAAGTTAATTTCGAAGACGCAAAAATTATATATTCCTCAAAGAATTATCATGTTTTAATTATCCGCGAATCAATAGAAATTATTACTAAAGAAAATACCGTTTGTAATGATGTTTTTTTTCCCTACAATATACCCAGAATTTGGCTCAGTTTGCTTAACGTATCATAAAACGAGTAATATTTCACTTCACTATATCCATGTTCTGACGAAGACTATGTTTTTTATAGTTGAAAGTACTAAGGTATTAAAATAATTTAACATCTTTTTGAATATCAATCTTTTAAGTAGTTTTACACATTGTGTAAATTTAAGTTTAATATAATTTTCAGCTCATTTAAATAAAATAAGTTGTTAGTGCTACATCATTGACGTTATCTCCAAGCCAAAATTGAAACTTCTAGGCCTGACAGTTTCAGATAAATCATTTCATCCTTTTAAATTTCAAATTATTTATTAGTTAGCATTTAGATCTTGAAAATAACCTCATGCAAACTTTTTAAACGCAAAAGTTTCAAAGAAATATTAACTAATAGCTAGATAAAAATAGACTCTGTTTAAGCAGATATACTCAGATATTTTCTAGTGCGTTTTCTTTTGTGATACACTGGTCAACAAATTTGAACTTTTGCTCTGTCCTAAAACAGAAATTAGTTGTTTTTTATGCGGTTTTTTGTGCTGATTCCGAACCTAGTTTTAGATTTATTCCAGCACGCCAAGTTTGAGAGCTATTTGCATATTTCAATTTATGCAAATTTAGTAAATTTTATACAATTATTTGCAAATTTAAGGTATAAAGCAATATCAGACAGGGTTTTTTGTTTTATGTTATGATTACTACCTAATTTACTTCACAAAAATGTTGTTTCTGAGATTATACTGACATGTGACTGTGAAGTATTGTACCTAATTTGCATATTTTTCATGTTTTTCTAATAATGTTTCTTGATGTTCAAATATTTCTGCCGCACGAGTACGCTAATGTGTTTCTAAACCAGTGTTTTGAGCTGATTTCAAATCTTGTATCTGTTTTCTTCTATCAGTCTAGTTTTTGAAAAAAGTGAAATTTTATTTTTTGGTCAAAAAAAGCCAGAAATAGCTTTTTATGATACTTTGTATGATAAACTTCAACTAGTTAGGATACATTCTACTACTTTTTTTTTTCGATTATATAAATTTTTGTTTATGTCTCTGATATGAATCTGACCCTGCTCACCTTCTTGTCAATGAATTACACACCCCTAAAAAGCATCTTATATCAAACGTGTGTTAATGCCGTGCAAAAGTATAAATTCATCTTACTCAAAAACTAGACATGACATAAGGAAACAGACTGCAAATTTGAAATCAGCATAAAAATCTAGTCTAGGAAAACATTGCGTCTATTCTGTGGCAACCATTTTAAAGTTGATAGCGATGTACACATTCACCATTGAAAAATATGCAAATTAGGCTTAATAACTGATAAATAAATGTTAAGAATATGCAGATAGTGACATTTATCTGAAGCAAATAGTCAAGTAGTCATTATCTAGAAAACATAATTAGATGTGGCATATATTGTATCTAAATTTTGCATAAAATAGCACAAAAAAGCTTAAATTTGCATAAATTTAAATATGCAAATTTCTCAAAACCTGTACCACCTAGAGATAAACGGAAAGCATATTCGGAATCAGCTCCAAAAACTGATCCAGAATCAACTAATTTTAGTTCTACGACAAAAGCACTGTTGTCCAGTGATATTTGTGTTAATAAAATATTCAGAAAGGGAGATTTCGCTGGCTCTTACAGTAATGAACTTAGATATACAGTTGTATGTAACCTCTTGCATTCAACATTCTATTACAGGCACCAAATCTATTGGCAAGACATTCTTAAGCCTATTAAACCTTTAAATGTAACACAAAAGCACAATGAATTTCAGGAATATTTCTTTAAATAAACCCAGAAAATTTGTTTAGTGTAATGTGTCTTCTTCCTAAAAGTTTTCTTTGTTTGTTGCTGAGTATCATTTCTCCAATTTTGAGACTATATGTGATACACCAAAGGGGATAACAGAATGAAACTTATAGACAAAGAGCCTATTCTTTGCCAAACTTCATATGAATGCCGCTTTCCGAGTTACAAGTTGTGAAAAAATGCGTATTTTTGAAAATTTTCTAAATTTAGATTGTTATAATTCAAAAGGTAAAGGAAATAAAGAAAAACAAAAAGCTAGGAAAATGTTTGAAAGTAGTGATAACACTCATACAAACTGCAATTATCTATTACCTTCATGATACATATATTTTTCGAAAATAATTCATTTTTTCCATCGATGTGTTAGCATTTTTTTAAAGTACTAAATTTACAAACAAATAAATAAAAAATAAAATAAAATAAAATAAAATATCATCCACAAAATTTTCAAAATTATATATACAGAACCTCGATTATTCGAAGTAATTGGGACCGACTCTCTTTCGGAATTTTCGAAATCGAAATTTTCGAATAATCGAGAATGCTTCAATTTTAAGATTAAGGAGAAATATATGCAATATTTCTTATCATGGTAACAAGTGCTTAGTAAAAAAATAAAGCAATAGCAAAATGGAAACAAGAATAAATTACCTGAATTTAAATTTTGAAATTAAGTACTTTTTACATATATCATAAAGGTTTGAAAAACATGTTTTGTTTGTCGCAGTTTCGATTACCTTTGCTTTGAAGCTCTATCACGGAGTTTTTTAATATTATTAGTTCACCAGTATCACAGTCTTCCTGCTGCTCCAGCTATGCTAATTTTTTGCAAAACAATCAAAAGCTTCAGAATTTCTAATTTGTTCGTTTTCTTCGTTCCATTCCGCAACTTACGAGAGCTCAAGTTAAATTCAATGGAACTCTAAGAAAGGGGATCAAAAATATTTATATGTACTCGTAGTGCGGAAGGGACCGCTTGCACACAAGAAATATGATACTTAAAAAAAAAAAAAGCTTTCAAAATGGATTTTGCACATACAAGAGATGTGATAGTAAGAAAAAAAATCTTTAAAATAGATTTCGGTTAACCAAGAGTTTCGGATAAAAGAGGTTCTACTGTATATATAAATGAATTTTAGATTATTTTCTATATAGGTTTCCATACGTACAGAATATTGGAAAACAAAACTGGTGTGTCAACAACAATAACACCAAAAAATAATTAATAAAATAAATAAAATAAAATTGTCGAAATTCTGTGAAGTGTCCCCAAAATAGTTATTCATTTTTAGCTGAATAGCAAGAAATTTTTCAGAAAAGTTTCTTTAACAAGCGCCATTTAGTGTTAGAGAACAGGCCATTGAAATTGTGACCTTGTAAGAAATTTATTATTTTCAGAAATACTTTTAAAAACAGAAAACTAAGTTAGCCTAAACTTTCAACAAAACTTTAATTGTGTGGAATAAGTTTTCATCTAAAAAGAAATTATAAGAATGATACAATCTATAGGGTTTCATGAAGGAACTGGACGAAAAGAAAAATTACATTAGATAAAATGTCAGTAGTGCTAGAGTTTATTTTGTAAAATAAAAAAAAAAAAAAAAAGACACTCAAAATTGTCGTTTCTTGACAAAACAATAAGAATTCCAAAAATAAGACTTCCAAAAATAAGAATTCCAAGATATATTTCAATGACCAACAACAGAACAAGAAGAAAGTGTGATCAAACACGATTAGTACAGGCAAAACAGACCAAAAATTGAGTAAAATAAAATGACTGATGGCCATTCACGAAAATTTGGGAAAAACTTCTTTTTAGCACTAAAAATGAAGATCGAATGAGTCCCCCCCCCCCCCCAAAAAAGCTGTTTTACTCTGTTTTTTGGCGGGGAAAAAGGGGAGAATTTTACCTCAGGGAGGGGGGGGGCATCAAATATTTTTAAGGATGTCAAGTGGGGCATTGTTTATTATGTATTTTGTAATTCTGAATCGAATGACACCATATGTAAGTCGATACGAACACTTTTTACAAAGTTACGGCAGATTTTATGAGTACAAAGTCGACATATTTTATGCAGGTAAAATAGGTTTTTACAATAACAACTGATGTCCATTTTCAAAAATTTGAAAAAAACTTCATTTTGGCACTAGAAATGAAGATCTGGTGAGTCCCCCCCCCCCCAAAAAAAAAAAAAAAAAGTTTTTTTTTTTTTTTTAACCGCGTTTTGAGGGGCAAAGGGAGAATTTTAACTCGGTCAGGGTGGGGGAAGGAATTATTCAACTTTTTCAAATTAGGTCAAGTGGTGTATCGTTTGTTATGTATATTTTAATTCTGAATCGAATGACACAATCCGCAAGTCGATACGATCCTTCGTTCCAAAGTTAGGCAGGTTTTATGAATACAAGATTATGAATACACGGATTTTGACAACTTTAATGACCTTAAAGAAGAGTCAGATGATTCTGATTTTGATTATTGCTATTTGAGGACATTTAATAAGTTTGAGATTATTTGATATGATATAAAAAAGTCCTTCCGGCCAGTGCCGGGAGGAAGAGGTAGCTTTCATAATCCTTATTTAAAAAAAGCCAACTTATATCATGCAAACACACGAAGCTCAATTTAGTGGAAACCGAATATAGGAGATTCAATACTAATTTTTATCAATATAATGAATGAGAATTTCGCGAAATTAGTCAGCTTTATCCAAGCTGCTTTTCTTTAAAGTAACTTATATTTGGCTGCCAAATTCGGCAATTTCTTAAAGTGCCTGTCATTTTAAGACAACATGGTGGATGAGGCTAAGCAGTGAACTTGGTCGAGACCTTAGTAATTGCTGTGCACATGCTCACTCACATCGGAATCGGTTAATATATAGGACTGCTGTCGCATGCAAAAAAATCAGATTTTTCAAAATGTCACCCACAATAGAAATTGAAACTGCTATATCTGAGCCATTTTTTTAAGGTAAAGACAAACAAAAAATGCTCCTGAATCCTTATATCAAGATCAAATACTTAAGAAAGAAACCTTTTTCAATTTCTAATTTTTTTGCACCTCACTTTAAATATATATATATTTTTTAATTTAATGGCCGCCATTTTGAAACAAGATGGCTGATTAATCTGGCCAGCGAACTTGGTCGAGGTGTTGATGTATACTATCCACATGCCTTCTTACATCGAAATAGGCGAATACGTGTGTTATCGCGTGACAAATACAAGATCGTTTCAAAATGTTAGCCATGCTAGAAATTCAAAGTACTATAAATCAACCATTTTTTAAGATATCAACAAAAGAACAAATTTTCAGAAACAAAAACTGCTCCGGAATCTTTGTATCAAGGCCAAACACATAAAAAAAATCTTTTTCATTTTCCAATTTTTTAATACCTCATTTTGAATTTTAAATTTAATTTATTTAAATGGCAACCCTTTTGAAACAAGATGGCGAATGAAGCTGGCCAACGAACTCGGTCGAGACATTGGTATGTACTATGTACAGACCAAGTTACATCCAAATAGGTTCATAAATACGGCTGTTATCGCGTGACAAAAATCAGGTCGTTTTAAAATGTCAGCCACAAGAGAAATTCAAAATGCTATTACTCAGCCATTTTTTTTTTTAGATATAGACGGAAGAAAAACTGTTAGGTAATCTTTGTATTAAGGTCAAACACATACAAAAAAAATCTTTTTCATTTTCTAATTTTTTGGTATCTCATTTAAATTTTTTTATTTTTTTATTTTTTTAAATGGCCGCCATTTTGAAACAAGATGGCGGATGAAGCTGGCCAACGAACTCGGTCGAGATATCTGTATGTACTATGTACACACCAAGGTACATCCAAGTCGGTTCATAAATACGCCTGTTATTACGTGAGAAAAATCAGGACGTTTCAAAATGTCAGCCACGCTAGAAATTCAAAATGCTATAACTCAGCCATTTCTTAAGATATAGACAAAACAAAAACTGCTCCCGAATCTTTTTATCAAGGTCAAACACATAAGAAGAAAATATTTTTTCAATTTTCAATTTTTGGTACCACATTTCAAATTTAAATTTTTCTTAAAAATTTAAATGGCCGCCATTTTTAAACAAGGTGGCGGGTGAAGCTGGCCAACGAACCCGGTCGAGACATTGGTATGTACTATGTATAAACGAAGTTACATCCAAATCGGTTCATAAATACGCCTTTTATCGCGTGACAAATTTCAGGACGTTTCAAAATGTCAGCCACGCTAGAAATTCAAAATGCTATAACTCAGCCATTTTTTAAGATATAGACGAAACAAAAACTGCTCCGAAATCTTTGTATAAAGGTCAAATACATAAGAAAAAAATATTTTTCCATTTTCTTTTTTTTGGTACCACATTTCAAATTTTAAATTTTTAAAAAAATTTTAAATGGCCACCATTTTGAAACAAAATGGCGGATGAAGCTGGCCAACGAACTCGGTCGAGAAACTGGTATGTACTATGTACACACCGAATTACATCCAAATCGGTTCATAAATACGCCTTTTATCGCGTGACAAAATTCAGGACGTTTCAAAATATCAGCCACGCTAGAAATTCAAAATGCTATAACTCAGCCATTTTTTGAGATATAGACGAAACAAAAACTGCTCCGGAATCTTTGTATAAAGGTCAAATACATAAGAAAAAAATATTTTTCCATTTTTAATTTTTTGGTACCACATTTCAAGTTTTAAATTTTTTTTAAAATTTTAAATGGCCGCCATTTTGAAACAAAACGGCGGATGAAGCTGGCCAACGAACTCGGTCGAGACATTGGTATGAACTATGTACACACCAAAATACATCGAAATCGGTTCATAATTACGGGAGTTACAGTGTGACATAGGTCAGATATATATATATATATATATATATATATATATATATCAATTTTGAACGGAGGGTGGTTTCGGGGTCTGGGGGTCATGATCGATGAAAATATACCAAAATTTTTTGAAATCGCTTTCCTCCGAACGGCTGCAATAGGTAGCTTTTTTGTAAAGAAAGCTACCTAAAACATGTTTTGAACGTAAAGTAAGTGTGACAAACTGTTTACAAAAAAAATGTATAATTTCCGTCTCTGAATTCATAAAACCTACCATAACTTTGTAATGAATGAATGATCTTATCGATTTGTGGAAGATTTTTAATACCACTATTTTCGAACAGTGATATTAGCATTATTTAATCACATATTTCTGTGATTTAATAAAGTGGATAGTACTATTGTCTAATAATTGTATTGAAATTCCGTAATATTTGGCACCTCTGAACTTAATGCCAATCCTCTATTATTAATTAATTGCAATCGTGTATTTTGTCCACCATTGGCTGTTACAAATTTAATGGATGTTTCAAATTTACAATGTTCGAAAATATGGTCACATATGCTTATGTTAAGATTTTTTAAATAATATTGTGTTACATGGTAATTGCATTTGATTTATTTTTTTCTTTCTTAAGAAATATTAATTTATTTTCCTGGAAATTTAAAAAGTTCAAGATGCATCGTGATAAAAGTTTAGAAGTATGAATTTTCGCAAGTATTTAAAGGTTTAGATACATCTTTTTTTTTTTTTAATACTTAATAAAAAGATGATTAATATTTTTTGCATCATTTGTAGAGTACGAAATTCTTTGTCTGCAAAAACAATGTAAATTAAAAATAAAAATATTTTTATTATTTTTCAATTCTTATTAAATAAATAACTGATAGTTGACATGCATATTTAAAGACTTAAGAAATATTGTGAGCATAGAAAATTTCTTAAAATGTCTAGTATTTGCGTGTAGACTAGTTTTTATTGATTAATGAAAAATCTTAAATCCTGGATTTATGTAGTTTTGGAAATCACTGGTTCATTTAAAGTGCGCAGAAGGCAAAGAAAAAAAAAGTAAAATTTTGAGAACACGGACTTTAGAGTTATTTTTATGTTATAAATTTCTCCTGCAATTGTCGCAAATTTTCAGCAATAATTTCTTTTTTAATTATAACTTTTCTCAAATTTCTTTTTATAGTACATAGCAACACTTCAAGGTATACAAGATTAAAATTTCAAAAACCAATTTTTTTTTTTAACCGTCAAAAGTCCTCTCACAATTTAAATTATTTTTAAGACGATTATATAAAAGGGGCAGCTAAATAGGCCAAAGCTTTCTGATATATTTACGGAAACATTTTTATATATAAAAGTCTGAAATGCTCAGGCATGCTCATTGAAGTGATATGAAATCGAATAGCGTTTTTTAATTTCCGATAAATTTACTAAATACTGAATTATAACCGATTGGTGTCTCAGAACAACTTTTCCCAGGTCGCTTTTGTTCGTAAACGCAGGAAATTGGCAGGTGCTCTTATCCAGAGACAATGTAATCGAACATAATTATTTTCTCTATTTTTCGGTAAAGTTTTTCAGAAAAACGCTGTCAGATTTGGAATTTTAAACCGAATTTCTGCGCGGGACAACTCTTGAAATAGAAAAAACTGCCGACGTCAAACAAGAATAGCTTATAACTCAAGATGTAATTAATTTATCAAAAAATGAAAAATGTTCGATTACAAATCTCCTCAATAACTATATCTGCATGCTTTTGCGTTTAAAAATGAGTGAGAGAATGTGTCAGAAAGTTTCGCTTTGTTGAGGGGGGGGGGGGGGGGGCGGATATTTTCTTGTGAACCACCTTAATCACTCAACAAGTTAATTTCTCGCCCACAAGCTCATTTTAATTCGAAAGCAAAAAAAAAAAATATATCAATAAAAATTTTGAATTTAATGAACTTTTCATGATTTTTATTTATATTTATTTGACTTTTCCACACAGTTATTTACTATTGCATAACGAATTTTTCACAGCTGGGCAAAAGTCATCCCGAAATTTTATCTTTCTCTGACCAACTGAAATGGGCATTATTGCTCATGGCTTCATAAAGAAGAAACGGAAATGGGACGTTATCAAATAAGGTGAGCCTTCAGAGCAGTTAAAAGACCATATGGCTCGAAGCCATTCAAAATCATGCAATAGGTGTTGACGATGCTTCTTTATTTTGTGGGTGGGTGTAGATGCTAGAATAGAGTTATCTTTATTTTCAAGCGTATCTTTATCAAGTTATCTATGATTTTTAAGGCAAGCAAAGAAAAGATGTTCCATTCTGAGTCCCGATATATCTCCTTTTAAGGTAAGAAGGTTTTTAGTTAATAATATTTTGATTTTTCTGATGATTTCATTATTTTATATTATTATTATTTTTTAGACATAGTAATTACATATTTTCAAAAGCTACCATAATCTATTACATTAGAATCTATTTGTATTTCACAACTACTCCTCTTAGAATACTGATCGCAATGCGACTAAATTAACACCAGGATCCGAGAATGTCATATAAGCTCTCAAAATTTAAAAACTTGATTACGCTTCCAAGATTAATTTTCTTAAAAACTTTTAACTAAGTTTCTCTAAAGATGGTAGCTAAATTACTTCACCTGTGTGAGAAAGGGGGAAGAAAAGGGTAAATAACGGGATATCGTCTGCTATCTGAAATGGTGAACAAATATCTTTATTTTATATTAATTTTAACACAATTATTCTAATTGGTAAATAAATACTGGACGCAGTGCAACTAAATTAACACCAGGATCCGAGAATGTCATATAAGCTCTCAAAATTTAAAAACTTGATTACGCTTCCAAGATTAATTTTCTTAAAAACTTTTAACTAAGTTTCTCTAAAGATGGTAGCTAAATTACTTCACCTGTGTGAGAAAGGGGGAAGAAAAGGGTAAATAACGGGATATCGTCTGCTATCTGAAATGGTGAACAAATATCTTTATTTTATATTAATTTTAACACAATTATTCTAATTGGTAAATAAATACTGGACGCAGTGCAACTAAATTAACACCAGGATCCGAGAATGTCATATAAGCTCTCAAAATTTAAAAACTTGATTACGCTTCCAAGATTAATTTTCTTAAAAACTTTTAACTAAGTTTCTCTAAAGATGGTAGCTAAATTACTTCACCTGTGTGAGAAAGGGGGAAGAAAAGGGTAAATAACGGGATATCGTCTGCTATCTGAAACGGTGAACAAATATCTTTATTTTATATTAATTTTAACACAATTATTCTAATTGGTAAATAAATACTGGACGCAGTGCAACTAAATTAACACCAGGATCCGAGAATGTCATATAAGCTCTCAAAATTTAAAAACTTGATTACGCTTCCAAGATTAATTTTCTTAAAAACTTTTAACTAAGTTTCTCTAAAGATGGTAGCTAAATCACTTCACCTGTGTGAGAAAGGGGGAAGAAAAGGGTAAATAACGGGATATCGTCTGCTATCTGAAACGGTGAACACATATCTTTATTTTATATTAATTTTAACACAATTATTCTAATTGGTAAATAAATACTGGACGCAGTGCAACTAAATTAACACCAGGATCCGAGAATGTCATATAAGCTCTCAAAATTTAAAAACTTGATTACGCTTCCAAGATTAATTTTCTTAAAAACTTTTAACTAAGTTTCTCTAAAGATGGTAGCTAAATTACTTCACCTGTGTGAGAAAGGGGGGGAGAAAAGGGTAAATAACGGGATATCGTCTGCTATCTGAAATGGTGAACAAATATCTTTATTTTATATTAATTTTAACACAATTATTCTAATTGGTAAATAAATACTGGACGCAGTGCAACTAAATTAACACCAGGATCCGAGAATGTCATATAAGCTCTCAAAATTTAAAAACTTGATTACGCTTCCAAGATTAATTTTCTTAAAAACTTTTAACAAAGTTTTTCTAAAGATAGTAGCTAAATTACTTCACCCGTGTGACAAAATGGAAAGAAAAGGGTAATTAACGGCATATGGTCTGCTATCCGAAATGGTGAACAAATATCTTTATTTTATATTAATTTTAACACAATTATTCTAATTGGTAAATAAATCATACGAGATGTAATTTTTCAAGTGGATTAAAAAGATTCCAGGCCAGGATTCGAACCAGGAACTTTGGCGTTCGTAAGTTGTAATGGTATACCAATTGAGCAATTCTGTTCAAATTTGGCGGACCTTAAGGCTGTTCTCAAATCCAAAAAGGCAACTTTATGACATAAGTGTTAATTTATTTTTGTTCGGAAATGCATGAAACTAGCAGGTGTTGTTTTTTAGAAACCATGTAAACAAACTGTTTGTTCCGACTTGTAAACAAACTGTTTTTTTTTTTTCGCAATTGCAATAGATCTTTCAAAAAATAGTGTCAAAGTGGGCGTTTTGGACAGAATTTCAGTGCGAAAGAAGAATAACTACTCGAGAAAAGGTGAAAAACGTCTTTGTCACTTGATCAAAATCGCTTATAACTCAATAGGTAATTTATTGATAAAAAAATGGAAAACGCAGTTCCATTCCAATTTTATATCTTTCCGTTAAAAATGAATTTGTAAATGCGTCAAAACATTTTGAGCTTTTTGAGCAGAGCAGTTGAGAACAGCCTTAAACATCCAGAGAATCTAGTTGATTATGATATCTGATCTGATATCCAGATCAGCTCAACCTTCGATTTATTATGTTGAGCTGCTTTAGATACCAGACCAGATGTCATAATCAACTAGAAGCTCTGGGTGAGAAAGATCAGCCATATTTGTCCAGGATAGCTCAATTGACAGGGTTTGGCGCCAAAGGTTTCTGGTTCGAGTCCTGACCAGTGCACTTTTACACCCAGTTGGAAAATTACATCTCGCATCTTTATTTTCGTTTCGTCTGGATCAATAGACTTAATGATTTTTAATTTATATTCTCTTTTCAAAATATAATATAAAAATAATTCATATGACGGACTTCTATACTGCTGAAATTATTATGAAATAGCCAAAAGACTTTAATTTTATTGATTTGTATGAAATAATATTTTCCGAATTTGTTTAAAATGTAAATTAATGGATATCACTAAGCATGGAGTCTTAATATAAGTAAAGGACATATTCTCAGATTAAAAGTTTTGTCCAAGCCATAGCAACCCACACTACAGAACTTGGAAATACTCGACTGGACGAATTTGCTAAGACGAGTTAGAGAAGTAAACAAAAAATGTTTACAAAAATGTTTGGTCGATAATGGTTACAAATGGTGGCAAATTTTTATTGAAAATCCTCTCGACCAATGGAATGTTAATTCCCATATGTCGTCATTTTCTTGTAAAAGCACTTTACTGTAATTCTTAAAAAGACATTCTACTACAAAACCACCAACTTGCCCAAAGCAATTTTCGTTAATTTTCAGTTCATTACATTGTAAATGTGATTTCTTACCTATCATAAGAAAGTTAATAAAATTAAAATTATAACTTTTTTCTAGATCTAGAATTAAATTGGATTTCTTAACCCCCGCCCCTCAATAAATAAATAAATAAATAAAAGAAAAAATCTCATGCAATGTAAATGCAACACATAAGGTTGCTACACTAGCTAGTTTAGTTCATTTTTCATTCAACAATACTTGTTTTTAAATTTGAACAACAATATTCACATGTTGGAGTAAACTTTATCATAATTTATAGCACAAAAAATTTTTAGCGAGGCATATTTTAAGTTATGTAATAAAATTTTTATTATATAAAATTGCAATATTGAATTTAAAATATTAAATAATGCTAAACCGAAAACTGCAAAATAAAATTGTAGAATTATTTATTCAATTAACATATAAACATATAAAAATTTCTGTTTAAAATTACTGGTGATTTAAAATTAATATTATTTATAATTTTCTGTAAATTTCTTTTATGTATAGTGTAAAAAATATTCTATAGTATTAAATTAATTGTTGATATCAATTATTAAAAATATTATGCGCAGAGTAAAAAAAATTCTGTTTAAAATTACTGGTGATTTAATAATAATAATAATTTTCGGTAGATTCCTCATTACGTATAGTGTAAAAATATGTTTTAATATAGTTCAGATGTTAGAGTAATTGTAAAGGAACAAGGGTTTATCACCCATTGTCGTGTTTATATTGAATTTGACAGGATAAGTTGTTCATTAATATTGTAAAAATATGACTAACATTAAACATTTAATGCTTTTAAAAGAGCATTATATTGGAATCTTTATTATTTAAATTCAGAGTTCGTATATACAAAATTTGCTTTATCCTCACACCGTACTTCTTATTTTAAAATCATGACAAATGATTTTTTTTCATGATTTCTTAAGTAAAGAGGCATTGATAATGTGAAGCATATATTCCTGTAAATAATTTTGAATATATCTAAGTACCAGTGGCATAGCCAGCATATATTTTCGGGTAGGCTCAAAACTTTCCACTTGAAAATTAAATAATTTTCATAAATCTTTACTCTTTTTAAAACTTTCAAACATTGTTGAAAAGTGTTTTTGAATTCCATTTGTCTGACATGCTTTAACTTGATAAAATGTATTCGGTTAGCAACGTAATTGATATCTATTATTGAGGTTTATTAGGGCATGTTCGGTATTGAAAAGGAAATGCGTAGCATTTATAGTTCGTTTATGGAGAAAATCGTTTGCGATTTATTTTAATAATGTTATACTATTTAAAACATATTGAAATTAATATACACAACTGAGTAGTACTACAAGATGTTTACTGTACAATAAGGTGTGAGTATTTACCGTTCATCTACAAATACACGCAAAATAATTTGGTTACTGCGTATTGCCTATGAGCGATTATTAGTGGGAGTGCGTTTTCAGTTGTGGCAAGTGTTTTTAAATTTAACAAATGTTTTGAATACCATATGTTATGTTTAAATTCTGTAGATATTATATACAGGGTTACACAAAACAATTCATGTCCACTTATTGACGGAAATTTTAGAATTGAATTTTAAACCGTGCTTATGCGCTTCCTGACTGAACGAAATATTAGCATACTATGTAGTATATATGCAAATATAGAGATCATATTATACAGGCCTACAAAATAATTCGGATATTTTATTGACTGTAGATATTAATTGCTGAAATTTGGTTTTCAGATATGTTATGTGTTTTCCAAAATTGTCTACGTCTTTCACCTTACTAAAAGGTTAAGTTTTGTTACAGTATTCTGAATGTATTGGAAAGTTTTTCATAATCTATGCCAGGCGCAGGATTTTTCTTTCTTGTTAATTAGAGATAACTCCTGTCAGCTGATCGTGCTGCAACAAGCAGAGTTTAAAACTGCAAAGAAATGCTTGAAAACTGGAAAGAAATTTCCATCCAATGTCAGTGCACATTACATGCAATTGATTGGTAGGTTTATCCCTTGTTAAAAATTATACAGAAACAGAAATTGCTACAATCTTTTAAAATACAAAATTTTTAATTACTACAAGAAAATTTGGTACAGCTTAGCAGGAATTTTTTAACAGTGTTGGCTGTACGGGGAAAATATTCCACAACCCAATAGAGTAAAATCAAGTATTTCAGTTTTTACTTGATTTGAGTGGTTCTCTGGTGGGTAATGGTTGAAATACTTACTTCTAAGCAAGAAAAAGAAGAGGCCATTATGGTATCTGCATTCAGGAATTTGTGTGGTTTCTGTGTTCAAAAGTTGATGTTTTAATATTTTATGTTAACATTTGCTTGTTCTCAAAATTTTTAAATACAAACGCATTTAAAATGGCTGAAACTTTTTATATAATTGTGTGTATAATATTTAATAAGCATTTATTTTCAACAATAAACTGTTGCTAGTATTTAAATAATTCCTGTTACGACATCCTTTCTGAGCTTCATTTTCTTGAGGTAAGACCGGACATTTTATGAGGGATAAAATGGCGTATTTGAAAACAGTGGATGACAAATCGGTAAAAAATGTTTAAGGAAAGGGCAGTTAAACTACAAGGGTAAGCGTTATTTATTAAATGTTATTATTATTGATTAAACTAATCATACATTAAAATGATTTAATTATTGTACAAGACTAAGTACAGAGTATACACGCAAAGTTACACTACTTCTGTTGAAAACAAATGAAGCAAATAATTACAAGGCATGCGATTTTAACACGCTTTTTTTTTATTTCCAGAACATAATTAGCCTACAATAGTATATTAAGATCCCCTAATATTGTGTCATATCATAATTAATTTGTTACTACGTTTTATCAGGAAATTCGCTGATGAAGCATGCAAAAAATATAATAAAACAAAAAAAAATTATTTGTATTAATAAATAACATAAATATATAACTATGTAAAAGTAATTAGATAATTAGAAATGTAATATTACCTTTGTTTAATTAATACTACGATTTCTCCGAGCAACTTTATAAACTTCCATTCCAAGTGCAACTCCGAAAAACCTTTATATTCTTCATTCTTTTAAAATATGATTTTTTTTTTCATTCTGAAATATATTTATAAATTCACTTATGACCTATATTATATACTTAAACTGATAAATCACACATTTATAAATTTTAAATGTACATCACGTAGGTTTTACTCATGACTTTAAACACATTATATTGGATCTATTTCAAATGTTATGCTAACATGCAACCATATTAGCTAAATATACAAAATATATTTCAAAAACGCAAATAATAACGCCATATTTAACCCATATTGTGTAAAAGTTAATTTATAGATTTTCTCACAAAATACACTAATAAAACAAAAAACAAAAAACAAAAAAAGAAAAAAAAATCAATTCATTAGAATTTATAGCAAGGGCTTTTAAAAGTATAAACAATAAGAAATGTGTACGAAGTTCCAGGCCAGGATTACACGGAAAGAACGATTTTGTTAAATTAACAAAAATATAGTTGTGCCAACCAAATTTTGCCCCCACCAAATATTTTTTGTTGGACTGACAAAATCCTTTTGTTAGTTCAATAAAATTTTATTGAACGAACAAAATCATTTGATCAGTCGAACCAACATTTGGTCAGTCGAACCAAACATTTTAGCTGGGGCTATATTAACTAAATCTATTTTTCCGTGTAGAACCAGGGATTTTTTGCCTGAAGCTAGCAATGCACTGCCAACTGAGTTTTCCTGAAAAAATCTGCGGACACACAATTCCCCCAGAAATGTTATTTATTATAGCATCTGGCCTGACATCTGAATCAGTTCAACAGAATTTTCCCCAATTAATTTATCAATTAGAATACTTTTCTTGAAATTAATCAAGTGTGATTACGTTTCCAACGTTTCTTTGAGTTCCTTATTAGATGACATTTTAGAAGCGTAAACAATAAGAAATGTACATGAGTTGTAATTTTCCAAATGATGAAAAAGTTTCCATGCGAAGATTAGAACCAAGAACCTTTCGGCTGAAGCTTACAATGAGTTTTCCTGGATAAATCTGACGGACACACAATTCCCCCAGAAATGTTATTTATTATAGCATCTGTGGCCTGACATCTGAATCAGTTCAACAGAATTTTCCCCATTAGGATAATTACAACTCATGTGATTTATTTATCAATTAGAATAATTTTCTTGAAATTAATCAAGTGTGATTACGTTTCCAATGTTTCTTTGAGTTCCTTATTATCTGACATTTTAGAAGCGTAAACAAAAAGAAATGTACATGAGTTGTAATTTTCCAAATGATGAAAAAGTTTCCATGCGATGATTAGAACCAAGGACCTTTCGGCTGAAGCTTACAATGAGTTTTCCTGGATAAATCTGACGGACACACAATTCCCCCAGAAATGTTATTTATTATAGCATCTGTGGCCTGACATCTGAATCAGTTCAACAGAATTTTCCCCATTAGGATAATTACAACTCATGTGATTTATTTATCAATTAGAATAATTTTCTTGAAATTAATCAAGTGTGATTACGTTTCCAATGTTTCTTTGAGTTCCTTATTATCTGACATTTTAGAAGCGTAAACAAAAAGAAATGTACATGAGTTGTAATTTTCCAAATGATGAAAAAGTTTCCATGCGAAGATTAGAACCAAGGACCTTTCGGCTGAAGCTTACAATGAGTTTTCCTGGATAAATCTGACGGACACACAATTCCCCCAGAAATGTTATTTATTATAGCATCTGTGGCCTGACATCTGAATCAGTTCAACAGAATTTTCCCCATTAGGATAATTACAACTCATGTGATTTATTTATCAATTAGAATAATTTTCTTGAAATTAATCAAGTGTGATTACGTTTCCAATGTTTCTTTGAGTTCCTTATTATCTGACATTTTAGAAGCGTAAACAAAAAGAAATGTACATGAGTTGTAATTTTCCAAATGATGAAAAAGTTTCCATGCGAAGATTAGAACCAAGGACCTTTCGGCTGAAGCTTACAATGAGTTTTCCTGGATAAATCTGGCGGACACACAATTCACCCAGAAACCTTATTGATTATGGTATCTGGTCTGATATCTGAATCAGGTCAACAGAATTTTCATCCAGTGGGAAAATTATAACTTATTTACTAACTTATTACAACTTATTTACCAATTAGAATAATTTTGTTGAAATTAATCACATATAGTTACGTATCCAATGTCTCTTCTACATTATCTGCAATTTATTCTGTTAAGGATGTTCTCAACTGCTCTGCTCAACAAGCGCAAAACGTTTTGACACATTTACAAATACATTTTTTACCGGAAAGATATAAAATTGGAAAGCCTGACCATGGAGGCAGTTTGGAATCGAACTGGTTTTGTTTCATTTTTTTTTAATTCATAAATTAGCTATTCAGTTATAAGCGATTTTGATCAAGTGACACGGAATTTTTCTCCCCTTATTGACTGGATTTTCTTTTTTCGTTCGGAAGTTCGGTTCAAAATGTCACCTTTGACAGTATTTTCTGAAAGATCTATTGTGTATGCAATCAAACGGAAAAAACAGTTCGATGACATAGTTTCTGAATAACAACACCTTCTAGTTTTTGGCGTTTCCGAAGAAAAATGAATTAAAACTTATGTCAGAAAGTTGACCCTTTGGATTTGAGAATAGCCTTAAACCGATTCAGGTATCAGACCAGATGTCGTAATCAGTGGTGTTTCTGGGTGAATTGTGTGTCCGTCGTATTTATTCAGGATAACTCCAGTTGGCAGAGTATTGGCAGCATACGCTAAAAGGTATTTGGTTCGAAAACCTGGCCTGGACACTTTTTTCACACAGCTAAAAAATTATAACGCGTGTGATATATTTACCAATTGGAATATATATATATTTAAAGTAATCAAATATAATTACGCATCCAATGTTGCTTCGCGTTCCATACTACCAGCAATTAATTTTGTTAAGCCGATTCAGATATCAGACCGAGTGCAATAAATAAGGATTCTGGGTGAATTGTGTGTTCGCCGTATTTATTCAGGATAACTCCAGTTGGCAGAGTATTGGCAGCATACGCTAAAAGGTATCTGGTTCGAAAACCTGGCCTGGACACTTTTTCGTACAGTTAAAAAATTATAACGCGTGTGATTTATTTACCAATTGGAATATATATATATTTAAATTAATCACATATAATTACGCATCCAATGTTGCTTCGCGTTCCATACTACCAGCAATTAATTTTGTTAAGCCGATTCAGATATCAGACCGAGTGCAATAAATAAGGATTCTGGGTGAATTGCGTGTCCGCCGTATTTATTCAGGATAACTCCAGTTGGCAGAGTATTGGCAGCATACGCTAAAAAGTATCTGGTTCGAAAACCTGGCCTGGACACTTTTTCACACAGTTAACAAATTACAACGCATGTGATTCCCAATTGGAATCCAATGTTGTTTCGCGTTTCATACTACCAGCAATTAATTTCATTAAACCGATTCAGATATCAGACCGAGTGCAATAAATAAGGATTCTGGGTGAATTGTGTGTCCGCCGTATTTATTCAGGATAACTCCAGTTGGCAGAGTATTGGCAGCATACGCTAAAAAGTATCTGGTTCGAAAACCTGGCCTGGACACTTTTTCACACAGTTAACAAATTACAACGCGTGTGATTCCCAATTGGAATCCAATGTTGTTTCGCGTTTCATACTACCAGCAATTAATTTTATTAAACCGATTCAGATATCAGACCGAGTGCAATAAATAAGGATTCTGGGTGAATTGTGTGTTCGCCGTATTTATGCAGGATAACTCCAGTTGGCAGAGTATTGGCAGCATACGCTAAAAGGTATCTGGTTCGAAAACCTGGCCTGGACACTTTTTCGCATAGTTAAAAAATTATAACGCGTGTGATTTATTTACCAATTGGAATATATATATATATTTAAAGTAATCAAATATAATTGCGCATCCAATGTTGCTTCGCGTTCCATACTACCAGCAATTAATTTTGTTAAGCCGATTCAGATATCAGACCGAGTGCAATAAATAAGGATTCTGGGTGAATTGTGTGTTCGCCGTATTTATTCAGGATAACTCCAGTTGGCAGAGTATTGGCAGCATACGCTAAAAGGTATCTGGTTCGAAAACCTGGCCTGGACACTTTTTCGTACAGTTAAAAAATTATAACGCGTGTGATTTATTTACCAATTGGAATATATATATATTTAAATTAATCACATATAATTACGCATCCAATGTTGCTTCGCGTTCCATACTACCAGCAATTAATTTTGTTAAGCCGATTCAGATATCAGACCGAGTGCAATAAATAAGGATTCTGGGTGAATTGCGTGTCCGCCGTATTTATTCAGGATAACTCCAGTTGGCAGAGTATTGGCAGCATACGCTAAAAAGTATCTGGTTCGAAAACCTGGCCTGGACACTTTTTCACACAGTTAACAAATTACAACGCGTGTGATTCCCAATTGGAATCCAATGTTGTTTCGCGTTTCATACTACCAGCAATTAATTTCATTAAACCGATTCAGATATCAGACCGAGTGCAATAAATAAGGATTCTGGGTGAATTGTGTGTCCGCCGTATTTATTCAGGATAACTCCAGTTGGCAGAGTATTGGCAGCATACTCTAAAAAGTATCTGGTTCGAAAACCTGGCCTGGACACTTTTTCACACAGTTAACAAATTACAACGCGTGTGATTCCCAATTGGAATCCAATGTTGTTTCGCGTTTCATACTACCAGCAATTAATTTTATTAAACCGATTCAGATATCAGACCGAGTGCAATAAATAAGGATTCTGGGTGAATTGTGTGTCCGCCGTATTTATTCAGGATAACTCCAGTTGGCAGAGTATTGGCAGCATACGCTAAAAAGTATCTGGTTCGAAAACCTGGCCTGGACACTTTTTCACACAGTTAACAAATTACAACGCGTGTGATTCCAAATTGGAATCCAATGTTGTTTCGCATTTCATACTACCAGCAATTAATTTTATTAAACCGATTCAGATATCAGACCGAGTGCAATAAATAAGGATTCTGGGTGAATTGTGTGTTCGCCGTATTTATTCAGGATAACTCCAGTTGGCAGAGTATTGGCAGCATACGCTAAAAGGTATTTGGTTCGAAAACCTGGCCTGGACACTTTTTTCACACAGCTAAAAAATTATAACGCGTGTGATATATTTACCAATTGGAATATATATATATTTAAAGTAATCAAATATAATTTCGCATCCAATGTTGCTTCGCGTTCCATACTACCAGCAATTAATTTTGTTAAGCCGATTCAGATATCAGACCGAGTACAATAAATAAGGATTCTGGGTGAATTGTGTGTTCGCCGTATTTATGCAGGATAACTCCAGTTGGCAGAGTATTGGCAGCATACGCTAAAAGGTATCTGGTTCGAAAACCTGGCCTGGACACTTTTTCGCATAGTTAAAAAATTATAACGCGTGTGATTTATTTACCAATTGGAATATATATATTTTTAAATTAATCACATATAATTACGCATCCAATGTTGTTTCGCGTTCCATACTACCAGCAATTAATTTTGTTAAGCCGATTCAGATATCAGACCGAGTGCAATAAATAAGGATTCTGGGTGAATTGTGTGTCCGCCGTATTTATTCAGGATAACTCCAGTTGGCAGAGTATTGGCAGCATACGCTAAAAAGTATCTGGTTCGAAAACCTGGCCTGGACACTTTTTCACACAGTTAACAAATTACAACGCGTGTGATTCCCAATTGGAATCCAATGTTGTTTCGCGTTTCATACTACCAGCAATTAATTTTATTAAACCGATTCAGATATCAGACCGAGTGCAATAAATAAGGATTCTGGGTGAATTGTGTGTCCGCCGTATTTATTCAGGATAACTCCGGTTGGCAGAGTATTGGCAGCATACGCTAAAAAGTATCTGGTTCGAAAACCTGGCCTGGACACTTTTTCACACAGTTAACAAATTACAACGCGTGTGATTCCCAATTGGAATCCAATGTTGTTTCGCGTTTCATACTACCAGCAATTAATTTTATTAAACCGATTCAGATATCAGACCGAGTGCAATAAATAAGGATTCTGGGTGAATTGTGTGTCCGCCGTATTTATTCAGGATAACTCCAGTTGGCAGAGTATTGGCAGCATAATGCTAAAAGGTTCCTGGTTCAAAAACCTCGCCTGGACACTTTTTCACACAGTTGGAAAATTAGAACTCGTGCAATTTTTTTTACCAATTAGAGTAATTGTGTTAAAATTAATAAAGAATAAGAAATGTAATAGTACTTTTATTTAATCAAAACTGTGATTTCTTTAAGCAACTTTGTGATTTTTCATTTCAAGTCCCATTCCAAAAACCTCTATGGTCTTCATTCTTTTAAATATATGAAATAACATATTACCATCTGAAATACATTTATAAATTTGTTTGCAGAATAGATTTACATATTTAAACTTATAAATCACATATTTATGCATTTAAACTTTATAAATATTTTAAAATGAGATGTAGCAAAGCTGTAACATATAAACATCTTAGTTTAATGTCGATAATAACCATACTGAAAATATGCTAATTCAAAGATATATACAAAAAAATTAGCATTATCTTTGTTTAATTTAAATTGCAGTTTCTTTAAGCAAATTTAAAAACTTTCATTTCAGATAAGACTGTATAAGCTTTAGTATTTTTTATTACTTTAAAATGTGAAAAAAAAAAAGTTTTTCCTTTCCTAAATATATATCGTAGTATATATTAAAATATTTACACTATTTCATTTCGATACTGAAAAAACTAAAATGTTATCCTTTAAAATACGGTTACATTTTTAAAAAACTTATTAACCATGGATATTTATTCTGAATTTTCAGAGGAAAGGCAAATAATAATAATAATAATAATAATAATAATAATAATAATAATACGTGTAAATCATTTATACTACAGTGATGTTGAAACAATATTTTCTTTGGCGATAAGTGTTAAAAATTGGACTAGAGTAAGTAATAAGTAACTGAAAGTTGTGACAATAATGAATTTCCTATAATAAATATAATATATATCACGTGTGGCATATTAAATATAATAAATACTTTTTCCGATTCAGATAAGTACATACTTCTCATAATCGTATAACTTAAAATGCGACAATATTGTATTAACGCGGTTCTCAAAATAATTTTTTTTCATGTTCAACAACGCGAAACTTTATGACATATTTTCTGACTCGCTTTCAAACTAAAGGCACGATACTTGCAGGTATGATTATTGAAGTGATTTGTAATCGAAGAGTTTTTCCTTTTTTCTATAAATGAATTACATCTTGTGTTATGAGCAGTTACTGTCTCACGGCATCATTTTTTCTCTTTTCCTTCACTGTCGCATCCAAAATTTCAGTTCAAAACGCTCAATTTGACAGCAATTTTCTAAAATGTTTTCTGATTTTAGCGAAAAATATAATGAGTATAAAAGTAGTTTCTAAAAAACATTCGTTTTTAAATATTCACTGTTCATCTTGAAAATCACGCCTATTTTTTTGACTGCAATTTACGTTTTTTCCCCAAGAACTTCCGTCAATGCATTAATTTGGCCCGCGTGTACCGAACTCGATTACGAAAACTCACTTTTATTTTGCACTTTGTAGAAAGCGCAGGCAATTGAATTTAAGGATTATTAATTTATTGTGTTTTTATTACAATCAGTACAAATAAATTAATAATTTATTTGTCCTGGAAAAAGAGGACCCCAATTAGTAACCGACTGATGTTAAAAATGTATCACATTTGTAGGAAAAGAAAAAGAACAATAATTGCTTACAATTCTTTAAAAAGAAAAAAAATATGTATGAGATTTGACAGTGAGCATTTAATTGAGCGCAAAATGTGTATCCCATTTCTAAGAGAAATAAAGCAGAAACTTTCAAATCCTTTAGAAAAATATCACCAGCAAGTAATAGATTGGTGTAAAAAGGGTAACGCTTTTATAAGAAAAAAAAAGGAAAAAGAAGAAATGTTTCGACTTTTTGTAAAAAAAAAACCAAACAAAAAAAAAAAAACTGTTCGCCAGTTAGCAATTGACTGAAGTGAAAGACGTATCATACACCTAAACTTTTGATAATAAAAAGAAAAAAAAATAGAAAGAAAGAAAAGAATTTCTGTCTAAACAATTTCCTACTAAAAATTTTATACATGTAGAAATGAAATTGTTTTTGTAACAATGTCGAAAATTAGTGTCGAGTATGGAAAAGGCAACCGAACATACTTATAAAGCGTCCCCGGAACTTCACCGGCAATGTAGCTTTCCAGTCTGATAACCCTTGATACAGCAAAGCATTCCTTATTTGGTGTAGTACGTTTGCATGAATTGTCAAACTACTTACCGTAATACAGCGTTCTACAAATGTAAACACACGCAGACACACACATACATATATATATATTAAAATTTAGATTACAAATTTAGTACAATACATAAACTGAATAGAATTTACAATAAGTTTATTTAAAGGTGTATGTCAATGTCGATTGCAGTTCATTTAATTTTTTCTTTAATTTTTCAAATATTTAATAGGTTTACTAATACGCTTTACTTTACTTTTAAAATTTCTCCCATAAGATCAGTAATAAACAAGAACGAAAAATCATGCGTCCAGCGTAGATTATGAAACACTTTCAGCATACTGTAACACAAAACTTCACAGTTTATTAAGGTTAAAGATGTCTAAATAAACAATTTGGAAAATGCATAACGCATTTGAAAACACAATTTCTGCTATTTATTTATTTATTTACTTTTTTATGCTGCCCTGTATATGATATATACATATAGATTTGTATGCCTATTTCATTGCATGATAAAAGTTAGATCTGTTAAATGAAATGCGCATTTGAAAATTTCCATTTAGCAATTTCCATGTATAAAAGGAAATGTACTTGAGAAATCTATGAACAACTTGAGATGGTCTATAGAATTTATACACAGCAAGTAATATTTAAAAAAAAATTCAGTTTAAAATCGCCTACCACAACTGAAAACACACTTACTGAAATTATTGTTCATAGGCTTCAATAGCAGAAATATTATTCAGTTTCTTCTGTAGCAAAATTATTTTGTGGGTCCCTGTAAATTTACGATAATTCTATGCACACGATATTCTACAGTAAGCACCGTGTAGTAACACCTTAGTTATATATCTAAATTTCAATATGTTTAAAATAGTGTAATATCATTAAAATACACCGCAAACGAGTTTTCCACATCGAGTGTAATGCACCGGAATTCTTTTGAGTGTCCTTGTAAACGAGTCGTAAATGCTATACACTTCTTTTTAAATACCGAACATACCATAGTAAAATCCCAATAACATATATCAGTTTCATGGCAATCTGATTGTATTTACACGAATTAGAACGCGGATTGGTGGCAGACAGACAAACAAACCGAATTCCTAAACACTTTTCAACTTTCTTAAAAAGTGTTGAAAACAATATTTATGCTATATATTTTACAATTTTGCTTATATAAAACTCCTAATTTTAGGAAAATTATCAAGTTTTCAGAGAAACTTTCTTTAAATATGCAAATTAAACATTACATTTCATCATACAACATATATTTAAAATGCATTTATATAATGCAATGGGGATAGGAATTGTATTTATATGTTGAAAGTAAGTAGTTCGGTGTTTAAGGGGGTCCGGGACACAAAAATCTTCAAATTTTGCAAAAACATTTTATTTCATAAAACAATTCTCTGTTTTTCCTGCTTAAAATGACATTTAAATCATGTTTCTATCTGAATTAGAACAAAAGATATAAATTTTTTCGTTTTGGTTTGTTTTCAAAATCTTGCTTTCAAGCAATGGCTGTCACGGAATCGACTTCTTGTAAAAATGCGTTTTTCTTCAGGATAGGTTTTTTCACCATTTCTCATATCTAAATTCTTATAACTCGAGAACTGTTAAAGATACAGGGTTCAAACTTGGGACATATCTTTTTCAATTATTTTACTTTAATTTTGATTCAGCATATTTGAAAAAAATATTTACTTTTGAAAATATGATTTTTTAAAAAAAATGTTGCACCATTTTTTTGAAATCTTTTTGTTAAACATTTTTAATTTTTTTTTTAAATTAATATTTTTAAAAATGCTGAATCAAAATTAAAACTTATTATTTCTGTTTATTTAAATGAAAAAAATTGAAGTTCTATATATAATATTTCGAGCTATAAAGATTTTAAATTATTCCACTTTTTGAATAAATTTTAAATTTAATTTTTTTTTTAATTCTGAGAAGTTTTATCATGTGATTTTGTTTACAAATAATAAGGTTAACCATCACAAAAAATTCAGAATTTTAACTCAATAAATAAAAATTATTTTAAAATATGTCCCGGACCCCCTTAATATAAAATTCTCAAAACAATTATAAAATGTTATGTTTCATGCATACTGAAATTCCAGTACTTTATTACAGACAAAAAATAATAACAATGTCCTTTGATTTTCTATTTTATTTATTAAGGGGTCTCAGGACTCTTAAAATTGAAAAAAAAAGAAAAAGAAAGACCATTTTCAACATTTAATATCTTAAAATGAGTTTGATATTAAGACACAATCTTAATTGGGAATGAAAGATATAAGTATGTTCTTTCATTGCAAATATTTAAAAAATTTCAAGATGCAGAATTAGCATTTACAGGGTGCTCTAAACTGTTAGACATTTGACGAGCAGAAAATCGGCATAAGAGCTTATGCGCACGATTACAAAATAAATTTTGCAACTAGAATGAAAATTTTGGTGCCTACTTATACTTCAGATTATAATAATTACACTGAACCTAAATAAATTTGTATTTAAAGCATTTTTATATTTTTAATACAAAGTTTGTATTTAGCTAATGCAAAATTTAAGAAATTTCAACAATATAACCCCCTAAAAAATATTTATTTTTATAATAAAAGGAAATTTTAGGTTCAGTTTATACAGATTAACATGAAATATATGCTAGATTAATATTAACACAATTATTCTAATTGGTATATAATTTGAAATATATGTTTTGAAAATTAAATTTCATGATAAAAGAATCAGACGTTTTTGAGATATCAGGCGCGTTATGCCTCAAAACGTCATTTGGAGAAAAATTACTTCCAAGTTTTGGAAACACCACTTTTGCTATTGAGCGAGTATCATTCTAAAAGCCATAAATTCTGTTCTAATGTTAATTTCAAGATAATAATTATATAAAAATGTTCAGAAAACATAGAAGTTTATCATCTAAAAAAAGTTAAAGTTTCGAAAATGTTAAAGCTTTAAGAGTCCTGAGACCCTTTAACGCAGTAGAGTATGCATAGAATAAGCACAGATAAATCGAAGTATCTGAGAAACAGAACTTTAAAAAACCCTTCTAAATTGAAATATTTTTCCTCGGTTTTTTAAGCAATTAGCTGCTTATTAGGAATATTGCAAAATTTTAATATTGCCTATAACGAAATGCTTTTTTAACGAAAATATACAACAAAATTGAATTTCTGAGTTTGTTTGAAAATCTATTTGGAAATTTGCTTTGTGCACCACTATCGAAATAGTCAATCTAGAAAAAAATTAAAGTAGTGTTGAATCAACTGACTATTGAAAAATCATTGTGGTAAACAAAATCTTGAATAATATTGCAATTGAAATTTTTAAAAAACTCAAGGTCTTAACTTCTTAAAAATATTTTTTCTTCCCCGTTCAACAACATAGATCTTTCCGAGTAATTTTTTAAGCATAAAAGCATGATACTTACAGGCATGATAATTGAAGTGATTCGTAATCTAACAGTTTTTTTCCCTTTTCCGGTAAATGAATTACATCTTCAGCTGTAAGCGATTGTTGTCTCAGAACAGAATTTTTTTTAAACTCTGCGTTGTCCTGAAATTCGGTTCAAAACGCCAAATTTGACAGCATTTTCTAAAACTTCCTTTTAAGAATAATGGGAAAATAAGTTCTATTACACAGTTTCTTAACAAGAGCTCCTTCCAATTCCATGCATACGCGAGCAAATATAAATTAAACAAGAAATAAAAATCATGCGCCAAGCATAGATTATAAAACACTTTTCAACACTTCCAGAATTCTTTAAGAAAATTTCACCTTTTAATAAGGTAAAGAAGATACTTAAGGGGGCTGGTCACTCAGCTTTCGATTTTCCCTCACTACTGTAAAGTCTATGGGCATTTGATGCATTCGTATATTTAAACATCTCCTCGGGAAATTGATATTTTTAACTTCTATTTTTTGTGTACATTTCCTAAAAGATCTCTCTTTTTTTATTAGTTTTCAAAATTTTTCTAAAGTAGAAACTTAATTTTATACACTCTAAATCGAAATGTCTTAAATTCAGACACTTAAGTGTCTGAAACGGAGTGTTCAATTTTCAGACATTTTAAAATGTCTGAATTTTTTCAGACACTTTTTGCGTCTGAATTTTAGACACTTCAAACGTCTGAATCGCAGCCATTTTTTTAAAGCATTATACGTAGCCATGTTTGACCACGTTGATCCTGGAAAAGTATATGGCCATTATTCTGCCCTACTCCCCCCCCCCCCCCACACACACACAGCCTAATTTTAGGGGCTCCAAAATATGGTATGCAATTTTCATAAAGCTGATAATTGAAATCTTTTTCGACTTTGTACTGATTATAATCAATATTTTGAATTTATAGAGCAGAATAAGATTAAAAATTAAAATATTTGTCACAATACAGTAAAACCTCTCAATAGTAGGCACCTTAGAACCGTGGAATTTGTTCGCCATTCGGAAGTGTCTGTTTTTCTGAGGTAAAAAATATAAAATATGTGCATGTTGTTAATAAAAAATGTGCTTCTTAAATAGTTGTGTCCTCTATGTAGGAGTGTCCGTTATGGAGATTTTACAACAAAACTTTCATAGGACAATTTTCTTCAGCGAACACTGACCTTTTTCAAGATAAATACATTTTTTTTTACCTCATAAAAGCGAACACAATCGAATAGCAGGCAAATTCAACGTTCCAAAACGCGTTTAATTCGCGAGGTGGCCGCGATTGAGAGTTTTTACTGTATTTATTTTTTTATTTAGTTTTTAATCTAATTCTACTTTTAAAGTTCAAAATGCTCATTATAATCAATAGAATGTTGAAACACATTTAAAATATAAGCTTTAAAAAAAAAATCCATATCGAATTTGGAGCACGTAAAATCGTAGGGGGGGGGGGGAGGGTCTGCCCATGCTTTAATCAGGCCCTCCTTCTGGAAAAAGTCCAACCCTGTATTATGATTCGATAAATGTACGTGTCAGTTTTAAGTGCAAAATCTAGCTATATGCAAATAAATATTTTATAAAAATCTACCTCTTTACTTTGTATTCATTTTTAATTTCAAATTACTTTTTAACTAAAAATAATCAAAAAATCAATATTATATAATTATTTCAAATGAAATATATCTGTATATTTTTACCGCATTCTTACAATTACGTTAACGGTACATGATTACATGAATTTAAGAATCTAAAAATAATCATTAAAATTTAACAAAGTGACTACAGATAACGCGAGATCCTTTTTCTAAATCTTTGTTGACATCAACAAATTTTTTTCTGATTCAACGTCTACATTAGTGACGTCAATTTCCGTTCAAACAATCAAATCGTGAAGCTGTGGTTTTGACTTTTGAATCATAAAAAGATTATATGTTGACTATTTTCAGTATGGCAAATGGGATATTTCTAAAATACTCGGAAACACTAAAATTATAGCAAAGGGAAATCTTTTAATTAGAATGACCGGATTTAATGAGTTTTATCAGTCAAAACATTTTAAAATAAATAAATGAACACAAGTAATTCGCTGTATTAAATATATGGGGGAATCAATGAATGGAAGGATGTTCGAACTATATTCTTTTTTAAAATTTATGATGTACACACTATGAGGCAGAAGAAAACTTCATTAGACAAGAAAAGCATAAATAATAAATAAAAGCAGCTATTAACAGGAATGTTTACTATAAATGCTTTTGAATTCCAGTACATAACACATAATAAATCTATCAGAAATGTAAAAATCGATGTAAACATTACAAATGCTGCCGCATTAAATGCTTATAAAAATATTGTATACGTAAATAAATAATTAAAAAGGGTACTTCAGAGTAATAATTACACCAAAAAATACTATTAAGGTAGTCTTGATGGTAATTAAGAAGTATGAGCCAATCAACAGGCGATGTCACTGCGATTTTTAAAGTAATGGCTACATAAGAAAAGGCTTAGGAAGGTGTAAAATTAATAAATTCAGTAACCGCTAATATACACCATGCAGAGACACCAAAATTTATTTTAAAGATAACATTGGATAGAAAATAATACAGAAATATGATTGCAGATGATTTGAAGAGTAGAAATTTAAATATTAGCAAAATAAAATTTTAACATGGAAATACCATAGGCAAAATGCTTTGAACATATTTTGGCATAACTCAGGAACTAATAAAGCTATAGACTCGTGTGAGGTCTTCATTTAAAGAGAAAACAATCACAGAGAGTTTTAAATACATAGTTAAGACCCCACTTACCTGGGAAAAGGTCTGATTATTCTAAAAGCACATTCGCCCAGAGGACGTCCGGATTGGAGGCTACGTTAGTATCCGTTAGTTAGGCAGACTTGGATATTTAAAAAATAAAATCCCCTTGCACATCCGGCTAGCTCTGTTAAAAGGATGGAAAATTTCCATCCTGAAAACATAGCCCGCCAGACAACAGTTCTCTTTACAAATTTGACGAGATGAAGAACACTGTATTAGTTTTATAGATAAATATTAATACGGAGTACCACTATGTCGATAGAAATTAAATCCCGGAATTTCACATTCCGCAAAAAACAATCAAGTCAAAATAAATTATTAGTTAAAATGTACGCGTACATAAAAACAAGCATTCAGTTTGAATTACAAACGAACATCGAGTTCGAAAGGAAGACGCATGCGCAACTGAGAGTGCCCCTGGTGAATGCGGAGCGGAGTTACAAAGTGCCTTAAAATTAGACACTTGCAGATTTTTTAGACACTTTTATCAGTTCGTGTACACTATGATCATAGTAAGACACTTAGGTGTTTTAAATTAAGACATCTATTGTGACTGAATTTTGAGATTCAGACACTTAAGTGTCTGAAATTCTTTTTCAGTCACATATGTATCTTAATTTAAGACGCCTTTATTTGCAGTGTAGGAAGTGCTAAAATCTTACTCACAGTTGGCCCGCTTTTAACACATGAAATATAAAATTCAGCATAGATTTTGAAAACTAAGAGAAAAAGAGGCATCCTTTAAGAAGAGTACACAGAAAAAAGATGTTAAAAATATGAATGTCCTTAGATGATATTTTAAATATACGAATGCAAGATTTAACTTTACGGAGGAGAATTCAGAAGCTGAGTGAACAGCCCCCTTAAGTAAACGTTCTGGAAAACTTATAATGAATATGAAAGCCAGATTTCAACAATTAACGCCTATAGCCGGAAAGATACTCCAATTCTTTTAAGCAGATCTTTTGATCTATAGATTTGTACAGATTATAGATAGTATGCTAAAATTTAGTTTAGTAAGAAAACGCATGACACCTTAAGCAATTTCTACCAACAGACGAAAATGTGCTTGAATTCTTTTGTACAGCCCTGTATATTGTATACATCTTTTCATACACTCCATACATTAAGATGAAATTTAATTCAGATAAAAACATGCTTAAAACTACTGAAATCACACTTCCCTAAATTCCTACACATGGGTGGATAAGTATACAGTTCGTAGCAAAACCCTGTATATGATTTTCTTTATATGCTATAAACAAAACATAGTACACTAATTGTATTTGAGTTTGAAAATGCATAATTCAAATTTAAAAACACTTTTAAACAGTTCACGCTTATTTTCAGTCATTCTTACGAATTCTTTTATGTAGCCCAGTATAAGGTCTATTGAATTTATGCACGCCACGTAGTATGCAAAAATTTTGTTAAATTTAAAAACGCATGCCATAACTTGCAATGCGCATCACATTCTTCTGCAAACATATTGCAGTAAACCTCAGTAGTGTATATGAATTTCATTATGTTTGAAATAATGCAACATAATTGAAATTCGGTGCGAACAGTTCTTTCCCAAAGGCCATTATATAGCTGAACATTTGTGTGACCCTGTAAATGAATGCTAAATGCTTTGTATCCCATATTCTACAGAAAGCATGCATTAGTACACCACATATATTCATATCAATTTCAGAATGTTTGTAACAGAGTTACGTCATTAAAATACACCGCAAACGATTTTCTTCATAGACCATAATCTAATGGAATACTTCTGAGTTCCTTGCATGCGTACTGTAAATGCTATACATAACACATTCTACGGTAACCCTCTTCTTGTGCATCTCTATAATGCAAATAAATTTCATTGTGTTTAAAGTGTTGTAACACTAGTAAAATACACCACAAGTGATTTTTCCCCATAGGCCATAATGTAACGGAATACTTTTGAGTGCACCTGTAAATGATGAACTATGATTAGTACATACTTTATTTTCAATACCAAACATGCCATGGGAAGCTCAAAACGTATATCAATTACATGACAATCCGAGTATATTTACGCGAGCTAGAGTACGAAGAGACGAACAGACAAGCCCAATTCATAAACAGAAAGTTGTTAGTTTGGATTTGAGTCATAATTGGACGACAAACTCTAAAATTTACTCTTCATTAGCAATGTCATTCCAACACCAAATTCTACAAGGGAGTGTTTTTTACCGTAAGTTCAATACATATTTGAAAGAAAAAAATCAATTTATTGAAAGTTGAAAAACACTTTAATTAAATAATTCATGTGTTCCAATTTTCTGTTTTTTTTTTTTCATTTTATTATTTAAAACAATTTTATTTAAAAAATTGTGTATCAATTTTATTATCCCCCGATGTGCTATTTCTTTCGGCCAGCAGTTAAAACGTCGTCTCTAAAAAATAACGTCGTCTCTATATAACGTTCCGTTATATAAGCCAGCCGTAGAACAAAGCAGATGTATCATTGTACGGGATAATCTGTATTGCAATTTTTTTAATTTCTGAGCATCGCACGTTTTCAATTTCTATACCATCGTATTAGGGGGGGGGGGGGAAACTACTTTTAAATGCAATTTGCTTGAAAACTGCATCTCAATTTATTTTTGAGATATTAATTTTTTTGTAGTTTTTAACGAATTTTTTTTCAATCTTGACAACTGAAGTACTCCATTTCTGTAGAAAGTAAAGGCAGAATAGTTGGAAAATAGTAGACTATTATATATTTTTCTTGCCATTTTGCCATAATAAATGGAGAAAAAAATATAATTAAAATACGTACTATTTTGGAAAAATATAAATAAATGATTTCTGATAATTATAAGCTATAAGGAGCTATTATAAACTATATTTAATTTTAAGTATCTACATTAATGTTACAAACAAATGAAGGCAAATGAATCATTAGGCTAGTTTCAGACGGACGTCTTTTTGCACGCTTTTTTACTTACGTATTATCCCTACACAATGCCGCTAGCATTGTGTAGGGATAATACGTAAGTAAAAATGCGTGCAAAAAGACGCTCGTCTGACATTAGCCTAAGGTAGCCGATTTTTTTTATGAGTTTCTTTAATGACGACATCACTTTTTTGTTGGAATTGTGTATTATTCTGTGATAGTGACGTCATATGCATACATTAGATGTCGTTTAACCCCTTAACATACGATTTACTTTCAACAGCTCTACGATTTGGCAACTCCATAGCTACCACTAAAATTTAATAGAGATTTTCGCCTTGTTTAATCATGGAATTTCGACGATTAAATTAAACTATATTTACTGTGAAATTTTAGTGGTAAGAAGAATTTACATTTGGCTCGATCATCGTACGCGGGCTATGCCCGTCATTGTAGGTTAAGGGGGTAAAGACAGGATTGTAAATGTGGAATTCTTCAGCGGATGCGAATAACATCATTTTACATAAAATACAAGCGTGTGTTTTAAGTCTTAAAACTGAAATATGCTTTGAACTACACTGTAAAAAAAATAGGACCAGATTTCCTGTAGGAATCGGAAAAATAGTTGCCCTTATCGTACCGGAAAAATATCCGACCCAGCTCGGAATAAAATCAGTAAAATCGGAATAAAATCCGTAAAATTGGAATAAAATCCGTAAAGTACCGTTTTAATGAATGTTTCTTTTTTTTACGGATTTTATTCCGAGCTGGGTCGGAAAATTTTCCGGTACGATAAGGGCAACTATTTTTCCGATTCCTACAGGAATACTGTTCGGATTTTTTTACAGTGTATCTGTATTTATATACATATATACTTTTTTTCTTCATCGGATTTGACACTAAATTCTGAAAAAGCAGAATTCCTGCTTTCTAGTTTGTTTATTTTTTAGCCCATTGGACTTATTTAAAAAAGAAAATATTTTGACAACTAAACAGAAAGGAGACATCCTTTAAGAAGTGTACACAATACACTCTAAAAAAATAATGCCAGTTTTCCGGTAGGAATCGGAAAAATAGTTACCCTATCTGTACCGGAATAAATTCCAACCCAGCTCGGAATAAAATCCGTAAAATACCGTTTTACTGACTATTTCCTTATTTTTATGGATTTTATTCCGAGCTGGGTCGGAAATTATTCCGGTACGATAAGGGCAACTATTTTTCCGATTCCTACCGGAAAACTAGCAGTATTTTTTTTACAGTCTAAAAGGTTAAAAATACTATTTCCTGGGGAGATATTTTAAAAATACGAATGAATGCATCTCGTGCCTATAGGTTTAACATAACGGAGGGGAATTTGAGATCTCACTGGCCCTTAAGCTCAGAACTCTTAAAGCTTCAGAATTTTCGAAATAAAAATTTTTTTAAATGTTAAACTCCTACCTTTTCTGAATATTTTGATATAATTGTTTCCTTGAAATTCCCATTAGAACAGAAATTATGACTTTTAGAATTTTACCCGCTCAATAGCTGAAGCGAAGTTTCCGAAACTTTGAAATCATTTTTCTCAAAATGAGGCTTTTGGGGATAACGCGTAAGATATCTAAAAAACTTCCTGAATATTTTTTCATAAAATTTTCAAAACATATGTTTCATGTTAGTTAGAATAAACTGAACCTAAAATTTCATTTTTATTCTTCAAAAAAATATTTTTTTACATGATTATACTATTGAAATTTTCAAAATTGTGTATTAGCTAAATACAACTTTATATTAAAAATATAAAAATGCTTTAAATACAAATTTATTTAAGTTCAGTGTAATTATTGCAATCTGGAGTATAATTAGACACAAAAATGTCATTATTGTTGCAAAATTTATTTTTTAATCCTGCGTGTAAGCTTTTATATCAATTTTCTCTTTGACAAATGTCTGGCAGTTTTGCGCCTCCAATAAATACTAATTCTGAATCTTTCAAATTTTAAAATACATGAAGTGAAAGAAGTTACTTATATCTTTCATCCCCCAAAAAACTGTTTGTAAATCATATACATTTTAAGATATTAGATGTTAAAAATTGTCTTTTTTTTTTTTTTTTCATTTTTTTCCAATTTTAAGAGACATATCATCCCTACACAATGCCGTTGTGTAGGGATGATATGTAGGGATAAAAGTGGGCAAAAAGACGTTCGTCTGACATTAGCGTAAAACAATCCTCAAAAAAAAAAAAAAAAAAAAAAAAAAAAAAAAAAAAAAAAGAAATCCGCTCAATAAAAAGAAATTTTCTGACACATTGCTTACTTAAAAACTATGTAACTTTTATAAGTTCTGCAGAAACAAATTAAAAGGATAAAGATGCCTAATTTTTAATATAAATTATTAAATCTGTACAAAATTTGAAATGTATAAATTTCAGATGGATGTTGGAATAAAATTAAATATTTCTCTGTAAAAGGGAAACTCACCAATATGGTTCCGATGAATTAATAAAATTGATAAAATAAAAATATTAATGCTTATTAATGAATGCAACTTAAAATACAATTAAATGAATCTAATTTAAAAACACACGGCGTAAATAAATTATTGCAAATCATGATTTGCAATGCATGGATAAGTAAATTTCAAACGTGCTTCCGCTTTCGAATGTATTATAAACCACTTTTGCAAGAACTATATAGATTTTTGTACAAATCGGACGGCGAATTAGATATTTAATCTATTTTTAAACCATTTTGAAACCTATTATATAGGGATATGATCAAGGAAATATGACAAAGTATAAGTGATAAGTATTGCGGCGAAATAAGCAAACATTAGTAAGGACAAAGGTAGCATCCCCAGTTTCAAACAGGGATACTTAGCGCTCGATTCCATTGTGTCAGAAAATTGTTTTATTTTACTTAATTTTATTTTTATTTTTTTCATTCTCTGGTCATGTAGGTGGCCAATTGTACAGTATAGTGTGCACCTACAATAAGTGGAGTCGAATGGCTTGGTCAAGTGGCGTGTTTCTTCTCTTGAAAAAAAAAAATCTTTATGGAAATTATGTAGATGTTTTCTACTATTACATGTTTTCTCCTAAACATTGTATGCATGAATACTGCCCCATTGAAAAAGAATGAACGAAAAATGTGTAATATATATTTTTTGAACATTAACCCCTTGAGGGGCACCGGTATATACTATATACCACCTACGATTGATGAAGTTTTACACCAGAAAAATTTAATAAAATTTTACTTTTCTAACCTTGGTGGAAAAAGCCGTCAAATTGCTTTTACTTATTTTTAAATAGAATTTTTCAAAGATTCCGGTGGGAATTCAGCATTTCACAAACGTAATTGCTTGCCCCTCAAGGGGTTAAAACGAATCACATATAATGAATAATTTTCACCCCTCTCCCCCCTTTTATTTATTTATAAACGGTTTTAACTCTATTAACTATAGCTATTTTTTAAGAAAATCAGAAAATTATAAATTTTTCAAGAAATATAGTGTAATTCAATATTTATTTTAATCATGCATACAAATAATATTATACCTTATTACAAAAAATCTTTAATTAATAATAAAGTATTGGGGTGATTCATCTGTTGGTTCTTTTTTGAACTATGAATATTTCACAGGTTATTTGTATCAGCTGTCATGTGTCATGCATGTATGAACTGTCAAATGTATGCCATTTGTAATTATGTATGCCATTTGTATGAAAGGACGGTGCATTGTCACACACTGCTCTCCAAACCATCAACTTATTGGACGAGAAATTTTCAGATCGCGTAATTTTAAGAAATTCTGATGTGAATTGGCCGCCAAGATCGTGCGATTTAACCCCAATGAAATATTTTCTTTGGGGGTTTCTGAAAAGTAAAGAGTACGCCAATGCCCCCCCCCCCCCCCCCGCACCATCCAAGACCTCAAACGTAACATCCGGGCTGATATTTTGGCCACGGATCTGCTGATTCTGGGAAAAGTCATCGAAAATTTTCATGTTCAGATGATGGCATGGAAGCGGTGCCGCGGTGGCCACCAATGTGCGATATTGTATCCCATACATAAATGGCATAGACCGATCTTCCATGTTCAATAAAAAATTTCGATTCACTCATAAAAAATGTGTTTTCTTTCATAATAAATAAAGAACCAAAAGATGGACCAGCCGATACATGATGTATATCAGGTAAATTCAAAGACTGGAAATAATAAATGAAAAATAACTGACAATTTATAATATTAAATTTCTGTGTTATTTTTTTTTTTTGGTCATAGCATTTTTGTTATAGCATGGTAAAGCATTCATTAACTAGAAAGTCAATATACTGTACGGGAAATTAAGACAAAAGTTTGGACGGAGGCATCAGCAGAATTTCCTTGGAATAGCTCTGATTTTCTTTCCGTACATTTTTACCTATAAAAAGAAAAAAAATGTTACTTTATAATTACTTTCAGTCACATAACATAATTTTGTGTGGAATCAAAATAGGATTAAATATTGTATATAAATATAAGCAAAAACTTATGACTTTGATAAATGCCCTTCCCAAAGATATAAAGCAATTTAAATACATATTCATTTAACTTATTGTAAAATAAAATTTAAAAAATGGGTCATTTTTTTCATGCCCAAGAAAAATTATTCACCCCTTTTCTTTAGAATGGAAAAAATCTTTAAAAGTTTTTCTAAAAATAAATACATAAATAAATAAACAAATAAATAAAAATCACCACTCAACAGCGCTAAATTTATAGACACATTTAGAAAATCATTGTTAAAGGCAAAATCATGACATCTGCTAGAATAACTATTGAAGAGAAGTTTAACCGAATAGAAGTTTTTTATTTATTTAATGATAAATGTTTAATATTTCGAGTTATGATAACACTGGTCGGCACTAAAATCCTCTCTGTAAAATAATAGTTGATTCTTATAGATTTCACTCTGCTTAGTAAAAATATGGTAACGAAGAAACTGTACTACGTGCCTTTTTTTTTAAATTAAGGTACTTTGTAATATATCTTGCTAAAACATAAGTGGACATTTTATAAACCCTAAAATGTAAATTATAACGAGTAAATTACTTGTGAATAAACGTAAAAATATGATTACCTGAGTTCCAACGGCATAAGGAATGAAAATATGTTAGTGGATAGCAAATAGTAAATTCGGACACAAAAGAGGGAGGGGATACATAAAAATAAAAATACACGATACAAGCATCAACGAGCTAGATTGTCATACTAGATTTTATCCATTTGATATCTAAGAAAGTGAAAGCCATTTTTTCACGATTTCAATTTTACCTAGCATTGCAAATTAGTAATCTTTACTATTTGTTATTATTATAAAACTGTTTATAGGAAAAATGGTACGTGCTGGAGAAGTTTGGATAACATATTTAGAATTAGGAATATTAGATCTGTACAATTTACATATTTAGTTTACAGGGAGGAAAATTTTTAATTTTCCTGCCCATCAGTGTAATCGGTTCTTGTCCGAAGACGACCATTTTCGTAATGATAGACGACCATTTTCGTAACCATTTTCGTCTCGAAAATCGAATTAATACACCAGCTTTGACACTTTAGATATAGAATGAAAAGAAATATTTTGGAACATAAAAGATGTTTTAAGATCATGCAGTATGTTTAGATCAAACGTTTAAGAAAATAACTTCAAAATACCATTTAAACGGGGATTTTAACTTATAAATTTTCGTTTTGGAACGACACGGTGTATACAACAAAAAATGGTCTACATTGAGACGATGTCATCTTGGTATTCTTTAAATTACAAAATATTTTTAAAAAAATCACACTATAACAAAAATACACTACACGATAAAAAAATTTAATTTCTGCAAATATTTTAGTGAGAATTTTGGGAGATACCTAATTTTTTTTTTCAAATTATTTCACGCGCTTGAAATTTCGTACTCTTTTTCTGAGACTAAATGCCTTTTGTAAACTATTTTCTTATTTTTTTATATTATCATTCTTATTCATTCTATTTGTGCTCAGGGATACGGAGTTTTGGCGTCAAAGAATACTGATTAAAGTGGTCGGTTAGAAAATATTTTTGAGGAAATTTGTTAATTAATCAGTCACTTCAAACATGACTGAATTTGAAAATTCGAAAACTTAGTAAGTAACATCATGTTTTTTATTGCAAAACAGTCCACATTTGTAACAACCTTATAAATATTTGCTAAATTAAAAAAAAAAAAAAAAAAAAAAAAAAAAAAAAAAAATTTAAACGTGGTAAATCATAAGACTCCAAAAATAAATTATAAAGGAAAACCCAAAAAGGCCTTAACTCGCATCTATTTGTTTCATTTTATTTCACAGTTCCATATTTTTTACAATGGTAAGTATAACAAAAACTTTAAAATTTTTATTACGCTCAAAAGTTTCTGAAAGCCTAAATGTTTATTTGCTTAGAGGTAGAGTTGATTATTGGTTTCATTCGTCGTTTAAAATGTCCCTCTTTTATGAAAAATCAGTCTAATTATTGCTCCATTATTGTATCGATTGCTGCGTTATGATTTTATATTGTAGGTTGTTCAGTATTAAAAATTTGGAGGTATGTTCTCCTTTGTGGGACAGAGAATACCTAGCACAGATACTATAAAAAATTGATTGAGATATTTTAAAATTTAAAGAAATTGTGTGTAATCTCGTTTCATACCTCCGGGATAACCGATTTGCACCGAAAGAAGAGATAACCGATAAGTAGCAAAGTGGTATTTTTTAGGGGGATTGGGGAGGGGGGGGGGATTTTTTGTTTAATTGTGTTATTGGCCCTTTATTGGATCTTACATAATTTTGAAATTTGCCTCAAATTAAAACTAAACGCTCACAATTTTTGCCTCAGCTTAAAATATTTATTAACTTTTAGTTGAATCGTAATTTTTGAAGTTTTTTCTATGAAATGGTCTTAAACTTGTTATTTGGGACGTAAAATACAGTGAGCAAAAAAAGTATTTGCACACATACGATTTTTTGCATAAGTAACCATAGAAAGCAAATTTGATACTATTCTCTTAATTATTCATTTATTTAAATAAGAAGAAAATAAGAATAACTACCAATTTTCCTTAAACAGTAATATTACACATTTAAAAAAATAAATTAATATTTTCTTATACCTAAAATGTATTTGCACAAGAAGCATTGACTGTTAAAAAAGGCATTAAATGTGAACATTATGCAAATGTTTAGCATATCAGTTCCCGCACTTTAAAGTCACGTAATATATTAACTGGAGCAGGGATTCTGGGGAGTTTTTGTTCTAATGGCGCCAAAAACGTGTGAACGGTCTGCCGCTGCCTGTGAGAAGATTATATTTCTTCACAAGTCTGGATTAAGTTACCGAGGAATAGGTAAAAAATTAAATCTAAACTTTTCTAGTGTTCGTTATGTAATTAAGAAGAAAAAAGAAACTGGTTCGACAATAAATAGGCCGCGAACTGGGCGTCCAAGAAAGCTAAATACCAGGCAAAGGAGAGCCATCATAAAAGAATCTTCAAAAAACCCTTTTCTAAGTGCTCGAGAATTGGCTGATGATGTCGCTTCAACGTTGGGAACAATAGTTACACCACAATCAATTAGAAATATTCTTCATGATGCAAATATTCGAGGAAGAGTCCCTCAAAAAAAACCATTTATTAGTGAAACAAATAGGGTGAAAAGACTTGAATTTGCAAAAGCTTATGCCAGCAAACCACTAGAGTTTTGGAAAACCGTTATTTTTTCCGATGAAAGCAAGTTCAATATTTTTGGCTCAGATGGTAATAAAACTGTATGGCGAAAGCCAAATACTTCTCTTCAAATTAAAAACTTGAAACCAACTGTAAAACATGGCGGTGGTCATGTAATGATTTGGGGATGCATGTCTTTTAACGGAGTTGGCGAAATGACCTTTATTGAAAGCAATATGAATTCTAAACAATATATTAATATATTGCGAGATCATTTATCTAATAGTGCTCTGAAATTAGGAATTCCTAATTCATATTATTTCCAACAGGATAACGATCCGAAACACACTGCATATATTACGAGGTTATGGTTGCTTTATAATGTAAAAAATCATTTGAAAATGCCACCACAATCACCAGACCTCAATCCGATTGAAAATTTATAGCATATTTTGATGGGAAAATAAGGAAAAAGAAAATTTCTAACAAATCAGAACTTAAGCAAGCTCTTAGGGAAGAATGGCTACAAATCAGCAGTGAAACATGTCACAGATTAATAGAATCAATGTCCAGATGATTACAAGCTGTAATTGAAGCAAAGGGCTGTAATTGAAGCAATACTAAATATTAGCACTGTTTTTAACTTATAAATAACTCCCCTAGTTCTATTTTTATTACTAGTGTGCAAATATTTTTTTGGCAGTACAAATGCTACTTTTTTATGTTTTCATATTTTAAATATAATTATTAAGTCAGATATTAAATATGTTTATTTGTTTTGTAAAAGTGTTGGTATTTTTAATTCTTAGTTGATTTTTATTTATTTATATATATGCTACAACAAATTTACCTGGTGTGCAAATAGTTTTTTTGCTCACTGTATGTGGAATGAAAGCTGTTTGATCAATAGTAGGAGTTTTGTGGTGGCTGTCGTGTGAGGTGGTGAGCTCTCCGCGTTACACGTGGGGGGCGTATACCAATATAGCTGTAGGAAGTGTTTTGTAGGTTATTTTTCTGGCTTTGTGTTTATCAAGTGTTTTCTTATATTTGTGTTTACAACTGGGGTAAGCTTTTTGAATTGCTTTTTGCTACTGTTTCCGAAGTATTTTCTATTTGTAGTTGGTGGTGGTAAGCTGCTCAGTGCAACTTAGCTTATTTGTTTTTGTGGTTATGGCGCATATTGTTATCAATGCTGTGAATGATGAAATCTCTGCAACATCGCCGGCTAATGTTGATATGTTGGAACCGGGGAAGATACGGTGAAATTTAGCGATATAAACCCAAACGTGACCCGTAACTCGGCTTCAGCGGATACTTTGCTACAAAAACCTGCTCAAAATGGTGGCAAAGATTTTAATATTTTTGTAACGAGATCGGAGCCTTCGAGCATTCCTAAGAGGGATCCTCGCATTATCCGGGCGGAACTAAGACGAAAATGAAAATCTGGAAAATATTGGAAATATCAGATAAACCCGTACTGGGTTGCTTATAATCAGTACTAAAGTGGTAGAATGTGCTGTTGACATGGCTAGAATAGCGACCTTTCTTAGAATTGAGGTGTCTACTAGAGTTATCTGGGAGAATATAACTAACAGGTTTCTTCTGTTTAATATACCTGTGGATATTCCTTTAGGTTATATTGGACAAGAAATTTCTGAGGGAAACAACCTTCAAATTCTTGGGATGCGTAGATTTAGAAAACCAGATAGCACAAATGAGGTCTTCCCGGTTTTAGTTACTGTTTTAGGTACTAATCTTCCTTCGGAGGTTAAGGTTTGGCTCTCAATACATAAAATTCGACAGCTCATAGACCGTAATATACAATGTAGAAAATGTCATAAATCTAATCGCACGAGCCAAAAATGTAAGTCTGAAGAGATGTGCGAGAACTGTAGTGTTCAACACACAGGCCAATGCATGAACCAGGTAAAATGTATTAAGGTATCCGTACACCTTCTGAAGTGATTTTTTTTAAAATTTTTGAATTTTTCTCTTGTTGTCCATTTTTCATAATGACATTTACTTTAAAACTTTGAAAAAAAAATATAAAAATTTTAGCAATTATCCCAAAATAATTTTTTAAAGAGAAAAAGGGTGAAAATTATGTCAAAAATTGACATTTCCGCAAAACGCGATAACTCAAAAATGAAACAATGTATTGACATTTTGTAAATTGCATAATAAACAGAATAACTTTCTCTAGGACTTAGACTACACACATTATAATCGCATCTCTATCTCAGATGACATGGCAATTAAAGTACTAATGTAATGAAACATTCGCAAAATTTGTCTCCAGTTTGTCAGTTATACCAGTGTAAATATAAAACTATTTAATATATTATCATGAGTGTGGTCTATTCCCTCAAAAGACATTTGTAAAAGAAGTACAGAAAATTTCGTGGCATTTCATGCATATTTTTTTGTTTTAGGTTGTTTTGAGTATTGTAAAAATCTGAAAAAATTCATTTTGAGAAAAAGTTTAGAATAATTTTTAAACGCAATTCAAAAGCTGTAATAGCTGTAAATTTAAACGTCTGTAACTTCAGATCTATTTTAGATAGAGACAAAATTTAAGCAGATTTCGATAGATAAAAGATTCAGTTTTAATATTATTGCAAAAATGAAAAATCGATATTTTGATCGAAAAGTACAGGTCGGAAGAGATGGATCTTCTAAAATGTAAATGCCAAAATTGCTTACCTTTTACCGATGCTCGGAGAAAGTTTTCTCAGAAATCAGAACCTACACCTTATGCGAGGGTAACTAGTAAACAAATCTCTGAACTAGATCAGCTTCAAAAAATAATTGAAGTTTGCACAAATATGATGCTAAAAATCATTATTGACCATGTTTCACCGAACTCAAGCAAAGCAGTGGAAGCTATAGCTAATTTAAGCTCCATCATAATGAACTGTTTTGCTGAGCTAAGTGATGTATCACATGAAAGACGCAAGCGTCCTAACTCGGTTGCGGGTTCCCAGGTTAATAACTCTTAGTTATTCTTATACTGTTTTTATTATTTTTGTTTCGTTGGCTGCAAGCTTCAGTGTTCCTCGGTCTTTCCTGTGTTGTGTTTTTTGTGTTCGGGTATTACTGCATTTTGGTATCTCTGTTTCCCTCTTGTTCCATGGGATTAAAAAATTGTGCAATGGAATTGTAGCAGCATCATGAACAAGCAGATTTGGTTCACCCTTCCACCTTTTTCAAGTGCTAATATTCTTGTGTTCCAAGAAACGCTCATGTCTCCTGATAAAGCGTTTCACATTCCTGGGCGGATTGTCTACCGCCTAGACAGACTTGATCGTAATGGTGGTGGAATGGCTATTGCGGTCAACTCCTCGTGGTCTGCTTCTCGTATTGACTTCCCTAACTTTAATCCTGTCTCCGAAATTTTGGGCGTTAAAGTTTTTTATGGTACGTTCTCCTTAAACATTATCAACATTTACTCTAGCTCTAGTACTGTTGTTGAGGACTTGTCTAAAGTTTGCCATTTTCTTTTGGGTCCAAGGCTTATTTTGGGAGATTTTAATTTACATCATCACCTTTGGGGTGCTCCCTCGGCTACCCGAGCAAGCGAGGGTTTTGTTGAGTGGCTGCCGAACAGTCCCTACTGTTTTTTTAATTCTGTGTCTCCAACTCACGTGGCTCCCAGTAGTGCTTGTTCTCTCATTGATCTTTATGTTCTGCGGACCTTTATGCCCACACCTCACTTCATGTTGAGGATGATCTTTTTGATAGCGATCACTTTCCTATTTTTATGTCTGTTGATATTGCTCCTCCTTCTCAACCGCGTGTCGCCTACTTTGTGCGGCATCGTATATGCCAGGACTTTAATGTAGCTCTTCCCGCCTGCCCAGGTTCAGATTATAACTCCTTCTTTGATACAGTCCACAAGATCATGGATGAGAACAAGTTTTCTCGCAGTTCATTTCCTAGTGGCATCCCGGCATGATGGTCGGCTAGGTGCAATAATCTGCACGAGCAGAATTTTTTTTTACTAAGTCAATCTGTTTCGATGGAACTGTGGGTGAAATATAGAAAAGTGGCTGATAAACTCCGTCAAGTGGTGAAAAGCTCTAAGCGGATTTTTGGGATTCTGTGTGGCAGACCCGGGCATCCTCCATAAAACGTTCAGCAAGATTAGAAATCGGTCTTGTACTTCCTCGGACATGAATTTCTGTCTCTATCAGGAAGATTTGTTAATTACGGGCGAAAGCATTCAAGGTGAAATCTTTGCTGATCATTTTAGTGAGGCGGCTGGCCATCTTTGGACTACGGTAATGCTGATAATGATAAGCTTAACGGTCCGTTTCTGATTTCGAAACCTAAGGAGGCCATTCGCCGTACTAAGACCACGTCTCCGGGTGAAGATATGATCAGCGCGGTTTTTTTCAAGGGTTTAAATTAGAACTCTTTGAAACATCTTCTTTAAATTTATAACAATATCTGGAGTTCTGGTGACATACCCCTTTCGTGGACATCAGCAATCATCCTACCGATTCTCAATCCTAGGAAACAGAAGAGGGAAGTTGAATCTTATCGTTCATTACTTTGACGTCAGTCACATGTAAGATTTGTGAGAGAATGATAGCCAAGCGTATAAGTCACCACATTCTGAAAAATAATGTGCTGAATCGTAGGCATCTTGGTTTCTAACCTTTTAGAGGCAGTCATACCACCTTAACGATGTTGCATCATGACATCGCGCAAGCAAAGAGAGCAAAAAAGTTCATTCCGGGGATTTCAATCGATCTGCAGGCAACTTATGATTGAGTGTACATGGATGGATTGAAGTGTGCGCAGATTGGAATAACCGGGCCGATTCCCTACTGGCTTCACTGGTTTTTGCTCATTAGAAATATCAAAGTATACTGGAGAGGTCTCTTCTCGACGTCACGTACCATGGACAGAGGGGTCCCACAAGGGACAGTCCTGAGTCCAATCCTGTTCACCATCTTTTTATATGATTTTTTTAAGTTCTAGAGGGCCTAGATATTAAATACCTGTTGTATGCTGACAACATTTTTATTTATTGCACTGGTGTTTTGCTGGCTATTTGCCACGACAGACTCCAGGAGGTTTTCAGATTGATTCCACGTTGGTCCCTCTACTGGAAACTGTCGATACTACCCGACAATTGTCATGCCATAAATCTATCCAGAAGACAAGGTGATTGCGACTTTGACTTTAGCATCAACAGTGGCCTAATTGCTTGGATGGATGAAATAAAATTCCTGGGTTTTTATGTGACTAGGCGCGGAGGTTTCCGAAAAGAAGAAAGCTTTAAATAGAATAAATATCCTGAAAGCGCTCTTGCAAACTCGATTTGGGGCTCGCTCTTATCACCTCCTCATTTTGGCGATATCCTCCATCCAAAGCATGATTGAATACGGCGCAGCTACCTTAAACACAGCTAGTGAAACTATGTTCAAGAGGGTGGAAGTTTTACAAACCACTGCTATCAGAACGGCTCTACCCAAATGGGTTCCTAATCTCATTCTTCGCAAGCATGCAGAGATGATTCCCCCTCTTTTTGACAGAATCAGCTCACTTGCTTTTGGTTTCTGGATCAAACAAGTAACTGGTTTCCTCTATGGAATTTTTCTGAGGACAATCTCCAGTCGATAGCAAGCAACATTCCCTGCATAGCGGATGTCCTTGAAGAGACTGATGGACAGTTGGAATATCTGATCATTTTTCCAGATTCCTCTTCTGTGCATTCATGATAAAATTCAGTTTTCTCTAGCTGATCTCCTCTTTCAGAGAAAAGATCTCGAGAGTAATGTTATAGTCCTTTTATATAATGAGTTTATCCAGCGTTTCCTTGATTCTTGGTTTGTTATGGCCAAGATGCATCTAAGTCTTCTTCTATTACTGCCATTGTAGGGTGCACTTCTGTCGGAGACTGGTGAAATGGATCCAATTCCTGGAACCAATAACCCCCCCCCCCCTCCTCCTGTTAAGCTAAATTAAATAATTGTAAACTATAAATCAGGGACCTAATGTATCATAGGCATCTTTTAACTAATTTCTACAAGTATAGCTTTAAGAAAAAGTTTAGGATGGTTGATTGCAAATAGATAAAAAAAAACCCTTAATTTTAGAAAGAAGATGGCTGCCTCAAATAGCACTTTTTGTATTCTCAAAATTTCCTTCCTCATTGAACATGTTCTTGGCCTACTAGTGTGAATAAATTGACTCCAAAATAAAAATAACTGTCTAAGTTACCGCGAGATGACATGACTTTGCAAAATTGTTTAAGAAAATGCTTCTTTCAGTTAGATTTTTGCTGAAGTATCAGTTACTGGTTAAGTGTCAATAACGTTGGGGGAAGGAAGGGAGCACCCTATTTCAGTTCTACACTTGATGGAGTACCTAAAACTTAATTTTTATCTTACTAAAAATAAATATTTTTAAATTTATATTTTATTTATTAAATTTATTATATTTTATTAATAAAAAAAAAAGCAATTGATATGTAAATTAACATTTTCATATATTTTGACCTATTAAATATTTCGATTTTTTTGTTTTAGATAGCGCTATATATTATCATTGTACAATTGTATCTAGAACTGGGAAGAATATGTTCCATAACAAATTTTCTTATGAAAAATGTCCCATTCCTACCATCTCTCCACTACTGGTATTGATGCTCCATCTATCATTAAAAAATGATTCAGTGCATAAAAACGTACGTTTCGTTCCAAATATCACCCCATTACTCATCTTTTAAAGCTTTCTGTGTGTAATATTCAATTATTGTAAACATTTATTTAATCTTGATTATTCTGATTTTTTTTTTTTTACTTCATGTTTAAATGAAATAAAATTAGCCTAAATCCCTTTCTGCGGCTTAGTCCATGCGTATACAAAGTTTTAAATGCATCAGTTTATCCTTATTGATTCTATTTATTTACAAACATGCAAATACCTTTTGATATTTATCGTGTTATTAGGATTAGGATAATTTATGGATTACAGATCAGAAAATTACAAATGATATAAGTGATTCCGCATGATTTTATTTATTATTTTAACATTTTAGTTTTCTGAAAGTTTCGTTTTTTATACATTTATAAATATTTTCCGTTATGTGAAATAATAATAATAATAATAAAATATTTACAAAAACCCATTTTCTGCTTTTTTGGGAGATGAAAATGTATTAACTGATAACTTAAAATATAATATTTCCGTTATTCTAGTAAATGAAAATCGCTTTAAATCTTCAATTATGACAATACTTTCTAAAATATACATTAATTCCGTATAAAAATGCGAATCTATTTATTTAGAATCAATATTAAAACATTTTTAATTCTTAAACAGATTTATGGCAAAGAAAAAAAATTGTTATGGCTAAAAGGAATACATTTCCTTTTCAAATAGACCTAATATATTATGTTAGTGTATTGTATGTCGCCGACATAGTCACCCCATTCATTTCGATATTTAGCTTTCAAAAAACCGTTTTCTATTTTGTTTTGTATTGCTGCATTGTTACAAGTTAATAAGGAATGTTAATACAAGTTAATACTCATGTTATTTTTGGAAACCCAAATTCCATTTATATTTTTAGTGGTTACATCTTGATAATAGCCGAAAATATAATTTTTGTTTAAGTAAATGTGTCTAAAAAAAGTTGACATTTTGAATTACGTTGGTTAGTAAAAATTTAGTTGAAGTTGGCGTTGACTTTGTTGTCATGGAACATTTGTTGCCGAAACGTTTTGGAAACACCAGTAAAACATCTATTTTTAGGACGAGTCAGATATTTGTGCATGATTGTAGCTATTTGCCTGTTCAGAATCATCAAAGATGTCCCATTAGTTTGATGCAGCGTCCATGTTGTGATTTCCTGTAAGTAACCCGGTTTCATGTATGTAGTGCAATTCTTTCTGAATTGGTTTTGCCGATTTAGACCAGTTATCAGTAGAAGAATCTCACATTTTTATTTTATTTTATTGTTTTGTAATTTTGTGTTCTTTATATTATTTCTTTTTATTTTTTGATCAACAATTTTTTTACTTTACTGTATGTGCCTTCTTTTTGAGATGTGCGAGAAAAGTTGTTTGCGCTTACTCCAATCGTTTGTTTATGACGCTAGTCCTCCTAAAATGCTGGGTCGATGATCATCATGTTCAACACAGTGATACCTGCCATAGATAACAAAATTCGTGTAAAAAAAAAAAAAAAAAAAACTGTCATAAATCCTAGTTTTGAGAAATAACTATAGATCACAAGTGTCATAAACTTACCAGTTAAAAGTGCGTAGGTTTCAATTAAAGCTTTTTTTCACACTTTAAATGATCATAAGTGCTGTAGTTTTAAAATTCAAATGCTCGCGAGTTCCAATTTAAGTTTTTTCACCATTTCAAACAGCTCTCAACATTTTTTTGACTGAAAAGTCAGCACCAAATATGGTGGCATGAAAGATAAGTATATCGTGTAAAAGCTGTAGTAACTTCGAACTCAAAAATGTATTTGTTTTAATTTTAGGCATTATATTTTCAGAGATATGGTCGAAAATGCACTACAAAAAAGTCCTTCCGGCCAGTGCCGGGAGGAAGAGGTAGCTTTCATAATCCTTATTTAAAAAAAGCCAACTTATATCATGCAAACACACGAAGCTCAATTTAGTGGAAACCGAATATAGGAGATTCAATACTAATTTTTATCAATACAATGAATGAAAATTTCGCGAAATTAGTCAGCTTTATCCAAGCTGCTTTTCTTTAAAGTAACTTATATTTGGCTGCCAAATTCGGCAATTTCTTAAAGTGCCTGTCATTTTAAGACAACATGGTGGATGAGGCTAAGCAGTGAACTTGGTCGAGACCTTAGTAATTGCTGTGCACATGCTCACTCACATCGGAATCGGTTAATATATAAGAGTGCTGTCGCATGCAAAAAATCAGAGTTTTCAAAATGTCACCCACAATAGAAATTGAAGCTGCTATGTCTGAGCCATTTTTTAAGGTAAAGACAAACAAAAAATGCTCCTGAATCCTTATATCAAGATCAAACACTTAAGAAAGAAACCTTTTTCAATTTCTAATTTTTTTGCACCTCACTTTAAATATATATATATTTTTTAATTTAATGGCCGCCATTTTGAAACAAGATGGCTGATGAATCTGGCCAGCGAACTTGGTCGAGGTGTTGATGTATACTATCCACATGCCTTCTTACATCGAAATAGGCGAATACGTGTGTTATCGCGTGACAAATACAAGATCGTTTCAAAATGTTAGCCATGCTAGAAATTCAAAGTGCTATAAATCAACCATTTTTTAAGATATCAACAAAAGAACAAATTTTCAGAAACAAAAACTGCTCCGGAATCTTTGTATCAAGGCCAAACACATAAAAAAAATCTTTTTCATTTTCCAATTTTTTAATACCTCATTTTGAATTTTAAATTTAATTTTTTTTTAATGGCAACCCTTTTGAAACAAGATGGCGAATGAAGCTGGCCAACGAACTCGGTCGAGACATTGGTATGTACTATGTACAGACCTAGTTACATCCAAATAGGTTCATAAATACGCCTGTTATCGCGTGACAAAAATCAGGTCGTTTTAAAATGTCAGCCACAAGAGAAATTCAAAATGCTATTACTCAGCCATTTTTTTTTAGATATAGACGAAAGAAAAACTGTTCCGGAATCTTTGTATTAAGGTCAAACACATACAAAAAAAAATCTTTTTCATTTTCCAATTTTTTGGTATCTCATTTAATTTTTTTTATTTTTTAATTTTTTTAAATGGCCGCCATTTTGAAACAAGATGGCGGATGAAGCTGCCCAACGAATTCGGTCGAGATATTTGTATGTACTATGTACACACAAAGGTACATCCAAGTCGGTTCATAAATACGCTTGTTATTACGTGAGAAAAATCAGGACGTTTCAAAATGTCAGCCACGCTAGAAATTCAAAATGCTATAACTCAGCCATTTCTTAAGATATAGACGAAACAAAAACTGCTCCCGAATCTTTTTATCAAGGTCAAACACATAAGAAGAAAATATTTTTTCAATTTTCAATTTTTGGTACCACATTTCAAATTTAAATTTTTCTTAAAAATTTAAATGGCCGCCATTTTTAAACAAGATGGCGGGTGAAGCTGGACAACGAACCCGGTCGAGACATTGGTATGTACTATGTATAAACGAAGTTACATCCAAATCGGTTCATAAATACGCCTTTTATCGCGTGACAAAATTCAGGACGTTTCAAAATGTCAGCCACGCTAGAAATTCAAAATGCTATAACTCAGCCATTTTTTAAGATATAGACGAAACAAAAACTGCTCCGGAATCTTTGTATAAAGGTCAAATACATAAGAAAAAAATATTTTTCCATTTTTAATTTTTTGGTACCACATTTCAAGTTTTAAATTTTTTTAAAAATTTTAAATGGCCGCCATTTTGAAACAAAACGGCGGATGAAGCTGGCCAACGAACTCGGTCGAGACATTGGTATGTACTATGTACACACCGAATTACATCGAAATCGGTTCATAATTACGGAGTTACAGTGTGACATAGGTCAGATATATATATATATATATCAATTTTGAACGGAGGGTGGTTTCGGGGTCTGGGGGGTCATGATCGATGAAAATATACCAAAATTTTTTGAAATCGCTTTCCTCCGAACGGCTGCAATAGGTAGCTTTTTTGTAAAGAAAGCTACCTAATATGTCTCCCTCCCACTATTGGCGACTATTTTTATATTTTATTTGCATCACTTTCTCTAAACAAAAATATTTTTAAAACATAAACAACACATATTTGTGATAAAAAAATACTTTTTTTTTTTAAAATAGTGGTCCCGACACAATATAAAAATAGTATCAATAGTTACCCAGCCAGATGCATTTAGAAAGGAGCTCACTATATTGCAAGAATCTTTCTAAATTTTCTCGATATTTGTCTGAAGATTTTGTATAAGTTTCCCTAAATAGCTGACTACCAAATTGTGAAAAAAAAATTGGAATCTTCCACGCATGCGCAGATAGAAATTATTTCATACAAATGCCCATATCTCATTAAATATTTAATATATTCATATATTAATTCCAGTATACTGTTTCTACGGGTTTTTGTCAGATTTTCGAAAAGTTTTGTTAATTTTTTTTTTTTGAAAACTCTGTATGCTATAAAAAAAAGCTTTTGAAATTTTCACAGAAATGTTAACATCTTTATGATTATGTGTGTTATGCGTACACAAATGCACACAAACATTGAACTGAACGCACAAAGCCTTTTAATATAGCGACAGATCATTTTGAGCATTTTCTGTCCCATGGGTGATGCCAAACATTATTTTATTTTTGAATTTAATATTAGCAGACTAGTTGTTACCGCGACTAAATCTTCTGTGAAAAATATAAAGTCAAACATGTTCTGTACCTCCTAGAAGTTCAAGGACAATTCGTCGAGAATTTCAGTAGATAATGACGATTTCGACATAACGTGTAAAATCGAATGCATTCGGCAACTTACCTTTAATTTTTTGGGCATGAATGAAAATGCACCTTGTAAATAAGTCAAAATTTAACCTTAATTTTTTGGACATGAGTGTTAATGCACTTTATAAATAAGTCGAAAATTTACCCTTAATTTTGTTTACATGAGTATAAATGCACTTTACAAATGAGTCGAAATTTTACCCTTAATTTTTTAGACATGAGTGTAAATGCACTGTATAAATAAGACGAAATTTTATGTCCAAAGCCATTTTTTATCCTCGAAAAAAATCGAATAATTTTCGTAAGAAACATTTAGATTTGGGTAATAAATCGTGATTTTTTTTCTGTTGTTGTTGTTAATTTTGAGTGTTTTGAGATAATTAGTTTTTGAGTGCCGGAAATGAATTTTTAGAAAGCTTTGATTGGTAAATTCTTCAACTTGCAGTAGTTACAAAATAGAAGTTTTAGATTTTATTATGAGTTTCGTTAAATTTAGTTGAGACTAAAATGGTGTGAATCAAATATATAGATATATACAACATATAAAAAATATATATATTACTTTTTGAGTACATGTTTCTTGATTTTTGATAGACTTTTTTTTTTAAATATTTCAGAGGTTTTACAGGACGTAATACAATTAAAATATATAATTGATGAAAGCTGATGATTTGTGATAAAAAAAATTTTTTTTTTTTTTTTTTTTAATTTATTATTATTTTTTTTAATGAACGGAAATGCACATCTATATATTCGTCATACGTTACACCTAATTTTCTCTATTAACATCTTCATTTATTTTGTGAAGTGATAAATAAATTATTCATTCGACAATATAGATTTTTCTTTCGAAGTTTCTTTGTAAAGTGGATGGAAATTGAGGAAACCAAAATGGTGGTGCGGTGGCATCATGTGACAGGAAGTGAACGTGGCCCGTGGCCATGACGTCATCGAGTTGATTTGAGTTGTAGTGTGCTGATGGTTGAGTTGTTACACTCTAAATAAAAAGGAGTGACTATTCACTCCAGAGGACTGAATAGTCGCTCTATCGCAGAATCAAAATTTTTCCAATATCTTTAGAGTGACTATTCACTCTGTGCAAATGTGGAATCGTTGACTCTCTGAAAGAGTGAATAGTCACTCCTGGGACGTAAATATTCACTCTAAACAGGAGTGAATAATCACTCTTTCGGAGGCGTGACTATTCACTTTTACTAAAGGAGTGGGTTTTTCACCCCTGGTAGGAGTGAATAGTCACTCTTTCATAGGAGTGAATGTTCATATTTTATTCAGTGAGTACTTTTTTATGTTGCTTTTATGGGCATTTTAAAAGAATCATATCTTTTAGAGCATGCAATGAAAACTGATACAAGCGTGGCAAAGACTGGAAAACAACACTTGATTGGCAATATTCATTTAATTCATAGTTTGTAGCACTAATTTAACTTTTAAGGAAAAATTCAATTAAAGTTACATATGAATTAAATTAGATTACTGGCAGCTAATGCTGGCATAAGCTAACTGGCATAAGCTAAAATATTTTATTCCAATCTTATCCCTTGTGTTTGCTTTCATTGTGTGCCCTATAAAGATATGATAGTTTTAAAATGCACTCAAGGGCAAGTAATTAACCGGTTAATTACTCGCCCTTAATCAGTTAATATTATTTATTTATTTTCAGATACACGTTAAGTTGTATTTAATATTTTAATAAGTCCCGTGATGTACGTTAATTGTGTTCTTTTTTTATGTGTAATTCAAGTTTCAAATATTTAGATCTCAGTACGTATTCATTGCTAATGAATTTAAATCTAATCAATCGTTATTGTTTACTGTATTTTAGTTACTTTTAAAGTTTTATTAATAACTGTATAATATGCGCGTGTTATATGATTAATAACGTGTGATTTTATTCTAATTTTTGTCTTAATTATAAAATCTTATCTTTTTAGCTTACTTTTCAGTAAAATAAGCTTCAGTTTTTCGTTATTTTGCAGAACCCTATTGTTCTAAAATATTTATAATTTTTCCACTAAAAACACAATGCTTGTCAACTCGCACACTGCAAATAAAGGAGTCTTAAAGTAAGACAGAAAAACGACTGAAAAAGCATTTAAGACACATAAATGTCTTAATATAGAGCTTAGACATAATAGATACCTTAATTTAAGATACTTGTGTATCTTAATGGACTGGTAGTAGAAATGAACTAATATAAAGTGTCTTAATATGGTGAAATGTCTTAAAATAAGATATCCAATTACAGACATTCACTGCACTGTATTATCAACGCAGCCTCCCGCCATATTTGTTTGTTGTTGTGTGCCGTGCGCGAATCGAAAACGAATTCCTTCTATGGATGTCAAAAAATCACTGTGAAATGCGAATAAATGAACAGTGGACAAACATTTCAGTCTCTATTGTCGAGGCCTTTCAGGTGAAAATGCAATACCCTTTCTGACAGCTCAGATTAACCCCTGTGGAATGCAGTGGCACATGTTAAAGAAACGCAAAGTATGTGAAACCTCGTGTTGATTCTAAGACTAGTCTAATTGGGTTTTCTATGATAGCCGGTTAATTTAAATGAAACATATATTAATCAGTTATCTAGAAATCTTTGTTGGACATAAAAAATATTTCCTCCATCTAAACAAAGGAATATAAATTACTAGAAAATGTATACTTGCAAAAGGCTAAGTGACTTATAAAATACAACACTCTATTTTGTTCCGCTAATGTTTTATATTTGTTATATTATTTTTAGAACAAATTTGAATTTAATAAATATTAATGTTATCTATGTCAGGGTTCGTACGGGTCCTTGAATTTCGAGAATAAGAAATTCTTCGGTACCACTATTTTCTTATAGAAAAAATATCCTTAAATAAGGCGAAATTACGCGCGTTTAAACTATAATTATTTTTCTATAAAAAAAAATACTGATATTCAGCCTTGAAAATAACGGTATCCGTACGATCCCTATATGTTTTTATGAGGTTCCATTTCTAAAGTATACATTTATGTCTAAGATTTTAAATTAATATTAATCCATATTTACGCTATTGTTTTCTGTGGGTTTTTTTTTTTTTTCGTACTATAAAATGCAGTATACAGTATTGTTTAACTCTGTGTTTTTACGCAGTATATTTTCTTATATAAAAAAATAACTTTAATCATATTTATTTATTTATTTATTTGTAAAAAAAGTAATGGTCTCATTTTTAGTTATATGTATTATATGAATTAATTGTATGAATTAATTAAGCTTTTTTTTTTCTCCAATGGAAACATGAATGAATTATAAATTTTTGACAACTTTAATTATTAAATGTGCTTACATGTTAAATTGAAGCAAAAAGACATGCAACGTTTTCAGATTTTTCTAATTATCTGATGGAAAATATTTATATATCAACGGTGAATTTAATAATAGTTTGAAATGGTGTGTAAAATTATTTAAAATATTGACTCCTGTTTAACAAGCACATTATTAACTGTTGTAGCAGAAAATGATTTCTTAAGTGATTTTAATATTCTACAGCAAGATAATTTTGAATAATGAAATCATACGTAAATGATTATTTTAATTTCACCTTACAAAAAAAAAAAAAAAAAAAAAAAAAAAACTGTGTTATCAGAAATTTTAAAAATGCTTCAAATGTTTGTTTATGAAAATGTGCCCAGATTTGTGTTTGTGCCCATTTTCCTTGAATTATAAATGAAATACAAAAATTTGTTATGATTTACCTTATGAAGCATAGAGAAAGGAGGGAACAAGAGAAGGGGGGGGGGGTGTCGATTTGAAAATAACATTATATTTATCGTGTCTACAATGTTGAAGGGATGAGGAATTTCGTTTTTAATTACATTGAATCTATGGAAAAATAACATAAATAATAATCCCAAATATGGTTTGTATGTATATCTAATAATTTAAATTGACTTCAACTATTTTCCAAAGTAAACAAAGAAAAAATAATTTTTTAAAATACTTGAAAATGGACTAATATATCTTGGCATGGAATCTGATGAATGTAAAACTTCTGATGAATGTCTACTTCAATTATTTATATATCTTTAAAAAATCTTGTCATAAAGTTTTATATTTTAAAAATTCGCATCAAGTTGACAATTTATAAGGACTAAATATAATTTCATTTGATGTCAACTTTCCGTTAATAAAAATCTTTTTTTTTTTTTTTAAATAGATATCAGATGAGTATTCACATAATTTTCTTCATAGATTATTATGGTATTTCATGATCATGTTAGGGTCACTTATATAAACTCTTAAAAAATGAAAAAAAAAAAAAATGAAAAATGGATGCACTATCAGAAAAATGGACGAGAGAAGTTTTATTTAATAATTTATGGGCAATAGGCTGAGAAAAAATATTTTCCTGTTCTCAAATACACACCATGGTTGCTTTTTGACATATTCCTAAAATTCAGTTTTATACTTTACTTATATTTCAACAATTTTTTTTTTTTTTTTTTTTGGGGGGGGGGGGGTGAGCTGTTTGAATACAAAGCACTCAATCTGCATCTAAAAATGAGCCCATAAATGTCTTTTGGATATTGATTAGGAAAACACATTTTTTGAAAGTACTTAAAGAAGATCGTAACATTTATGAAATAATTTTAATTCCTAGAAGAACAGGACAGGGAATAACATGGCAGATTGGGTCCTTTCAAAAGAATAATGTCCTGCTTCAGATATGTAAGAATCAAAATAGATTCCTTTTAAATTGTAATTTTGAAAAAAATTTCTATGCTTAATTGGTAAAGTTCTCATAATTAAAAATGAATATAAAAGGTTAAGTGCCAGTATTTTATAAATATACTTGGCAACATTGCACATGGCCTGCTGCCATACAAAATAAATTATGACAGTATAGTATCCAGTCTGTTGTAGTCTTCAATAATTGGCAAAAATTTATTTTGCTTTGTAGTTTGACTGTAAGTCTAAGTTTTAGCCTGCTGTCAATGAGACAGTGTAAATAAGAGAAAAGAAAATCTTCTAAGATGTTTCGAGTGTTTTAAAAATGGCAGCATTTTAGGTATTTCGAATGTCTAAAAAATGGCGGCTTTTTAAGACATTTCAAGTGTTTTAAAAAATAGTGTCTTTTTAAGATATTTCAAGTGTTTTAAAAATGGCGGCGTTTTAAGACGTTTCCAATATCTTAACTTCAGATGCAAAAAAGGTGTCTTAAAAAGTAAGACACCCTTTTTCACTTAAAATGTGACCATCCATGTAAGACACCTTTTTAACTGAATTTCAGACGTTTGCGTTTACAGTGCATGTTTTTTTAATACGTTCTATGTTTGCTTTAAATATTAAGAATGTGTAAGAACTTTCTAAGACTTTTTAAGAACATTTTTTAAAAATTTGAGAGCTGCTTATTGTGCAGTCGTGTCTGAATTTTCTGATGTTATAAAGATGCATATCAGAAAATGTTGGACGAACAAATTTGCTCCCTATATCAACGAAGATAAGAGATACTCTTTTCCCAGTCTTGTGGCAGTCTCTTGCTAAACATTGGGACTATTTAGGCTGGTCATATATATCTTTGAAAAGCGAAAATGTTTGTGAACAATATGCACAGATTCTTAGTTATGTTACTCAAGAATTTTTGAATAATTTAGATATGTCACGCTTGATTGAAAACGCGGAGAAACTGTATATTGTTTCTAATCCTTGTCCTGATCGTATGTTTTAAATAAATTATTTGTTATTGCATTTCACGTGTCTGTCTAATTTTGTGCATTATATGCTTTATTTAATTACGGTTAATAAAAACTTTAATTTAAAATATCTTTATAACATACTAAAATAAATTAATCATTTTCGAAATATTTAAAATTTTCTATAAAAGTCATTAACTTAAATTTTTAATTTCATTAGCTCGCACGACTTAAACACATGCGCTATTCTATCTATAACTTTTCAATTAATGTAATTATACTTTACCAGCAAAATTCGCGGCTTTGCTCGCGTAATAATTGAAATATGCCAAATGATATTTGTATGTCTAACTTTTATTAGATGAAATTATACTTTTAGGAATAATTCAAAAATTACTAATTAAGCCACAGTTTGATTAAACTTCATTATTATACTGCATTAGGCAGAAATGAAACTTAATAAGAAGAACTGAAACTAATTCTAAATAAAGGATAATTCAGAAAGTATTTTGAAGCTTTTATGCTCATTTAATACACTCATTTCAGTATTCATTTGAAGTTTGGTATTTTTCAGAAACCGCTCTTAGTACGCATTTGCATCTTAAAATTAAGCATAATGTCAAATTCTAAGATTCTTGTCTAACGGTCTACCACCTCTCTGTTGATAGTGGCACTAACATAAAATACCTATGTTGAAACAAAGACTGTCACCATTAATTTTGAAATTGGTTTGGTATTTCCTAATATTTCATAGAAAACGCAATTTAGAAAGTTTTTAAAGGCTTTATTATATAGAACGTTTGTTGTTCCTGCCAACTTAGGTATTAAAGACGCCGGCATAAAATATAGCCTGTGAAGGATCAGAGATCGTCACTATTGATTCGCAACCATTACTTTTGTAATCGGTGTATTATTTCTTGAGATTGCTTAGAAATTGTAATTTAGGACGTTTTTAGAATGCTTTTCGCTCCTTCCCTTTGATTCGCCCTTTTTAAAATTTCGAATTTCTTTTCGACAGTTCTTAGAGAGCAATCATATTTTATAAGTAACAAGCATGCTATATTTAAAGTTTCTAGCCTCTTCAATATCAATTTAGGAAGTTTTTTTGCTCCTGCAACCCTCTGGTGGAAGTGGCACGGACATATCTTATGTTTGAGCAGGTTCTATCACCACAAATTTGCAACCATTATTTTTTAAATAGGTTTGGTATTTCATAAGATTGCATAAAAATCGTAATTTAGGACATTTTTAGAACGCTTTTCGCTCACTTCGTCCTTTTAATTTTTTAATTTTCTTTCGACCGTTCTTAGAAAGCATTTGCATCTTTTAAGTAATTAACATGCCGAATTTCAAAATGTTAGACCCCTCCATATTACAAAAAACGCGATTTAGAATATTTTTTGCTCGCGCAATCCCCAGGTGGTAGTGACAATAACAGAAAATATAGCCTATGCTGGAGCAAAGACTGTCACCATGAATGTGCAACCATTACTTTTGAAATCGGTTTGATATTTCCTGAGATTGCGTAGAAATAATTTAGAATGCTTTTTGCGCATTTTCACCCCTTTTAAATTTCAAATTTTTAAGAAACTGTTCTTCTAGAGCATTTACATCTAATAAGTAATTACCATGCCAAATATAAAGTTGCTAGACTCTGCGTTATCACAAAAATCACAATTTAGAACTTTTTTGCTCCTGCAACCCCCATGTGATAGTAACACTGACATGAAATAGAGCCTATGTTGGAACAAGGGCTATCACCCGCAATTTCCAGCCATCACATTTGAAATTGGTTTGTACTTCAGGGGATTGTGTAGAAATCGCAATTTAGAACGGTTTTAGAACGCTCTTTGCGCATTTTCACCCGTTTTAAATTTCGAGTTTTTTAAGAAATGTTCTTAGAGATAATTTATATCTTATAAATAACTACCATGCCAAATTTCATTTTTCTAGGTCATTCAGTAACACAAAAATCGCATTGTTAGACTGTTCTTTGCTACTGCACCCCCTTTGGGGTAGTATAGACATAAGGTATAGCCTATATTGGAGCAAGTGCTGTCACCATCATTTTCACACCATTATTTTTAAAATCGGTTCGGTACTTCCAGAGATATCATAGAAATTTCAATTTAGAACGTTATTTAGAACGCTTTTCGCGCCTTTTCACCTCTTTTAAATTTCGATTTTTTCAGGAAATGTTCTTAGAGATCATTTATATCTAATAAGTAACTATCATGCCGAATTTCATGTTTCTAGGCACTTCAGTAACACAAAAATTGCATTTTTAGAACGTTTTTTTCTCTTGTACCCCCTTCGGGGTAGTTTCACAGACATAAAAAAATAGCCTATCTTACAGCAAGGGCTGTCATCATCATTTTCACACCATTGTTTTTTAAATCGGTTAGGTACTTCCCGAGGTTGCGTAGAAATTGCAATTTAGAACCTTTTTTTAGAACGCTTTTCCAGCATTTTCACCCCTTTTAAATTTCGATTTTTTTAGGAAATGTTCTTAGAGATCATTTATATCTAATAAGCTACTATGCCGAATTTCATTTTTCTAGGGCCTTCAGTAACACAAAAATCGCATTTTTAGAACGTCTTTGGCTCTTGCACCCCTTTTGGGTTAGTAGAACCGACATAAAATATAGTCTATGTTGGCTCAAGGTCTGCCATTATCGTTTTGACATCATTATTTTTGAAATCGGTTCGTTACTTCCTGAGATCGTGTAGAAATCCCCATTTAGAACGTTTTTTAGAACGCTTTTTGCACATCTTCATCCCTTTTAAATTTCGAATTTTTCAAGAAATGTTCTTAAATATTTTTTATATCTTATAAGTAACTACCCTTCCAAATTTCATGTTTCTAGGTCCTTCAGTACCACAAAAATAACATTTTTAGAACGTTTTTTGTTCCTACACTCCCTTTGGGGCCCTATAGTGGCATCTACTTAAGATATAGCCTATGTTCGAATGAGGACTAACACCATCATTTTGACGCCATTACTTTTGAAATCGATTTCGTAGTTCCAGAGATTACCTCCTACAAATAAACAAACAAACAACGAAACAAACTCTATTTCTTTATAATATTAGTATAGATCAGTAAAATGAATTTAAATAAAGTTTACAAGACACCTAAATATCTAGCATGTTTTAGTTTGGAAACTTTATATCGAGCTAAAGGTCGATTTTCAAAATCTTATATCGAAAAATGGTCGCAAAGTAAAGATTCTTATCCTTGTCATGTTTATAAGTTGAAAGGTCTGACAGTTGAAACAATTCAAGGCACGTTTTATGAATAATAATTGCAAAAAATAACAGATATCCAATAGATATATCCAATATACAGCAAAGGGGGAAAATGGGAAAAAGTCAGTACTTTGTATAATTTTATATTTATCTGGAAAGTTTTAGTGTGTGGGTGGAAGAAATTGAATCTTTATAAAAGTTAAAAGACATCTCGAGTAGTTTAGTTTACGAAAATGTCTTTCTTCGTATGACGCTTGTAAGTGATAGCGCTAAAACTTTTCTCTCCAAAAAACAAAATTTCCCATTTTTTCACCTTCAAACACCTACGAATTTAAACAGTGGAGAAAGAGAAGTTGGATAGGTAGATCATGGAAGACGGTAGTATTCCGAGTGACGCAGCCTTAAGCCTAAAATCGTATCGTATCGTATCGTTAAAATCGTATCGTATCGTATCATAGAATTCGTAGATGGCGGAACTCATATATACAGCTAACTCGACATCAAAGAAAACGCGAAAAGCCGCCTTTTAATAACTCAGCAGATATATGTCTTATTGTTCTGAATTTTCTAGAACTGTCTTATATCTGCAGTCTAATCGTATGCTGAAATTTTTACATTTCTACGTGCAGTATATTTTGAGATCTAAATAGCCATTTTTAAAGTGAAAACATTGGTATGATATCGAGGAAGTTCCTAATTTGAAAATCTCGAAAACGGTTCTAACGATTATTTTTAAATTGATACATAATATAAATGTGATTAAGGCGAGGTGAATAACACTTTTCTTTTTTCTGGGAAAACTCTCGTTCGTTAAATAATTCGATTTTTTTTTCCTCTCGAAAATGACACGGGCGATTTTTTAAAAATCAAATAAATATGTTTCAGATGAACCAAATAACAATTTACTTGTTTCCAGCAAGACTCTTGTTCGTTTTATAATGCGCATGAAAAATCGGACTATATTTCTTCGCCATTCTATGGAAATTTCACCGAAAATGCATGACACTGTATTCATACACATGCTTTCTTTTTAACCACTTTTGGGGAGAAAAATTTTGTCTTCCCACTGGCTGAGTGGCTAAAGGCCATCGTCTACTGATCTTTAGATAGGCAGTTCGATACTACCTGATACGTGTTTTCACATGTGAATGTTTTTTTTTTTTTAAAGTCTGCTAGTTGACCATTATTCTCAGTTCCTTTGTAATTTTTTTAATTGCTATTAAGTTAAATAAAATTACAATTATAATGACGCAAATTTGATGATGATTATTTCTTGGAATTTTTTCAACAATAAAAATATCACCATAAATTTTATAAATATATTTAATTTCAATCACTTTACAAAAAATATACATTAATAATTATTATTTGAATATGAATCACACGATCAGAAACGTAAAAAAATAATTCATTTCAGCTCTTCTTTTTATAATATCATTTTTTATTATTATGACGGTCAATCAATATATAATCACTGACATCCATATTATTATTATTATTATTATTATTATTTTCCTTGCATAAAAGCTATTGTGATGTAATAATTCTTTTATAATAAATAATTTAGTTGAAATGTTTTATTTATAAATATCAATGAAGTTTGATAACCCCGCTTTGCAATATTTACAGTTTACATAATAAGCATATCAGAATTCTGGTGTCGCCATCTTTTGACGCAATTGCGTAGTATTATAGAGAAATGTTTGATAAAAACGTTGAAGTAGACAGTTTTTAAATCGAAGAATTATTTTAAGAGATATTTAATGTTAAATCTGGATAAAATTGTCTCATTAAAAAAGTCTCATAGGAAAAAAAATTATACATGGGAATTTAATCATTTTCATTCAATTTAATCATTCAATAGAAACTCGAAGTTTGCAGAGTGCATTTATTATTTTTAACTTGCCTAATTTTTTGACGGTTTATTTCAATTTTAAATTAAAATTTTCAGAATTTCCAGAGATATTTTTTACATATTTTAGAAAAGGTTATTTTAAATTGTTGCCAATTGTTAAAACAGCGCAAAGAATAATATATCCTTTAAATTAAAAATTTATTCACACATGACTGTTATAAACAGAAAAAATCCTTTTAAATTAGAATTAAATGATAACGTGTTAAAAGCAGGAAAATATTAAACATTACGTCATAAAAATTGTTTTTACACATGCTTACTTAAAATGAAAGAAAATTATAAAATAATCAATTATTTTCAAATTAGAATTAAATGATTACGCATTAAAAGAAGGAAAACATTGAAAATTACGTCATAAAAATTATATTTACACGTGAATATTAAAAGAAAAAGAAAATTTTTAAATAATAAATTCATTGATATGTGTTAAAAGTCGTAAATGGAGGAAATTACGTCATATTGGCCAAAGTGGCCAAAACAGTTTGCAAAACATATTGCAAAACATTTTAAATTAAAAAATATATTTATATGAGAGATTTATTTCAAATTTCGAGATGATATTTTTAACTATAGTTGCCAATTTCAAGGTAGCGCAAATAATAATATTATCTTTCTAATATTAAAAATATTTTTAGTTGAATGTTACAAAGAGAAAGGAAAGTTTGGTGAAAATTATGTCAGATTTAAAACGTTACATTTAAAATCTCTTATTTAAAATCATTTTCTTATAGCGTTGTTAAAAAATACCATAAAGCAAAGACTCTGTTGACTTAGTTCCTTTTATATTTGGTAATTTTCAAATGTTTAACTAATCTTATTTAATCAAGCACGGAAACAGCAACTAGCATCAGCTGATTCGGTTTTGAAATCCCTCAGTAAAAGGGAAACCCGTTTACAGTAAGATCGCCATTGAATTTTTTAATTACACAGAGCAGCCTCGATTATCCGAGCTAATTGGGACTGTTAGTAAATCGGAATCGGAAATCTCGGTTAATAGAAACTGTGTGTAAAAACTCGCCGTGCTTGCGAATTTAACATCTCTTTTAAAAAAATATATAGAACGTTTTTTAAATAATAAAAATAAATATATGTAAAGTTCTGTTTCACAGCTTAACAAATTTAAAAAGAAAATCAACTACCAGTAGTAAATTTTAAAATGCAAATTGAATTTACGAAAGTTCACACAGCCACTGGAAACAAAGCATTGTTCGCTATTGACTTCTCAGGGTCCAATGTTTCTTTGGAGTTGAGTGCTTTTGGGGGCAGAAGGGCCTGTATAGCACGGACACTGAGCTAAAGTGTGTGGTTATTTTTAAGGCTCATTCAAAAGGAAAAAAAAATCAGACTTTGTTATCGGCTCGGTTAACAGAAACCTCGATTAATCGAAGCTCGGTTAATCCAGGTTCTACTATAATTCAATCTTCCGTAATCTTTTTAAAGCAGATCAAATTAATGGACTTTAGCACAAAGTCACATAGCTGATAACTGTCATGCTTGTTGGCCACCTTTTTTTCAAAAAGTTTGCTTCACCTTATTCAATTAATGAGATATCTCCGATAAAATAAGTCACATTTTCCCGTTCTAAAATACTGGTATCCAAAAACCGTAGCATGTAACTGACACTACAAGTACTCATGGAACTAGACTATTTTTAGTCTGATTTTTATTATAGACTATATAAAATTATTAAAAATATATATTATGATAGGAACTAGCGGGCTTCGTCCGCTAGTTACGTTACGGATATAAAAATCATGTTTTTTTTTAGGGAAAAAGAAATAAAAACCTATTTGACGATAGGTTTATAAAGACACATTTTGTCTTTGTTATATTTCTGGGGATGAGGAGGAGGGGGGGGGGGCTATTTTGATTAAATATCGCAATTAGTCTACATGGCAGATATAATTATGATAGACACTAGCGGGCTTCGCCCCTCTACGGCGCCTTATGGGTCCAGCTTCCATAACTCAGAAACTACCTTTCGGACATCAATGCAACAGATTCCAAACGTTATAATTAACTTAATAATCACCCTATATAGCATTAAAGTAAATTTATGAGTACTGCATACTATCTTTTTATCGTAATTTCTGAAGAGAAAAAATTATTTCGGTTCCATTCTTAGGTACTGGTCTGAAAATTTTTGAAAAAGGGGGGAAGGAGGGGACATGAGACTGCTATTTGTCAAACAACACAACGGGGCCTGGCTTATTCAACTTGGTTTTTGATGACTTCAATTGGAAGGTGGTTTGTTTAAAAGAGTGCGTTCCCTCCCCCATGAAAATTGGAACTATTGGTGCACCATCTATGTAAGGATTTAATAATTATAAATTAACATTTTCGATTTATTAATTTAAGGATAAAGTGTTTTTAAAGGAATATCAAATGAAACCCTCTGTGCGATCTGCGATTATACTTACCCAGTTGTTTTTATATACAAACTGCTATAAGGAAAATTGTAATAAAATAGTAAAAATTAAATATGCATTAAATTCCATAAGTATCTTTTTTTTTAATCATTTTATCACTAACCTCAAAAAAGTAATGATATCAATGCAAAAACCCTTGACGGGTTAAAAGTTTCTGACGCAGCACTTTATCTTATGCTCTAAGAATTTTAAATATGGAACTTAAAAATACTGATATCAAATTTTGAGTGACGTTATGCTATTTCTTAAAAAATATATTTGTATTTATTTCATCATTTTATTTTTGTTTTATTTATAATCGCATGTGCAAAAGTTATGTTCAACATGAAAAGCTGCATAAAATTTTATTCGCTGTTGCTTTATCATTTACATCTCTCATAAATTCAAAATATGAGTTTTAAAAGATATGATATAAAATTTAAGTGACGCCTTGATGTGACTTTAAAAGGTTTGTTTTAAAATTCAATTTAAATTATTTTTACTTGGTTAAAATATTTTTTTACATCTACACAATACTTTTAATTTTCCAATTCACTGTTAAATATATCACTTTCATTGAATCTATACTATGCATTGAAATGTATTTATTTCAATAAATTGATTTATCTTTTGTGTCACGCTATTCAAAATTGTGAGTAAGATTTATGTAAATGGTTTCTTTGCGTCATTGTGTCCAAACTACATGAAATGTATGAAAAAGGATAGTTTGACGCAAATAAACCATTTACATAAATCTTACTCACAATTTTGAATAGCGTGACACAAAAGATAAATCAATTTATTGAAATAAATACATTTCAATGCATAGTATAGTTTCAATGAAAGTGCTATATTTAACAGTGAATTGGAAAATTAAAAGTATTGTGTAGATGTAAAAAAATATTTTAACCAAGTAAAAATAATTTAAATTGAATTTTAAAACAAACCTTTTAAAGTCACATCAAGGCGTCACTTAAATTTTATATCATATCTTTTAAAACTCATATTTTGAATTTATGAGAGATGTAAATGATAAAGCAACAGCGAATAAAATTTTATGCAGCTTTTCATGTTGAACATAACTTTTGCACATGCGATTATAAATAAAACAAAAATAAAATGATGAAATAAATACAAATATATTTTTTAAGAAATAGCATAACGTCACTCAAAATTTGATATCAGTATTTTTAAGTTCCATATTTAAAATTCTTAGAGCATAAGATAAAGTGCTGCGTCAGAAACTTTTAACCCGTCAAGGGTTTTTGCATTGATTTAATTTATCCTATACGTGGTTTAACATAAGATCTATAAACAAGCATAAAGTCTTTGTATTCAATTTGGAGGATGTAGAAATAGTTGCCAGAAGAATTCCTCCAGGTTGCTATGGAATCATACCCGACTTTATCAAAATCTATCTAAATTTATCCTTCTAATCAAAATAAAATCGAGTTTAAATATAATTCTGTCACAAAGAGGACCAAATTTAAATTAGAAGAGAACTGTAAAGTAATTTTATACAAAGGCATAGAAGAACTATTAGGTTTTGAACCGGGAGAAGAAAAAAATTGAAAATGGGAAGATAAGACACCGAAGTCATGAAGGCACTGTATATTAGACCTCGTTACGTACATTCGCGGGCATTTTCAAAACAATCGAAATTGTCTTAAGGCTGTTCCCAAATCCAAAGGGTCAACTTTCTGACATAAGTTTTAATTCATTTTTATTCGGAAACGCTTGAAACTAGAAAGTATCAGAAACTATGTAATCGAACTGTTTTTTCCGTTTTCATGTAAACGCAATAGATCTTTCAGAAAATACTGTCAAAGTTGGCCTTTTGAACCGAACTTCCGAACGAAAGAAGAAAATCCAGTCAATAAGGGGAGAAAAATGCCGTGTCATGTGATCAAAATCGCTTATAACTCAATAGCTAATTGATTGATTAAAAAATGGAAAAAACAGTTCGATTCCAAATCGCTTCCATGGTCAGGCTTTCCAATTTTATATCTTTCCGTTAAAAGATGAATTTGTAAATGTGTCGAAACGTTTTGCGCTTGTTGAGCAGAGCAATTGAGAACAGCCTTAAAGCTAAATTCCGGAGAATTGGCGCCTTGAAACAATTTCAATTTCATTTATTGGTTTCAGATTATTGTTTAATGTTTCATTCAAATCCGTAGATGAAATTGTATGTGACATCCACGAAATTATTTTAATTTGTAAATGCACAAAATTAGCCGTCGCGTTTATTCAAAAATGTAAGATATCGAATAATGTTTTAAAATTTTCCATAAATCCAAAAGATTCTCCAGATAATGCTATCAAAGTTGGCGTTTTTAATCGAATTTCCGTAAGCATCAGACCGAGAAAGTCGTCACGGGAAGCAATCGCTTCTAACTGAAGAAAAATGAAAAGCTCTTTGATTTCAAATCACTTTAATAGTAATTCCTTCCCATTTTATGTTTTTATTTATAAAAGTGAATCTGGAAATCTAAAAGAAACTTTGAATTGTTTAGTGTGGACAAATATCTTTTTTGTGTTACATATCTTTTCAAAAGATGTTTTGTGTAAAGTCATTTATGTGAAAAATATCTTCTTATTGCCTATTTTGAAGTAAAAGTTTGAAAATATGTCAACTGCACGTAAATGATGGTATTCAGCATTCAAATATCAGCATCATGGATTAAATAATTCCAGCTAATTGCCTGTTTCTTGAATATATTCGACTTCTAACAAAATGTACATCAAAATTGATGGAAAGATTGATGATTCTGAATCAATGTTTTTACTATCTTTCTCAAATAATTTTAAAAGCTAAAATATTAGGTCATGTATATGAAATAGTAACAGCATAGTACCACCCCATTTTTTTTTTTTATTTTTTTTATTTTTTTTTTAAACTTGTGATTATTTAAATAATATATGATTAGATATGATATGAAATAATATAACATGGATTTTGCAGAAAAAAATAACCCTGTAAAAATTACCATATAAAAATACAGTAAAACAAGCATATCTTGGCATCTGTGAAAAGATCTTTCACAGTTTAAATGTTTTATCTTAACAATCGATTCAACCTCAGTTGTTTAATACAGGGATGAGAGCGCTCCAATCCAAATGGTTGATTTTCACCGCTAAATTTTAATAGTATTCTTTGTAAATTTAAGAAATTTTGTAATTAAATAAGGCGAGAAATACCATTAAAATTTTGTGGTAGCAAGCAGTCATTTGGGTCGGAGCGCTTTCATCCCAGATAATAGTGTCTAATACACATGCAGTCATATGTATAGTTATTTGGTACTGTTTTATTTATTTATTTATTTTTAATAATTTCTAACACAGTTGAGTTTTTTGTTGTTGCTTGTCTGTCTGCCATGTACTGTCTTCCTGTACTTTAACTCTCGAAAATATACTCCGATTACCATATAATCAGGGCTGCGGAGTAGTCGGGCCCATTTTTGGGCGAAAGAGTCGGAGTCGGAATCGGATCTGTTAAAATTCCCAGAGTCGGAGTCGGAGTCGTCCATTTTACAAGTAGGTCTGCGTTGTCGGAGTCGCAGTTGGCCCATTTTTGAGCGAAAGATTCGGAGTCGGATCTATTAAAATTCCCGGAGTCGGAGTCGTCCATTTTTCCCACCGACTCCGCAGCCCTGTATATAATAGATATTTATTATTGATGTTTACTGCAGCATAATTGCTATTGAAAGTGAAATGTGTAGAATTTATAGATCATTTATAGGATCAGATAAAAAAATTCCTTTTCATTATGGTATGAGAAATAATTTCCTTCACAAGGATGCACAAATGTACTCATATTATTATGAACTATGGGGAATTTTTTTTGCTGTGTATTTCAAAGATGCTACACTACTTGATCAAACTGGTATGTACCACTGAGGTTACTATAATATGTTTCTATATACAATAGAGTGCATAAGTATTTATCGTTCATTTACAGTGCCACGGAAAAACATTCGGCAGCAGGATTTGCTCTGAGCGACGATTGCTAGAAGTGCGTTTTCAGCTGCTGTATGCATTTTTAAGCTTAATTAATTTTTAGTGTATTACATGGTGTGTTTAATCCTTAAATGCATAGTGTAACTCAGAAGTTACATGATCTTTTCTTTGTCTTTTGGCGCTTTCTATTGGCCTTTTGGTGAACTATTATGTGTTACTTATGCGTGATAATATGCATTTAAGGTCGTGAAGTTTGATTTTGTTCTGATTTGTTATCACGGGGAGGTTTTAAGACCTTTTGTTGATACTGCTTACAATGTGCTCGACTTTTTTTTTTTTTTAAGGTAGTCTATTAATTCTGAAAACTATTAAAAGCATTATAAAAATTACTATATTGTTGAATAGCTGTTATTGTGTAGTATAAATATTGTAAAGTAGGAGTATATAATTTAAAATTATAATTTTTTGAGCAATTTTTTTATGTAACTCAGGAATGACATTATGGCTTCATGTACAACAGAAACATAAATAAATTTTTTCACTATTTTTCTTGTGCTTACTCAACAAAAATAGACACAAATATAATTTTTTCCGAACAAAATAACAAATCAAGAATTAAATGGACATATTCTATAGTTCATATACAAGGCTGCACGTATGAATTCGCATACATTACCGACTATATAGACAGCAAGTGTTGAAAATGGATTTTTACTGCCTTGCGTGATGTTTAAATTATTTATTCAGATATATCATTTCCTAAAATGAAAAGGGAAATTTATTAACAATATTCTGGTACAGTTGGAAAGTGTTTAATAATCTAAGCCTTATGCAAGATTTTTCATTATTGTTTATTTTTAATGCTAGTAAACAGTGACAGACTAGCAAAGAACAAAAACTGTTCCTTTATAGACTGTGAATCTCAGCAAGCATCCTAATATATAATTTAATAGTGATATCAGAATCTGCTCAATTTCATATTATTTGAAAAACTATCACTAGTTAAAATGTAGTATTTTAGAATTATTGATGAACGAATGGTGGCATTAAACAAGATAATTTATGGTTTTGTTTTGATCGGTATTGGCCTTTAATGCCCGCCATGTATAATTTCGAAAACAGAATAAAATACAATTTTTCGATCTCATTAACATAACATAATAAAACTTAGGGTAAACCAATGCTCTGCCTGTTACAGCAACATATACACCTTTAGGTATGTAGAGATATGCATGCTTTGCTAGATTATTCCTACATGGGTTCTTGGGACAAAAATTCAGTAGAAGTACACTGTAAAAAAAACGGACTAAAATACGGAAATACTACTGGCAATCGAGACGCCGGTACTATTTCCGTATTTCAACGGAACTTTCCCCCCATAAATGCCAAAAAACCCGGAATATTTTCCATAATTTACCGGGAAAAAGTTCTGTTAAAATACGGAAATAGTACTGGCGTCTCGATTGCCAGTAATATTTCCGTTTTTTTTTTTTTTTTTTTTTTTTTTTTTTTTTTTTTTTTTTTTTTACAGTGTACCCTGTAACATGTTTTTAATCACTATCTGTAATCATTATACCCAAAAATCGTGTAAGTTATAAGAAATTTGTTAAATATCTTTTGAAAACTGTGTTGATATATACTAAGACAATTGTAAAAAAAAATTCTATCACCCCCAAAATCCAGTACATATATATATATTTTAATTTTGATTTATTATTTAAAATTGATTCAAAATATATTCCAAGAGCCGGATGTTTTGCAACACCTAATAAACTGATTGTTCTAAAAAAGAAAGTGACATGAAATGAATTTGTAGGTTTTAAACGGAGAAAATAGCCTAAATTGAGAAAAAGGAAACCTATTGGCTCTAACATTGTAAAAATAAAAGCATAAATGAAATTCAGTATTATTTTGTTTTCAAATAAAAGCTCAAATTCAATTATCTAAATAAAACCGTGTGAACATGTCAAGTACTATAGGAATAAATTGTATACGCATATTCACGTCAATTAGCCAACTCTGTGACTGGAAAATTGCAGAATTCAGTTTCTTATTAGAATCCTTAAATCATTTACCAGTTTTTCTCTTCTTAGATGGTCGTACTCGAAATTAATTTTAGAGATTGACTAGGTATCCAAAAATAAATCAAGAAAGTTTCCTTTTATTTTTTTAGTAGCTATATTTCTTAAATAAATTTTTGTTTAATATTTTTTTAAGTTATAAAAATAACATCCAATGTAAAGTAATTCTCGAATGATTCTCAATTTATTTTATTAAATGAGCTAGAAATAGGATTGATAGTCACCTGAATTATTCTTTAAATTTAAAAACTTACTTCGGATTTACTTTTCTTCTTTTTTTTGGGGGGGTGCAGAGTTTCCCCTGTTTTCTTCAGAATGTATAACCTATAGCTGCTACTGATATTATAATGAAAAATAATCAATTAATTTAATTTTATATAGAGGATTTAATAATTAGTCAATTTCTACGCATAAATAAACGATACTTTCGTTTTCCTTACGTAATTTTTAACATAAAAATACAACATTTTCTGGAGAGAAATCCAGCAAAAATCAAGAAACACACATATGTTTAACAAAGTACAATATCTGATCAAAAGTATCTGGACGATTTTTCAGACATCTAGAAAAACATTTGGCGAGTTCTTTTTGGAACGTCGCTCATGTAAAGAGCATTTTTTGTCTAATACTTTTTATGCAGATTAATAAAAGAGCATTATTCTAAGCGGCTTATCAAATAGGATTTTTCCAAAAAGTGTTCCGTAATGTATGCATATGTAAAAATGTTTAATTTAAGTTATTGTTTCAGACTGAAAATATTGAAATAATTAATTAGAATATAGGATAAATACTGTATTTAATAATAGAGCAAATAATAGTAATAAGAGATTTCTCTCTTTAAAAAAATTAAGACTGATCAAAAAATATTTAAAAATTTCTTTTGCCATTTTGATTTATAGATCATTTTAAAACCTACTTGTGCTGTATAAAACATATCATCAGTGTATAACAATAAATATCCTATTTAATTTTCTTTTTATTATTATAAAATATCTAAGAATTTTTTTGTTGTTGTTTTTAAGAAGTAATAGTATAAATATGTGTTGTTGTTACTGTGCAATAAGTATTACGGTAAATTTGTAGTTATTTACTGTTTAATGATTCCAATTTATATTAACGTACTTTTGCAAGTAAAATGTGTTTATATTTATGTCAAAAGGTTAATCGAAGTTACATATCTCAAATTTAATTCAAATTTCTTTTAGTATAAAATAAATGTTTTTTTTTTTCAACTGTGTGTACAGTTTTGGCAATTCAAACGAAATATCATATACTGTTAAAATATTTTATTGAATATTAGATACAAATATATATATAAAAAAATTCAATATATAAATTTTCAAGGCTTTTATATCTCAAGAAATCACAGTACAAAATACATATATGAAAAATATTCATATTTTAAACTTATCTATGTGCATTTGTAAAATTTGTCGAAAATGGGTTCATGCTCAGGTCAAAAGGTTAATCCGAATTATTCAACTCAGCTATTAATTCAAAAAATTTTTAGTGTAATATAAATGTCTTTTTTTTTTTATTGTGTGCACAGTTTCGGCAATTCAAATAATATATCACACACTGTTAAAATATTTTATTGAATGTCAGATACAAATACATAAAAAAAAAAAAAAAAAAAAAAAAAAAAGAAAGCAATACATAAATTTTCAAGTCTTTTAAATCTCAAGAAATCACAGTATAAAATATATTTGTCGTAGGCTAATTGAGAAATCCGGCTCTTTGCAAACAGCCTAGCCTCTTTGCAAACAGCCGGGCTAATTGGAGAATCCATCTCCCTTTTTCCAATTAGCCTGATATTTTTCAGGCTTATTGCAAAGAGCCTAGAAAGCGTTAGGCTAATTGAAAAATGACCACTTATTATCCGATCAGGGTGATATTTTTAGCTCACAGGCTATCAAAGCCTGAGAGCTTATGTGCCCGCCGATTCTATATGTACGTGTGTACGTACGTACGTACGTATGTACGTAACGCGATAACTCTTGATAGAAATATCCAATTTGCTTCAAATTTTTTTTCTAGGTACATTCTGATAAGGTGCTTCCCTGATTAGTTTTTGGGGTTCATTGGTTAAGGATAAAGGGGTAAAAGGGAGGCTAGTCCACCCCCCCTTAATTTATATAAATGGGTTTTTCATGCAGAAATATGCGATTTGCTATAAATTTGGTATACCGGTTAATTATGTTAAGCAGCTTCCCTGATTACATTTGGAAGATCATTATTATGTATAAAGGGGGGAAAGGGGGGCAATTGCCTCTCCCATTAATTTAGATAAATGCGTTTTTCATGTAGAATTATTCGATTAGCTCAAATTTGGTATACTGGTTTATTATGTAAAGGAGATGGTTTGATTAGATTTGGAGGTTCATTAGTTAAGTATGAAGGAGGAAAGGGGGGCTAGCCTCCCCCCTTAATTTAGGTAAATGGGTTTTTAATGCAAAATTATTCGATTTGCTCCAAATTTGGTATACCTGTTTATTATGTTAAGGAGCTTCCCTGATTAGATTTGGAGGTTCATTAGCTAAGTATAAAGGGAGTAAAGGGGGCTAGACCCCCCTTCCTTAATTTAGATAAATGGGTTTTTCATGCAGAGTTATTCGATTTGCTCCAAATTTCGCATACCGGTTTATTATGTTAAGAAGCTGCCTTGATTAGATTTGGAGATTTATTGGCTAAGTATAAAGGAGGGACAGGGGCTAGTGTCCCCTTAATTTAGATAAATGGGTTTTTCATACAGAATTATTCGATTTGCTGCAAATTTGATATGCCAGTTTATTACGATATGGCTTCCTTCATTTGATTTGGAGGTTCATTGGTTAAGTATAAAAGGGGGGAAAGGGGAGCAATTGCCCCTCCCATTAATTTAGATAAATGGGTGTTCATGCAGAATTATCTAATTTAGTTTAATTTTTTTTCTAGGTTCATTCTAATAGGGAGCTTTTCTGATTAGATTTGAAAGTTCATTGGTTCAGGTTAAAGGGAGAATTGGGGGAGCTAATACCCCCCCCCTTAATTTAGTGAAATGGTTTTTTCATGCAGAATTATCTGATTTGCATCAAATTTGGTATACCAGTTTATTATGTTAAGTAACTTCCCTGATTAGATTTGGAGGTTCTTTGGTTAAATAGAAAGAGGGGTAACGGGGACTAATCCCTTCATTTATTTTTCGAGGGGCATTATTCTTTGAAATAAGAGTATAATATACAATTAGTGTGAATCGCCTGTGAACTCAATGCCATCAGTTTAACTGGGCCATTTTCTTTTTATTAGGTTTATTAACGCATAACCCTACACAAACCCGAAAAATAAATTACAACAGACCGTACCTCGACCTGAGCAAGACAAAATAATTTCAGTCTACATGCAACTCGACCCGAACCTGAGAGTTCCATTTGAAAAAACCCGAAATCCCGAACCAAATCTGATAACCGACAAAAATATTCCAAAGTTCCAAAACCGGATCCGAACAAGACAAATTAGTTTCCGTGGACACGCGACGCTACAAGAACCTAAAAATTCCATTCGAAGTCAACCTGAAACCCGTCCCGAACCAAATCTTAACCGACAAAAATATTCCAAAGAACTATAACCCGATGCAAGCCAGACAAAATAATCTCCGTCCACCGGCAACCCGATCCGAATCTGAAAGTTCTAATTGAACTCAATCCGAAACGTGGTTGTGGTCGGTTTTCAGGTTGACTGCAAATGGAACCTTCAATTTCGGATCCGGTTGAAAAAAAATTAAACTAAATTAGATAATTCTGCATGAAAACCCATTTATCTAAATTAAGGGGAGGGGCAATTGCTCCCTTTCCCCCCTTTTATACTTAACCAATGAACTTCCAAATCAAATGAAGGAAGCCATATCGTAATAAACTGGTTATCAAATTTGAAGCAAATCGAATAATTCTGTATAAAAAAACCCATTTATCTAAATTAAGGAGACACTAGCCCCTGTCCCTCCTTTATACTTAACCAATAAATCTCCAAATCTAATCAAGGCAGCTCCTTAACATAATAAACCAGTATACGAAATTTGGAGCAAATCGAATAACTCTGCATGAAAAACCCATTTATCTAAATTAAGGGGGGGCCTAGCCCCCCTTTCCTCCCTTTATACTTAACTAATGAGCCTCCAAATCTAATCAGGGAAGCTCCTTAACATAATAAACCGGTATACGAAATTTGGAGCAAATCGAATAATTTTGCATTAAAAACCCATTTACCTAAATTACGAAGGGGGGGGGGGGCTAACTCCCCCCCTTTCCTCCCTTTATACTTAACTAATGAACCTCCAAATCTAATCAAGTCATCTCCTTAACATAATAAACCAGTATACTAAATTTGAGCTAATCGAATAATTCTACATGAAAAACACATTTATCTAAATTAAGGGGAGAGGTAATTGCCCCCCTTTCCCCCCTTTATACATAATAATGATTTTCCAAATGTAATCAGTGATGCTGCTTAACATAATTAACCGGAATACCAAATTTATTGCAAATCGCATATTTCTGCATGAAAAACCCATTTATCTAAATTACGGGGGGATAGCCCCCCTTTCCTACCTTTATATGTAACTAATGAACCTCCAAATCTAATCAAGGCAGCTCCTTAACTTAATAAACCGGTATACCACATTTGGAGCAAATCGAATAATTCCTCATGAAAAACCGGTTTATCCAAATTAAGGGGGGGGGGACTAGCCCCCCTTTTCCCCCTTTATTCTTAACCAATGAACCCCAAAAACTAATCAGGGAAGCACCTTATCAGAATGAAACAAGAAAAAAAATTTGAAGCAAATCGGATATTTCTATCAAGAGTTATCTCGTTACGTACACACGTACGTACGTACACACGTACATACAGAATCTTCGGGAACATAAGCTCTCTGGCTTTGATAACTTCTGAGCTAAAAATATCACCCTGATCGGATAATAAGTGGTCATTTTTCAATTAGCCTAACGCTTTCTAGGCTCTTTGCAATAAGCCTGAAAAATATCAGGCTAATTGGAAAAAGGGAGATGGATTCTCCAATTAGACCGGCTCTTTGCAAAGAGCCTAGGCTGTTTGCAAAGAGCCGGATTTCTCAATTAGCCTACGATATTCATGTTTTAAATTTATCTATGTGCATTTGTAAAATTTGTGGAAAATGGGTTCATGCTCAGGTCAAAAGATTAATCCGAGTTATTCATAACAACTATTAATTGAAATTTTTTTTAGTATAATATGTCTTTTTTTTTTCAACTGTGTGTACAGAGTTGGCAAAGCAAACAAAATATCATATACTGTTGAAATATTTTATTGAATATCAGTTACAAATACATTTAAAGAAATCAACACACAAATTTTTAATGCTTTTAAATCTCAGGAATCACAGTACAAAATACATACAAGAAAAATATTGATTTTAATCTGGAACATATTCAAAAAGTCACGATAATCGAATTATATCATATGTTCTTTTACTTTAAAATGACCATTAGAGTAAATTTGGTATTTTTCTTTTTTGATGTTTCCAATTTGTATTCATATGCTTTTGTAAGAAAGCAAGGAAATTGTGTTCATGTTCAGGTCAAAAGCTTAATCCCAGTTACTTTTACCTTACCATTCATTCAGATAATGTTTGAATATAATACCTATATTTTTTCAACTTTGTGTTCACTTTTGCCAATGCAAACAAAATATCATCTGTTATACTAAAATATTGTATTGAATTTCAGATAAACATACACATAAAAAATCAATTCGCAAATTTTCAACGCATCTAAATTGAAAGAAATTACAGTATAAAACACATGCATGAAAATATTCACTTTCATCTGAAACATTTAAAAAAATTACTATACAAATTTTACCTATTTCATTTTTAAAGTGAGAAACAACTTTAAAAATACCCATAAAGCAAGAGAATGTGATAATAGAAAATTGAAAGGAATAAAATTTAACAATTTTTTTTATAAATAATATTTATTTTTAAAAATAACATATATAAAATTAAAAGAAACAAAATCAAAATAACTATGCTAAATTTTCATAAAATTTCTACGCCATGAATGCATGTAGAATTTAGCAAAATGTATGCCAGTAATTGCAGTAATTGCAGTACATAATAGTGATAGTTTTGCGGTATTTTGTTGACAATATCAAATAAAATATTAATTTTCGAATAAGAACACATATGAATTTTATGCGCTTACGAATGAAGGGGAATTCAGTAATGTGTCAGAAAGGGGTTAGTTTGAATTTGAGAACAATTTAAATCAGAAATTAAAGAAATGCAGCATTTAACTTTTTAAAAAACATTAAATATATTTGAAAATGCAATGAGATATCACAATTAGGGTAAGGTAACACAATAGGTATCCAAATATTTAAATTGGGACACCTATTGCGTTAATAGGAAAAATGTTCTCATTTAAAAATAAAACATAACCCTAATTCACGAACCATAATTTAAAATATCGAATAGCTTTTCATTTTAAACTTAAACCAAGATGTAAGTTACTTTTATCCTAGTTTTATCATGTTTTTTATTTTTCCGTAGCTTATATATATTTCCATCGTGACAAAACTTTAATTGTCCGTCTGTAGCATATTGCAATCAAGTGAACATAATTTTATTTGTAACACAGTTTGCTAATTAGCGTTGTATTGTTTATAAAATAAATAAATAAAAGCAGTAAATTTTAAATGTATAGAAATAATTATAGATTTGTTTGCCATTATCGTTTGTGTTCTATTATAAAATATGATGGCAGTTGTTTATTTTATCTATGCAGTTACTTATTTTTTTATATGAGGGTTATTAGTGATTTTTGCTATACAGGGATATACGCGTATTCATAATTAATTTATGTAAAAGTTCACTTCAATTTCATTTTTTTTTTCAAGAATAAAGTAGCATTACATTATTATTACATTAGTAGCATTGCATTATATTTGTATTTCAATCAGTAAATGCAAATTAGAAAATTTATTAATAGTCCGTTATTTTTATTTATTTATTTTTAATTTTTTTTTTTTTTTATTGAGTATTGTGTGTTCTGGAACAAATACTTATTTCTAAGATCTTTTTTAAGTGCATAATTTCGTTTTTTAAGTAATAAATTCGATTTCTAGATTCGATGTAATATATGTTTTGTAATAGATTCGATGTATAGGTGTGTGTGTGTGTGTTTATGTGCATTTATGTATATATGTATATGTGTGTGTATATATATATATATATATATATATATACCTAGGTAGCTAAATGTTTTAGCAATCTTTTAAATATTATAACTACATTTATAATACGCAATGGTGTTAATAAAAAAAAAAAAAATGATGGGGCTTTAGTATTATAACTGCATTTCTAATACGTATTTTATATGGATGTTGATTTGATGTTTTATATGTAATTGGTGACTTTTCTTTTTATTTCAATTTATATTAAATTTAACTTATTTAATCAAATTCAATATTAACTTGTTTTTAAAATTTAGTCTACTCAGGACAATATCATATTAATTAATAATAGTATACCATCTTTTTAGTGATCATTATGCATATAAGTTTATTAGATATAACTAATGTTATACTGTATGTATTAAAATTAGTAAATAGTTTTTATTATTATTCCTCTATACTTTTTAATATTGTTTTATTTTCAACTTTGTATTCCATGATTAATTATCGGTTTAATTTGTTTGATTGTCACAATCATATTTTTTTAGCTTTTTTTTTAGCTATTATGAAGATAATTCACACACTATATTTGTGATCTTTAGGATTATGGGAATTTTAGAATCTGACAATCTTCTATAAACATCCATTTTTTATTTATTTATTTATTTATTTATTTTCTTTCCTGTTCATTTTTTATGTAATGGTAATTATTAAGGTTTTTTATATTATTATTATATATAATTCATTTTATTGTATAGCATACAGCTATATTCTCTATATTATCAATGTTAATTTTTTTTAAATTTCTCAGTGTAGATTAAATGGGTTTGGTAATAGAATATATTGAAAGCATTTTATTAACATTTAATTTATTTAAATTTTTTTTATTAATGATATATAGTATGATATTTTTATATAAGTATTTGTGGAGTAATGCAGTTGATATGCTTTTATTTCTTTAGCTTTTATTAGGTTCTTCTTTTTGTGACATTTGAATAATAATAGTTTTAAAATAAAATAATAGATGGCAGCACCAAAAATTTTGTCTTTTTAAAGCTTCTATTAAAGTAATAATTTTAATTTTTTACACCAGGTGGTATTTAATGCTGAATATTGGCAATATTGTAAAATTGATATTAAACAATTTAAAGTTGTTTTTAGGTATTTTAAATAATGTAATTATTTTCTATTTATATTATATTAATTGTATTTATCACGGTATTTCAAAATGAATTAACTGAATCCATAGGTTTTAATTTCTGTGTTAACTTAACTGTTTTATTCACCTTAATCTTATCATGCTTATGGATTCCATGTGCGGGGAATATATTTTGAACATCTACTGGGAATATATTCGGTAAGTTGTGTAAGATTTCTATTGCTATAAATTAAATATTAAATGGGTTGTAGTGTTTTTTTCCATTTCATGACATTTGATAATGTTCTGTTTTCATCTTGAGACTATTCTTTTGGTTCTATTGGTTGTAGTATTGGTTGTATTGGTATTTGTCTGTTTGGTTCTATTGGTACAGGAGAAAAAAAAAAAATTTCAGCTTTTAGCTTTTTTCTCACAGAAAACAACCGATTTGCTTATATCATTGAATTCTGTACTCTTGAAAACGTAATTCAATATATAAGTTTTTCAATTTTTTCGGAATCCATATTCTTCTTTTTTATTCTTCCTTATTAATTCTTGTAATTAAGTATAAGGTACTTTATTTTATACATACAGTTCTATATTATAGGTTTGTGGCATCCATTTTTATTGTCAATCCATTCGCAATTATGCGGTTTTTGATGATGGTCGGTAATGTTTAATTAATGGTTTTATATATATATGCGTGTGTGAGTATATATGTATGTATATATTAAAGCAGCTACACAAATTAAATTGCAGCAATTATTATGCAAAGTTTCTGGAAAGTTTGAACAAGATCTGCAGTCAACTTTATCGTTTTTTAGTGATTTAAAGTAGTTTAACAACAGAATTCAAAGATATTGTAATAGATTTAATTTAAATTTTCAGGGGTAAAGTATCGTTATGAAAATATTTACGTTTTAATTACTAAACAAAACGAAAATCTAGCTAAAATTGTCTGTTTACGATCATTTTTTCCTTTAAATGTTTATGCATAAGTATTGGGTGCAATTTGAGACAACATATCCTTAAGAACAAAATTAAAAACTAACTTCTTATAAATAATATATTAAAATTTATTTCTTCATGCATGCTTTCATTTTTAAGGAATAAAATTAACTTTTTAATCGTAAATTTCCAGTAAAAAATGCAATTAATTTTATTATATTCCTAACAAAAAATAATCTCAAAATATGAATATACACTGGTTTTATAAGTGCGCAAATTAAATTAAAATAGTTTTATACAATTTTGTCGAAAGCTTGCACAAGATATGAATATTAAAGACGTGAATAATCACATTAATTAAAATTGTTTATTCACCGATGCTGGGTTTATTTGCGTCTCATGTTTCGCCACTAGATTGTGTGCCCATGGAGACTTTTACATCTAGTGCTGGGGTTGCAGTCTTACCGACTTATATAAGTGAGAGATGCCAAGCTGGGCATCGTCCTTGTGGCTTAGTGGTAGAGCTCTGGAGATCTATTCCAGGGCCCGGGTTCGATTCCCGGCTTGGACATTTTTCACTAAGTTGGTTTACGACTTGTTAGCAATGTGATTATTCACGTCTTTAATATTCAATAATTTCAAGCGTAATTTCAATGCTGAAAAGTAGTTGAAAATTTAATTAAAATTGCACAAGATATATAATTGTGTTTATTACATGATTGTAATTTCCATCCAGCCAGTTTAGCAAGTAATTCCAAAGAAATTTTAATAAAAATATAGATTTTGCTTAAATTTTGAGGTATTATTAATTTGTATGGTTTAATAATTAAGCGGAGCGAAAATCTAGATAAATTAATCTGCTTTGAGTTAAAAACTATTTTCGCTCTTCACATAAACAAATTTCTCACATTTATTATTCATAGTTTCATTTTTAAGTAAAATTTCAGCTTCTGCAGCAAAAATTTGCAGAAATATTTTACATATATTTCTTACATTCTAATCAAAAGATAGCATTGGTATATATAAAATTATGTATTAATGTAAGTATGTAGTTTTTGTCGAAAGTTTTCTAATAAACTCAATATAAAACATTTATTTTTTAAGGTGTGTAATCAGCTTCAATTTTGATGTACTTTCTAAAAACATATACAATTCTGAGTCAGATAAAATAACTTGCATGAAAATATTAAAATTACAACCGGGTCGAATTTAAATTGAAAGTGTATACTTTAATAGCGACATAAATTGATTTTAACTTTGTATTCATTTTTTCTCAAAATTTTATTACTGTCGCTTGAACACACTATAAGAATAATTCATTTGCAGACAGGTAATTTATTTTACACAAGTATTTATAAAATGATTCTAACTACAACCTCTATCAACTTTTTGTCAATTAAACAATGTAAATTTTATTTCACCTGTTTAGAATGTGTTTTTTAAATGTGAAAATAACCTTCTGGCACTAAAACATTTTTTAAATAAAAAAATAATAACATTTTTGCGTATGTTTTGAAAAAAATGTACATGCATTATTGAAAACCAGATATTTTAACTAAAAATTAATTTTTGTGGCTGTAAGACTACACGCAATGGCTGTATTAACGTTTTATTGAAATGTTATGATCAAGCCTGAAACTGTAAACAAGCGAGAAATGAAACATGTCTCATACATAGAATATATACTTTTTTTAATAAAATCTATTTTTATCAATTTGACTTCAAAATGTTCCAAAATAATATTTTCGATATTATTATTATTATTGTTGCTGTTGTTGTTGTTGTTGTTATTATTATTATTATTATTATTATATTGCAAATGTATATATACGCAGAAACTTTAGTTGTGCATTTATTACTAACACGTATTTCTCAAATATATATTTTAGTAAAATCTTGTTCCCCTCTTGTTTATTTTAAACGAAATAATTTTTTTTTTGTGATAATTAGGTTGTATCTAAGTGCATCTCAGTGTAGATAAAATGGAATGAAAACGGAGTATTGAGATTATAGAACCAATTACCATGCACAATTTTGTTACTTTAATTTCTTTCTTCAACCACAGGATGCATAAGAATGTTCCCTTATACTGAAATAGCTCTTGAAAGGGTTGAAAACGGTTGAACAAGTGTCTACTTATAGTAAAACAACTATATACGCTTTCATATGAGAGAGACTTCTGCGCAGCTTGTGTGAAATTTGGAAGTTATCCATCCTGTCTCAAAAAATGTCAGAGATAGCGTAAAAAAGTAATTTACAAAAGTGTAGACTATCTTTAATTTAGTATGAAATGATGTCTTATATGTAAAAATGTCTTTATTAGAAGTCCTGACACCTTATTTTTTTCTTAATACGTCACTAATCACTTGTAGATGTACGGCATTATGAGACAGATTCATATTTACTTGTATTGCCGGAAACTGCAAGCATATTTAAGTATACTTATTTAAAATAAATGCTTATTAAAATTTCTTATTAAAATAAATTGTTCCGTATTAAAATTTTAATCCTATTAAAATAAATTGTATCTCAAAAGATGACGACATTCAAAGATGGATTTTTTTTTTTTTTTCAGCGTTCACAAGATCTTTTGAATGTGTGCATCACTATCTCCCGAAAATAAACCTCACCTTATTTTTAATTAAATTAGGAGAATATTACTATTCTAAAGTTGTGGTACTCAAATTCGAGGAACTGTACAACCACTTAAAAATGCTAGGCTTCAACAGCCGCTACTTTTTGATCGAATGTGTAGGTCAGTAGGCTGTAGGATGTAGTTTGAAACAAATTAAGGCGTGCTTGCTTGATACCACTAGATTTCTTTTTCTTTATATCTAACAATATTGATTAAAATTCTATATTAACATTGTATCGTATACTTTGGAAAAATGAATGCAATTTGGATTTAAAACTGATAAAATTTACACTGAATTAAAAGCATCTTAATCCTTTAATGCATCGAGTAGCATAGCTGCAACATTTAAAAAAATTGCGTTTTTATAACATCTGGTGGAGTTTCCTTTAACTAATCTATGTTTCCTATCTCTTATATTCTGCTTTCAGAAGAATCATTGCACATTTCCTCGAATACGTGATAGTAGGGCTGATATTTACTCAATTTGGCGGGAAGTTACAAAGGACATCAGATATTCAAAATTTGCTTATGTTTTGCATAGTTTAATTCGTACTTAGAGTTAAGTTTCAAAATAAAAATTCATATAAAATTAGGTATCTAGATTCATACATATTAAAATAATTACTAATGTCTCACTATATTAGTTATGAGAGTAGTTTTTGCTTGCTTTGCAGATAACAAAAAAGTTGACCTAGATTATACGAAAAATATATCCCTGATTTTTTTCATTATTTTTTCTGTATAATAAACCGTTCTTAGAATCATATATAATTTTTCCCAAACAAAATAAAAAATCATGCATTTAAGTGTTAAGAAAAAAATATATACAATTTTCTGAAAAAAAAATAGTTTTGCTGTTTAATTTACTTTTTAAAAATGAGTAAATTAACTAATCTCTTAAAGATACTTATAAATTAATGCTTGATTTAATTTGCTTTCTTTATGACCATTAATGCTCAACTAATGTTATTTTATATTAGTTCATTGCAGAGCATCAACGTGGCTGTTATTATTATACATATGATCATAAACACATACTGGACACGTTTTTCTTTGCTAATAACTTTATGATACACGCAAGGTACATATAAGAAACAGATAAGTGGATATAAACCGTAATGACATACTTGACTAGATTCAGTGATAGATTAAAAACATAAAGATAAACAGGATGCAGGCTCCCAAGTCTAGCCTAAGTGGAATTTTTCTTAGACAAAGTTGCATCTGCCCCTTGGGGTACATACCACAAAATAGGATAGTAAACACGAGGGCTATTAAAATCTTGAACGACCAATCACAACTGAGAATGAAATTTAGAAATGAAGGAAAAATTTATACACGCCCCTGATTTTAAATTAGATGGTAAATCGAGATTTAAGTTAGTCAAGAGCAATGGAGAAAATCTGTAGACGTGAGATTAAAAACATTTTTGATTTATGATCATGAAACTTGACAAACTTATTTTGTTCTTCCTTGGTGATTAAGAAAATTGCACTTGCATTTATATGTTTGTAATATTTCTTGTAAACTGTAATTACAGTGAGGTACAATCAAACAAACATTATATAAAAATTAATTACAACATGCTAATATTTGATGAAGGCTATATGCAATAATAAAATTTATAGTGATAAATGATAAGACCGCATTAAAAAAATTCTATTAGGATGATTTTATAAGGAGATTTAAAGTAATATAAATAAGCTTACAGTAATATTTTAAAAAATTCTTTGTCAACCAATCTTCTTCTATATTTATATATAATCATGAAACTGGGCTAACTTGTTTTATTATTTCTTAATGATTAAATAAAAGTATACTTTTATTTATATTTTTTTATTTCTTGTAACTGTAATAACAGTGAGGTAAAACCAAACAAACTTTATGTGAAAATTAATTACAAGGTAATATAAATAAGCTTACGGTAATATTTAAAACGTTTCTATATCAACCAATCACCATATACATGTTTAATAATAAAACTGGTCTAACTTATTTTATTCTTGCTTAATGATTAAGAAAAATACACTTATTTATATGTTTGTATTCCTTGTAACTGTAATTACAGTGAGTCACAACCAAAGAAAAATTATATTAAAATTAATTACAACATGCTAATATTTGATGATGACTGTATGCATAAATAAAACGTATAGCAATAATTGATATACCTTTAGAAAAAGACTATTCTATTAAGATGATTTTATAATTAAATTTAAGGTAATATAAATAAACTTACAGTAATATTTAAAACATTTCTATATCAACCAATCCTCTTATATATATTTAATCATAAAACTGGTCTAACTTATTTTATTATACCTTAATGATTAAGAAAAATACACTTTTATTTATATGTTTGTATTTCTTGTAACTGTAATTAAACAGAGTTACAACCAAAGAAACATTATATGAAAATTAAATACAGTCATGCTAATATTTGATGAAGACTATATGCATTAATAAATCGCATAGTAATAAATGATATGACCTTTAAAAAAAACTATTCTATTAAGAGGATTTTATAATGACACTTAAGGTAATATAAATAAACTTAAAGTAATATTTAAAACATTTCCATATCAACCAATCCTCCTATATATATTTAATCATAAAACTTAGCAAACTTATAGTTTATTCTTCCTTAATGATTAAGAAAATTACACTTGTATTTATATGTTTGTATTTCTTGTAACTGCAATTACAGTGAGGTACAACCGAACAAACATTATATAAAAATTAATTACAACATGCTAATATTTGATGAAGGCTATATGCAATAATAAAACTCATATGATAAATGATGAGGCAGCTTTAAAAAAATTCTATTAAGATGATTTTATAAGGAAATTTAAAGTAAGATAAATAAGCTTACAGTAATATTTAAAAAAATCTTACAAAAATTGTCAACCAATCCTCTTCTATATTTATATATAATCACGAAACTAGGCTAACTTATTTTATTATTCCTTAATGATAAAAAAAAGTATACTCATATTTATATTTTTGTATTTCTTGTAACTGTAATAACAGGGAGGTACAACCAAACAAACTTTATATGAAAATTAATTACAACAAACTCACACTAATAAATGAAATGACCTTTTAAAAAAATATTCTATTAAAATGTTTTTATAATGAAATTTAAGGTAATATAAATAAGCTTACAGTAATATTTAAAACATTTCTATATCAACCAATCACCTTATACATATTTGATCATAAAAATGGGCTAACTTATTTTATTCTTCCTTAATAATTAAGAAAAGTACACTTTTATTTATATGTTTGTATTTCTTCTAACTGTAATTACAGTGTTTTATAACCAAAGAATCATTATATGAAAATTAATTACAGCATGCTAATATTTGATGAAGGCTATACGCATTAATAAATCGCTTAGTAATAAATGATGTGACCTTTTTTTTTTTTAATATTCTATTAAGAGGATTTTATAAGAACATTTAAGGTAATATAAATAAGTTTAAAGTAATATTTTAAAAAAAATTCTATATCATCCAATCCTCGTATATCTAGATAATCATGAAACTTGGATAACTTATTTTATTCTTCCTTAATGATTAAGAAAAGTACACTTTTATTTAAATGTTTGTACTTCTTGTAACTGTAGTTACAGGGAATTACAACCAAAGAAACATTATATAAAAATTAATTACAACATGCTAATATTTGATGACGCATTTATAAATCGCATAGTAACAAATGATATCGCTCACCCGCAAGAAAAGTGACACATCTCGAAAAAAATTCATTTTGCGTTTTATTCCACAAATAGGTCTGCCATAAGTGCGTCTTGCTACACAAACAGTTTCGCAAGTGTAGCTAAGCGGAAAATCACTTTATTACGCTATATATCCATTTGTGACCGCAGAAGAGAGGTGGATTGTGTAGGGAGGTAAAATTACCCAACCCTCCAAACTTCATCCTACGTCTTCATTTTTAAGGGTTTTATGCTTTTATACAGAGCTAAGTACTATAATTTCATGTTACAGTAAAATCATGCAAATTTTATTTTGCCCCTCCTGTTAAATTTACTTTTGTCGAGATGTGTCTCTTTTGCGGGTGAGCGATATGACCTTTAAAAAAAAAAAAAAAAAAAAAAAAACTGTTCGATTAAGAGGATTTTATAATGGAATTTAAGGTAATATAAATATGCTTACAGTAATATTAACAAAAATTTCTATATCAACCAATCCTCCTACATATATTTAATCATATAACTGTGTTAACTTATTTTATTGTTGCTTAATGATTAAAAAAATTATACTTTTATTTATATATTTGTATTTCTGGTAACTGTAATTACAGTGAGTTATAACCAAAGACACATCATTATATCAAAATTAATTACAACATGCTAATATTTGATGAAGGCTATATGCATTAATAAAACTCATAGTAATAAGTGGTATGAAGTTTAAAAAAACAAAAAAAAAAACTATTCTGTTAAAAGGATTTTATAATGAAATTTAGGGTAATATAAATAAGCTTAAGAGGCTACTTCAGTCAAATGGAAAGACGCATTCGCTAATGCTAATCCTATGGAAGAAATTTATAAAGATATCTCGGTCGCATTTCAATCTTTTTAAATGATTTCTTTTGCATTGAATAGTTGAGATCGATCTGTTATGCAGGCCGTTTTTTACTTTTTCGATTTTGATTGCACATATTTTTTAGGTGGATGCTTTTATTTTCGAAACCGGTTCCGAAAATGAAAGTGTCCTCATAAGAAATATCTGTAAACAAAATCGAAAAAGTAAACAACGGCCTTTGTACAAATCGATCTCAACTATTCATTGCAAAAGAAATCATTTAAAAATATTGGAATGCGGCCGAGATATCTTTATAAATTTCTTCCATTGGATTAGCATTTGCGAACGGGTGTTTTCGTTTGACTGAAGTAGCCTCTTAAAGTAATATTTAAAACATTTCTATACCAACCAATCCTCCGATGTATATGTATGTATATTAAGGTGAAATGTTTTGGGAAAATCCGTACTGATGGAACTAGAACTTTGCTTATGTTGTATAAATGAATAATATTATCATTAAAGGGACAGTGGACGTTAAAAACAAAATCCTTCAATTTTCAGTAGATTAACTTGAAAATTGACAGGCTTGTTAATGGTTTCCTCAGATATATTGAAAATTTAGTGTTCAAATAATATATATATATTTAAATTATTCAATCTTTAAATTTTTAAAATAACGAATAATTGTCATATTTTAAAATGCCCTATGTGCGTTTCTTTTGTCGAAAAATATGACAATATTTATTTATGAGATGCTTTATATATATTACAATGAATTGTAAAAGTTCTGTTCTATTAATTGTAAAAGTTCGCTAAATATATAAACAGATTTTTTTTTTTATAATTATGCTCTGTTTTTTCTAAAAATGTAGCTACATATTTTCATATGCACATACATATTAACACTAAAATAATCCTTGAATGCAACATTTTATGCTAACATTTATTTATTACTATATAGAAAACATACAGTATAAAAATTATTTTAAAAAAAATCTGATAATTAAGAATGCCCATGGAAAGTTCCAAAAGTTAGAAATGTGCGAAATTTTCAATTTTGAGAAAACAGCATGTTGTTTTAAGAGAAACAAACTGCATAAATATATACGGTTTTTATGAATATAAAAGCTTATATCTCTGCCAAGAAGCGTCAGAGTTGAAAAATTCTTTTTGTATCAGATAAATTTCAGCCTATAATTTCATAATTCTTAAAAAAAAAAAAATAATAATAAAATAAATAAAAATAAATAAAAATAAATAAAAATAAATAAAAAAAAATTTATCGAATTTTGTGTGTTTGAAAGCCCACTTGTCCCCTTAAAACATACTAAAATCAATTCGCTCCTGAGCTCGAAATGCAAATAAAAAAAATAAGAAATCTATAATTATTGCTCGACATAATAATATATCCACAAAAGTGCTTCAACTGTTACATTTCATTTACTTTTCTAACATTTTAATAAATAACAATAATTTAAAGCATATGCAAATTTATAAAATTGACTGTTAAAACATAAATGTAAACGCGCATTTAAAGGTGTTTTTGATTTTGACAAAATCCAAGAAATTGATGGAATTTTAAAATTCTACTTCATCAATAGTTTTAATGAATAATATTTGGTTTATAATTTTATTTTATCTATTTTGTTTTTTAACCCCCTGGATTTTCTTTCCCTAGCAATGGCTTGAATATTATTTAAAATGAACGATGACAATTTTGACCGGCAAGTATATAAAGATTATGAATAGTTTAGTTTCAATGATTACCTCGCAAGAAATTAGCATTGGGACAATATCATTATTAGTATGATTATATAGCAATAGGTTTTGTATTAAATAAAGCCATTCTATCAGTAACTAGTAAAACATAATTTCACTATAACAAATGCTAAGATGAAAGTAACAAATTATTACCTTTTCTATATTTATTCTATAAAAAGTTTCAAATAATGATGATATTCACATTTTGGTTCTATGATCCGGTTAGGTTTTTTTTTTTTTTTTTTTTTTTTTTAGACAACAACTGAACAATAAAAATATTACTTTTTAACATCCAGATTATGACACCGCACACACACACACACAAATAGATAAATAATTAAACAATAAATAAATAAATAAATTTTCAGACTCAGAATATTTCTTTTGCATTCAAGTTCCCTTCCTCTGAAATAATATCTAACCAGTAAATAAAATTAAGAATAATTGTTTTACAATGAATGACCAAAAGGCTGAAAAAAATTCTCAGTTATTTGATTAAAAAAAAAAAGTGATACAGAAAATCATTGAAAAGTTTCTGATTGCCATTTAAGAAATTCTTTAGTATAATATTTCAAACTGCATACAATATGAATATCTTAGTCACTTCTACTTATTAAAAAAAAGATGACAAATGTTTTAGAATTATGTATTTAAAATGTAATTAGTTTTCCCTCGCTATACCATTTAAACTATAATATTTAGTCAGTTTAAAAAAAACTAAAAAGTTCCATGGCTTATTATTTGTGCATAGTAAATCTGAACATATTTATTTCACTTATGTTACATACTACAAAACATACTTTAAAATACAGTAAAACTTGATACGACGTTAGTTTCAACGGACCAGGAAAAAAATTCTGCTTTGTATAGGTTTTCATCTAACCAAATACGCTATCTATTGTAATTGTCTTGTATTATTTTCCACATAATTATGAAAGTTTTTCGTTTTTAGTGATTCTCAAAATATTTTTTTTTCTTCCGATAAACAATACGAAACTTTTTGACTCATGTTTAAACGTAAAAAAAATTATACTTGCAGACATGCAGTGTTGCCAGTGGGCTACTTTTTAAATTTCAGATTTCTTGATTGGCACCACTTTTCAAATACCAAAATTCGCCTTATTTAATAACATATTAATTAAGGAGAAAACAAGGGCAATTTTATCATTTCAGAAAAGTGGTGCCAATCAAGAAATCTGAATTTAAAAAAAAGTAGCCTACTAGCAACACTGCAGACATGAGGTAATCGATGTAATGTATAATCAGTTTTTTCCTTTTTTGATAAATGACTTACATCTTGGTGTTTGAACGATTCTTGTTTTATTGCAGGCAGTTTTTTCCATTTCCCGTGCTATCGCGTCTGGAATATTGGTTCAAAACGCCAACTTTAACAGCATTTTCTGAAATATCTTCTGCTTTTAACGCAAAATGTAAAAACTGTTCCTTTTCATAGTCTCTGAATAAGAGTACCTGGCAATTTCATGCGTTTATGAACAAAAAATGAATTCAGAAATGCGTCAGAAAGTAGGCTATTTGGATTTATGAACATACTTACGTGTTCATATGTTGTACTTTTATGAATCTTAATATTAGACAATCTGTGCGATCTTGAAAACCTTTAAAGAGCAATTTCCGGTTATTTAAATGTATACGTCTGGTTTGAGAGCTCAAACGGCCCTAATTACACTTCAGATGGTAGTACGAAAGAAAAATAAAGCTATTTTGTATAGTTAATTTAAACCAAATAACACCTTAATATATATATATATATATATATATAATATTATTTTTCCTAAAATGTGTCAGAAAATAGTCCGCTTGAATTTCAGAACACCTTTAAAATACAATAAATTTTGCTATAACGTTAAATTCAAGGGGACAGCGGAAAATCCGTTTTAGGACAGGTTTTTGTTTTACTAAATAAACCATCTATTCAAATTGTCTTCTATTCATTTCTACGTAATCATGAAAGATTTTTGTTTAAGGTAGGATTCAGTTATACACCGGTTCCGTTTACACAGGTTTTACAATATTTATAATTTATAAGATTTTGAAGAATGATGCATTGAACTGACTATCAGAAAGTGAGGACATATTATCCCTGTTACGTTTTTATCTAATTAATTCATTTTGCCGAAAACTACTTTATGAATAATTACAGTTTGTCTAAAACTAAACTTGATTGAAATATTTCTACTTCAGTATTGCATCTTACTGTTGGATATTGCTATTCATATAGTGAAAAATCTTCCCGCCGAGTAAAGAAATTGAATAAAAAATATTTTAAAAGTTCTAAAATGTTCTCTATATATTTGAAATAAATTCTGTATGGCCGCAGACTGGCTTCTTCATATATTATAGTTAGTTATTATTTTTTAAATTGAAATATGCCCATAAAAAATTATATACTTTAGAGTTAAGATCTTTAACATTAGACAATCTTATAAATATTATTCTCTGAGTTAATTGCTGCAATTGCGTATTTTCTAAGTATATTATCGCTCTGATTTCTACTTTTGTAGTTATTTGATACCTATTCACAAGAGATACTATTTGAAGCTGCACATTTATCAACTCATTGGATTAGTTAATTATTCAATAATTAATTAATATAGCGACATATATTTAATTCTGCTAATCCATTTATTTTTAATCTATTTTTAACCTCTCTTTTCTGGTTTCATTATTTACGATAGACCGAATCTTGCATTTTTTAGCTTGTCATGTCTCATGCAAGGATGAAAATATACATGTTAATTTGTGGGATTTAAGGTAATTTGGGACTGATGATTCTGCCTTGATTCCACTAATATTTCGATTTTTACAATATTTTCCGATCTTTCAATAATATTCAATATTTTACTATTTTTCAATTTCTTATTTCGTTTATTATTATAATTTATTTTTGGATATTTTTCATAAGTGGTACGACTGACCTTTTCCATTTTCCTTTTTCCATTTGTGAATAATAAATGAACGTTGAATTACAATAGTTTTATATTATATTATATATATATATATATATATAATTTGTTTAACAGATATGTCGTACCTTCACACACATGTTTAGTGTGTGCGCGGTGTAGACACAATAACTACAAATTCATTCTATTATCAAAACTGTGATAGTATGAAGTAAAAATAACTAGAAAACAAGTATTCTGCTTTTTCAAAATTTAGTGTCGCCCCCGATGAAAAAAAAAATTGTATAAATATAGACAGTGCAAAGCCTCCAAGCGTCTTCAGGGCTTTCCTGCATTTTCATAAAAATGCTTATAAAAATAATCGTAATTTAAATTTTCTTCCACTGTTTGTTTCTAAAATACACTTCACGCACCTCTATTTGACACACATTTTAAAATACAATTCTGTTTAAAATATTTTTTTCTACAACAGATTTAAGTTGTTTTTGGAAAACGGAAAAATGCGGGCAAACCACTCTGAGGGTAAGCCTCTTATGGGGTGAATTTTCAAAAATCCGTTCTTATTCCTTGCCTAGGTCATAACAGCAATCTATTGTCCAAATTTCATGATCCTGACTTTAGCCAAACGACTGGACTCATCAACATCTCTGCGTTGATGAGTCAGTCAGTCAGTCAGTTATCCAGGCATTCTCTCTTTATTATATTAGTATACATTAAAACCGAAGAAATTGTCTTGCAATATAAAATCCTTGGCTATTTTATACCCACATTAAAGTATGTACCTCACATCACCGTAATAAGATTTTATATGCATTAATTTCTGAAGAGGCCGTGATGACCGATTTAATCTTCTATGCATGCATCTCATGCATTGCAAATATTCGCGTTCATTACTAGCTCAGCGTTTGCTAATCCTTTGATGTTGCCGAAACTTTTTTGTGAGACCATCTACTATGAAAAGTTTTGAAAGCCGAATTATTTAAATTTTAACACGGATTTTCTTCATGTAAAATGTGTCAGCGCTATTCGCATAAAGTCGCTCAGTAATGAATGGTGAGAAATGAGCCGTTCAGTGCACAAATCTATTAACTGCATCAAATGAAAATGTTCAGTATAAACAGTTAAAGTTATTATAAGTATAAAAATATTATATCTGTATAATTTTTTTCTCGGGGTATTTTGACTGGACTCATTAATTTTTTTTAATCAAGGGTAACTTTTTATCACTGTATAAATATATAGAAACGCCACTTAAAATGGAGTTAGTCAGATTGTCTTCTGAACGTCTCAAAAGAGAGTTTTGTCGAAAACTGAATGATCGATATTCAACAGTCAAAGAAATAGAAATATTACTTTATCCATTCTGGGACATTTTTATTCAATAATTTAATGAGTAATAAATTAATTGGTATATTTTAAACATTCAAGCAATTCATACTTTTTATACATTTGTAAGTCTAAAGTAAAATTAGTTGATCTTTTTGTGTGCTTATGACCAATACAAGAATTATGCTGAGTGTGAAAAATTGTACTCAGAAAATAATAACATAGCAGCCACCTTTCCCGATTTTTTGTTACCACAACTTTTTAGTCCTCACCATATTTAATCGAAGAATTTCGGCGATTAAATAAGGTAAAATGCTGTTCAAAATATTCTTGTCATCTCCTATACTTAAATATTGAAGAAAGGGGAAAGTTCTTGCTATCTGTGTAATATGGGTAAAAAAAAAAAAAAAAAAAAAAAAAAAAAAAAAAAAAAAAAACCGCTTAATACAAATATATTAAATTATGTAAAAATGGAATATGTGTATAATGTATAGCTGGCTTAAACGGGAAATCTCATAGGCATTCAGAAAAGAATACAATTAAAAGAGAATGTAGTTGATGTATAAAACACCTACAGTTTTTTGCTATTCCGTCTTTCAAGTTTTACTGTGAAGATTATTCTTAAACAACTGAATTTTACTCGATATTAAGCCTTTCAGTAAATAAATAATAAAAGAAAAAACACGAAGTTACATTCACCGATTCGTACATAAATATATAAGGTAATTTGACGTCCACTAGCTGAATATATCTGTAAAATTTAAATGTCATGGGGATGAGTTATAAAAGTGACATCATTTTTATTCGCACATTAAACTACACCGGTCATTTATTCGAATACTGAATTAAAATATTTCAGAATTTTTAAATTTATGAAAATTATTTCGCTATTATAGCTCAAAATAACAGATTAGACTGATTTAACGATATACTGACACCTTTTTTGCATACCTAATATTTATTCATTGAAGTTTTAGATTTTTTTTTTTGTTTATACTAGATAACACCATTTAACAAATTTTAACTAAATCTATGTTTTTGAATATGCATTGCTTGTTTCATATAATTTTTTAGGGACTAAGAAAAGAAAATGTAGTTAAAACTTTTCCATCCCCGTCCAATTTTAAGAAATTGCACATACTTCCAATTTTTGTACTTGGATATTTGTACGTAAAGCAATTATGATAACATAACATAACTTTTTTGTTTGTCGATATCCCCTGTATGTTTACTACAGATTTTTCGGTGATAAGAAAAGAAAATGTAGTTAAAACTTTTCTGTCACCATCCCATTTTAAGAAATTTTATTTTAAATTTTTGGTCTACATGTGCATTTGTACATAAAGCTATAATGATAATGTAATATAACATAACATAACATAACATATTTGTTTGCCGATATACATAGTGTGTTTTTTACAGATTTTAGGGTGCTAAAAAAGAAAATGCTCTTCAAAATTTTTTATCGCTATTCAATTTTAAGAAATTTTACTTTCAATTTTTGGGCTACACATGCATTTGTATATATATAGCAACAATGATAACATAACATAGTTGTTTGCCGATATACATAATGTGTTTTTTTACAGTTTTTAGGGTGCTAAAAAAGAAAATGCTGTGAAATTTTTTTATCACCATTCAATTTTAAGAAATTTTACTTTCAATTTTTGGATTACGCGGCTTTTTGTATATACAGCAGTTACGATTGCCGTACTTTTTTGTTAGTCGATATGCATTGTGTATTTTCTACAAATTTTAGTGTGCTAAAAGAGAAAATGTCGTTAAAAATTTTCTATTACCATCTAATATTAAAAAATTTACTTTCAGTGATTTATGGACATTTGTATATATAGCAATCATGATAACCTTACATTATCATTTTTATCGTGTTTAATTTACAAACACTATTTTTTTTTTTTTTTTTTTTTTTTTTTTTTACTTGTTGCTTCAATTGAATATCTTTTTTTAACAGTGTTATTATATTATAAAACAAAAATATTTTCGTGAGTACCTCTGGCATCATATTGACGATGATAACAACATGAATAAAAAATTCCACTTTTTTGCAAATTTATTAAATTCTAGACGGCGCACAATTTAAATTTTTACACCGTCGAATAGGGGGAAAAACTTACTTGTAAATGCAGTTAGTTTGAAAACTTTATCTCAGAATACTGATATTTTATAGGTTATAAATTTTTTTTAGTAATAATTCACGATGTTTCCCGAATTTGATTGTTTCGATAATGCAGTACAATTTCGGTAACGGAATTAAAATGTCATCAACAAATAAATAAAATAGTAATGTAAATAAAACACAAATTTAACAGATAAGGTAATCGAACTACGCACTTAAGTGTAGGAATAATGAGAATCGAACAGGTTTCTTTAAATAGTGGAATCTTTGGTGATTTCCTTGGCTATTAACCGTTCGCATATGTGCCAATACGAAAGTACCTTTTTAATAAACTTCAAAACTTTGTAATCCGGAAAGCCCGTGTTGGATCCCTTTGCACGTTCAATTTTAGACATTTTGTTGAATATCTAGAGAAGTACTTAACAAAATCATCTTCTGCTTCAGGATCATAAAGCACAAGTGTGTTTTCACATTTTTCAAAAAATTTTGGTCACAAAAGTACTGGACCAACAATAACTTGAAGAAAAAGAATATTTGTGGTCACCCTATAAAATAAAATTCTATAAAAGGTCTGTAGCTGCAGCACATGACTATGTGAATTTTGTACAACATATGTGAAGAGTGATTCATTTGTGTATGAATAGAACTTATAATCATAGAGATATAAAAGTTTCTTAATATTATTCGATAAAAGTTTGCAGTTTTTTTTTTTTAATATCACTAGGGTGCTCTGCCCCCTATGAGCTATGCTCGAAACCCCCATTCAGACTCTAAAAATCCGTTAATTTGATCGGCTTTAAAAAGATTACAGAAGATTGAATTTTAATTAAAAAACCAGCGACGATATCCCTGTTAACGGGTTTCCATTTTTTTTTCTCTTTTACTGAGAGATTTTAAGGTCAAATCAGCTGCTGTTAACTGGTGTTTTCGTATTTGATTGAATAAGATAAGTTAAACCTTTGACAATTATTTAATATAAAATTAACTAAGTCAACAGAGTCTTTGCTTCCCGATATTTTTTAATAACGCTATAAGAAAATTATTTTAAATCACACGTTTTAAATCTGACGAAATTTTCTCCAAACTTTTCTTTTTGTAATAACCACCTGAAAATATTTTTATTGTTAGAAAGGAAACATCATTATTTGCACTGTCTTAGGTTGGTTGATTTTTGACGGCCAATTATCTGCTCGAGGGATATAGGCCCAGGGGGGGGGGGTGCCCTTCGTAGGGAACCTAATCCGTATTTACGCATGGAAATTCATGGCTCGAAGAAAACCACGAAAACTCCGAACGATTAGGCCGACAGGCACGATTTGGTTCGAACCCAGCACCTCCTGCCTACCAGCCTCGAGAGCAGAACCTCTCGGCCACTGGTGGGGCGCGCTGTCTTAGAATTGACAACAATAGTTAAAAAGATCATTTCGAAATATCAAATAAATCTCTCGTGTACGTGTAAATATGCATTTTAATTTAAACTGTTCGGCAATATTATTTGGCTATTTGAAATAGGGCGTAATTTCATCCGCATTTAATGATTTTAACACGTATTAAATAATTAATTACTTTATTTGTTTTTTCTTTTCAAATATTCACGTGTATAAACAATTTTTATAACGTAATTTTCAATATTTTCCTGCTTTTAACACGTAATCATTTAATTCTAAATTCGTAGATTTTTTTTCCGTTTTTAATATTCACGTGTAAGTGATTTTTTAATTTAAAGGAAATATAATTCTTCGAGAATTTTTAAAAATTGTCAGTAATTTAAAATAATAAGCTTTTCTAAAATATGTAAAAAATATCTCTGAAAATGCTGAAAATTTGAATTTAAAATGGAAATAAACCCTCAAAAAATTAGTCAAATTAAAAAAATAAATGCCTTCTGCACACCGAGAACTTCTAATGTATAAAATGGTCTAAAAATGGTTAAATTCTTACGTACAGTTTTTGCTCCTATAAAACGTTTTTAATGGAACGATTTTGACAAAATTTAACATTAAATATCTCTTAAAATAATTATTCGATTTAAAAACTGTCTACATTTGTGTGTTTATCAAACATTTCTCTATAATACTACCAATTATCATGTTTTTGTATGCTGTATTTTTCTTAGTATTAACGAAGAAAGACCTCAGGTCACAAAGACCTCAGGTTACATTTTTTTAGAACAGAGAGATATAAGGTTTTCAATAAAATTTAACCCGGCATTTAGTAAATTTGACAAAGTAGAGTAGTAATAAAATTGCAATATAAATATATTAAATATCTGATGAAATACGAGCATTTGTATGAAATAATTTACAGTTCCAGAAGTAGTATTATTTTACAATTCTAGATACAACTGAAACCTGAAAAATGTATTTTCGCCGTCTTAGATCACAAATCAATGAAATGTATAATTAAAATCTACTTTGTTAACGTTTAACTATTATCTAAAATATTTTCATTCATGTATCTCGGTTGATGTTTTATTCAAATTTATTAATAGATTATTAACATGTTATTATATACATATTCTTATTTACGCAATTTCCACTTATATCTTAGGGAGACATAAAATATTTTAGACTTAAAAAGTAAATCTCCAAATAATGGTACATGATTACGTAATTTTAATTGTTTTGATTTAGTAATAAGAAAGCTATAAAAATCGATCAGTAATTTTGCAAGGAGAATTTTGGTATAGACTAGCGTCATTGAATTCTATAGCAATTTGAAAACCCAAATTATTAAAGTAAATATATTTACCGGACTTTTTAACTAAACAATTAAAAAACAAAAATTTACCTTAGAAAATTAAATTACAAAATTAAACACTCGTAAATACTTAAATTTCTGAATTTCTCAAGTGTTTTTTTTTTTTTTTTTTTTTTTTTTGCGTTGTATGAACATAGTGCAAATTACGAAGCGTTTATTAAGTACTTTTGCAAATGAAAAGAAAACAACTTTTTGTTGGTGGTAAAATTCTTTTCAATATAGTTGAACTAATACATGCATATATATATATATATATATATATAATTTCCTTCATTAAATTTTTAATCCTAAAATCTTACTTAATTAGCACTATGTAATTTTGGTTATGGGCGTTATATCGCGGTAATATCAGTCAATCAATTTTTTTAGTTTTTTTATTTATTTTTTATTTTTATTTAAAAATTTTTGCTTGGTAATTGAACAAAATTTATCACAAATTGTCTTGCAATTTTAATCTTTAATTTCTTTGAAGTAAATTTTTCCTGAATACCTTTGAAACAAAATTTGGCTGAAAAGTTTTTAAAAAAGAAGGTAAAATACTTTTGTAATTAAATCTTGTAATTGAAATTACGTAAGATTCTTTCCTTTAATGTAAAAGAATAAGAAATTTAATTTTAGAATTTTTTCAGCAGATGTCAAAAGAAATGATTTTAGGTAATATATTATTGTAGGATATATAACTATAAGAAGGAACTAAAGAAAAAAGAAATCGTAACCAAAGAAAGTAAGAAAGGAAAAAACTAACAAACAAGAAAAGCAAACCAATATCTGCTATAAAATAAATTTTAAGTTTCTTTTAAGAAAAAAATATATTTTAAATCAGCTTAGAAATTTAAAGATAATTAAAAGCACAATTAAGATATTCTTTTCCTTATAAAGAAATGACAGAAAATTATGTTATCTTATATACATATTGGCAATTCCTTAATATTTACTCTACTAAATTAAATAAAATTTTTCGATATAATGTAGAATTCTTTATAATGTTTTAATATTGTAAACAATATTGTCTCACTTATTTGTTATTATTATAATGGGAAATGTTTCCTGCATTCATTCAAATCAATTTTAAGGGTGAGTTTTCAACAGGAATAGTTTAAAATATGCGTAAAAACAAATATTCTGTCACAAAACAAAAGAAACACATTCCAATCCTGTAGAAGTTGGGAAATTTTAGAGAAAGTGCACTATAATACACAGCTGAATATATTATATTAAAATAGGCATGTCTGTTTGTATTTCTCTCCTTAGAATATCGAACGCTGTGCTATGAAATGAACATAAGATTTCTGTGCGGATCGGATAATTTTATATAAAGTCTCATAACTTTAAAATTTGAATTAATTTCCGAGATAGTGAGTTTTTGGTAATTTTTAATGGCATTTCTGTAAAAGTGTTAACTAACTTACTCCATTTCCATGGATAAAAGAAAGAAAAAAAAGGGGGGGGGGGAATAACGATTATTAGATTTTTCTTCATGTCATTTTCTTATTAAAATTGGAGAGAGAACTTATTTTCAATTTAAATAGATGGTGAAAAAAAGAATCTTGATTAAATTGAGTTTTCCAAGAAAATTCGACGCAATAAAAACATAGTTTACATTATGTAACTTCATGAAACAATTTATTTTACCGGAACAAAAATCGTCTGCGACATATTGTCATTTAGAAATTTTTACATGATAGAATTTTTTTTTTTTAAAGCTTTGCATTCAACCAAGGAGGAAAATTTAAACGCCTTGGTATTTATGTTGACAGTTATTGATACCCTATTCACAAGATCTGAATTTAAAGAATTTTTTATTTAATTAATTGTTTTCAAAGATGGCGGGTGAAATATTTTTAAGCATTGAAAATAGGAAGCCATAACGACTGTTACATTTTTCTTTACGTCATTTTCATATTAAAACTGAAGAGAGAAACTATTTTCTTTTTAAATAAATGGTGGAAACAAACCTTGATTAAATTGATTTTTTTAAGAAAATTCGACGCAATAAAAACATATTTTTACATTTTCTAGCTTCATATATCAATTTATTCTTCAGAAACAAAAATAGTCTGTCGACATATTGGCATTTAGAAATCATTACATGGTAGATTTTTTTTCAGCTTAACATTGAACCAAGGAGGAAGATTTAAACGCCTTGGTATTTATGTGGACAATTATTGACAATCTATTCACAAGAATTGAATTTAAAGAAAAAAAATATTTTTAATTAATTGTTTTGAAAAATGGCGGGTGAAATATTTTTAAGCTTTGAAAATAGGAAGCAATAACGACTGTTACATTTTTCTTTACGTCATTTTCTTATTAAAACTGAAGAGAGAAATGATTTTCTTTTTAAATAGGTGGTGAAAATAAGCCTTGATTAAATTGAATTTTCCAAGAAAATTCGACGCAATAAAAACCTATTTTTATATTTTATAGCTTCAAAAATCAATTTATTATTCAGAAACAAAAATCGTCTGTCGACATATTGGCATTTAGAAATCATTACATGGTAGATTTTTTTTTTTTTTTCAGCTTACATTCAACCAAGGAGGAAGATTTAAACGCCCTGGTATTTATTTGGACAATTATTGATACCTTATTCAGAAGAATTGAATTTAAAGAAAAAAAATGTTATTTTTAATTAATTATTTTTAAAAGATGGCGGGTGAAATATTCTTAAGCTTGTCAAAGTGACATCATTTCCATTCCAGGAGCTCTGAAATTAGAAACCGAAATTTAAAAGAACAATATATTTTTGACAAAATTTTGCAAGAAAAATCTCATAATCTACAAAATGTAATTCACGCGATTTCTGTTTAAACTATTGTGCATATATGTAATACAATAATACTGGATTATAACACTATTGGCTTTCTTTTTCCCTCAAGAAATCGAAAAATCTCATGCAATATAAATACAGCACGTCGGGTTGTCACGCAGTTAGATTAAATTTAAAAATAAAAATATAACTTTTCAGAAATAAAAATAATAAAACTATGAAGCAAAAAATATAAAACATGTTATTTAAATTTTTTACCCAAATTTTATGCAAAATAAAACTGGACATCGGAGTTTAAATTATATTTTTAAAATGTTACTTACTGGCTAAAGTTTTCAATTATCCATCCTTTGAAGTTCTTGAGATACTCTTTAATACATATAGAGGGATATAGATAATTTTTAACTGAATAAATCTAAACATTTTTTAAACATCGCTACTGTATTCATACGGACATTGAATGAAAAAAAGATTCTTCATTCTTCTTTAGAATGTTTTCAGTTAACTCCTCCTCCATCAATAAAAATGTTATTAGGCAAAGCAAAGTCGTAATTGCATAGTAATGCCCTGAAAGCTAATGGAAGACATGATGGATTCGATGATGTCTAACAATTGTTGTTGTTGGGGGAGGGAAGGTATTTCTGCAAGTACTACTTAAAATTTATTGCCTTAGTAATGAGTAACTTTTTGGAGATGTTGACATGTACTTTTTAAATTTGAATCTTGCATCCGGTTCGTCAACTCGATTTTACCCAAATCTGAACGGGCCCGCTGTATGCTTCGGGTCGGGTTGGCGTTATTTATTTATTTATTTATATTTTTCGTTCGGGGTAGGGAGCAATTTAATTGTTTCGGTTTCCAGTTCGGTTTTTACTTTTGTGGTTCAGGTTCGTATTAACCCTTTATGCTCCGACGGTACTTTAAAGTATCATTAAAGTAACTTGTTATAAAATTCATTTAATACATCGATTAGTAGTAATACAGTTTAGAATGAGTTATAGATACTTTACTTTTTCTTGTTCCAAAAGTATATTGGTTTGCACTAGACAAAAATATTTCCAAAAGGTTGATTTCTTTTGCCTTCGCATCTTTTCAGCTTTCTTGATGAGGGGGGGGGGGGGGGGGGGAGTGGTTCAGTATATTTCTGTTGTAAGAACATATTTGTACATTTCCTAATTCTACAAAATACTAAAAAAAATATTTTAAATAAAAGATTTGAGTGGAGTTATAAATATTGCGCAAAATCCCTATAAATTCAAATGTAATTAATTAATTTTAATTGGCAAAATCGTACTAAAATTTATTAAATAGTTGTGTAAATCTTCTGTCATAGCTTCAAAAATTCACGAAAAATGCTTTAGAAGATGAAATTTTCATGAATTCATATTTTGGGACATAAAGGGTTAACCCGATTTTTCAAAAATAAATACAATTTTTTAAAAAACATATATTTGAATGTTTATTTTTTCGACCTGAAAGTTAAAATTGATATGAGAGTATAACCAAACTATCTTTCCATAATTGTATTAAAAACGAGTAATTTCCTTTCCTTTCGAGTTTTAGATCGGTTTTGGAATGGATTTATGGAAAAAAATAACGTTGGGTTCGAGTCTGGTTTTGGGTTGATTTCAAATAGAAATTTCAAGTTTGGATAAGGTATAATCCAACTTGTGCTGGACTTAAATTTTAACGAAACATTGAATTCTTACTGTAAAAAAAGAAAAAAAAACCCTCAGGAAAATTATGTTAGAACTAACTTAACATCTTGGGTAATTTTTGAGTTATCATCTGCTTTTAACATTAAAAATAAGAATGTTGATTATTTCTTTCATAAAAATGCTGCAAATTAAAATTGAATTCATGAAAAGAAAAATGAATCTCTATCTTATATAATTTACTTTTTTTAACTTTTAAACATATATATAAGCTTTATTTTGTATTTCCTTTTTGGCAGTTTTTGCGTTTATTTTGGCTTGAGAATAAGAACACAATAAGATAACTGCGGTTTGAGAATTAAAGTTTGCATCCATACCTATAAAACTAATTTCAGGCACTTTCAGGATGTAATTTTTTTTAAAAAGCATTTTGCAGTTTTTTTTTTTTTTTTTTTTTTTTAACTTGGTGACTAACACAGAATAACATATCTGCGGTTCGAGAATTAAGTTTGCACGCATAACGAGAAAAACTAATTTCAGACACTTTCATGATGCCATTTTTCTTTAAAAGCATTAATTTTGCAGTTCTTTCTATTAGTGACTAAGATATAGAATAACATATCTGCGGTTTGAGAATTAAGTTTGCACGTATAGTTAGAAAAACTAATTTCAGACACTTTCAGGATGTAATTTTTTTTTTTTTTTTTTAAGCATTTTGCAGTTTTTTTTAACTTAGTGACTAAGACAGAATAACATATCTGCGGTTCGAGAATTAAGTTTGCACGCATAACGAGAAAAACTAATTTCAGACACTTTCATGATGCCATTTTTCTTTAAAAGCATTAATTTTGCAGTTCTTTCTATTAGTGACTAAGATATAGAATAACATATCTGCGGTTTGAGAATTAAGTTTGCACGTATAGTTAGAAAAACTAATTTCAGACACTTTCTGGATGTAATTTTTTTTTAAAGCATTTTGCAGTTTTTTTTACCTTAGTGACTAAGACAGAATAACATATCTGCGGTTCGAGAATTAAGTTTGCAAGCATAACGAGAAAAACTAATTTCAGACACTTTCATGATGCCATTTTTCTTTAAAAGCATTAATTTTGCAGTTCTTTCTATTAGTGACTAAGATATAGAATAACATATCTGCGGTTTGAGAATTAAGTTTGCACGTATAGTTCGAAAAACTAATTTCAGACACTTCCATGATGTCATTTTTCTTTAAAAGCATTAATTTTTCAGTTATTTATACTTAGTGACTAAGATATAGATTAACATATCTGTGGTTTGAGAATTAACTTTGCACGAATAGATGGAAAAACTAATTTCAGACACTTTCATAACGGCATTTTTCTTCAAAAGTATTAATTTTGCAGTTCTTTTTATTTAGTGAGTAAGATATATAATAACATTTTTCCCTTCTCTATAAAGACAAGGTGTATTTCAGACGATTTTCGAGACACGACAGCTCGGGAAAGGTCGTTGTGAAGCAACAGTTGATTATAATTCAGGGGTAATATATTTATTCGAAATCTTTTCAATAACCATATCATCAAATTTCATGCTTTTGGATATAAAAGTTCGTGCATGTTTTAGAAAGTTTTGCGTTATTGATCGAGGAAAACCATTATTTATTTATTTATTTCTGTGAAGAGTCATAATACTTTCTTACTTTGAGTGAAAGGGTGAGAGTGTTTATATCATATAAGTGGTAAATTCTGAAGCAAAAATTTCATTCGTACTCCAAACGTAGTTTGTTGTAGCAGGATTTATTTTCAAAGTTTAATACATGCGTTGATGCAATTGAAATTGTGCATAAGATTACTAAAGCGATTCTTTTACACATTATTTATTAGCAAAGTTCTCTTTACTCATAACGGCTCAGGATAAATATATATATTCTATAGCAATTAGACTACCATAAAGGTTGTCGAATATTTTTAGTGACAAATTTAATCTATTATTTTGAAACTAAATTATACTTAGTTTTTCACGAATGCTTAAAGTAACAGATGAAATTAGATATTTACTGCCAGTTATTCATATGTTTATTTCTAAAATAAAATATAACGAGACAAGAAATTATTTCTAGAATTGAGATTTTGGCACATGGGTATAAATGTCGATATGATCAATTCTTCAATGAAATTGAAGAATCATTATGTTCTTTTTCTTGTCTGCGTTATTATTATAGAACGTATATATAAATTTCAATTTTCCATGCTTATATTTAAATATGTTTAACAAAAACTTAAAAAATTGTATAAAGACTCATATTTCCAGTTTAAAAAAATTATTAATACCAGACAATCCAAAACGGGTTACAAAACATGCTGCTTGCTATACATATACACAACGTAGTTGAAAATTTTTAAATTAGAAACTGTAATAGTTTTTTTTACATTTACTATACAGTAAAACCTCCCTAAAGCGACAACGTTCCGTTTCAATAAAATTTGGTCCTCCGAGAGGTGGTTTCTTAATGAAGGTTATGTTTAAATATAGATTTTAATTGTTGAAAAAAGGTAACAATTAATGTTACTTAAATTTATTTTTCACATTAGGAAAAAATATTAAAATTTAAGTATCAAAACAAAAATTAATTACATAAGTTAATTACTGGAGAGTTTAAAAAATGAATACATTGACGTTTGTTGTGATTTTGCGGTTTTATATTTTATAATTTTTATTTTCAAGTCCTTTCGAAGTTCAGTAAATAAATGCAATTTTTTTTGGACGGGAACAAATAATGACGATTTCATTAATTTATCTATTTCTTTGAGAGTTTCCTGACAGATTATAGGGCAGGGGAGTTTATTGCCCGTCATTCTTAATTTGTCATCCTAGTTAAATTCATTACCTCAAAAGGCACAAAGGGGTTTAAACACTTAAAAGTTACCGGAATAATAATAATAAAATATCTAAACTTAGTTTAGGAGTCTGATGAATAATGCACTCTCTGGAAATATTTTTCTAATAAATCCTTCTTCAAGCGATGAGGAAAAAACGGAATTTGTTTCATTTTCTTCAAAGAAATGGGTCGCTCATGGAGGGAGTTGAACTGGGATGGTCTCTGAATAGAGATAAAATTAGTATTGAGCCTATGGGAATAAATTTCGTTCAATGAAAAAAATGGTCGTTCAGGGAGGTGGTCGCACAGGGAGGTTTCACTGTATATATATGTTTTCCATGCTGATATGCAGTAGTTTTGACTCTTAGTATGTCATTCAGGTATTGTGCTCTAATAATTTTTAATATCCTGTTTGAGGTGTATCTTTCTTTGGATCTCTTAGCTTTTTATTATCTATTTTCTGTAATGTTTGCGTTATAAGGAGCTAAATTTTGTCATTTTAGGCTTAATGCCGAAAAAATTGGATGAAATAACGCATCTTCTATGAATGAACTCGCAAGCTCCTCTGATGATTCTGTGAGTCATTCATACTTTCTTATATTACATACTGGTTTCATATGTTCATTTCTAAATCATCTTTAGAACTTTATCAATTTCTTCACATATTTGTGATTTCAAATTTATTATATACATATATATATATTTCAATTGGCCACTATCAACACAAAGGTATTTTTATATAAAAAATATGAATTATATATTCGGATAAAGTTTTTAATTTTATTGAAAGCGATACTTTCGTATTAGATGTATGCCAGGGCAGCCCAAGAAATATTTCACTATTTAAAGAAACGTTCTTGACTAGGATTACTTCAGTGTTTAAGTGCGTAGTTTGATTACATAGCTGTTAAATTTGTGTTTTATTTTTATTATTCTTTTATTTATATTTTGATGAAGTTTTAATTTCGTTATGCAATCTTAGTTGGAAACAAATACTGAACTATGACTGTTGTTTTAGGTGCAAAGGTGTCAATCTTCCACAAGCGGGCTCCTTGTGATAGAAATTGATATATATATATATAAAAAATCATTCTTGAAATTTATTTTAGAACCAATAAAATTTCAGTAAACTGAGATACAATTTTCAATCAAATTGCATTTGAAAGTCAAGCCCTCCTCCTATTCGACTATGTAAAAATTGAAATTGTGCTATGGTTAGAAGTTAATAAATTTGTAAAAAGTGAGATTTGTTATTCATGTTGTTTCATTGTCAATATGACGTCAGGATTACTCACGGACATGTTTTCGCTTTATAATACCTATAAGTATCTGGTTTAATATAAAATGAAAGGATTTTAGTTTTAAGTGGATTTGAATCTTTCCTTTTACGAAATGTGACGAAAATATCTATTTTCCAATTTTTTGCTTTACATCAATTTAGACATCCGTAGTACCTACATCCTGATGAAATTTCGTAAAAATCCACTAATTAAAAATATGCGAAAATGACTTTTTACTGCACCCATTTCTTTTTAAATGATTTAGAGTTGTCTGTGTGGGTTTTTTTTTCTTTTTTTCCTTTTTCTTTTTTTTTAATAGATCAGGATGATAAAAAAGCTAAAACGTCAGCTTGTATTTTTCAATGACTCGTTTTTTTTTTTTTGTAATGGAAAATACTTATAGAGTATTTCATAAAATTAAGAATCGGATTTTCAGAAATATTAGATAGCTTATTTTTTAGCAACGAAAATGCTAACGAAATAGTCATTTTTACTGTAATTTTATATATGGGGTGACATTTTATTTATAATTTTTTTCCTTTTAACTAATTAACCTTTTGGAAATTTGGTTCTTACAGAGCACACTTGTAGAAAGAATATGAAAAAAAATTTACAAAAAATTCCAAACTCTAGGGGAAGTGTAACTTTAAATTTACCTTAAAAATTTTTAAAGAAATTAATTTTTCGAATTTTACTCTAGGAATTGCAATTTTTCTTGATTATATATTTTTTCTTCCTAAAACCGCTTAATAATATGCTAGAAAGATATTACAATATATTCGAACAAAGAAATAAAGAGTTAAAAAAGTATCAAATCCCCTTAAAAATGTAAAAAAGAAATTAACAATTATTTAAAGACAGATTGATATATCCCCCACCACTTTAAATCTAATTATTATTTCAGAAACCCGATAAAACGTAAAGATGACCAAATGTCCTCGAAATTCGAGAACGTCCTCAAGTTTGGAGACTGTAGTTCCAGCAGTTTTTGATTTAAAATATTTATTATATTTCAAGAAGGTGGTGTATTCTTTACACAAATAAATAATTAAATAAAGAAATAAAAAGTTATAAATTTTAAAGTTAAGAGAGATTTGAAAAAGTTCCGTTATAAAATTTTGTCACTCTACTTTAAAGTCACTAACAAACTTCCTGTTACAATAAAATTAATAAAAAGAAAAATAATTATTTTTATAATGAAACATTACTACGATATGCAATAAAAATAATAATACTTCAGTTTTCTTAATTGTTGATTAAAAAAAAATAAACAGTACTGTATTTCTTTTTAACCTTTGTAATATTATTTTGCTTCATAACCTCATTTTATAGGGCACTAAAATAATATTTAAAAAATTATAAACAATGAAAAATTTACTATATAAACATATTACTAATACATAAATAGTTCCGAGTGACGCAATATGAACAATGATAAATGATATGACGCAAGAAATTATAAACAATGAAAAATTTACTATATAAACATATTACTAATACATAAATAGTACCTATATACGCGCATTCAAAACTAGACAAATGTACACAAAAAGTGTTTACACTTTTAATTTAGTTTTTAATATCTGCTAATATGTTTATTCATTTACATAGTTAAATGATATTATTGTATTTTATAATAGTATAAAATTTTGTTGGTGCACATATTAGCTGCACATATTTAGATATTAAGATAATATCATATATATATAACCATTAATTAAACATATCCTACCACCATCAAAAACCGTAATATTGTGAATTAAAGCTGTAAGTATAAAATAAAGTGCCAAATAATTTATTATAAGAATTATTATGGAAGAAAAAAGAAGAAAGTGGACACCGACAAACAATGGAAAAGCTTATATATATATATATATATATATTATATGTATATGGTAATTTGGGAATGATGATTATCCCACAGTTCCATGAATATTTCATATCAATTCAATTTTTCATTTTATTTAGGCAATTTTGTCTATAAACTTTTCCTTTTTATATATTATTGTTTAATTTTATGATTTTCATTTTCTGTATTTGTGTATGATAAATTCTACTTGGCTTTATTATGGTTTTATTTGTAGCATATCATAGTTTCTTATTTATGCATTCTAAAACTCCTGTGTTTAATTTTTGTATTTTCTTATCCATTTATTTTTACACGAAAGAGAGTGCTTCGCGTATTTTAATACATAAATTATAATGTGATAAATGACATTTTTTATTAATGTATTAGAATTTGGCCTAAATATATAACCTATTTAAACTGTGACATTTAAAATTATTTTAGGAATCTGAAACTAAAAGCATGGGCTTAAGAAATTATTCTCTGTTTTAATGATCTTTATATAAATTTTATTAATAAAATTCCTTTATTCGAGCAACAAATAACTAGACTCACAAAAATTAATAACTTTATCTGATATTTTTTCGATTTTCTTTTGGCCAGAGTCCATTTTAGGTTTTAAATTATGGCTAATTTACTTAAAACGCTGTCTTAAAGCAGTAGTTTGCTTCGGTTAGATATGTTCATAAATGTAAAAATATTGTAGATCATATTCATTATAAAAACATCTTAAAAACTTTAAATAAAATCACTTCAAAACATCAAAATAACTTAATATTTTCTATAAGTGATAAAAATAAATTTAAAAGGCAAAAAGGTACCTTCATTTATTCACATTCGACATGTTTCATTGTTATTACGGCAACATTCTCAAGAATTAAAATGATACAAATATTTTCACAAAACTAGGATAAAAAAAAAAAAAAAAAAAAAAAACGTATAGCAGACATCAAATACAACAAGAAAACTAGAGCTTTTTCCAGATTATGTAACCAAGAACATTTGCAAATTAATTTTAAAAATAGTCGAATAATTTATCCATCAAGATTTTATTAATCATCCATTATCCGAGAATCAATAGAGATCTTTTTACGCAGTGAGAATATATGTAATGATTCAGCCTCCATGGAGCTTCCTAAAATTTGGAAAGAAGCTCTACAGAATAATTAAACATATAAAATAATTCACGTTCATAAATATTCATTTTTAATATTGCAGTTAATTTCATTATGCTAGTGTTCGCGGGATTTTTGTTTACTAGTTTTTAAATTAATTTTTTTTTTCGAAAATATTTGTATTATTTTAATTTTTAAGAATGTTGCCGTCGAAGCAATGAAACATGTCGAATGTGAATAAATTAAGGTATTTTTTTGCCTTTTAAATTTATTTTTATCACTTATAGCAAATATGAAGTTACTTTGATAAAAACATCTTATTAAAATCCTCGATAATGAAACTAAATTGATGTAAAGTGACGAAATATATTTCATGAAGTACATTCCTGAGACACTCTGAAATTTTCGAGAGAAAAGGCGTACAAATGAAACTAAACTTTTTGTTTTTGTCTCACGAAGGAACCATTTAATTATTTAAAACAGCAGTAAAAAAATGTTGTTAAATGTATGATTTATCTTTATGAAAATTAAATATTTGTAAAGCAATTTTACATCATATTACACATTTTATACATGCACTCTTGGAAAATTTTCCTAGCTGTTACTATACAGGCATAAAAAATATTTATCACTTTAATTTTAATCAAAGTAGATACATTAAACAGATAAAGAAATATATGTTGATCCGCGCGAGATTTTCGCCCTGCAATCTTTGAGATTATTTGCTGATACGTTTTTCACTAATTTTTAATTAATTGTAATTTTTAAATCAAAAAACACATTTTTACAAAATGTGAAAGTACCCTGTCAAATGCTTGTTTAAAAATTTGCGAATGATATACCCATTCACCCATGTGAGTTTGGTATTTGCATAGAAACAATGGTGTTGACATCAAAAATAATATATGTGTTTGTAAAATAAAGAATAATAATAATAAATGTGGACATTTATGGCAACTAGTCAATGTACTACTCAATTGCTTCTAGTAAAGACATGGATAATAAAAAAAAAAATTACACATAAAGTACACTATTGTTCGAAATTGTTGGTAACTTACTTTAGAATGTACTACCAAATGTCTACCAAAAGTTTTGGATAAGTTTATGTGTTCTCAATTAACTGTTTCGACCATACACATTAATTTACACATAATATATTAATTTAAAACACAAAGACATAATAAAAATAACAACCATCTAAAACTGTTATAAATTCTTGAAATTTGTATTTTTAACCAGTTTCTGTTTGATCTTCAGCAGTTTTTCGAGTCAAAACATTTGGAATTTATGTTTTTCTTCAATGTTTCTGCTGGATGGTATCCATACCTATAAAATGGAAAATTGTAATTAATTATTAACAGCAACCTTTTATAGATATTTCTGCGTAAGGATATGGCATATTTAAAAAAAATTAAATAAATATAAATGATAATAATAAACATAGGTATGAACTGTAATTCTTTTGAAATGAGATATACGAGTATAAAAGGTTATTTGCCAATTTATTAATTTTTGATTTTAAAGTCTCAATTGAATTACATGTTTAAATCATATTTTGAAACAAATATATCTTTTCTAATAACAAACAATTTCCGAAATTATATATCTTTCCTATGAACATTATGCAAATTTTGATGTACAGTCGTGTGGAAAAAAAGTAAACACCCCTTACTAACTCTGCAAAACATTATCGTAGAAGAAAGTTATTGGTACCACACGATTGGTAATAAAGCCTACTTTTAAATTATGTGTATAAAATTTGCTTAGGGGCCATCTACATATTAAAACGAACCATAACTTTGTATTTTTCAATAGCAGTACACAATTCTGACAGCATAAATGAACTCTACAGCTTTCAATTAGGCTAAAAACAAATTTTTATGCCATTCGTACGATAAGTTTCCGAGATATTATTTATTTTAAAACGAGCGTATTTCAGGAGCTGTATCCAGATTGAAGTTCGGCACTCGATTGTTGACCGAGAGAGCCTCCTTCTTGATCAAGGCATCTTAAGCTCTCATCCACTCATTGAAGACTGCTAGATTAGAGGATAGCATAAGAAATTTCAAAATATCTAGTCACTTCTATCATACACGGCCCTTAAACCAACATAAAAAAATTGTAGGTTGCAATTCACAATTTTTTCGAATATTAATTTCATAATTCATATCAAAAAATTATAAAAATTGCAAATTCAAAGTATTTATATTTGGGTATTTTAGTATTAATGCTACACAAAAAATTAGCACATTAGGAGTATAATTTCAGGAAATATTAATGAAAATATGAAAATGTAATTTAACATTAGAAGCACTAAATTTTGAATGTTTATAATTCAAAAACGTATCATTAAAATCACTTGAAATTTGGTGTCTAGGCATAGTTTGAACCGAAGATTTGAAATATCTTGTTAAAATTAGGTATTGCCATTGAAAAAAAATGAAGTTTGAGTTCGTTTTAATATGTAGATGGTCCCGTAAGCAAATTTTATATACATCAATTAAAAGTAGACTTTATTTCCAATCGTTCGGTATCAGTAACTTTCTTCTACGATAATTTGTTGAGGAGTTAGTAGGGGGTGTTTACTTTTTTTTTCCCACGACTGTACTTCATTCACAATTTTTTTTTCCAGTAAATATTGTCCACGAATATTAACTGAAATTATCTATTATTATATTCTTCGTAAATCTGTTGAAATTACACTTTAAAAATTATTTTATTATTATTATATGTGTTATAATTTGTATTAAATGTATAATTGTAATGTTTATACCAAACTGAAGCTGGTGATTATTTTATTATTTAGTTGGAATTTATTTTATACCAAATTTTCTAAAAACATAATTTTTTTTATGAAGCAATATATCTAATTTTCTTCTTGTGTAAATTTAGAGAATATTTATACTTGCTATAAAAGCAAAGCAGTTATTTATTATTGTTAGACCAATACAATTATTCAGCAAGCCATATTTATAGCAGAGAAGCAATGTAGGTGTATTTATTAAAAGTATTTGATGCATGCATAAAATGTCATGAAGTTTTTTGTGTGCTGTACGAAAAAAGGGTTAAAAAGAATGTATATACATATATATTTTAACTAAAGTTTAGATTTTTTCAATTAAACAATACACTTTCTTTTCTGTCTTTCTTCGTGTGTAATTAAATTTGAACAAATATATTGAAAAATTATGATTCCTAGTTAAGCTGCAACTCATTTCTTTTCATTAAAACTTTGTCTAAAAACATACTTTACGGTAATAACGTGCAATGTTGTTAACATTAAAAATAATTAACAGCCATTAATTATATATTTTTTAAATTCCAGTTTGAATGAAAGTATAGTAGAATGCTTATAAGTTCGAAAATTACATTATAAAACAGAAAGAAAAATTGTACGAATGTTTAAGTATTTAAAACTTAATTTTTGGTGAATTAAAAATTCTCTTGTTGCTTCTGTTTCACCCTATCGCTTCCCGTCACTCGTCCATATATAATATAAGTTTTTCAATAGTTACCGCTACTGATATATTATATCACATGTTATGCAACAGACGTTACACAAATGTTATATTTCTCTTCAGAATTCTAATTCAAAATTACATTTCTGAAAATAACTTTATACGAAAATATCAATAAAAAAGGATTCAAAATAATGAATAAATCACTTTATAGTATAAAAAATTTTATACGACAAAATTAAAGACTCAAATTTCAATTGTTGTAACAAAAGAAAATGCTCCATTTCCTGTGATTATAGAACATAAAATTCTCTGCATAAATGAATAAGCATGTAGGGTACCATTACATGACCTTTTTTAAATATAAGAACATAATATATGTATATAAAAAAAAAAAAAACTAAACATTCTTGCACAAACATGAAAATCTGTATTGGATACAGATGGGAAAAAAACAGAAAGAAAACAAAAACAAGAACTATTTATAGGTTTAAAATTTGTTTTTCAATTTCATTTGTTCGTGCCAATTCCTTTTTATGTGTTCTAATGATAAAAAGTTTGATTTATACCTAATACGTAAATTCATGATTTTAGTTCTAAATTTTACATTTTAAAAAATTAACCGAATTATTTATTCTGTATCAAGGGTCTTTTTTTTTCGCTAATATTATATTTTTGCCTGTTTTATCTAACTTTTTTTCTCTCTTTCACGGGATAGGCATGAGATTAATTTTGTAAATTATTAAATGACATAAAAATGTATTTAACATTTGTTTTTTAGTTTTATTTATACGTTTCTATAAGAAGCTTCCATTTTATGCGTAAGTGTTATAATGATAAAATGTTTTCTTTATACTACACTTGTAAAATCATAATTTCAACCTTACGTTTTATTTAAAAATAAAATTACCCCCTTAAGTTGTATTGGAAGAAGAATTTTTTTTAAATCTTGTCTGTATTATTTGTGCGACTATTTTATCGCCCCCCCCAACCCCCCCCCCCCCCCCCCCAATGTCAGATCTTTTATGAGATAAGCATGAGGAATTTTATAAAGAAATGAAGATATAAAAATGCATTTAACATTTGTTTTTAATTTTTTTATACGTTTCTGTAAATAGTTTCTAATTCATTAATATTCACTGAAATTATAAAATTTTTCTTTATATGATACTACATGCAAATTCCTAATTCCAGTTATACGTTTTACTTAAAAAAAAAAAGGAAAAAAAAATTACAACAATTTATTCTATAGGTCAAAAATCTTTTTTCCCTCACTTTTATTCATTATATGCCTATTTTACCCTTTTTTTCCGTCAGAAAGATTTCTAATTGGATAATGATGAGAATAATCTAGTTGCGATTGAATGATATAGAAAAGTGTATCTAATATTTCTTTTTTAGTTTCATTTATGAGTTTCTATGAGTAAGTTCCAGTTTATGCTTGAATCAGAATGCATCGGACTATCAGAATGTGTTCTAATGATGAAATGGGTCATTTATACGACACTAGAAAATTCATAATTTCAGTCATACGTTTTATTCAAAAATAAAATTCTCCCTTAAATTATTCCGGATCAAGATTTTCCCTCTTCTTTGCTTATATTATCTGTGTGACTATTTATTCCCATCCCCCCCCCCCCCCTGGCAGACCTTTTATGAGATAAGCTGTTTTGTAAAGGATTGAAGATAGAAAATGTATTTAACATTTTTTTATGATTTCACTTATACATTTCTGTGAATAGGTTCTAATTGATTATCATTGAATTTAATCATAAAGCATTTGATTTACATGATACGTGTGAATTGATAATTGCAGTTATACATTTGACTTGAAAAATAAAAAAATATTTATCCAATAATTTATTCTATGTTTAGATTTTTTCCCCTTTACTTCTATTGTCTATATGTTTAACTTTTTCCTTTACTCTTCAGATAATGTGATAATGATAAGAACAATTTTGTAAAGATTAAATGATACATAAAAATGTATTTTGCTTTCCAACACTTTTGCTTATTTAAGTTTATTAAAAATTATATAATAATAGATATATAATATTTAATAGATAAAATGCGTAAAATTTGTTAGAATTTTATTATTATATATCACATTTCTTCAAAGTCATGTATTGGTGTGCCGAAATGAATTTTCTTCCCTATTATGTGCTTTTTCTTATTGAAAAATCAGTGCTTCATTGTATATTTCTAATAGCTTAAAACTGTTCACATTAGACGATTTCTAGAAATTCATTTTCTTAAAACTGACTACAGTTTCTTTACTTTTTTTTTTAATATCAAAATTATTACTGCTTGTAATAAATTATTTTTGAATTGATTTTGTTAAAGGTGTCCCCAAGAAAGTAAATATTTCTGACACTTTCTTAGAGCTTTTTTTTAGTACTGATTCCGTGAAAATTTGAGCTATTCTCATTCAGGTACCTATAAAAGATTTTTTTTTTTTTTTTTTTTTTTTAATTTTATGAAATGCACCTTTTGTCAGAGACTATTGTTAATTTATGACTACTATACTGTATTATTTTATTGTTACAGTTTACTAAAATCGACAATCGGCTTTGTTCATTGATCAGACGTCCATCGACTAAAGATAATACCGAAATGGTTAAGCAATTTTAATATTTCTTTGGAAGTGTTTCCAATGAATGGAGTAGCGGCACTATTTTAGACTCCAATATAACTAATATTGATTTTCAAATCGAGAATGTTTAGAATAGTTTGAGGAATAAATATAAATTCGTTTATTGAAGCAATTTTCGAATGGCGTTTGAAAAATGGGATGTGTATTATGCCCATTTTGATAGCACATTTTTTATCGTTAATATTTTTATTTATTTTTAATATTTTTATTTATTATTAATATTTTAGTAATACTAGTACTATTTATCACTTTTAATATTTTTATGTGTAATAATACATTACATGTAACGTCTGCCATACTTTGCCTAAAATTGATAAATTACATGCATTGCGATCGTTAAGGGAAATTGTCAATCGTACTTTTTTTGTTGAACCTACATTTTTTACCCTACCACAGAATTAAATCTTAATAAAAATTAAAAAAGTTTTAGAAATTTGATTTTCTTTAAGGAAATGCGCACATGGTTTCAGCATTTGAAAAATATTTATTAATGCATTATGCCCATTTTAATAGTGCATTTTTTATTGTTCATATTTTCATTTTATTACAAATATTTGAGTAGTTTTAGCACTCTTTATTAAATTTTAATACTTTCATATGCAAAGTGAAGTCTTTGTAGAAAGTAATAATATATTGCATGTTACTTCTGCTATACTTTTACCTACAATTTTAAAATTACATATGCATTACGATCTTATGGGAAACTGCATTTCAAGTTACTTTTGTTGATCCTTCATTTATTGAATCTTAACAGAAATTTTAAAATTTCTAGGCATTTGATTTTCTGTAAGGAAATTCACATATTGTTTTGGCATTTGAAAAATGTTTAATAATGTATTATGCTCATTTAATAGTGCATTTCCCATTGTTAATATTTTCTTTGTTATTAATATTGAAGTAGAACTAATACTCTTTATTAAATTTTAATATTCTTATATGCAATAGTGAGGTCTTTGTAGGATGTAATGATATATTGTTACATCTGCTAAACTTTGCCTGAAAATTTTAAATTGCATGCATTGTGATCTTACAGGAAATTGTAATTCATGTTATTTTTGTTGACCCTGAATTTATTTGAAAAAAAATAAAAAAAAAATTAGGCATTAAATTTTCTGTAAGGAAATGCATACATCGTTTCTGCATTTATATAATGTATTTCTTCCGTTAAGATTGTTTATTTAGTCTTTCAGATTTTAATTTTGTCAATTTAAATTTTCCATTAAATTGTAATATGAAGTCTTGAGATATCATAGCCATTTTATTGATGTGTAACAGTATAAAGGAAAAACCAGTACTTTTGACACATATATATTTTAAACTTTACATGTTGTATGATCGTTCAAAAATTAACTTCTATTTACACTATTTTTACATTTTATATGTAATATAATCTTATGAAAAGATTAAACTTATTCATCTTTTACATTTAAAAGTAGAAGGTATTAAGGAATGATTTATAAAGCGTCAGCATAATTTCACACATTGAAAAGAATTAATAAAAAATTTGTTTTTTTTTCTTTCTGCGCGATGTCGCCTAAATTTTTAATACTTGAATCATTAGTTAATTTAGTTTAATTCATTAGTATCAAATCTTAAATAAATGTTTAATTTGTTAGGCATCTGGTTTTCTGTAAGAAAATGCATATATTGTTTCAGTATTTTAAAAATCTTTATTAATGTATTTTCCCCGTCAATAATGTTTATTTAGTCTTTCAGATTTCCATTTCGCCAATTTAATAATTTTATTAAATTTTAATCTGATGTCTTGAGATATCTTAGCCAATTTTATTATGTGTAACAATATAAAAGATAAAACAACTACTTTTGATACATCTAAATTTTAATATTTAGATTTTGCATCTTATATTAATGTTATCAAAAGATTACACTTATTAAATTTTTGCAATTAAAAGTAGAAGGTATTAAGGAATGATTTATAAAGTATCAGCATAATTTCACGCTTTAAAAAGCATTAATAAAAAATTAATTTTTATTTTTTCTACACGATATCGCCCAAATTTTTAAAACTTGAATTTATATAATTTCAAATAGACCCAATTCACAAAAGACTTTTTAAAATGAGAATAAAGTCGTCTCTTTAAAAAGCATTTTATTTAATAGTGCAAAATTAAAATGGTTTGATTTTTACAAATTTTGTAGGATAATAATAAAAAAATATAAAAAATTATTATTTTTTTCTCGCGGTATAGCCCAAATTTTTAAAACTTGAAATTTATATAATGTCAGACACAATTCACAATAGAATTTTTTTAAATAAGAATAAAGTCGTCTCTTTAAAAAGCATCTTATTTAATAGTGAAAAATTAAAATGGTTTGATTTTTACAAATTCTGCAGGATAATGATAAAATAATAATAATAATAATAATAATAATATATATATATATATATATATATATATATATATATATATATATATATATATATATATATATCTACGCGATGTCGCCCAAATTTTTAAAACTTGAATTTATATAATTTCAAACTGACACAGTTATCAAAGTACTTTTTTTAAATGACAATAAAGTCGTCCCTCTAAAAAGCATCTTATTACATAGTGCAAAATCAAAATGGTTTGATTTTTACAAATTCTGCAGGATAATGATAAAAAAAACATATATATATATATATTCTACGCGATGTCGCCCAAATTTGTAAAACTTGAATTTATATAATTTCAAACTGACAGTTATCAAAGTACTTTTTTAAATGACAATAAAGTCGTCTCTCTAAAAAGCATCTTATTTAATAGTGCAAAATTAAAATGGTTTGACTTTTACAGATTCTGCAGGATAATGATAAATATATATATATATACATGTTTTCATCTTGTATATTATGTATCATTATTGCTATCTCATTTACTTGAAATCCAAATGTATTTACTTTAGCATTAATCTATCAGTTCACTATATTTAAATGTTTGTTTGTTGTCCCTCTCATCTAAAATTATATGTTCATTTCTAAATCATCTTTAGAACTTTATCCATTTCTTCATATATTTGTGATTTCAAATTTATTATTTCAGCATTCTAATAGCATTGCTGCAAATGCGCATGTTATTAAGTATGTTATTTTTAGTTTAGTCTAACAACCTTATTCTGGCATTTTTAATGGTACTCTCTTTATCAAGTAATAGGCAATTCTAGCTTGGTAATTTTTATAGCTTGGTTTTAGCTGTTCAATTTCACTTTGTTCATTTTAATTCTCTTAATACATAGTCCCTCCCATCTAAAATTATATGTTCATTTCTAAATCATCTTTAGAACTTTATCCATTTCTTCATATATTTGTGATTTCAAATTTATTATATATATATATATATATATTCTACGCGATGTCGCCCAAATTTTAAAACTTGCATTTATATAATTTCAAACAGACTCAGTTCACAAAAGATTTTTTTAAATGAGAATAAAGTCGTCTCACTAAAAAGCACCTTATTTAATAGTGCAAAATTAAAATGATTTGATTTTTACAAATTCTGCAGAATAAAGATTTAAATATATATATATATATATATATATATATATATATATATATATATATATTAATCTACGTGGTCTCGCTCAAATTTTTAAAACTTGAATTTATATAATTTCAAACAGACCACAGAAGACCTTTTTTAAATGATAATAAAGTCGTCTCTTTAAAAAGCATCTTATTTTAGTGCAAAATTAAAATGGTTTGATTTTTACAAATTCTGCAGGATAATGATAAAAAAAAAAAAAAAAAAAAATATGCGATGTCGCCCAAATTTTTAAAACTTGAATTTATATAAATTCAAGCAGACACAGTTCACAAAGGACTTTTATAAATAATAAAGTCGTCTCTTTAAAAAGCCTCTTATTTTAGTGCAAAATTAAAATGGTTTGATTTTTACAAATTCTGCAGGATAATGATAAAAAAAATTATGCGATGTCGCCCAAATTTTTAAAACTTGAATTTATATAAATTCAAGCAGACGCAGTTCACAAAGGACTTTTATAAATGATAATAAAGTCGTTTCTTTAAAAAGCATCTTATTTTAGTGCAAAATTAAAATGGTTTGGTTTTTACAAAGTCTGCATAATAATGACTAAAAAAAAAAAAAAAAAAAAAAAAAAAATTCTATGCGATGTCGCCGAAATTTTTAAAACTTGAATTTATATAATTTCAAACATAGTTCACAAAGGACTTTTTTAAAATGAGAATAAAGTCGTCTCTTTAAAAAGCATCTTATTTAATGGTGCAAAATTAAAATGGTTTGATTTTTACAAATTCTGCAGGATAATGATAAAAAAAAATTTAAAAAAAAATTGTGTTCATACGCGAGGTCGCCCAAATTTTTAAAACTTGAATTTATATAATTTCAAACAGACACAGTTCGCAAAGGACTTTTTTAAAATGAGAATAAAGTCGTCTCTTTAAAAAGCATCTTATTTAATAGTGCAAAATTAAAATGGTTTGATTTTTACAAATTCTGCAGGATAATGATAAAAAAAATTAAAAAAAAATTGTGTTCATACGCGAGGTCGCCCAAGTTTTTAAAACTTGAATTTATATAATTTCAAACAGACACAGTTCGCAAAGGACTTTTTTAAAATGAGAATAAAGTCGTCTCTTTAAAAAGCATCTTATTTAATAGTGCAAAATTAAAATGGTTTGATTTTTACAAATTCTGCAGAATAATGATAAATATATATATATGCGAGGTCACCCAAATTTTTAAAACTTGAATTTATATAATTTCAAACAGACACAGTTCGCAAAAGACTTTTTAAAATGAGAATAAAGTCGTCTCTTTAAAAAGCAGCCCCGCCAGTGGCTGAGAGGTTCTGCTCTCGAAGATGGTAGACGGGAGGTGCTGGGTTCGATCCCAGTCGCGCCCGTCGGCCTAATCGTTCGAAGTTTTCCTGGTTTTTTTCGAGCCATGGATTTCCATGCGTAAATACGGGTTAGGTTCCCTTAGAAAGACCCCCACGGAGGGCACTCCCCCCTCGGGTCTATACCCCTAGTGTAGATAATCCGCCGTCAAAAATCAATCAACCAACCAACCAACCAACCTTTAAAAAGCATCTTATTCAATAGTGCAAAATTAAAATGAAATGGTTTGATTTTTACAAATTCTTCTGGATAATGATAAAAAATAAATAAAAATTTTAAAGTTATTTGTTTATTTTAAGAACAGCTATGTTCGTATTGGGTGTGATTTAAGAGAAGAATGTGGTACTATTTTAATGATATTTTCATTTTGTACTTGCTGCTCTGGCACATTCACAATTTTTTTTTAAATCATACAATTTGCTGTTATCGTTATTCCTATTGCGAGGAATAGAATAGAGTTTTCCATTTACCTGTGAAACTAACGAATGTTTCAAAAAATAATTTTATATTCACGTTTCGGCCGATTTTTGGGATTAGATTAGATGATTGTGGAAAGGTAATCACTTGGTAGCAATTGGGTATTACTCAAAATATTTCAAATCTGTAATAAAAAAAAATAAACTGATTCTTAGTGATTTTAAATTTCAAACAACTAGAAATCTATCTGAGTTCATAGCTATATCAGAAATCTTTTGTTGATTTTTATTTATTTATTTATTTATTTATTGAGAACATTATTAACCTCTTTTCGTATGAATAAAAGTTTCTAAAAAATTAAAAAGGGTTACACTTTTAAATTTGCATTTTTTAGTAGGGAAATTGGAAACGGCATATAATACAAAAGTATTTTAAATGGCATGATTTATCACCCAAATTTGCTTGTGGCAATACTGATTTACAATATGCATTTATAAAATTAGATAATTCATCATATTATAGGAAGCGTTCAATTTATACACTTCTTCATATTACTGATCATCGATCCACAATTTTTATGAATAAAATATTCTAAAATTTTTTTAAATATAACACTTTTATATAGTAATATTTAATATGGAAAACGGAAATGACGTATGTAATATAAAAGTTTTTTAAAAGGCTTGATTGATCACCCAAATTTTCTCGGGATAATTCTGATTTACAATATGCATTAATAAAATTAGAAAATCCATCGTATTATAAGAAGTGTTTAATTTTCCCACATTTTAATATTTCTGATTATCGATCCGCTTTTCTTATGAATAAAAGTTTCTAAAAAATTAAAAACATAATTCATTATTGTAATTTTTCAGTATGAAAAATTGAAAAGACGTATAATATAAAGGATTTTTAAAAGGCTTAATTGATCATCCAAATTCTCTCAAGGTGTAACACTGATTTACAATATACATTAATATAAGTAAATAATTTATCGTATTATGGGAAACGTTTAATTTTTCCCACTTCTAAATATTTCTGAATATATCCACTTTTATTATGAATAAAAGTTTCTAAAAAATTCAAAAAGGTCACACTTTTATATTGTAATTTTTAGTATGAAAAATTGAAATGAGATATAAAATCTTTTTTAAAGGGTTTATTGTTTACACAATTTTCTCGTGCTAATACTGATTGACAATATGCATTAATAAAAGTAGATAATTCATCGTATTATAGGAAGCGTTTAATTTTTACCACTTATTAATATTTCTGATCACCGATCACATTTTTTATGAATAAAAGTTTCTAAAAAATTCAAAACTTCATACTTTTAAATTGTAGTTTTCTGGTATGAAAGATTGAAATAACATAGGGTAACTCTAGGATAGATGGCCATAGTTTTTAAAGATTGAAATTAAAAATTCTTAGAATGCAAATACAAGAAATATTGATGCATATTTAAAATTGTTATGCATATACTCATAATATTTTATGCAAAAAATAATTAAATATTGAAAACAAAAAGTGTTAAACAAAATTGAAATTTAAATGGCAGATGGCCATCTCTCCTTCAAGCCGAGGAGAGATGGCCATCCAATACAAGAAAGAAAAAGTGAAGTTAAAAAGCAAAATTATAACACATTTTATATAGTTAATCATGAAAAACAGATAGAAATTTGTAAAGATGCAGTTATATAATAGAAAATGATTGAAGAAAACTCGAATAATAATAATAATAATAAAAATTGAAGTATAATTACAATACTTCACTTTTCGTACAATCTTACCACATGCTTGGCAAAGGTCTTGATAATTTGTGCCCGTTTCATGGAACCACTTCAGGTACCTTATGCATTGTATCCAGGCATTCTTTTTGGACGTGATATTATATTGTTTTGCACAACCAACACAGTGATCCTATAATCCAATTCTATTTACTCGGAATCTGTAGAATTTGATAATTTAAATGTGTTTCGTTTTCTTCGCTATTTGAATTGTCGTGTTTTTTTTTTTTTTCGCGTTAATTATAGATTTATTACTTTAATTTAGTTTATTTATCAATTTCATCTGTTTCTGTTATGAAAGTTTCCGACGGTTTGCAGTATTTTCAGAAACAAATGAATCGTTAGGTCTTATTATATTATTATTGTTATTATTATTATTATTATTATTATTATTATTATTATTATTATTATTATTAAAATATTTATATTAGTTAAAATTTAAATAATTATATCAATTAATATATTTATAAACGTAAATGTTATATATTTATTTTAAGTTTAATTATATTTAGTTAAAATCATCACTAAGTATAATTTTGAAATATGGATTAAAGGTGGCCATCTCTCCTCGATATCATGTGGCCATCTCTCCTGAAATTGAAGAACTGATGGTCGCCCAATTTAAAGCATCAATAGACATTGTACGTCTTTGTTTTAGTCTTAGAAGTAAAAATTAGATTATATACGTGGATTAAAAGTCCACATCGTAAAAAATATACATAACGTACGTACTGCAAAACATTCAGATACCTAAGTCAAAAAAATATTCAACCACCTATTTAATTTACATTAAAATTACACTTATTTTTTATAATCGAAAAAACAACTGCACGTCTCAATAAATAAACTCGTTGAACTATTTCATACGAAAAATCTTTATATTGCAATGTATGATCAAGTTTTTGAGATATTTAGATTGGCCATCTCTCCTCTATGGCCATCTATCCCTGAGTTACCCTATAATATAATAGTTTTTTTTGAAGGTTTGTTTGGTCATCCAAATTTTCTCGGAGTAATATTTATTTACAATATGCATTAATAAAAGTAGATAATTCATCGTATTATACGACGCGTTTAATTTTTCCCACTTATTAATATTTCTGATCACCGATCCACATTTCTTATGAATAAAAGTTTCTAAAAAATTAACTTCATACTTTTAAATTGTAATTTTCTAGTATGAAAGATTGAAATAACATATAATATAAAAGTTTTTTTGAAAGGCTTGATTGATCATCCAAATTTTCTCGGGGAAACATTTTTTTACACTATGCATTAATAAAAGTAGATAATTCATCGTAATATAGGAAGCGTTTAAATTTTCCCACTTATTAATATTTCTGATCCCCGATCCACATTTCCTATGAAGAAAAGTTTCTAAAAAATTAAAAACTTCATACTTTTAAATTGTAATTTTCTAGTATGAAAGATTGAAATAACATATAATATAAAAGTTTTTTTTAAAGGCTTGATTGATGATCCAGATTTTCTCGGAGTAACATTTATTTACAGTGTGCATTAATAAAAGTAGATAATTCATCGTATTATGGGAAGAGTTTAATTTTTCCCACTTATTAATATTTCTGATCACCGATCCACATTTCTTATGAATAAAAGTTTCTAAAAAATTAAAAACTTCATACTTTTAAATTGTAATTTTTGGTATGAAAGACTGAAATGACGTATAATATAAAATGTTTTTTTTTAAGACTTGATTGGTCATCCAAATTTTCTCGGAGTAACATTTATTTACAATATGCATTAATAAAATTAGGTAATTCATCGTATTATAGGAAGCGTTTAATTTTTCCCACTTATTAATATTTCTGATCACCGATCCACATTTCTCATGAATAAAAGTTTCTAAAAAGTTCAAAACTCGAATCGAAATAATTTTAAATTGTAATTTTCTAGTATGAAAGATTGAAATAACATATAATATAAAAGTTTTTCTTTAAAGGCTTGATTGGTCATCCAAATTTTCTCGGGTAACACATATTTACAATATGTATTAATAAAAGTCCATAATTTATCGTATTACTGGAAGCGCATAATTTTCTCACTTCTTAATGTTTCTAAGAGCATGTAAGACCAAGTAGTTACTTATCGAAAATGCTACATAGCATTACAGAGAAAGAAAATTTTCTAATGTGTCAATTCATACAAAAACAATTATACTATTTGTGCAGTCTGTTACATGCAAAACTTTATTTGTCACAACAAAAAGCAAAAAAGAATTTTATATATATAATAATTATGAAATTTAAATTTTTCGTGTGTGTCAGAGAAATTGTCGTATGTGTCACCTCGGGCACGCGTGTCTTAGGTTTGCAACACTGTCATTTTAATATAGCCAAAATTGACCGATGCGAACAAAATCTTCCACTCTAGTCGCCGAATAGTTACTAAATCATAACAAATAAATAATTACTATTGTGGAAGTTATTATTGTTTAAAAGTATTTTTTAGCGACAGGTGGGGATTTTTTAAGGAATGAAAACACGATTTCTTTAAATTATTATAGTCTTCAAAAACAGAGAAAAGAAAAAAAATCATTAACTATTTCAAAGATTAATGTACCGGGAAAACTTTTTTTTTTTTTTTTTTTTTTTTAGAGAGAAATATATTTTAATCAATTGGGTAAATTGAATATAATGTAATTTTAATAAAGCACGCTCAAATAAAGTCATAAGAAAATACCCACAGAAGTAATTTTAATTAACAATAAAGAAATTTAAATTATGTTTTGTTAATGTCTGAGTTTTTGTTGAGCATTATCTTAATTTATCAGAAAATTTGAACATTTTTTAATATCATATTTATTTTTAAATTTCTAAGTAATAAAACTATTACATTAAAAAATGTTCTATAATTACAAAACTCCCAATAAATGCCCTTTCTATTACCTTGCAGGACGACATGACCAGTCCCTTTTCATTGGACCACGCAGCATTAATGGCACTCATTTTATGACATAATGGCTCTCAAATACCAGAAAGCCAATAAGATGGCGAATTCTTCATGGCGATGTTCAGGATGTAGTAGCAAATGCTTTTTTACAGTCCTTCTTTCGAAATGAATCTGAAAGAGAATTTTTTTTATATTTCCGAATAGATCATTCAACTACAATTCCTGACACACCAGGTAAGATTTTCATTTGCAGGTCATTTATTTATATAGTTAGTTATTGAAATTAGTTTAATGTAAGATAATATTTCTGATAAATATATCAGAATTCACTTTGCATTTATACGTCAAACAATAGTTCGGTCTGCGTTCTTAGCGCCAAATATATATAAGTAAACACTGTATTACTTGGATTTTTTTTTTCATTTACTACAACTTTTTGCTTTTATAATTTATTTTATGATATTTAAATGTGTCATAATTGATTTTACACTTATACGTTACACTAGTCTAGATTGCGTTCATAACACGGAAACAAAACATAAAAATAATATTATTTGGAAGTTTTTTCTTAATTTTACCAATACTTTCGTTTTTTTATAATTTATTCTATATTTCGGGATTCCATGTAAATAGATAAGGAAAAAAAATAGATTTTTTTTTTAATTTAATTTAATATTTTTACATTTTTTCATTATTTTTAAATGCGTCATAATTGATTTTTCATTTATACGTCGCACAACGGTTCAGACTGCAATCATAAGGGCGAAATAAATATGTAAAATATATTATTTGAAAGTTTTTTTTCCCTTTACTAATTTCGTTTTAATATAATTTCGTCTATGAAATTTTACAATTTCATATAAATAAATAAGTAAATCATAAAAATATTTATTTAAATTTAATATCTTTACATTATTTTTTTTTCTATTGCACATAAAAAATCTAATTTTCCATGAATCGCATCACTTGTTTGGTTTGCAAAAAACATTGATGTTTCGCCTAATAAATCGAAAACTCTAGCACTAGGTCATTTTTTTTGTTACATCATTTATTTTTCAGGTAAAAATGCAACGTACTTTAAAATTTGAAATTGAATTCTTTATACTCTAAAGAATAACACATATAAATATCAATATATGGAAATGGCAAGCAATTGTTTGCGTGCGAACATAAACCTACAAATTTTCAGTTCCAAAGATAGTAAACCAAAAGAAAACATATAATTGATTTACCTATTTAATAATATAGTGTTTCTGAACTTAAAAAAAAAAAAAAAACACATTTCACCAGAAGAAAATATTTTTATTATTATTTGCTGAAAATGCAGCACGATGAACAACATTAAATTACCACGTCTCATACTATTAGGTAAAATTTATTTACAAACATTATTATCTTAAGGAAAAATGTGTGCAATATGATTCTTTAGTTCTTCTTTAATGAAGCAACCAAATACTAAGAAGAAATAAATGTAATTCGGAAATTTATTTTTTTTCCTTTACTAATTTCGTTTTAATATAATTTATTCTATGAAATTTTACAATTTCATATAAATAAATAAGTAAATCATAAAAATATTTATTTAAATTTAATATCTTTACATTATTTTTTTTTCTATTGCACATAAAAAATCTAATTTTCCATGAATCGCATCACTTGTTTGGTTTGCAAAAAACATTGATGTTTCGCCTAATAAATCGAAAACTCTAGCACTAGGTCATTTTTTTTTGTTACATCATTTATTTTTCAGGTAAAAATGCAACGTACTTTAAAATTTGAAATTGAATTCTTTATACTCTAAAGAATAACGCATATAAATATCAATAGATGGAAATGCAAGCAATTTTTTGCGTGCCAACATAAACCTACAAATTTGCAGTTCCAAAGATAGTAAACCAAAAGAAAACATATAAGAGATTTACCTATTTAATGCTAAAATGTTTTTGAATTTCAAAAAAAAAAAAACATTTTACCAGACGAAACTATTTTTATTATTATTTGCTGAAAATGCAGCACGATGAACAACTTTAAATTACCACGTCTCATACTATTAGGTAAAATTTATTTACAAACATTATTATTTTAAGGAGAAATGTGTACAATATGATTCCTTAGTTCTTCTTTTATAAAGCAACCAAATACTAAGCAGAAATACATGTAATTCGGAAATTTATTTTTTTCCCCTACTGCATATTGAAATTGAACCTCTGTGCACCATTAAGAAAGAGGAAAATAAATAAATAATATTATGCAGTTTTCTGACTGTTTACAAGGGAATTGATTTTATGTAAATTAATGTAATGCTTTTTAGTGTAATATGTAAAAAATATTTCGAACTTCTATTTTTATGCAATGCGATTTACTTCGTCGTATGTTAAATAGTTTATTCAAAATGAATTACAAATTTAAATCTACTTATTATATGTGACAAACATAGTTTAAAATATTTCAAATTTATCACCAGAAAGACTGGATTAATTTGCTAATGCATTCGAATTTATTTTTCATTTACATTGCATTATGAATAAGGAAAGGGTGTAATTAGTATAATTCATTTTTTTCTCGCTGTTTATAAGGAAAATTTATTTATAAACATAAATGTAATACCTTCTTGTATAATATGTAAAATTATTGCTTTTATTGCTATGCAGTCGTATTTAATCCATCGTATGTTAAACAGTTTATTAAAAAAATCATAACGAGTTTAAATCTGCTATGTGTAATGTGAATATGTAGTAATCATAGTTTAAAACTATCACAAATTTATACAGTTTATTTGTGTATTTTATTTGTCTTTGATGTTCAGATGACATTTTTGTATCAATCCGTTAGACTTGATATTTCATTTATATGCCATTATGAATCAGGAGAAAAATATTATGAATAGTATTAAGGGGACAGTTTACCTTAAAACTGGTCAAAAAATTGATTTCTCTTTTTTAATATAAATGAAAGCCTCTTTAATTGTGAATATTTTGACACCTCATCACACATACGGTAATTATATCCCGAGATATTGTAAGTTTTGTTAATAAACTCAGCGCAATTACCCACACAAATTGTAACTTTAAATGGCTTTTTCTCTATGTTCATATTTTCTTCACTTCATGTTTTAAAAATGCTAAGGCTTTTTTTGTATTTGAGATAGAGATTTAAACTTTTTTGTACATGTTTTCTATTATATATGTTATAAATCTGCTCATGGAATTAGCCTTCAGGTTTTTTTGTTATTTAGAAAAAGAAAGTATATGAATAAGTGCTAGATTTCATCATTTTACGCTATATGTATCAGTAAAAAAATTATATTAAATGTAATATTAGATATATCTAAAAATTAATGCGCAGTCTTGTGTAACACACATTTGAAAATCTTTAAAAAAATTGCGCAAATATATCAATTTTTTAAAAAGTAGGCAAAGATTTTTAAAAATTCAAATTTTTATAAACTTTTTAAAAATAACTAAATATGTAATTAAAAGAATTTTTTTTTCAAAATGTACTTTTAGTTGAATATTGAAATGCATTGAGTTAGTTGAATATTGAAATGCATTGAGTTCACCATTTGAACCATATTTTTAAAATAAATAAAATTGTTGAAAAGGTAAACTGTTCCCTTAAGCATTTTCTAATTGTTTATAAGGGAAATAAATTTATGCAAATTTTATGTAAAAAACTAATTTGAACTCTTATTTTTATGCAATATGGTTTAATCCGTCGTATATTAACTCTTTCGGGTTTGACGTTCTAATAATAGAACATGTCTTTACATTTGCTATCATTTTATCCTTACAATTACTTTTGTTATTATCTATGTGTATTAATGATAGTATATGTCTTTAGATTTACAATTGTCATTTCATTTATATTTTAGCGCTAAGTAATAATAATAATAATAATAATAATAATAATAATAATAATAACAAAAAAATTTTTTAAAGTGTTCTCTATACATCATTTCTTTTTTAAAAACGTAATGTTTCATTCTTTAAATTTAAAACTAAGAACCACTTGTGCGATCCAAATTTATGATAAACAAGAAAAAACTACTCGAAAGTTGTGATGCATATTTAATACTGTTATAATATATATTTAATCCTGCTGTTATATATATATTTAATCCTGACATTTTAAAAACATCTTCAAAAAATTCTTCCATAGCCTGTTGTCTTATTTATATCACTCAAAATATTTTTTGTCACTTAGATAGTTAGTTTTAATTTTTTTTATTTAAAAGTAATCCCCATCCTTCTCACTGAAATTCGTGTTGTTCAAAAAAAAAAAAAAAAAAAAAAAAAAAAAAAAGGTTAAAAAACATTAATCTATTCCCAGTTATAGAAAATTCCCCGTCTTGGTTTGCGGTTGGTAGAATGCATGAACTAATAAATTTATTGAAAAATATATTATTTTTTCTCTGTTTCTTTTTTAAGGTACATCAACTGGAATGAAAATAAGCATTATTTAAACTATGTATTCAAGATGTCTATTTACTTTTTTTTTCAATGTATAACCAGAATTTAATTAATGTTAAACTACTAATTCATAAAAAACTTACTTTAAAAATGTATTCCCTTTTTTTCAAGTTTCATCCTTACATACATGAACCAAACAATACCAATCATGAACCAAAAAGTGTAAAATGATAAATGATAAAAAGCAATTTTTCAAGTCAAACGTCTCTGTACTGTTTACATAATATCGTATATATTTATCTTATAAATTTTTAATCTTTAAATTATCGTAGAAACAGTAAGGTATTTTAATGTACATAAAATTAAATATACTATCTTTTATGATTATATAGATTCATACTTTCTCTTGAGAATAATTTTAGTTTAAAATTAATAGCTGACATATAGTATAATGTGTCAGCGGATACTTTGTTTATGCAATAGAGCAGGTATATCAATATATAATAAAAGACCTACATTTTCCATGACTATAATTATTTAGAATTAATGAATTATCACATGTCACTGTTTGGCAATATAAAAATGTACATTTCGTCGTTCGTTTACTGTAGAAAGGGGATTTTTTTTTTTAATTAAAGATATGCAAAACTTTCATATTCATAGAGAGTTCTACATACTCATTCAAAAATCTTTCACTGCCAAACAATAAAACACATTTATCTTTTATCGCTATTTCAAGGTTATAAAAATGTCATTGATTGATATACCACATGCATGAAAACCATTAATTTTAAGATCACTAATATAATAGACTTTTAAAATGTAAGGTAGTGAATCTTTTATGTTTCTATATTCTATTTAGTATCTATCGTATGTATTTGAAAATTAATAACATATGTTTTTTTTTGTTTTTTTTTAATCCAATAACGCATATTTGTAAGTTTAAAAAATGTAATGTAATTTTTCTAATTTTTCATACTAAATAATCACGTGTTTATATATTCGGTTTTACATTGAATTTATACGGATTGTAAGCAAAAAAGCCCTTCTGTGTGCCTGTTTTCCAGTAATGTATTTTTCGCAGCATTTATTATTGTTATTCCTATATCTTGTATGTGCGTTTTGCAATTATAATTTGAAAATTATTTGTATAATTGCAACTTATATTTTTTGTGCATAATATAATTAGGAGACGAAGAGGAGAAACTGTCCTATTTATATTACTCTTTTTTTATTGATAAGAAGATTTAATAAGTTTTGTGTCTTGTTTATAGATTTATATTCCATGAAGTGATTTTTAACCGTGAAAATACGTCCATAAACTAGGTAATTGCTTCTTTAGGTATTTATTTAAATAGAGAACGCATTCTTATACATTTTTTTATATATTTTAATCACCTTTTCATTAGTAAATAACATATCATTTATTTATATGAAAATGCTTTTACAATCTTGGGTCCTTACTTACTTCTCTTAAAATTAATGATAATCTTAATTCTGTTCATAATATTCGAATAGAAACAGAAAACGTGTTTAAAAAAAATTGATTAAATATTAATGTTAATGATTAAATAAAGATAAATAGAATAGTATAATTTATATAACGACCTAAATATACTTTCATGGAATTTTATATTGTTAAAGTAACAGTGAAATGTATTATAGGTACAGAAAGACTTCGACTAATGCATATTTTGATACGCATGTTTGATATTTGCTGCTTTCAGTTTATGTGTACCATCTTCCTTATATTTCTACATTCTTGTATAACGTTCTATTTATAAAAATCCCATTGCTGCATTTTGAAAGTATACATAATAATATAAACAACAACAACAAAAGGTGAGAGTGAAAATTCTTTAAATGAAAAATAAACTGGTTTTAACATTTTGTTTGAAAAGATCATCAGATACATATCAGAGTAAAATAATCTCTGTATTTAATGTGACGGGAAATGTTTTATATAATCTTTAATTTTTGCGTTTAAAAACTTTAATCAGATAAAATAAATGATTATAAACAAAACAATTACTTACAACATCTTAAACAATAAATACTTCAAAATTGCAATATGAAAAATGGGATGAAGTTTTAAATTGTTTAAGAAAATATATACATAAAACTTCCTCATATAACGTGAAATGTTGATTCTAAATATTTTTTATATAAAATGCTTTAAAAGTTTTTCTGTGATACTGTAATTTTATACGACCAATAAAAAATATTTATGAAAATTATTTTAAATCAATATTGCTCAATATTTTGCATAAAGATACAAGCATGTTACTTCATATATAGGAAACTGATTATGCAGTTTATTTTATATTTTGAATGCAGAAATACATTAAGAACATAAAAAAAAATAATAATATAAAGGACAGAAACATTCTTTTGGGCTGTGGGGAGGAGGGAAGAACTGTATTAAAACGAAATGTTGAAAAACTCTAAAATATTTTGATCCTAGCTATTTTTCCCCTTTGGAAATGGAATGATTTATTTTTTAAAATTGTAGAATTCTTTAATTATACCGATTTGTTATAACTCATAACTTAAAATTGCCATTCATGCACAAAAAAGAAATCATATTGAAATGCTGCAATTCCTGTTGCAAAAAGTATTTGAACACATAAAAATATTCTAAACTATATTATTATTCTTGTAGCAGGACATATATTGGAAAATGTCTATAAGTGATTTCTTTTTTAATTTTATTATCACTATAAAGGAAAGCTAAAATTCTAGTGCTAAATTCAATTTAAGTAAATAATTAAAATTCATATAAAAAGCACAAATAAAATGTAAAAATTGCTTGCAGGTGCATACATATAATATTTTTTAAAATCATTAAGGTACCTCAAAAATTCATTAAAAATCCATTAAAAATCAAAAACTTTTTCTGTCAATTCACAGGGCCATCTTCAGTGGTTATTATATTTATGTACCTGAAAGCAATTTTAGTACATTTTAGTTGTGCTTTTTATGTGAATTTTAATTTAATGATTACCATTTAAAAAAAATAAAATAAAATAAAATAAAAACCCTCTTAATACAAATAATTTGAACGCACACAATGATTTCAGAATTTTGCGCAGTATGACATATAAAAGAAAAAAACCAACGAATGATTTCTTTTATAAATTTTTTTATTAGCATTTTTAAACAAAACTCATCATTCAAGTAATTTGAACGCATAACGTTTTTCTAAATTATACTAAACTCGATAACTATAATAGGAACTTTTATAGGAACTCTATAAAAATGTCTATGAATGATTTTTTTTTTTTTAATTTTGTGATTTGCATATTTTTTTTTTTAAATCGCGCAATTAATTTTGAACATAAAAAATGAATCTAAAATATACTATCATTGCTTTAGTATGACATTCATAAGAAAATATCTGTGAAGGATTTCTTTTATAAGTTTTGTTAGCAGTATTTTAAACCAAAGCTTATCACACAAATATTGTTCTTATAATTAAAATATTTACAGCAATAAAAGTATATAGCATATTAATATTTGATTGAGGTGTCAGGAATTTAAAAAGAAATTAGACATTTTAAAAATATGAAAAATTTATACATTTAGTATTAATTCGCGTTTTTAAAAATTTGATCAAAGATTCTGAAATGGTTCATTTACGAATGTTAGATTTGAAATCGATTGTCAGAAATAACTCAGATAAAAATTTCTAGTCTTTGCAATGCTGAAATCTAGTATGCATAAACTTCATTATATTGTTTGTAATATAACATATAGACGTAAGAGTTTTATATTCAGAAAAAATAGAAAAAAGTAAACAAAATCATTTGGCATCAATTGCTAGTATTTTTATTTTTAAAACACTGCTTTAAATATAAAAATTTATTGTTATGAAAAATACCTTGGACCTTATAAGTAAGATGATTAGACATGGAATATACACATCATAAAGTACTTTAAGAATAACTAATGTGAATTTATTATGTAATTGTTTTCTGGATTTTTATTTATTTTCTCTACTAATAGTCAAAAAATTATCTTGATATCTGATTCTTGATTTAAATAAACATACCTTCAAAAATTCAATAGTTTTAAGTAATTTAATGAAAAAATGTTTAAGACTGTTCTCAACTGCTCTGCTCAACAAGCGCAAAACGTTTTGACACATTTACAAATTCATTTTTTAACGGAAAGACATAAAATTGGAAAGCCTGACCTTTGGAATTGAAATGTTTTTTCCATTTTTTAATCAATAAATTAGTTATTGAGTTATAAACGATTTTGATCATGTAACATTTTTCTCCCCTTATTGACTGGATTTTATCCTTTCTTTTGGAAGTTCTGTTTAAAATGTCAACTTTGACAGTATTTTCTGAAAGAACTATTGCGTTTACAAGTAAACGGGAAAAACAGTTCGATGACATAGTTTCTGAATAACAACACCTTCTAGTTTCAGGCGTTTCCGAATAAAAATGAATTAAAACTTATGTCAGAAGGTTGACCCTTTGGATTTGAGAACAGCCTTAACACATTACTCATACCTCAGAGAAATTAGTATTAAAAAAAATGGTCAATATATTTAAAAAAATTAAATGTATTAATTTAAATGTTTATTGTTTGAAAAATCTGTTCCATTATTTTTTAAGGAAATCATTTTGGAAATTATTAGATAAATATAATAATTTTGCCACAAAATACTTGAAATGTCTCAACTGAAAATACAACAGTCGCAAATATTTATTAAAGCACATACAATACAAACAAAGTAATTAGTAGATTATTAAACAACAAGCTATAAAGTTCAAAATCGACCATTGCCAAGTTTATACTTAACCCTTTATGTGCGGAATTATGAATTCATGAAAATTTTATCCTCTAAAGCATTTTTCGTGAGTTTTTGAAACTACATTAGACGACTTACATAAATCATTTAATAAATTTTAGAAGGATTTTAGAAGGATTGAAGGATTTAGAAGGATTAATTAAATTTGAATTTATAAGGGTTTTGTGCAATATTATAACCCAACTCAAATCTTTTATTTTAGATATTTTCTTAGTATTTTGTAGAATTAGGAAATGTACAAATATAATGTTCTTACAATAGAAATATTTCCGAAATGAAAAATCTCCCCCCCCCCCCCTCCAACGCCAAGAAAGCATGCAAAGGCAAAAGAAATCATCCTTTTAAAAGTATTTTTTTTTTGTGTAACCAATAATGATTTTGGAACGAGATAGAGTAATGCATCTGTAACTCATTCTAAACTGTATTGCATCTAATCGATGTATGAAATGAATTTCATAACAAGTTATTTTAATCGTATTTATAAGTACCGTCAGTAGATAAAGGTTAAATTATTCTGTGAATCAACTGTTATAGTAAATTAGATGAATATACAAACTAATAGAATAAATAGTCATTCATCTAAAAACATCCTCATAATAACAAATGTTTTGTAAATAACACAGTTGCTCCTGGGAGTTCTTTTTCCATTCAGAAATTCAGCTGTTCTTATTTACACTCATATAGTCATTTCCTTTTAACCGAAATATTTTCATCTGAACTGTTCAGGATATCTAAAAATGGAAATATTAAAGATTAAATACTATGAAAGTTCATATAAAGTGCATTTATAAAATAAATTAGAATGCATAAATAACATATAATTTATTTATTTATTTATATTACTTTATATAAAACAATTAAAATTTTGTACCAGCAAATAATTTCTAAAAAAGGTTGTGCTCCACTATTTAACAATATAATTGAAGAGCTAAGTGAAAGAACATGTTCAGTAACAAAAATTACATTTCAAGAAATTTGAGGTGAAAGTTTTGGCTGTAAATTTTAATGATTTATTTTCTGTTTGATACCATGTGTTTAAAATATTAACAGGTAGGGTACTAAACTCTCTCAAAAAAACTTATTCATATTTACTTTTCAAATATTAAAAATTATTAATATTATTGACATTATTAAATATTAAAAAATTAAATATTAATGAATAATGTCTTAAATCTTTAAGACTAAATAGAATCTTAGTACTTTAGCTTCACCATGTGATAGGATACCTCATAATGCTTTCATCCAAAAGATTAAAAAAAAAAAAAAAAAAAAAGAAAAGAAAAATAGAAAATGTAGCATAACATGTTCATCTACTCAGCTCTTGAATTGTAATTAAGAAATTATATAATAATTTGTACTCGATGTAAATAAAAAAAGTAAAATAAACATAAAAAGGAAAAAGGAAACTAATTTACTTATTAAAGTACTCAAATAGCGTTTCAGTATATATATATATATATATCTATATATATATATATCTATATATATATCTATATATATATATATCTATATCTATCTATATATATATATATATAAAGTAAAGATGAAATCACAAATATATGAAAAAGTGGTAAAATTCTAAAGATGAGCAACGTATGAACATAGGAAACCAGTATGTAAAATAGGAAACTATGAATTACCCACAGAATCATCAGAGGTGCTTGTTGGTTAATTCATAGTGAAGATATATATATATATATATATATATATATAAAACCATTATATAATATTAGAATTCATCATCTTTTTTTATATATAAATTAATAAATTGAGTATCAATACATTACACAGGCATTATACATAATATATCTGGATCAACTATTATGAATTTAACTAATCATTAATGATATTTTAAAAACGTACATCCCAATCACCAATATATGAAGTATTAAAAAATTAAAACATTCACAATTGGCGAAAGGAAAATCAACAGGAAGGCGAATGCATAAAAAGAACAAATAAATAAAGATATATATGTAGGAAATCATAAATATTTGAAATATTTTGTAAAGCTATTTGTAACTAAAACAATTTAACCAATGAATTAAGACCAGAAATAATGAATCATTGTCAGCATCAACCAATCATTTGCACGAAATGTATGATCTGAATATTGAAAATTTATTAATTCAAAAGAAAAACTACAAAATGAACTTAAAAGGAGAGAACAATTACGAATAAAATTGGAACTATTGATTCGTAACTCGTTTTCAAGGGCAATATTACGAAATCATTAATAAAAAGCGGTTAATTTCTGAGGTAGAAATAATAATCTACAGCTTAAATGCTTATTTCCATCATTGCCCAATTAACCACTACAAAAAAAAAAAAAAAAAAAAAAAAAAAAAAAAAAGAAGAAAGAAATATATAATTAATCCATATGTAAAACCCGGACAGAACAATGCCATGCACAATAGAAATTAAAATGAAACACGAGTGTTAAAAACTTACTCGTCAATAGAATCAGAAAATTTTTTTAATATCATATTTGAATCGAAATCATGCATCCCCACAATAACATCAAAACCCCCACACGTGCCATATTGATGGGTTACAGTTAAAAGCGAATGATGACAGTTCAAAATCATCACACCAAAGAAAAATATTATTAATAATATAAATATAATAATTATAAATTATTATCGTAAGTAATCTAAACATAATAAATTAATTTATATATGCTAATTAAAGGATCACAGAGTAAATCCATTACAAAATAATACTAAAGAAATACAGTTATTCAATTGAGAGGTAAGAATGACGATTATATATTTATATTTCTAATTTCCAATATTTTGTATGCATTGAACTTCCTCTTCATATTAATCTTTTTCGAAATTTAAAATTTATAATGATTGAATCTTATTTAATTCTTCATTTATAAATGTTTGGATCTAGTCTTAAATCTTCATTTATAATTACTTCATTTAATAATTTTTGTTCAAAATTTAAAATTTATAATGCTTTGTATCTTGTCTTAAAACTCAATTTATAATTTATATTTAAAATAGATGATAATTTGTAACATTCTATAATGTTTATATATATTGGTTATATATATATATATATATATATATATATATATATATATATATATATATATATATATATATATTGTTAATATTGTACTTCATTTATATATACATCATTTATATATGTACTTCATACATATAGTTAATATTGTACTTCATTTAAAGTTTACAATTTGTGGTAATGTTTGAAATTACTTTTGGAATTTTTTAACTATATATATAAATTTAGGTTATATACACTGGTGTGCAAAAATTAAGAACGAAGCAGATAAATTAGCATAAAAGCCGAACAAGGCAACAGAACGGATTGTTTAGATGGTTTTGTTCACTTGTCCCATATTTTCACATCTTGGAGATCTTATATTATGAATTAAGACAATGTGGAAAACTTCTACACGACGCTACATTCGTATCGGATGTATAGTTTAATTACAGGGACATTCAGAAGTTTTCCGTTACATTACGGCCAATGGGAAAAATTATTGCAAGTGCATTTTAATAACGTTACAACCTTCCGAATGATCTGAAATTTTAAATATATAATTGTTACAAAATTTTGTAGACTCATTTCAAATTTCAGGAAAATCGGATGCATAGTTTAATTACAGGGACAGTCAAAAGTTTTCCGTTACATGACGGCCAATGGAAAAAAAAAAAAATTCAAGTGCATTTTAATGATGTTGCAGTCTTTCAGAACAGAATGAAATGGATATGCACTTACGTATTGCACTAAAATATACATTCAGTACAATATGCCGTGCAAAAAATATTTCTAAAACTAGTTATAGTACGAACGCACCTCAATTGCCATTCTTGACGAACAATTTCCAACTTGATTCAATATCTATTAAACTTAAGAACTCAGATTTTTTTTAAATTCTTATATTATGTTATACTGTATACTTTAACACAGGGATTTAATGATTTGTTGAGAATTATTCATTTTAGGCAGTGAAATCTTATCAAAAATGCTAATTTAAAAATGTCTTTCAATAAATAATTAATAATTAGTTTTGAATTTCACTTAGAACGAAAATATTCTGTTAAAATACGTAAAGTATAATATTCGAACTACTCTAAAAAACCTAGACCTCTATCTATCACCATTTCTGAGAAAAATGTACATAAAGTTGGTGAATTTATAATGGTGGAGATACGGCTTTCCCGGTCCCCTTAAAACAATTACATTTCAGACCGCTAAATGAAGAAATCTCACAATCACTTTAGAACGAAAATGGTCTGTTAAAATACGTAAAGCATGTTATTCAAACTACTGTAAAAAATCTAGACCTCTGTCTTTCACCATTTCTGAGAAAAGGGTAAGGTTTGTTGGGGTAACTGGAACCACGGGGTAACTGGGCCATAGGCTATTTTATAAAAAACTGTTGGTGTTTTTTAAGTTTTAGCTTTTGTGAGCAATGCCACTTTATCTCTACTTCCTAAAACAACGTGTGCCAAATCAATCATAACTCTCACTTTGCTGTGATAGGTTGTCAAAAATTTACGTTTCTTTCTTTAAAAACAACGTCAATATGGTTGAACTTCCTCGGAGTTTTATTAAAATACTGTAAGTACTTTTATTAAACAATCTTTTTTTTTTAAGATTAGACATATAACTACATTAATATTATTAGGTATCTATACATATTTACTTCATGTTTTAAATGTAAGCCCGGTGTCCCAGTTACCCCATAAATGTTTCAAGAATGGGGTAACTGGTACATGTATCCGGGGTAACTGGGCCATGATGGATCCAGCTACCCCAATAGTTATAAATAATTTTTTTTGTGTTTCTCTTACTACGGGAAGTAAATTTCTCCATTGGTTTTTGCTCACAATAAATGGCATCACTTAATTTTAATTTCTAATTGCCACATTGGCACCTGAATTTTATAATTAAAATTTAACCTCTATTAAGTACGCAAAAATATACTTTTACATGTTTTCAGATAGATTCTCTTGTAAATATTGGTGTCATTAAATTATTTCAACATTTAACTAATGCAAGCACCTTTGCCCTTGAAAGCCAGATAGACAGACTTTGAAATTGTACACAGGGGTCGCATTCTATAGGCATAGCTGCCAATTTTTACGCTTTCTTGCTACCACTAAAATTTAATAGAGATTTTCGTTTTGTTTATATTTACTATAATATTTTAGTGGTAAGAGGAAAGCGTAAAAGTTGGCAGCTACGCTATAGGGAATCTTTTATCGTCCCTACCACTATTTTGAAAATAATATCGTCATCGCACCTTTCTTTAAGGAACAATAAAATTTTCCCTATATAATGCGACCCCTGGATAAAGATAAAGTACTTAAGTACTTACGTAGCCTTTTGTTCAGAGATTTACCTTGCTATTTTTTTCTTAAAATACCCATGTGACTTTTATACTTATTATCTATACTAAAGTACATAAGTACTTACTTAAGTTTTATATTTTTGGTATAAATAAATCTATATTTTCACTTTTAGTGCTTTTTTTAGGCACACTGACAGCAAATGTTTCCCTTACAACGTTGTTTATTGACATATAATTTACATGATCTGCCTGGTTTAATTTTTTTATGTTGTTTACACTTTTTCATACAGGACCTGATATCCGATGTGAAAAAATATAAACGCGTGTGGAACATAGACCCCCTGGTCCAGTTACCCCATTTTTGGGGGCAACTGGATCCATGAGGAAAGAAAGATGAAATATGCATATTTTTATATTTTTAAATATTAAAATGTAATTTTGAGCATTTCTGTCTGATAGAGGGAACCTAACTGAACACATTTACAGAAGTTCAGACTTTAATTGAAATGAACATTAGCTTTTTGAAGCTGAATTGCCAGAAGCTCCATAATCACATTGTAAAATCATGTCCCAGTTGCCCCAACTAACCTTACATAAAGTTGGTGAATTTAACATGGCGGAGATACGGCTTTTCCGGTCCCCTTAAAACAATTACATTTCAGACCGCTACATGAAGAAATCTCACAATCACTTTTGAATTCTCGACGATCAATCTTTTTCTATACAACATACTACTATTTAGTTCATAATATTAACATTCCACATATCTACACGGATAAATGCTTAAAATTAAATAAGACTTACCTTTATTTTATGTATTCCATAAAGAATAATTTTAATGATATTCTAATCTGTTAATTTTAAAATGGCGGACAAAAAAGTGATCATTTTTCTTATCTTTTAAGGGTGTCGTCGCCTTGCTGTTCTGATTGGTTAATAAGCAATACATACGTAAGTCACACTTTCAGGAGTGAAACATTTCACTCCTTTGAGGGTGGAAAATTCCACTCTTTAAGGGGTGTATTTTTAAAAAATTCACTCCAGAAAGAGTAAAACTGCCTGTCACTCTTTCAAATAGTGAACTTTTCACTCCTCCCAATTTTAGAGTGTACAGCCGGTATTAATGTTTCGGAAAAAATAGTCATAATTCCATAAAAATATTCAGCTGATGACATATGAAAGGTGGATGCATACTTCGAAATTATAACATTTCATTCTGAGCGAAAAGAAAAATAAAACATACAAAGCCCCCGTCTATTTATGAAGCGTTTTATCTTATTGTGGCTAATTTCTGAGGAATTAGAGAGTTCTGATAGACAACTGAAAAGACCCTTTCACTAATGCTAATTCCTTGGAAGAAAGATATCTCGTTTGCATTTCATCATTTTTAAACAATTCTTTTTGCATTGGCTAGCTGAAATCGATTTGTATAAAGGACGTTTTTTACTTTTTCGATTTTGTTTACAGATTTTTTTTAATGAGGACACTTTCATTTTCGGAACCGGTTTTGAAAGTGAAAGCATCCTCCTGAAAAAAATCTGCAAACAAAATCGAAAAAGTAAAAAAAAGCCAGATGTAGAGATCAATCTCAGATATTCAATGCAATAAAATCATTTAAAAATATTAAAATGCAAACGAGATGTCTTAAAAAAATTCTTCCATGGGATTAGCATTAACGAGCGAGATTTTCCAGGCGACTGAAGTAGCCCCTTAAGGCATATGCAGACATTACTATTCAGTTAAAATCAAATAGCGTTTTGCATTTTTTAATAAATGTATTAGATTTATAAGCGATTGCTTATAATGATGAAGATTTTTATCTAGCTGTCGTTAGCACTTTCTGTGTTCAAAACCTCAACTGACCAGATATTCCGAACGATCCTTTGTCTATTTCACAGTTCCTGAATAAAAGAACCTACTATTCGCAATCATCTGTTAAGATAAAAAGAAAACACTTCAGGAATGCGTCAAAAATTTGCCAATTTGCATTTAAGAACAGCTTTAATATTTTTATAGTCTTTCAAAATGTATCACACTTTGATCTGAGCCAAACTGCCGAGAAGCGATATTGCTAATCCTCTTTTTAAAGCTTTTCTTTTCCATTTAATAATGGTTCATTTCATAGTAAGCAGTGTTTTAATGGAAATATTTTTTTGCCTATACATGTACAATTTTGCTTTCATATGGAAACATCGATTAACCCTTTATCTACTGACGGTACTTATAAGTACCATCAAAATAATTTGTTATAAAATTCACTTAATACATCAATTAGTTGAAATACAGTTCAGAATGAATTATGGATACAATACTTTATCTTGTTCCAAAAGCATTATTGCTTACACAAAACAAAAATATTTTTAAAAGGATGATTTCTTTTTCCTTTGCATCTTTTCAGATTTCTTGGCGTTGGGAAAGGGGGGGGGGGGGATGATTTTTCAATTCGTAAATATTTCTATATTTCTATTGTAAGAACATTATATTTGTACATTTCCTCATTCTACAAAATACTAACAAAAATATTTAAAATAAAAGATTTGAGTGGGGTTATAAATACTGCACAAAATCCCTATAAATTCAAATTTAATTAATCCTTCTAAATCCTTTAACCATTCTAAAATCCTTTCAAAATTTATTAAATGATTATGTAAATCTTCTAATGTAGTTTAAACAATTCACGAAAAATGCTTTAGAAGATAAAATTTCCATAAATTCATAATTCAGTACATAAAGGGTTAAAGCTAATGGTTTATCATTCCTACACTTGTATGAACGAATGGATAAGTAGTAAAGATTTATATTAATTATTGCTTTATGCTTTATAGAACTATCAATATATTGTTTGGCAAATTTTAGTTATTTGTGTACATTATTAAAAAAAAAAAAAAAAAAAAAAAAAAAGGCAGTTTTAGTTTATAATACTCATAAACAATTATTTACCAAATAATTAAATAAATAAATGAATATAAAATGTTTCATTAGGACTCTAAAGAGAGAAAAAAAAAAAAACCAAGTATTTTTTAGCAAATACACAAACGATATTTAACTAATGGCTATAAATTATTTTTTTTAAACAGTATTATCATTTTTACAGTAATTGTTGTAGTCAATCCGCTAGTAAGCGTTTTCATTATAACAGTAATGATATCTTTTGTTGCGTCTGTTCTAAAGACTTGACAATTATTTTTTAGCATTTTCAATAAAATAATAACAATTAAAGGCTGTTCTCAAATCCAAAAGGGCAACTTTATGACATAAGTTTAAATTTATTTTTGGTCAGATATGCATGAAACTAGCACGTGTTGTTGTTCAGAAACTGTGTAATCAAATTGTTTTTTCCGGTTTTTTTTTTTTTTTTTTTTTTTCAAATGCAATAGATCTTCTAGGAATATAGTGTCAAAGTTGACGTTTTGAGCCAAAGTTCCGAAGAAAGCAGAAAAAACAATCAGCGAAGGGAAAAAAACGTCTTTGTCACGTGATAAATAATGCTTATAACTCAATAGGTAATTTATTTATCAAAAAATGGAAAACACAGTTCGATTCCAGCGCCTATATCCCACGTGTTGATAATTGGTCGTCATAAATACGACCAACCAACCAGTTCGATTTCAAATCGCTTCCATAGCCAGGGCTTCCAATTTTATATCTTTCCGTTAAAAAATGAATTTGTAAATGTGTCAAAACGTTTTGAGCTTATTGAGCAGAGCAGTTGAGAACAGTTTTTGCGATAGATGAAGATTATGAAGTTTCAACGGGTGCACAAAAATGACATATATTAATAAATAATCGTAAATGCTTGTATGATAGCTTTTAACTTCTCGTTAAATCCAAGGAGAAAATTGTTAATTCAGTTGTAGAGACTCGCTATTTATTCGTCCTTCATTTTCAGGCTCATTAAATTGAAAAAGGAACCTTAAACTCTACTCTGCGTAATGATGTAACTGTCGTAGGCTAATTGAGAAATCCAGCTGTTTGTAGGGAGTCTAGGCTGTTTGCAAAGAGCCAGGCTAATTGAGAACTATCTCACTTTTTCCAATTAGCCTGATATTTTTCAGGCTTATTGCAAAGAGTCTAGACAGCTTTAGGCTAATTGGAAAATTACCACTTGTTTCTCGATCTGTGTAATTCTTTTTTTCAGGCTTATTGCATTGAGACTATGCATTTTTAGGCTAATTAGAAAATGACCAGCTGTTTGTCCAAACATCCAGTCTAAAGTCCTGAACAGGTCCGGTTTTACCCGACTCAAATCCGAAAATTCCATTTGAAGTTAACCTGACCCCCCCTCCCCTTAAAATAAATAAATAAATAAATGAAACCGCAACCCGATTCGAACCCGACAAAATATTTTTCGACGACCTTCAACACGACCCTAGCCCGATATATTTCAACCTGAACCCGAAATACTTCAACCCGAAAACTAAATGAAAGGAAACTATTTCATATAGTAATGCAATTATGAAAAGTAGTCCGAAATTATACTCGTACACTATAAGAAAAAAAGGAGTAAAATACGGAAATTGCACTGGCAATCGAGACGCCAGCATTATTTCCGTATTTTAACGGAAATTTTACCATGTAAATTCCAGAAAAACGGAAAATTTTCTGTAATTTATGGGGAAAAATGTCCGTTAAAATACGAAAATAATACTGGCGCCTCGATTGCAATACAATTTCCGTATTTTAGTCAGGTTTTTTTTTTTACAGTGCATATTTAATAGTATTTTTTTTTAATAAAGAAAAAAATACATCTTTATATTCTTAAATATTCAAATATACTATAACCCCTGAATAGCGAGCACCTCAGGATCGTTGAACAGTGTCCTGCATCAGGTCGGGTTGTCCTTAACTCTCTTTTTTAGGTGCGTTCGTAATTATATAAATACGTAGCACCTATAGTCGTCGTTCAGTCCGTCTGTCTGGCCGTCTGTCCGTCCGTCTGTCTGTCCGTCCGCATGTAACAGAGCAAAAACTACCCGACCGAATGATCTGAAATTTTTAATATATAATTGCTGCAAAATTTTGTCGAGCCATTTCCAATTTTATGAAAATCGGATGTATAGTTTAATTACAGGGACAGTCAAAAGTTTTTCTTTACATTACGGCCAATGGGAAAAATTATTGCAAGTGAATTTTAATGATGTTACAGACTTCCGAATGGTCTGAAATTTTTAATATATAATTGCTGCAAAATTTTGTCGAGCCATTTCCAATTTTATGAAAATCGGATGTATAGTTTAATTACAGGGACACCCAAAAGTTTTCCGTTACATTACGGCCAAAGGGAAAAAAATATAGCAAATGCATTTTAATGATTTTACAGCCTTCCGAATGGTCTGAAATTTTAAATATATAATTGCTGCAAACTTTTGTCGAGCCATTTCAAATTTTATGAAAATCGAATGTATAGTTTAATTACAGGGACAGTCAAAAGTTTTCCGTTACATTACGGGGAATGGGGAAAATATTATTGTAAGTGCATTTTAATGATGTTACAGACTATGCACTTATGAAGCGCAAAAAAATATACATTCAGTACAATATGGGGTGCAAAAAATAATTATAAAACTAGTTATAGTACGAACGCACCTCATTTGCCATGTTTGACGAGCAATTTCCAACTTGTTTTTTTTAATCTTGTCGGGTTCACAGAAATTTTTCTTTCTGTGCATCGGGCTCTTTTTAGAATTTTTCTTGCGGTACAGATTTAAGTTTTTGAAAGTTGTGTTATTAGAATTTTAACAAAAAGATTATACAAACTCTTATAAAAAAAAAAGTATAAGTATAAAGAAGTATACGTGTATTTGTCTTATTCGCAGATTTCATTTTGCGACTGAGAGTCTAACGTAAGTAAAAACTTCATTTGTATTTTAAGTGTATATATTTTTCTTAAATACTCTGTAAAGAAGCATGAGTAAAATCGGCAGATAAGACAGATTTTTTATGTTTTCCTAGCATTACATAGAAAAGAAGGGAGGCTGAATAAAAATAAATATATAAGAAAAGTTCTATATCAATGAAATCTGCAAATGAGAATGTTTTTAATGTTTTTCCGGGATTCATAAAAAGAAGAATTGCTGGATGAAAACTGTTATGAAAAAAACCATATAAAAATTTTGTTATTAATGAAATCTGCAGATGATAAAAAATTTTTAATGTTTTCCCAGCATTACGCAGGAAAGATTTGGTTACTAATTAAAATAATCATAACAATTTTTATAAGAAAATTTCTGCGATAACGAAATCGACAGATGAGGTAGATTTTTAATAGTTTCAGAACGTTATGCAGAAGAGTTACCTTATTTTATGGAAGAAACGCCGCACTCCTCAAATTGGCCTGAATAAGCTTAAAAATATCGTAATCGCCGCACCCGTTGTAAACGCCGCATCCGTCGGAACGCTACTTTTGTCTACAGCGTCACATTGACCTAACTTTAATCAAAGTTTTCTGAGCAGTGTAAGATGCCTCGTTTTTAATATCTTAAGGTGTCTGAAGTTTTATTTAAAATGTTTAAATCCGATTTTAAACATTTTTATGAATTTTTAAATAAAGGAAACTCAGTTGGTATTTAAAAAAAATTTTAAACGCCGCACATGGCGTAAACACCGCACTGGGAAAAAAATTAACTTTTAAACTCGTAAACGTCGCGGCGTTTCTTCCATAAAATACGGTACTAATGAAAAGATGTATTAAAAATATCTAAAAAAAAAAAAAAATCTGCAATTGTGAAATCTGCAGATGAGGAAGATTTTTAATGCTTTCCCCAGCGTTATGTATAAAAGATGCTGTTGGTACAAGTCTAGCCGGAGCGCTAGTGAAAAATAAAAGAGTACAATCGAACATTTTCTGAACTGCCGCGTGATATCGTCTGTGACGAAAAAATTACCTCAAGTTGTGCGGTAAGTTAACTTTGAACATTCTATTTCATGTCTAAAAAGAATTTGTGTTTAAAAGTGCAGAATTATTGTGAAAGTATATAGTTTAGATTTAAACTACATTTCGTATTGCGTATTTTAGAACTAGTTTTGGGCTATTACGTATTTTAGTACTAGTTTTGGGATATTACGTATTTTAGAACTAGTTTTGGGCTTAATTTAAGGCTGTTCTCAAATCCAAAGGGTCAACTTTCTGACATAAGTTTTAATTCATTTTTATTCGGAAACGCCTGAAACTAGAAGGTGTTGTTTTTCAGAAACAATGTCATCGAACTGTTTTTTCCGTTTTCTTGTAAACGCAATAGATCTTTCAGAAAATACTGTCAAAGTTAGCATTTTGAACCGAACTTCCGAACGAAAGAAGAAAATCCAGTCATTAAGGGGAGAAAAATGCCGTGTCACGTGATCAAAATCGCTTATAACTCAATAGCTAATTTATTTATTAAAAAATAGAAAAAACAGTTCGATTCCAAATCGCTTCCATGGGCAGGCTTTCCAATTTTATATCTTGACGTTAAAAAATTAATTTGTAAATGTGTTAAAACGTTTTACGCTTGAGCAGTTGAGAACAGCCTTAAGTAAAAATGAGTAAAATTGTAACTTTTAAAACAAAAAGAACTGCTCTACGGAGAAGTGTCACAAATTACATTAAGAAGATTGAAAGTATAATCTCATAGTGATGAGACTAGTGTAATAGAATAAGAAGAAAATATTGAATTGTTAAAACAGAAAGAAGCAGATCTAAAAAAACTTGATAGGGAAAGTTGAATTGTTGTTGAACTTGAAGTTTTAATTACAAAACCTAAACAATTAGAAAGTGAGATAGATAGCGCACAGGAAATCTCAGGTAAAATTGATTTGTGGAAATTTAAGGGTGAAAAAATATTGAAAATACAAAATGCTGAGTTAAATAAGAGTGAAATTAAATCTGATAGCGTAATTTCAGAAAACGTGTTTGAGAATATTAAATTACCTAGGTTATCATTACCCACTTTTGGAGTAATATAACAGAATGGATAGCGTTTAAGGAACTTTTAAATGCATGCGTAAACAGTAATACAAGTATGTCAAATGCTCAAAAATTACAGTATCTGAAGGCTTCGTTGAAGGGTGAAGCGTATCGCGTCATTCAGTCCAAATTTCGAATTCTAATTTTGAGATTGCGTGGAATCTATTAGACGAAATATATTCAAATATGCGAGAACAAATATTTGCATATATTAAACGATTTTTAAGTTTACCAACTATTTAAACAGAATCAGCTACTGCTATTTTAAATCTAGTTGACAACATTAATGAAGTCATTTGCTCATTAGAAATATTGAACCAAACCATTGACAAATTTGGTGGTACATTAATGACTTACTTAATTTTGCAAAAATTGGATCCTTCTACAAAATTGCGGTGGGATCGTCAGCTTAAAAGCGGGAAAATTCCGAAACTTAAAAACTTAAGCCACTTTCTCAAGAATTATGCAAGAACTCTTCAAAATAGCAAGCAAGTGGTAAATAAGGCACCTAAATCTGTAGTTCCGAATAAGAGTAATGCTTTTGTAGCTACGTTAGGTTGTGGTTATTGTAAAGAAGACCATATTTTAGTTAAGTGCTCGAAATTTCTTAATTTACCTGTTCAACAGCGAATAGATTTCGTAAAACATAGTCATTATTGTTTCAACTGCTTATCTAATATGCATTTCCTCAATAAATGTAAGGGTCTAAATACATTCCATCATTGCTTTAAGAAACATCATAGTATTTTGCACATAGTAAATTATTCAAGGAATAAGAATTAGTCAATTAGTATGTTTCCTCGCGCACAAGAATTTATCCCTAAAAATGTTCAGTCAGCAAGTGAAAATGTTTCATCTACTGCAAATAGTAATCAAAAGAGCCATAATTTGTTGTGTACCGCATTAGTAAAAGTTCAAAATTCTAAACAAGAGTTTGTAAAATGCAGATGTTTATGCGTTACTGGCTCTCAGAGGTCATTTATTTCACACTAATGTGTAAACAAATTAGGATTAAAGGTAAAAGATAGTTCTATCTCTGTGTCATGTTTGGGAACATTTAATACTGTGAGTAATGGGGAAGTTGATTTATTATTCACTTCTCACTTCAAAAGTGATCTTAGAGTATCAACATCAGCATTTGTGATGGATAAGGTGACAGATAATATTCCCTATGTGTCTTTGCCTTCAATAATTTGCAATAATTTCAATGATTTAATGTTAGCTTACCCATTATTTTTCAAATCACAAAAAATTGACATTCTATTTGGTGTAAATCTATTTATGCATTTAATGACTGGAGAAATTGTCAAACGTGAACCTAACCTTCCATTTGTATTAAATTCGAGACTTGGGTGGATAATTTCGGGTACTACAAATTTTAAAACGCTGCCAACTGATCCAGTATGTGTAAATCATTTAAGTACAAAAACTGACGAGTTAGTAAATTCATTCTGGGAATTAGAAAAAATTCCAAATGTGCAACCTTTAACAGTTGAAGCAAAACATTGTGAAAAGCATTTTGAGAGTTCTCATTTCAGAGAAAAAACAGGCTTCTACTCAGTCGCATTACCGTTCAAACAGGATTGATATATTTTAGGTGATTCTCGCCAAATGGCACACCGAAGATTTCTTTATCTTGAGAAACGACCAATATCCATGCCAGAAATTTACAGCCAATATGTTCAATTTATGGAAAAATATTTATCTCTTGTCCACATGGACCTTGTTTCAAAAAGAGATCGTGAATTAGAGAATAAACATTATTACATCCTACATCACTTCGTATTGAATAGTTCTAGTTTAACCACAAATTAAGAGTAGTTTTTAAGGCGAGTGCTAAAACAACAACAGGTGCATCTTTAAACGACACTCTAATGGTAGGTCGCAAAACACAAGATGATTTAATTTGCATTTTATTAAGGTTTAGATTTCATAATATTGCAATAACAGCTGATATAAGAATGATGTATAGGCAGGTAAAAATTCATGACAAAGATAGGGATTTTCAGATAATATTATTTAGAGATAGTTCAGATAAACAAATACAAGTATTTCGCTTAAATACTGTCATATATGGAACTGCTGCTGCTTCATATCTTGCAACTAAAGCTTTGAGTCAGTTAGCAATTGATGAGGGTCTTAATTTCCCCAAAACAAAGACTATAGCTTTAAGGGATTTTTTATGTTAATGATGTGTTATTATGTTAACTGGTGTTGAGAATAGTCAGGAAGGTACTGAATTGATATATGAATTGCAGAAAATGCTAAAAAAAAAAGAGGATTTGAGCTACATAAATGGTCCACAAATGAACCATCACTATTGAAAAATGCTGGGTTAGTAAACACAATTAATGATAATACACACAGTATAGTGGGCAATAAAGCCATAAAAGTTCTAGGAGTGGCATGGTATCCTGATAATGATATGTTCAAATGTAATTTCAGTAATATAGATTATCAAAGTGTCCCTAATAAAAGAATTATTCTGTCATTTGTATCAACGCTTTTTGATCCATTGGGATAGATTGCACCTTTTGTAATTCTAACTAAAATGATCCTTCAAGAACTGTGGAGATTACAATTATCATCAGATTACCCAGTACCAGAAAATATTGATCAAAAGTGGAAAATTTTGTGCCAAAAAGTCAAACTCTTAAATTCCATATATATACCTAGAAAAGTCATCGTGCTCAATTATTCTCGATGTGAACTTCACGGATTTTGTGATGCTTCAGAAAAGGGCTATTCAGCAGTTATTTACGTTAAAACTTCTGATAACTCTAACATTGATGTGAAACTTTTAACAGCTATAACTCGCGTAGCACTACTAAAACTTGTCACGATTCCAAGGCTGGAATTATGTTCTGCAGTATTGTTGGCACGCTTAATGCAGGCGGTTAGAGATGCATTACATATAAAACCTGATTCTGTGCACTCATGGAGGGATTCACAAATGGTATTGTCATAGCTAAGATAAAATCCTAAAAGATGGCATGTCTTTGTAGCCAACAGAGTATCTGAAATCCAGTCCATTTTACCAGCTGAGAATTGAAACCATGTGAAGGGAAAGGAAAATCCTGCTGATTGCGCATCACGTGGGTTACTTCCTGCAGAACTACTGTCCCATGACTTGTGGTGGAACGGCCCACTGTGGTTAAGAAGCAGTGAGGTACCCGTGCATGAACCTATTACCATAAATGAAGAAGAATTACCAGAAGCACGTAAAACATTATCATTTGTAGTTTCAGAAAATGTAAAAGAACTTCATATTATATCAAAATTATTTTCGTTTTCCAAGTTGCAACGCATATTTGCTTAGCTATTGAGATTCATCTCCAATTCAAAGGTAACACGTGTAGAAAGAAATACATCCTTGTTATCAAGCAATGAAATGCAAGCCGCAACACGCTGCATTATTCGAATAGTTCAAGAAGTGAACTTCAATAAAGAAATTCAGTGTTTAGAAGCTGGAAAAGAGCCACCTACAAATAGCAGTCTCATTTGTTTGTGTCCAATTTTAGATGATAACAAAATATTAAGAGTAGGGGGAAGATTGAAAAACTCAAAGCTGTCAGAGAATGAGAAGCACCCAATCTTATTACCATCAAAGCACCATGTGACTAAAATCATAATTAAACATTTTCATGAAAAATATTTCCATCCAGCTCCAGAGCTTTTTTTTTCTTTAATTAGACAGAAATTTTGGATCATTACTGCTAGGTCTGTTATTCGGAAAATAGTAAGAGCTTGTGCTACATGTTGCAGATATAGAGCTCAAACTGCAAAACAAATAATGGCTAACCTTCCAGCATCCAGAGTAACACAATCATGACCATTTCATCGAATTGGAACGGATTTTCCAGGACCATTCATGATTAAATATCGTGCAGGACGCGGACTAAAATCATTTAAATCATATGTGTGTGTATTTATCTGCTTCGTCATCAAAGCAGTCCATCTTGAAGTTGTAGAAGATCTTTCAACAAAGACATTCTTAAATGCATTAAACCGATTTATTGCAAGAAGACGGAAACCTTTCGAGATTTATAGTGATTGTGGAACCAACTTCAAAGGTGCAGAAAAAGAAATCAACAAATATCTTTTGCAGTGCAAGCATAATGAAGAAAAAAAAAAATTGTCGTCAGAGGAAATACGTTGGACTTTTAATCCGCCTTCTTCTCCACACTTTGGTGGACTTTGGGAATCTGCAATAAAATCAATGAAATCGCATCTGAAGAAAACCGTTGGTGGCCCTGTGTTAGCCTATCCTGAGTTTCAAACCTTAATTACACAAGTTAAAGCTTGTCTCAACTCTAGGCCACTGTGTCCCATATCATCTGACCCAACAGACTTAACTGCTCTAACGCCAGGCCACTTCCTAGTTAGAACTTCTATAACTGCCATACCTGAACAAGATCTAAGTCACAGTCCTTTGAGTCACCTTGATAGATGGCATGAGAGACAGTTCATTCCTCAGCAATTTTGGAAAAGATGGAGCCGGGAATAACTGTCTCAACTTCAACAAAGACCTAAATGGCAAAAACGTCAACGAGATTTAGAAGTATGTTAAAAATGTGAAGACTTAGTCCTCATCAAAGATGACAACCTTCCACCCCTTAAATGGAAATTAGGGAGAATAATAACTGTTCAGCCAGGTACAGGCAATAAGGTCAGAGAGTTTACGATCAAGACTAGTAGTTGTATCATAGATCTTCCAATAGTGAAACTGTGTCCTCTTCCTGTAGAAACTAAAAACTGTGAACTCGGAACTGTCTAACATTTTTCTATTTTTTTTTGTATTAATTTGTTTGTGTTATTAATTGTTTTTTCATTATAGTTTTAAATTGTAAGCAGCTAATCACTTGTTGTAATCCCAGGGGATTTTAACGGAGGCCAGAATGTTTATGTAAGTATCATCTGCTGCATATTCCTTTCCATGTAAGTTTCTGGTTTTTTCTTTCCGCGTGTGGCAACACTCTGTGTGTATTCTGTTTTGATTCTTGTTGTTGTGGAATGTGAAAAATGGTAGAATGTAGTAAGCCGTGTGTTGGCTCGCATATATTTAGTGTTAAAATAAATTCGCATATACAGTCCATTTTGTTGTGTGTAAGTGTACGAACCAATTGTGTAAGTTATTAGTCAAAAACGCAAAACCAGATGCGTTGCTGAATGAAAATAATTATAAGACATATATAAGAAATTTCTGTATCAATGAAATCTGCAGAGGAGCTGTATGTTTTATAATATTTTCATTTAGCAGCGCATCTTCTCTATGTAACGCTGGTAAAGCATTAAAAATCCTCTCATCTGCAGATTTCATTAATAGAAAAATTTTCTAATATTTTGTACAATTATTTTCCTTATAAAACCCAGGCTTTCTACGCAACGCTTGAAAAAATTAAAGATCTGCCTTATCTGCAGATTTTATTGATGCTTCTTCTCGGGATACTAACCTTATACTCTCAGTCGCATAAGTGAAATCTGTCAATAAGACAGTTTTCTTAAACATTTTTATAAGTGTTTTAAATTCCTCCTCCTATTTTTTATAATAAAATTATGCATAATCATTCACTACCTTAAACGCATTGCAATAAGTCTGATTTAGAGTCCTTCATCGGGTCGGGTAACCCGGTTTGGGTGTAGCGGGGTTGGCACTAGTACAGTTTCTCGTTTCGGGCCGGGTTGACTTGTATACATTTTTCTACTGATCCGGTCAACTTTCATCGTTTAAGTTTCGGGGTTGGTTGCAGGTGAGGTTTTTACTCTTGCGGGTCAGAATCGGCTTCACCCGATTTTTCAAAAGAAAGACCATTTTTTTTTCTGATAAAAAATCTATGCACAGTTAAATCTTCATAACGAACTACTCCTCATCACTCCCTATAAATGTCATAGGGACATCTCTATTTAGCGAACACTTTTTCTATTCCTAACACATATATAACTGTACGTTGTTACCTCTGAATAGTGAACTGATTCAAAGGTAGAATCCTGCGTGGGTGGAAATGTATCTCACGCGAAACCAAAGAATCCATTCAAGTCAACCTGCATCCGACCGGAACTTAACGAAATGTTTTTCCTCGAATCACAACCCGACAACTTCAACCTGAACTTGAAATAACTTAACACGAACCCGACCCGCAACCTGAGATGAAATAAAACCAATAGTTTGTTTAAATATTATTAAGAAAACTTTATTTTTTTTAATTAAACAAATTAGTAGAATTACATTAATGCTTTAGTGTAATGCTTTAGCCGCTTACTATGTCGTTCAAAGTTAGAAAATATATATATTTTATAATATATACGGCAAAAATTAAAACATTAATTATAGAAAAACTTTTAAAACTCAATATAATAAACTTGATTAAGCTGAAACATAGTTCTGCCCATTTTCATTAAACTTTTTGAACGATATCAGCAAGCCGACTTGCAAAAACCTAAATCTAACCCTCACAAGGAAAATTCTAGAGTGAACTTGACCCACAGAAAGAAAATTACAGTCATCCCGACCACAAAAATGAAAATTATTACAACCTTAATTAATTTTTTCAACTACATTTCAGCAGTGAAATTACGCTTGAAATTATTGAATATTAATGATGTGAATCATCACACTGCTAACAAAGCGTAAACCAACTTAGTGAAAAATGTCCAAGCCGGGAATCGAACCCGGGTCCCTGGAATAGATCTCCAGTGCTCTACAACTAAACCACAAGGACGATGTCCAGCTTGGCATTTCTCACTTATATAAGTCGGTAAGGCTGCTACCGCAGCACAAGATGGAGAAGTCTTCATGAGCACACATTCTACATTTTTTCACTAAGTTGGTTTACGCTTTGTTAGCAGTGTGATAATTCACATCATTAATATTCAATAATTTCAAGCGTAATTTCACTGCTGAAATGTAGTTGAAAAAATTAATTAAAATTGTATATTCACCGATGCTGGGTTTATTTGCGTCTCATGTTACGCCGCTAGAATGTGTGCTCATGAAGACTTCTCCATCTTGTGCTGCGGTAGCAGCCTTACCGACTTATATAAGTGAGAAATGCCAAGCTGGACATCGTCCTTTTGGTTTAGTTGTAGAGCACTGGATATCTATTCCAGGGACCCGGGTTCGATTCCCGGCTTGGACATTTTCCACTAAGTTGGTTTACGCTTTGTTAGCAGTGTGATAATTCACATCATTAATATTCAATAATTTCAAGCGTAATTTCACTGCTGAAATGTAGTTGAAAAAATTAATTAAAATTGTATATTCACCGATGCTGGGTTTATTTGCGTCTCATGTTACGCCGCTAGAATGTGTGCTCATGAAGACTTCTCCATATTGTGCTGCGGTAGCAGCCTTACCGACTTATATAAGTGAGAAATGCCAAGCTGGACATCGTCCTTGTGGTTTAGTTGTAGAGCACTGGAGATCTATTCCAGGGACCCGGGTTCGATTCCCGGCTTGGACATTTTTCACTAAGTTGGTTTACGCTTTCTTAGCAGTGTGATAATTCACATCATTAATATTCAATAATTTCAAGCGTAATTTCACTGCTGAAATGTAGTTGAAAAAATTAATTAAAATTGTATATTCACCGATGCTGGGTTTATTTGCGTCTCATGTTACGCCGCTAGAATGTGTGCTCATGAAGACTTCTCCATCTTGTGCTGCGGTAGCAGCCTTACCGACTTATATAAGTGAGAAATGCCAAGCTGGACATCGTCCTTGTGGTTTAGTTGTAGAGCACTGGAGATCTATTCCAGGGACCCGGGTTCGATTCCCGGCTTGGACATTTTTCACTAAGTTGGTTTACGCTTTGTTAGCAGTGTGATAATTCACATCATTAATATTCAATAATTTCAAGCGTAATTTCACTGCTGAAATGTAGTTGAAAAAATTAATTAAAATTGTATATTCACCGATGCTGGGTTTATTTGCGTCTCATGTTACGCCGCTAGAATGTGTGCTCATGAAGACTTCTCCATATTGTGCTGCGGTAGCAGCCTTACCGACTTATATAAGTGAGAAATGCCAAGCTGGACATCGTCCTTGTGGTTTAGTTGTAGAGCACTGGAGATCTATTCCAGGGACCCGGGTTCGATTCCCGGCTTGGACATTTTTCACTAAGTTGGTTTACGCTTTCTTAGCAGTGTGATAATTCACATCATTAATATTCAATAATTTCAAGCGTAATTTCACTGCTGAAATGTAGTTGAAAAAATTAATTAAAATTGTATATTCACCGATGCTGGGTTTATTTGTGTCTCATGTTACGCCGCTAGAATGTGTGCTCATGAAGACTTCTCCATCTTGTGCTGCGGTAGCAGCCTTACCGACTTATATAAGTGAGAAATGCCAAGCTGGACATCGTCCTTGTGGTTTAGTTGTAGAGCACTGGAGATCTATTCCAAGGACCCGGGTTCGATTCCCGGCTTGGACATTTTTCACTAAGTTGGTTTACGCTTTGTTAGCAGTGTGATAATTCACATCATTAATATTCAATTATTACAACCAACTGGATGCAGGGAAGTATTCAACGATTCCGAGGTGTCCACTATTCAGAAGTTTTACTATATTTCAATATGAAGAATATAGATATGTAATTTTTTCTATATGAAAGGAAAAATTGGTGTTTGAGGTATAATCTTACATTATTTTTCATAATTGCATTAAAAGATGAATTAATTTCTTTTCATTTAGTGTTTGGTCTGAAATATGTCTGGTTAGAGTCTTGTTGCGGACCGACGAAAATTATTTTGTCGGTTCAGATCAGTTTGCGGTTTGATTGAATTTTTTTTGTCGAGTTCGGATCGGATTACGTTTTAATTGAATTTTTTGTCGAGTTCGCTTTGGGTTGCAGCTTGACTTCAAATGGAATTTTCGGGTTTTTGTCGGGTACAACCCGAGTCGTGCAGGACTTTAGGCTGGATGTTTGGACAAACAGCTGGTCATTTTCTAATTAGCCTAAAACTGCATAGGGTCATTGCAAAAGGCCTGGGGAAAATTAGGTTGTTTGAGAAACAAGTAGGCATTTTTCAATTAGCCTAATAGTACAGGTAAAATAGGCCAAAAATTGAGTAAAATACAGCAACTGGTGGCCATTCACGAAAATTTGGGAAGAAGTTCAGTTTGACACTAGAGATGAAGATCCGACGAGTTCCACCAGAATAAAGTTGTTTTGCCGTGTTTGGGGGTGGGGGGGAGGAGCAACAAGGGGAATTTTACCTCAGGGAGATGAATGAAATTTTTTAAGTAGGTCAAGTGAAATATCGTTTATTATGTATTTTTCAATTCTGAATCGATTGGCACCGTCTGCAAGTCAACACGATCATTTTTTGGAAAAATAATGCAGGTTTTATTAATACAAAGTCGACAGTTATGCTTTATGCAGGTAGAATAGGTTTTTACAGCAAAAACTGATGGCCATTCTCGAGAATTTGGGAAGAAGTTCGTTTTGGCACGAAAAATGAAGATCCGATGAGTTCCTCCAAAATAAAGTTGTTTTAACGTGTTTTTTTGGAGGGGAAGGGCGGAGAAAGGTATTTTAACTCGGTGTGTGTGTGTGTGGGGGGGGGGGGGTTCAACTTTTTAAAATTTCGAAAAGTGGGGCATATTTTAATATGTGTTTTTTAATTCTTAATCGGAAGACACCATCTTCAAGTCGATACGATCATTCATTACAAAGTTAGGCAGGTTATATGAATACAAAGTCATGAAGGGTTTTATATGAAAACACGGATTTTGACAATTTTAATGACCTCGAAGAAGACTCAGATGATCCTAATTTTGATTATTGCTATTTTGAAGACATTTAATAAGTTTGAGCTTACTTGATATGATATAAAGAATATGTTTTGAACGTAAAGTAAATGTGATAAAACTGCTCTCAATAATAAAGAATAATTTTCGACTTTGTATTCATAAAACCTACCATAACTTTGTAATGAATAATCATATAGACTTGTGGATGGCATCATTCGATTCAAAGTTAAAAAATACATAACAAACGATACCTCACTTGACCTAATTAAAAAATTTTGAGTTCCCCCCCCCCCCCTCCGAGTTCAAATGACCCATTTTGCCCTCCAAAATATGGTAAAACAACTTTATTTTTTGGGGGCTCGTTGGATCTTCATTTCTAATCTCAAAATGATGTTCTTCGCAAATTTTCGTGAATGGCTATCAGTTGTTACTGAAAAAACTTATTTTGTCTGCTTAAAGTATAATTTTCCACTTTGTAATTCCTAAAACCTGCCATAACTTTGTAACAAATGATCGTATTGACTTGCGGACGGAGTTATTCGATTCAGAATTAAAAAATACATAAGAAATGATATCCCACTTGACCTACTTAAAATTTTTTTAATTTTCCCTTCTCTCTTGATTAAAAATCCCCTTCATTTGCCCTCCAAAATATGGTAAAACAAATGAGAAATATGAATATCAAATTCACAATATATATCTTTACTTAATAGGTGCTAAAATACAAATGTTAAAATATTTTTAAAAACATTGGAGATGTTAAAACATTGGAGTCATATGATGTTTAAAGTCCGAGCGCTTTCGACTGAACCATCAGTCGTCATCAGGGAAATCACTGCTGGATGAAAGACAACTGCTGGTTAAATACCAAAGGGCGAAACCAACGAACCAGAAACAGGAGGGTGGGAAGGAAGGAAATAGAGGGTAGATAACCTGAAAAAGTGAGGGGGGGAAGGGGGGGGACAGGGAGGAGGGAAATGGTTAATCAAAACCAAATTCACCAGTTACACTAGTATTTTAAACCAAATTCTTGGTATATTATAGGATAGAACGTCATTACAGGTACTCTTGCCTCTTGCCAAAATTTCCAACGACTCTCTGATTATACAAATATTATAATGTGATGCATGTGCAATGATGCACCTGTAATATACCTGTGATGCACCTGTGATGTACCTGTAAAATAAAATTTAATTCATCCCATGCAAGAATAATTTGATGCTTACTTGTAAAATTGAAATGAATTTAGCAAAATAACATGGTAACGTCGACTCGTTCTTCCTAGTTTTGTTCTCTGTCAAATTATTTAACGCTGTTCTCAACTGCTCTGCTCAACAAGCGCAAAACGTTTTGACACATTTACAAATTCATTTTTTAACGGAAAGATATGAAATTGGAAAGCTTGGCCATGGAAGAGATTTGGAATCGAACTGCTTTTTCCATTTTTTAATCAATAAATTAGCTATTGAGTTGTAAGCGATTTTGATCACGTGACACAGCATTTTTCTCACCTTATTGACTGGATTTTCTTCTTTCGTTCGGAAGTTGGGTTCAAAATGCCAACTTTGACAGTATTTTTTGAAAGATCTGTTGCGTTTACAAGAAAACGGAAAAACAGTTCGATGACATAGTTTCTGAATAACAACACCTTCTAGTTTATGGCGTTTCCAAACAAAAACGAATTAAAACTTATGTCAGAAAGTTGATCCTTTGGATTTGAGAACAGTCTTAAGTTACCTACTTTCAGATTTACTTACTTAGTCATTAAACTGTCTACTTTACCATATTTAATTTTTCATGATCTATTAAAATGTAATTTTCTACAATTTGTTCAGCAACAAAAGTATAAAATTTAAAATTACCATAAAAATAATGCTTTCTAAGTTTAAAATTGTGCTCATAACCAAAGTGGCTATACTTTTGACACTTTCATGGAGTTATTTGTGAAATTGCTAAGCACTGTTATTCAGAAAATTCGAAATCGAAAAACTTATTCTATTTTTCAAAAAAGGCAAAGTATCTTTCAGAAAATGCTGTTTAATTTGGTATTTTGAGCCGAACCGCATTTCCAGGCGCCGCATTGTCTAAAAAGGGTCATCATGAGATAGCAATAAGTGATCAGCTCTTATAACTTAAACTGTAAATATATTATTTAAAATTAAAAACACTAGTCAATTCTAAATCACTTCTATGGTCAAGCTTATCATTTTCACGCTTTTGCGCTTAGAAAAGAGCTCGTGAACGTGTCAGAAAATTTCTCGTTGCTGTGTGGGTAAAAACTGGCTTAAGGCTGTTCTCAAATCCAAAGGGTCAACTTTCTGACATAAGTTTTAATTCATTTTCATTCGGAAACGCCTGAAACTAGAAGGTGCTTTTATTCAGAAACTATGCCATCGAACTGTTTTTTCCGCTTTCTTGTAAACACAATAGATCTGTCAGAAAATACTGTCAAAGTTGGCATTTTGAACCGAACTTCCGAACGAAAGAAGAAAATCCAGTCAATAAGGGGAGAAAAATGCCGTGTCACGTGATCAAAACCGCTTATAACTCAATAGCTAATTTATTGATTAAAAAATGGAAAACACAGTTCGATTCCAAATCGCTTCCATGGTCAGGCTTTCCAATTTTATATCTTTCCGTTAAAAAATGAATTTGTAAATGTGTCAAAACATTTTGCGCTTGTTGAGCAGATCAGTTGAGAACAGCCTTAAGGCTCCAAGTCAGTCAACTTCCGAATTCCCCTTGCTAATGCTAAACCTATGGGCGTAGAATGTATTCATATATTTAAAATAACTCCTTGTGAAATTAATATTTTTAATTTCTTTTTTCTGTATACTTTCTTAAACAGTGTTTATTTTTTATTGACTTATTTATTTATTTTTTATTATTTGTACTACTTAATATATATTTAAAATATATACTTTATTTTATGTGAAGTGTTAAAATGTTACTCACCGTTTGTCAACTTTCATCACCTAAAATATAAAATGAATTATATACATTGGAAATATTTTGAGAGATTTTATTCTTTCTGAGACATTCGCGAAGGCTTTCTTATTCTGAAATCATTCAGACAGTTTTTTTTTTCTCTCAAGATAGTATAGTAGACATAATTTAAGTATAAGGGGCATCCCACACTAAGGCGACACATGAGACATGCCGCATGAATTCGCTGGAAAGACTGGTTTAAAACAGGTTTGAAACAACTTCGTTCTTTGTTTCGACCGGTTTATGCGCTACATGTTTCGGCTTCATGTCGCTTGTCGTCTCAGTGTGGGTTGCCCCTAAGTTATCAAAATGGCAATTCCATGTGACATTTATGGGTATTCTTATTCAGATACTAAGAAATCAAAAAGTGTTTCTCTTTTTTCTATAAAAAAAAAAGCATCTATTAGAAAATTAGTGTCAAAGTTTTAATGTGGTTAAAAACATTCTCTGATACGCGAAATTTTTTGATATTTTCTACTCATACACAAAAGCATGAAATATGCAGACCTGACTTATGTATAGATCAGGAATCAAATGTTATTGTTCATTTTTCGATAACTATATTGCATCTTGAGTTACAATTTTGTACACGGAAAAAAAGATTTAGTTAATAAAGCCCCAGCTAAAATGTTTGGTTGGACTGACCAAATGTTGGTTCGACTAATCAAATGATTTTGCTCGTTCAATAAAATTTTATTGAACTAACAAAATGATTTTGTCAGTTCAACAAAAAATATTTGACTGGAGCAAAATTTGGTTGGCACAACTAATTATTTGCTGTTTTAACAAAATCGTTCTTTCCGTATACTCTCCCCTGAAGATATTTTCTGGGTTGTCACTTGTCGGGTCCCTAAAATCTTCTTAAAGTGCCAATTTTGAAAGCCTATTATGAAAGATGATTATCTTTTACTGAACAAAGCAAAAACGCTATTCGATTTCAAAATTTCAAAATAACAGCACCTTTACCTTCTAATTTCATGCGTCTAACAATGACTTCGTGAATGCGTCCGAAAATCGCCAGTTTGAATTTAAAATAGGTTTCAGCCTGAGAATTGTCATCATCAAACAACAATTGGTTTTTCTGACGTATTTTTAAATTATTTTTTGTTCGCAAACGTATCAAATTGGCAGATGTTCTTATTCAGAAACTGTGAAATTAAACTTTTTTTTTCTTTTCCAGTAAATGCAAAAGATTTTCCAGAAAAGGCTATCAAATTTGGTGTTTGAACCGAATTTCCGGATACGACAGCGCATGAAAGTAAAAATGCCATCCAGAGACAGCAATCTCGTATAACATCTCAAGATCTAATTGATTCGTCGTAAAACGAAAGGCTGTTCGATTACAAATCACTTCAATAATTGTAATTGCAAGTGTTATATTTTAAAATGAGTCAGAAAATGTCAAAAAGATTCGCGTTGTTGAGCGTGAAAAAGATATTTTTTTTCGAAAACAAAAAAATAATTAAAAAAAAATTAAAAAATCCAAAATATCTTATAATAATAATCCTAAATCCTAAATTTCCAATCACTTATAGCCATGTTATCAAATTTCATGCTTTTATGTAAAAAAAAAAAAAAAAAAAAAAAAAAAAAAAAAATCTTTTAATACTGCATAAAAAATTCACTTTTTGAATCCTTAAGATTTTTACAAAATCCGATTCTTCTATTTTTTTTTTTTTATCTGAATGAAACATTTGCTCTTCTTCGAGTATAAAGAATAATACCATGCACAGTTTAATTTTTAGAAAAATATTAAAAATTGTAAGGAAAAAAAAAATTAAGTCATTTAAAAAAAAATTACAGGAAAAAACAGAGATAAATTGAAGATATTAACGGAGTATTGCACGAAATAATATTACTTAAATGTGTAATGTTATTTAAATTTCAAAAGACACTTGTTTTTTTTTTTTTGCCCTGTGCAATTAAAGCTAATAATTTACTATTTCTTACATACACACACGCAAAAAAAAAAAAAAAAAAAAAAAAAAAAAAAAAATAGAAAAGAAAAGTGTTTTCCAGATTAGCAAAGATTAAAAAAAAAAAAAAAAAAAAAAAAATTGCGAGTTTCTTAAAGCTAAACATTATTACATTCTTTTACCATAAAATATATTAACAATAGAACATGGTTGAAAGAAAGAACTGTATATTTTCATTTTATCATTGTCTATTTGCAATGTGAAAAAAAAAGAAAGAAAGAAAGAAAACTAGAACAATAGAAAAATATCCTTTATTATTACAAAAATGCATTGAAAAATAACACTTTACAATTGTTTTATTATTTGTATCTCTTAAGCTGTACATCTATAATTTTTTCTCATTCCCTAGGCGATTTCAGATAGACAGGTTTTAAATGTATTACATTTTCATTATTTAAGGTTCTAAAGAAGAATATACTCAGTGAATAAAAAATAAACACCAAATTACAATTTATTTATTTAATATTACAAACAGATAACATGGAATATTAAACACAGAATATATACAATAATTAAGTAAATTGCCATACAGAAAAAACAACAACTTTGAATTACATTGAAACATTCTCATTTTATAGTTTTTTAATAACAGATAATAAAAATAGTTATTCGGTTAATAAATATAATAAAAATTTATTAGACGCAAAGTCATAAATATAAAATAACGTACTCAAGTAGGTAGTGAAAATGCTATATGAAATAATCACAAATCTGTTTCACATATATTCAATAAAATAAAAACAGAGATTCATTTAGCATTTAATATTACTATTTATTTTAATATGGATCTTTAAAAATATTTACATAGCATTTTTGTAAGTATTTAACGATTTCAAATTATATTTTATAACTCATATTTTCAATGGTTTCGTGAATGTGTCAAAAATTTGCGAATTTATCATTTTCGCTATCGCTTTCAGATTTTTTTATATTTTACTATCTGATAAGGATATTTGTATTTTTACAGTACAATTTCTGCATTTTTACGGAATTCTTTACCCTTATAGTGTAATAATAAAATAAATCCTACTAGCTTCTGTGAAAATGAATATTTAGCATAATTTGTCAATTATACTCGCCCATTCATGTTTTCAATACTTTTTTTTCCGCAATACATTTTGTACTTTACGACTGTCCTATATAAGTGATAGAAGGATTTATTTTGCTTGTACATTTTTGCATTGCAGCCGAATGTAGTAATTTCGAGCAAGTTTTAAGATAACGTTATTTTTTATTAATTAAGTTTTAGAAATGATAATTTAATAGAATTTTAAAATATGTGTCATTCTGTAAAGAATTGCGACTGTTGTTTTTCATCATTTCATTTAACAAAAATTCTGTAATTTTTAACGTATATTTTTAGTGTAAGCTGCACATTTTTCTTTAACATGTCAAAATGAAAACAGACTTCAAATTTATATTGTAATGTTAATGTTACTCTCAACTATTATTTTTTATATATATCTGTTGATTATTTATATTTCTAGTTAATTTGTGAATGACCCCTATTTCGCAGAAAAAAGATGCTTCAACTTTAAACTGTTATTATACTAGGTCAGTTTCAGTCAACCAATCGTAGAAGAATGGGACTTTTTTGTCTTACTTCTTAGAGTAAAAGCATATTTTTACTAAATATAACTTATAGTACCAGGGGACCGTATAATTTTTTTTTTTTTTTTTAAGAAATGTTTTTATTGACTCAAATTGCTTTTAAAATACTTCTTTACCTCTTTTAAAACTTTTTTGCAATTGGAACTATATGTCTATGCCTAAAGGTTTAGAAATTAGCCATTGGACACTGTTGAGAGTGGACACCCTGTATGAACTGTAAATTTAAATCAAACTTTACATAAATACGTTCCATACAATAAAACGCAAAATTGGCTAACTTAGGTAATGTTCATTGCTTTTCATATGGCTAGATTTTCTGTACCAGCCAACAAATGCCGGGGGTCGGTGCAAGTTTATTTCATTCATTTTTTATTTATTTTTTTTCCCTCGGGGGCGGGGGGGGGGGACATTTTGTAAAAAGTAAAAGTTATTTTGTGAAATTTATTATATCTTTTATGAAAAGTAAAATTTTGTAACGAAAGATCAAACCCAGCTACTCAAAATCGAACCATTATTAATATTTTTTAAAAATATTCGTGCTAAAGTTCTCCTTTCAGATGAACTCATTTTGTTTGCAAATTTCAAATTTTAAAACCTAACACAATCACAATAATTTATCAAAGAGTGTGGTTTTATGAAATAAAACATTGTCATGGGGCTTATTTCGTTAAAAGAAATTTTGGGAAGGAGTCTGTTTTATTAGAAGGATTTTGTGAAGGGGCCCTAAAATAAACCCAATTTTTTTTTACATCGAACCCTGAATGCCAAGACAAATTTAGGTAAATTCTACAAAAATATTTGACTTTACGACGGTTCATTTAATATTTCAAATTTTAACATTTAAAAAGAAACTTTCGCTAGTCTGGTGTAAAACATTTTTGTGACAACATATAAAGCATTTGTTCAGTAAAACGACAACTAAGATTAAAAAACATAATAAAGATGCTCTCGAACATACTAACATTAACAACGGGTTTAATATAAGCAAAATTTTATGTTGCAACTTTAGTAGATTAAAAAAAAATGCTAACAAATTTTGCGTGCTTAATTTTATAAAACAAAAATAGCCAAATAAACAAAAAGTATATTTCTATAAGGATTATTTCTTTAACTAGTAGAATGGCAGCTTCATTCGAACAGTTCAAAAAGTTTTATCTTGATTATCGATAAAATATCTACTCTGTAAAATATTCTGTTAGTAAAATATTGAGTCCAATCAAAGTTCAAATATTGTGAAATATCAGAGGACATAAACACAAACATTCATTTCGCTGTTTTAAAATATAATAATATTTTTCAATTAAAGTTTGTATGTTTCATTTTTAAATCACAAATAACCTATTTGTCAAGTACTTTTTTTTTTTTTTTTTTTTTTTGTTGTTGTTTTTAGGCCTTTGGTCGACTATTTCAAATTTTTTTAGTCGAGATAGTCAATAAAATCTTTATACAGAAAATTAATTCTCTTTTTGAATTATTAAGTTATCGTATATTAAAAAAAGAAACAGGCACAAGAGATATAAACATAAATTGCGTAAAACGTTGCGTAGAACTTTTTAAAAAGTTCTTTTTGTTTTCAATAAAAATAAATTTTATAACTTTGTTTTACTCTCTTAAAACGAATGAGTGGATTTGGTTGCTCAAAAATGAGTTCTAATTTATTGGATCGTGAATGAGTTGATTTTTAAATGTTTAGCTCAACTTGATTTCAGCTGTTATTTTTCTATTGTGCTCAAGGAGAGCTAAAATTAAACAACTCAACTTGATAAAAATTCACTCATTACCGAGCCGTTCTTTGCGATTCGTTCGTCTCGTCTCGTCTCGCCGTCGCGCCTGTCCTCACAAGATGGCGAATGTAAACATGAAGTTAAAGAAGTTTACTTAATGATGAAACATTGAGGAAGAGGATGGACCTGTTTTACTCGGTAAGTTTTATAAAAGCATTTAATTTATACTTAGTTTTTAGTGGAATTGTATGTACTGATTTTATTTTAATCTTGAAGCACGTGGTAACGGATTTCGTATACACACTAACTTAATTTACACACATACTGTGCCTCCCTAGCATATAAAGCTTTAAAATTTTGAAAAAATTCTCCTGCATTTCTTAATTTGTTGTAAAAATAAATAAATAAAGATTCCTGCATACGCTCAGCGTCACTGCCGGCAGCTTATTTTAGAAATGCTTCTATATTTTAAAATTGTTCTGCCCTTTTATTTTTTACTTATTTATTTTCGTTTAAAATGTCCTGTTTATTACTTTGTTGATAAATAAATAAATAAGCTGATCATAGCGTCATGTAAAACCAAGGGGGGATGAGGGGAGGTGAAAATAATAAAAGTTTTCTTTTTCGATTGACAAACTTTATGTCAGATATAACAGTACTAAGTATTTTGTGAAAGTAATTTTTCAGATGAATCATATCAACCAAAAATATGTTTTATAATTTGTAGTAAATAATTTTGTGAAAAATTACAAGAATTTCGAAAGAATTGTTTCCATCTCTATAATAGGTAGATGTGCCAGTAATGGACAGCCCTTGATGTTTTTGGTTAAAAAAAAAAAAAAAAAAAAAAAAAAAAGATAAATATTTATCTTTAATTATTTATTTTATAATTCCCCCTTGCACTGGGTTATTGTTGACACTTTTAATCAAACCCATCAAAAAGCAGAAAATGTTTTAAAGTTTCGCTGTTTTTCTGTGAAAATCTTAATGAAGAGGTTAAGAAATGGCTTTGTTTAATTAATTTATATATTTTTTATTTTCTTGCAATATTTGAATGTTTTTGTTTGAGTAGATATAGAAAACTTAGAATTTTATGTACTAACGGCCATTTACAAAATTTCATTTATTTTTAAGATTTTAAGACCTGTCTGTGTTCATTACTGGAACACTTAATTAGTCAATTTCCAGTAAAGGACACCCCATGTAAGCATTGCTAAAAATGCAATTTCAGTAACGTTCATAATGCATTTAAAATCCTTTGACTTAACTGAAAACTTAAGTAATCAATTTTTAATTTTTAAATTGCACTTACCAGAATGTAATAACACTAAAATTTTTATAAATAACTGCTTTTAAGTTATTTTATTGATTGATAAAATTTTAATATTTTATGCTTTTTTATATATATACCTTGCATATTTTATAATCTGGCAATCAAATCAGCCAGGAAGCAGAAAATATTGTTTAAGAGCACAGTCAAAGAGGGGCTCATAGGGCTTAATCCCTCTCCGTTTAAATAAAAACAATTAAGTTACAGAAGCTATTAAAAATCTATTTTCTGTCTTAAATGTTTCCTTGTTCACCTCTGAGCCCCCCGCCACACACACAAAAAGTAATACTATTAATGAAAGTTATAGGTAATATTCATGAAACAAGTAAATCTGCAGATCAGTGGCCTCAAACATCAGTTCTACAGTTTTATTTTGAAATTATTTTATTTAGTGTTTAAAATATTCAACTCAAAATATCATTTCTTTCATATTTGTAATATTAATTATTATAAATGATACATCAAGTAGTCTCTGGAAGAATAATTGCTTAAAATAGTGAGACTAAACACTAATATTCCAAAACTTTTTTTTAATTATACCTTTTAAATTCCCGTTTCAATAATTTGATAGCTGTAATTGCCTGATATTAGTATTTTAAACTATACATCTAAAATAATTAAAACATCGATCTTCTTATAATTACAATAACTGATGGAAACAGTAAATGATTATCACAAATATTTTATTAATAACTGGTATCCTAATTGTTAAATTTTTTTGAAAATAACTATTTTGTTTCATTCTGTGTATTCATTAAATTCTGTTTCTAAGTACAGTCATAAAAACAATTATATTTATTACTTTTTAATGGGTTGTCCTGTCCATTAATGGGCCAGAGGTTGTCCACTGTCTTTTGGGTGTTTTGATACATTTCTGTTATTTAAAATTAAATTTTGGTTCATATTGGGAAATGAGACTGTCAGAAGGGTTATTTAAACTTGGTAAAAACAAACTAGCTACATATATACTAGGCTTAGCAGTCATTTTGTTTTTCAGAAAGTAGAACGAAGTGTTTTTAGTGAATGAAAAACCTCTTTCCAGAAAAATATACTACAGGAAGAATTTGTTATGTATTGTGAAAGTGATTCGGAATTGAACTGTATTTACCATTTTGTGATCAATAAATTAGCTGTTGAGTTATAAGCATTTTTGATCGTAAAAAATAAACTGTTTGGATTTTAAAGAAGGATTTTTCTAATAGAAAACTCAAAAAATGAGTAAATTTATTTATTCAAAAAATTTTTATAGCATTTCTTGTCACATGGGGTAAAATAGGTATAAGCCATCTTTTTTATGCTAGTTGAGGTCAATATATGAATGTATGAAAATTAATCAAAATTGAAAGACTTTTGAGAGCAAATTGTTATTGATCCTGTGTTTAAAACTGAAATTGTGCTTTGTTATATGAAATTAGGCTATAAATTAGTTGCGAACATCTGTTATCCGCACTTCGCTTTGGAATATAAACATTAAAAATCACTGTTAACCGACAATTTTTGAAAAATCACATTAAATCAAAGTACCATATTTCCGGCCATAAATTAAATTAAAACATATGTTCTAACTTTATTAAATTGGGTGGATTAAGGGTGTATTCGAAAAAATATTTTTCCACCCTCAACAGCTCAAAATTTTCTGGGACATTTTCAGACTCATTTTTAAAAGTAACAACATGGAACTTGCTGGGGTGATTTTTGAAGAGATGCATAAGAGGCCGTGTGATTTCATTTTTCGCTCAATTCATTAGAATTTGATTTTTAAACAATTATTTTCTCTGTATGACCATTTTTTTCATTCCCAGATCTCCCGCTTCCGAAAATTCGGTTCAAAATGCCCACTTTGACAATATTTTCTGCATTTATCAAAAAATCGAAAAGCATGGCGCATTATGTAGTTTCTAAATAAGAGAATTTCCCAGTTTGAGGCGTTTGAAAGCAAAAATGAATCAGAAAATAAGCAGTTTGGATCTGAATACACCCTTATAACAGGATAAACAGTAAAAAGAGTCGAAGCAATCCAAGGAAGTTAAACCAAAGGTTCTCGCTGCAGTGAATCCAATGATTGGTGGCTGGGTCGTTGTGAAATTCAGTGTAAAGAAGTCTGTTCAAGAATTTACAGGTCTTATTATTGATATCCTTTATGAAGATGAATACACTGTAAAGTTTGCAACAAAGTAATCTGCCGGATTAAGTCTTCCTTGAGAAAGACAACATTGCTGATGTGCAGAGTGAGATAATATAGACGAACGCCGTTCGCAGAAAATTTTCAAAGTTTGCAGGCAGTTTTGATGGGGTTTTTTTTTACAAGTTTCTTTATTTAAAAAAAGCAATTAACAAGACACCAGGCGAAGAATCGGTGTAACGCACGTTGCAGACTATTGACAAGGTCTGTAGACTATTTTTCAACGGGAGAAAAAAAAAAAAGTTTGCTAGAAAGTATTTGCCATGTACCATAGTACAGTATTTTTTTGAAGAAGCGTCGCGGCTCATACGAGTTAAAAACTTTAAAATATTGTAAGTGCGGTGCTTATGCCGGAACGGCAGGTACAATTCCTTTTTTTTTTTCCCCTCCCGCCAGGGCCGGTAGCAGAAACAGTGCAGCACTGACGCGGGTGCTGCAGATTATGTTAGGCTTTGCAGATTAATTTAACAGATTAAAAATAAATTTTGTGTTAAAAAATAAATGTTAAATGTTCAAATCATTTTAAATATAAAGTTTATTTGGTTGGAAATTTTAGTGAATGTTTATGTGCTTGTATATAACTTTTCATTTTTGCTTTTGGCGGCAATACAGCACTCGGGAGGAGCACGGCGTTTTTTGCAGAAAATTTTAAAGAAATTATTTGAGTTCGCAGACAGTTTTACATTTTATCTAAGTCTGCTGATGTGGAGGCATCCCAAATTGTCAGGAAGTCTATCTCAACCAAGCTGTACCAGTCGTTGCCATATACATATTTTGTACATAAATTTTCATTCACTTATAGCTAGTTAACTTTATAAATTGCTTTTGATTTAAAATATTTTTCAGTTAACTTAATTTCTCATTTTTTCCTACAGATACTCATGCTGATATCTATCTGCTTTTGAGCTGCATTAAATTAAAAAAAAAAAATAACTTTTAAAATGAAACACTGTTAGAAACATGATTCAGAGCATGGACGTAAATTGATGTGGTGAAAATTAAGAACAGTTTGGGGGGGGGGGGGGTAGGATTTGTGTGTACTTGTATCTTATTTCTATTAGTTTCATAAGAGATTTTATTTGTCAAGAAAAAAATGTAAACAAAGTGAAAGAGACAGTTTTTTGTCTTCCCTCCTCGCCCCAGTTTACATATGATTCAGAGGATGAAGGTACAAAACTTTTGAATGGTCTATACATTAATTATAATGTAATTCAACTTTAACCAGCATATACCCATTTTACCCCGAACTGAGATAAAATGGGTAATTATGTTGAATTTAGACCTAAAGTACATAATGTAAAAAATATTCAACAAAAACATGATAATATTTCATAATGTTTCTGCTATGAAACATTAAAATAAAAAAAAAAGCTTTTTTTATACCCATTTTACCCCGGGTGACCCTAACTAAAGTTCCACTTTCCTAATGTCCCCAATAGCAGAATTCTCGATGTCCATCTGCAGCAAACCAAAATTTATCTGCAACCTAACAATACTGAAACAAGCTACTATCTTAAATACTTATAGTGACCCATAAAATAAACAGAAATTGCATTTCACATAGAAAATTAATAAGAAATACAAAAACTCTTAAATCAAAGTAAATTTTTGGTGAATTTTTTTAAGCTGGTAGATTAATCTGCAAGGTCTAAAATAACCTGCATCGCTGCTGCCGTGCTGCACAGTTTCTGCTACGGAGCTAACACCTAACTTCGAGTTGTCGGATTAAGCAGCATACACCGAGGAGGAGGGAGAAATTGCATCCATCCTAACTCAATTTTAGTTCTTGCATATAAACCCCACCCACCTCACTCCTTTGGAAGCATGACATTGTCATGACAAAAGTTTTTTGGAGGTACCTCATAAAAACATCAAAAAATTTCTGTGTCCCCAACACTAAACCACCCAGAAGTGAAAAACTTGTCATGTGACCAAAAACGCTTATAACTCAACAGGTAATTTATTGATCACAAAATGGTAAATACAGTTCAATTCTGAATCTCTACCATAGTCGAGCTTTCCAATTTTATATCTTTCTGTTAAAAAATGAATTTGAAAATGTGTCAATGTTTTGTACTTGTTGAGTAGTGATGTAGAGAGGGACCACACTCGAGTGCTATTCCTATGAGGAGGTTTTTGGCTGATCTCATTTGCATTTTTTTTCTTTTTTTGTGGCATTGTATAGCTGATTTGATCTTCAGTGCCCCTTGTTTACTTTAATTTTAATCGCAGGTTTTTTTTTTTTTTTTTTTAAGACAATACTTTTATTTTTGGAACAGATTCTAAAAGTAAAAGTAATTTCTCTAAAAAAAAAAAAATTCTGCAATCAAAATTGAAAAAGTAAATGAGTGCCATGAGGATCAAGCTCAGATGTCCAACCCCCCTCCCCCCCCCAAAAAAAAAAATTATATGTATACATACATATATATATATTCAAAATGTCAAAATGCAAATAAGAATAGCATTAACCCGCGAGTATCTTCACATAATGGGGTAGGGAAAAAAAATACAAAGTTTGTCAAAAGTTAAAAAGCACTAATTTCATTAAAATGCGAATATTGCCAGAGAATTGTAAAAAAAACAAACTCAAATTTCACTAAAGAATCATGAAAAAAATATGAATTTTGTCAAAGAATCTTGTGGTGGGGGGGGGGGGGGGATAATGTTTTTGCAGTAAAAACAGTCTTTTTATTCTAGTCAATACTGTGTTCGCTAAAATTTCTGGTATTTTTTATGATGTATCCCCTCCCCTGACTGATCAATTTAGCCATAATTTCACATAATCTAAAAAAAAATTAATAAATGAAAATGATTTGAGAAATATATCATACAGCAGTAAAATTTTAAAACATTTTACTTTTTCATATCATCAGGCAGAAACTAATTTCAGTAAGTGGCAGGAACTAATAATTCACACATGTATTTGATATGTAAACAATTCAGTTAAAAATTAAAACTGAAGATTATGAGTGTTGTTCAAAGTAGCAAGTTAGGTTTAATGATGTACCGAATAGTGATTTGGCCGAATACTGAATATTCAGCTAGCCGAATAGTAACTGTTTGGCCAAATACCTTTTTATATTTCAAAGTTTAAAGGTATTAAAATGTCATTTTTTAAAACAACTTTACATAATATTTAATAAAACCAATTACATTTACATAGTAAATTTCATATTGGGAAAAAAACTTGCTTTGTGTTTATTTAAAGGATGACCTTTTTTTTAATTAATAAAATTTTAAATTTAATGGTTTCTTCTATGAATTAACATTTGTTAAATCAATCGATAATTATTTTTGTTGTAGGTTGAGTAAACTCTGTTTTTGGTTCAGGTTGATTTGAGGCTGAGTGTGAATTCCTGCAAGTTGGGTTCGGGTTAAACCCAAAATTTCAAAAGTTAGTTTGGTATATTTTTTAAGTTTAAAAACTATCCCTGTTATAATAAACATAGATATTTGTGTATGTGCTGTTTTCTAAAGAGACTTCCATTTTTTATGTAACCCTTTGGAAAAATTTGTGTTTTTTCTGCAACCAGACTTCTATAAAACCAAAAACTTTCTGTGCACATAAATATTGGGTCAAAAACTATCTGCAAATTAATTTAATGTTTAATAACGTAAAATACCGTGTTATGTTATTTTAACGATATGGATTAAAAACAGTAGTTTTAAAGTAATTACCATTTAAATTTAAAAATAATTAATATTAATCAAAGAATAATTATTTTGGTTAAAAAAAAATAAAGCTAAAAATCCATGATAAGAAGCGCAGAAATAATGTGACATTGCTACTGAAACAACTAAATCACATTTTGTAGGGAGAGGTCCATTCATAGGTATCGTTAAAGAGACCGGTGAGTTTTTACCGTGGCCCTTTGACAAAAATCATTTTTTTCTGTGGCCGTTTGACGAAATTCTCTTCTTTTTTTTTTTCTGTGATCATTTGACGAAATTCACATTTTATCTGCGATCCTTTCATGAAATCAGTTTTTTCCCGCAATCCTTTGACGAAATTCGCATTTTCCTATGATCTTTTGACAAATTTCGCACTTTTTACGCAGCGCTTTGACGAAATTTGCATTTTTTTCCACGCTTCTTTGAAGTAATTAGTTTTTTACGCGTTCTTTTACGAAATTTGCATTTTTTTCACAATCTTGACAAAATTCGGGCTTTTTTCCATTATGCTTTTAAGAAATTAGTTTTTTTCGTGCACGCTTTTGATGAAATTTGCTCTCTTTTTTGCAGTCCTTTGACGAAATTCGCGTTTTTTCTGCGATCTTTTTACGAAATTCGTGTTTTTCTTGCGTTTTTTATGGAATTCACACCTTTTTCTGTGGCCCTTTGACAATTTTTTTTTTTTTTTTTTTTTTTTTTTTTCCCCGATCAATTGATGATCATTTTTCCGCGATTCTTTTACGAAATTTGCTCCTTTTTTTTTAAATCCTTTGACAGAATTTAGGCTTTTTCCGCGCTATTCTTTTACGAAATTCGTTTTTTCCTGCACTCCTTTTATGAAATTCTTTTCTTTTTTTTTTTTTTTTTTTTTCTTTTACGATCCTTTCGCGAAATTTGCGTTTTTACGGCAACCATTTGTTGAAATTCGCAGTGGTATCTTTTTATGTCTGAATTTTTGGACTGATGGCTGATTTTTTTAAATTTTCAAAACCAAATGCCTTAAATTTTCTGAAAATTTGGAACTGAATCACATATGTCAAACAATAACAGGGGTCAATGCAGACAAAATTTGGGGCCTATTTAGGGCCCTTTCACAAAATTCCATTTAATAAAATAGGCCCCTTCATAAAAATAAATTTAATAAAATGGGCCCCTTCACAAAAATGAACTTAATAAAACAGGCCCCTTCACAAAATTCCTTTTAATAAATTAAGGCCCCCTACGTAACATTCTTTTTCATAAAAACTGCTTTAAAATGTGTAATTTGTAAATAAAACTAGGTTACGAAACTTTAGCAAGGGGATGTAAAAAATGATTTTGTTCATAAATTCTTGGTTCAAATTTGAGTAACTGGATTTCAACTTTCGTTAAAAAAATGTTATTTTTCACAAAAATATAATAAAATTAATAAAAATAACTTCTACTTTTCGCAAAATGGGCCCCAAGAATAAAAACCTGCATCGACCCCTGAATAATAATCTGTCTGGCAAATAAATCGTACATAAAATTGGAGAATATTTTTAATTTTTCGGTATTTAAAAAAAAAATTACAAGGACAAAAATTAAGTTTTTTTTTTTTCTAAAAAATTTTTCCACAAAGTTCCGAATTTTTGGAAAATTTTCCGCACATGCGTCTATATTATACAACTGTGTCTGCAACACTTTGGCAAAATTTATTTTATTTTTTTGCAACCCTTTAGCAATTTTTTTTTTCTGCAACGCTTTAGCAAAATTTATTTATTTATTTATTTCAGCGACCTTTTGATAAATTTTGCAAAGGGGGGGGGGGGGGGGGTCCTGCGACATTATGACTAATTCCACATTTTTCGCGTGATCCATTGGCGAAATTTATTTATTTATTTATTTTTTTTTTTTTGTGGGTGGGGGGTCCCTTGTCAAAACGTTTTTTCTGCTATCTTTTGACGAAACGTGCATTTTCTTTCCGGATTCTTTTACAAAATATGCTTTTTTTTTTCGTAATCCTTTGAAGGAGTTGCCATTTTCTTTTCTCTGCTATCTTCTAACGATACATGCATTTGTTCCCCATCCTTTGACGAAATTTTCATTTTATTTGCAATCCTTAGACAAAACTTATTTTATTCGTGATCTTTTTAATTACGGGTGCACAACTTTTTTAAGATAAGGGCTTTTTAGAAAAAGTCTGTTTTGTCGAGGCCCACACGTGAGAGAATTCTATTTCGAGTAGCCGATCGACGAAATTTGATTTTTCTGCACATTATCGACAAAAATTGTGATATTTTCATTTCAGACCAATGAAATTCTTGATTTTTCTGAGACTGATCGACAATTCGCTATTTTCCATGCATTATGGACAAAATAACATATTTTCGTGTCTGACCAACGGAATTAGTGATTATCAATCAACAAAATTTGCAATTTTTCTGACTGATCATGAAATTCATGATTCTGCATTATCTCTGATGAAATTAAAAAAATTTTTCAGGCAATAAATTGACAAATTTGAGATTTCTTTTTCTCTCTATAAACTGATGATAATCATGATTGGTTCTGCAGTCGATCAACAGAATTCTCAATTTCTTCGTGCATCGAGAAAATTCGCTATTTTACCATAACGAAATTCTCAATGTTCCTGTACACAATCGACAAAACGCACAATTTTTCCATGCCCGATCAATGAAATTCACGATTCTTAAACTGACTGATGAAATTTTCAAATTTTTTTGTGGCAAATTGACGAAATACATTGCAGGCCACAGGTTTTGGCATCCCTACTTTTAACAAAATTGGTGTTTTTATTTTAGCTAACGTTTGACGAAATTGATTTTTTCGGTGACAATTTCTCGAAATATGAGACATATTTTTTTATGTCCAAATTTCCAGACTGATGAATGATTTTTCATAATTTTTGGAACAGAATCGCCCCTCAATTTGCAATCAGTCACAGAAATTAACGAGAAACTTGTCATTCAAATTCGGGGGGGGGAGGAATCTCAAAACTTGTCTCTCGGTTGCAGGACCAAAATATGAATTTCAACAATCTTTTGCCGCAAAATGTATCAACCTGTCGTCCGAAAATATCACAAGGTTCGCAGGATTTGTTTTAAAATGAAACACTTTTTTGAAAACAAATTTTTTAGATGGAAGCCTCCTGCTCATGATGTGTTTTTGGGTGGGATTTCAAAATTTTGGTGATGAATCCCGCCCTGAAATTAAAGTCCTGTACTGTGTTCTACAGTAGTCTTTAAAATGAAGAAATCATGTGTTAAGCATTGATTATGTAACTGTCCAACTCTTCCTGAGAAAGTAATAAGTAACTATTTTCCCATTGGGTGTAATGTAAAAAAATACTTTTGACTGTGTCTGGGTGAATGTAACTCTGGCAATAATGGGTCATTTGCCTGGGTATAAAATGCAGGGTTTTTTTTTTTTTCAATTATTGAAAGTTTTCCTAAAAATTAGCCTTTAAAAATTTCTTTAGCTGTAAAATACTTTTTTTTTCTGTGGTGCTTTCAAATTGTTGCCGTCAAGTTTTGGCGGATTCCATCTAGTTTATTTTTAAACATGGCATCAATTGTTGTCTTTGGTTTATTAAATTTATCTTGTATTCTATAAATAACTTCGTCCTTTATTAAAATTGATTGAATTAGTTTTCAAAATTTCGTTGTCATTCAAACATTAAAAAAAAAAAAAATCTTTGTTTACATTCAAAAAATTTATCATGAATTATAGGTCAGTGAATTAGGTGCTCTACTGTATATATATATTTTTAGAGGAGGCGTGGATTGGTTATAATTTCTCAAAATTAAATTCAGTCAATTACAAATACCACAACAGTGCCAGTTGTTAGTTTAGTCTATTTTGAATGATTTTTGAGCTTCAGTACGATTTTTTCAGATTACGATTTCAGATTTTTTGTCAAATCCGAAAGGGTAGAAATTTAAATTTTGGTATAAGGCAGAATTGATACCAATTCATAACAATATGTGCATATATAGGTAGTGAAGGAAGTGATTTAGATTTTTCAAAAATAACCTTTTTTTTTATTTAAAATAAAATCTAAATTTTTTGACAGTTTGAGAAAACAATTCTTCTAAGCATCTAATAAAAAAGAAATTAATTATAAATATGAATTTTGTGATGAGATATTCCAAGAATTGTGGGGCATTTCAAAGGCCATTGAATAACACAGGAAAGTGAAAAAGCAACTTATCTCTGAGAAGGAGCTTTAATCTGACTATTCTAATAAATTTTAATTGCAACAAAGGGATAGCTTAATGCAGTGAGTAGCCAGTTATCCAAAAACACGTGAACCCAACAATTCCAGATAATTTACTTTATACTGTATATATTTTTAATTATGCAACAGTCCCATCGGTCCAATTTATTGCTTGGGTAAATTGGAGGGAAATGAATTTCCTTTTTTGTATGTTTCAGGCACTTTCGTATAAACTCATTACGTCTGTGTTTTGAAATTTTAAGTTAAAACCATTGAAACATTTTAAATCGATAACATTGTTTTTGCACATTTTCATTTTAGGAACAATACTTTGATCTTATCGCTCAAGCTGGTATGGTTGAATGGAGGTTTAAAACAATGAAGTTAAATTTAACACCATCCCAAAAGAAGTACCAACAAAGAGGACTATCAAAGAGGCACGTGATAATCCTGAGGAGGTGTATTATCAGCAAGAAATAGAAGACAGGGTATAAATTTACATATTAGTCTTAAATATATTTTTTAAGTTTTTTGTCATTGGAATTTCTTTTTGTTGTGTGTGTGTGTGTGTTTTGTAATTGTTTTGTGACCTTACAGATACATATGTGAAAAAAAAAATTGTTTTCATATTAGTAAACTTCATACCTAGCATCTTACACTATATTGCCATTAATGATCGGCAACTTTCAATTTTAGACATTTTGTCAAATATTTAGAAATATGCTTGACATATTCATCTGGAATTTCAGGATTGAAATGAACAGGTATGATCTCATATTTAACAATGTCGATTTAATAAGGGGATCAATTAGGGGGGCAACAAAAAATCAAAGAAAAAATATATATACTTGGGATCACCCTGTAAAATAAAATGCACGAAATGATCTACCGCTACCGAATATAAATAGACATTGCGCAATATGTGTATTTTTTGTGTAAGACTAGCACGTATATTAATAGAGATATAGCGATTTATTTAAAAAAATTAAATTCTTGCATGATTTTTGCTTATAACACGCAGAATTTTCAAGCCAATTTAACGCCGGTTTCAGAAAAATTGACAAAATATAATAGAAACAATATAGTGCAATTGGAATATAAATATATTAAATATTTTAGGTAATATGAGCAGTTGTATGAAATAATTTTTATCTGTGCATGCGTGAATGATAACAAGGATCATTTTACATAATTTAATAGTCAACTCTATGGAGCAACTTATTTTTAAAAAATCTAGTCAAATGTCGTAAAAATTCAGAAAGATATCGGCATTAAAGTGAGCAAATTTTTAGTTGTTCTTTAAAAGCAGCTGAATGATAAGAGATTTTCCACAAATTGTCATTTTTAATTTTTTTTTTTTTTAATTTCCATTTTTTATTGATGCTTTAGTTATTGGATAACCACCAGAACGAGCCTATACCATGATCAAAAGAAGTATAAAAATTGAAGCATTTTTTCCAAATCTACTCGTTGATACTTACTAAATACTTTTTTCTGAAAGTCAGTTAATAAAAATTGACAATTTGTGGAAAATCCCTTATCATTCAGTTACTTTTAGAGAAAAACTAAAAATTTGCTCACTTTAATGCCGATATCCTTCTGAATTTTTACGATATTTGACTAGTAGATTTTTTTTAATAAGTTGCTCTATAGAATATTAAATTATGTAAAATGATCCTTGTTATCGTTTGCACATGCACAGATAAAAATTATTTCATACAACTGCTCATATTTCCTAAAATATTTAATATAGCTATATTCCAATTGCACTATATTGTTTCTATTATATTGTCAATTTTTCTGAAACTGGCGTTAAATTGGGTTGAAAACCCTGCATGTTATAAGCAAAAAATATGCAAAAATTTAATTTTTTTAAATAAATCGCTGTATTTCTATTAATATACGTGCTAGTCTTACACAAAAAATTACACATATTGCACAATGTCTGTTTATTTATATTCGGTAGTGGTAGATAATTTTGTGCATTTTACAGGGTGATCCCAAGTATTATTTTTTTCTTTGATTTTTTTGTTGGCCCCTACTTGCTCCCCCCCCCCCCGTTAACAAATCGACATTGTTAAATATAAGATCATACCTGTTTTTTTAATACTGAAATTTCAGAAGAATCTGTCAAGTATATTTCTAAATATTCGACAAAATGTCTAAAATTGAAAATTGCCGGTTTTTAATGGCCATATAGTGTATCTTTCCTATGTGTTTAGAATGCAGTGCTATCCAGTTTCAGTTCATTTATTTAGTATCATCTATCAATCAGATACATTTGCCCAATAATGCACATTTTCTTCCAAGATTAGATAGAAATCCGTGACATGTGTTAGATTTGGTAGTTTTTCTTTTTAATGATAGGTAATTTTTTAAATAGAAGAGAGTAATGTTGGCGGTATAGAAATAGCATATAAAATTTAATTTTGTCATAACATTATGCAGTTTAGAAAAACAAGTCTGTATTTCTGAAATAGATATTCCTAACATGTATTTAATATGAAAAACATTTTTGTTAAAAATAGTTCCAAAAAAAAAAAAAAGGAAGCAAATTGCAATTGGATTTTCAAAATTCACTGTTTATTGAAAAAGTTTTAACAAATTTCAATGAAAGTAAGCCTTTCGATATTATTTTTTCCTTTTTCTTACATAATTATCACTTTGTTATTAATTAAATTATGATTAAAGGTACCGTTAAGAACATTGAAAGTTTCGATTATCTTTGTGAAATCTAGAATTTTTATAAATCTAGTCTTAGTCTTGATTTTCGAGGTTATACTGTATTAAATTAGACATGTATGTCTCAGACACATGCATTTGACTGTTGGAAGAAAACTGCCGTTTGACTGCTTAGTTAGATTTTATGGGGTAAGGTTAAACATCATTGTTGTAATAAAACATTTCATATTTAGAATGAATTTAAATGTAGTTTCTCCCCCCCCCCCTCAATTTAAATGATATTTTCGAAAGTATAAAAAATATCAGATATTTTGATATATATCTGATATTTTTTATATATATCCGATATTTTCAAATAGTCACCTTATTGCTGATAATAAATATATTCAAGCATAATATAAATTAGAAACTAAAACATATTCCACTTAACATGAAAACTTAAACAATACATTAAAAGTGCAGTTTTCTTTTTCTTTCTTTTTTTTTTTACACTTAGAACAAAATTTAAAATCAACTAATTGAAAACAGAAACAATTTGCTTTATACGCTTACATCAGATTCTTTTATAGTGAAGCTGTATATATAACTGCGTATCTAAATTAGACAGTTTATGTTTCAGTGTCTGTTCTGAATTATGTCCCTCATAATAATCTACTACAGTTAAAAGTAAAAAATTCAAACATAAAGTTTGAAAAAGATATTTGTTTTCTTCGGCTAAAAAAGTAACTATCAGAGACATAAATTCCTTATTTACAGAACAACACAGTCCATAAATTTCATTTGCTCTTGTTTTGACTGAAAATATCAAAAACATCTTACACAGTGATATTTTGAAAATAAATATCAAACATAGAAAAATATTGAAAATATCATGCATCTTGATATTTTGAAAATAAATATCAGGCAATATGAAAATATCAAAAATCTTGATATTTTGAAAATAAATATTTGATATATATCAAGATATATATCGATTGATATATATCAACGAACCCCGGTGATCGCACAGAGGGTTTCATTTATTCATTTTCCATTTTATTCACAATTGGCTGAATTTTCAGTGGTGTAACTTTTTATATAAAGCTAAAAGTTTTAGTGTATGGTTTCTTATTTCATTTTTTCTTTTCTTTTCGAATATGCATGGGGAGGTGATTGTTTGTGTGTGTTTTGTTTGTTTGTTTTTATTCTTGGGGCCGATTTTGTGAAAAGTACAAGTTATTTTTGTGAAAAATAATATTTTGTAGCGAAAGTTGAAATCCAGTTACTCAAACTTAAATGAAGAATTTGACAAAACTCCTTTAAATCCCCTTGCTAAAGTTTGTTTTCAGTGAGCTGGTTTTATTTACAATTTACACATTTTAAAACAGTTTGTATGAAAAAGAATGTTACGAAGGGGCCCATTTTATTAAATTTATTTTTGTGAAGGGGCTTATTTTATTAAATAGATTTTTGTGAAGGGCCCTAAATTTTTCTTGGAATGACCCCTGTATATGTATTTTCATATTTAGAATAAATTTAATATGAAATGTAGTTTCATTTTTTCCCCCAAATTTAAATTATTGTTTAAAAAGATATGTTTGTATACATTTTGAAAATGGTAACAAAGGTGAATTTTCAACAATATTTTAAGAACTTGCTTAAGACTTTAAGAATTTATTTATATTTACTTTAATCTAAAAACTAAAATGTTTTAAAAGGTTCATAATCACTCCTTTACATTACAATTTTTGCTATTTAACTTAATTTCAATATTTTCTTTTAACACAGGAGAATAGTGACCTCATGGAGAAATGCAATTCCACTGCGAGGAATGTAATTCAACAGCCCTATCGAATCTCTGAAGGATCTTCAGCAGAGAAGAATACATATTTTCTTGTCTTGACGAGAAAGTTTTTAATGAAAACACTGCATCTGTTGTTAAAATTGCTATCAATGCACTGCATCTGTTGTTAAAATTGCTATCATTTCTAAGTTTGTTTTTTCTTTTTGTTAAATAAAATTGTTAGTAAATAATGTTGTTGTTTTTTCCCCCACAATATTTTGAATTGCACATTTGGCTCCTGCTTTTGACATAAAAAGCTACAATTCTATGCCATTTTAAAATTTTATATTTCACAACAAGATTAAGAAGGAATAACTGCAAGAGAGTACCTAATGGGTTGGTGTTTATCCATTCAAGACATTGTTCCTTCTAATCCAGAAGCTAAATTCTAAAAATTATTATTGAACATAATTTAGTTTCAACAAATGATATAAAGAATTAAGTTGCACGTTGTTTGAGTCAATAAGCTCAATTTTCAGTTATTTATGCATTTGACTTTTATACTACAATATTTAGTGGAAGGTTCTTCATATACAAAAAAAAAAAAAAAAAAAAAAAAAAATTAGTACCATGACCAAAATTCTAGCTATAAGTTTTAGGATACTTGAATCCAAATCAAATGAAAGTACACATAGTAGCATGAAAAATGGATAAAATTCCTAACATTTGCATATCGAGACAGATTTGTAAGTCTATTGGTCGGTAAAAGGCCATTTTAGATTTTCATTTGCATTAAAAGATCTTTTCAAATGTTAAATAGTGAACCAAACCTTATTTTTCAATATTCTACAGTTATTTTGGTGCATAATTTATTTGTAAATGTATCAACTGCATTAAATTGACATTTATCACTCAGTGCTAATTAGCATAAAAAAAGGCTTAACAATAAATATTTCTTTAAAAGTTAGTCTATTAAGAAGTAGTGTGAATTAAATCAAGGGATAGTTACAACAAAGTATATAATAGGTGGGTGTTTATGTTTTTTGAAATATTTTCAATTTTACTTATTAAGGCCTAACACTAGCCATGTGACAAGACCTGTGATAATGTTAATTCCATTGGGGAGTTATTTTCAAATATCTTGCTTGGATTTTTAATATTTGTACATGATTCTTTTTGCATATGGTAGCTCACTTTTTTAATTTAGGTTTTATATTTTATTGTAAATACTTTCATTTTTGGAACCGATTCTAAAATTTATATCTTAATACAGTAGACGCTCGATTTTACGAACTCAGTGGGATTCATATAATGTGTTCGTAAATGGGAGTAACATCAGTTCGTAAAATTGGACGTCTACTGTGTAAGAGAAACTAACCAAAATTAAAAATTAGCCTGCATAAAGATCCTATATCCCTCCCCCCCCCCTCCCTCCAAAAAAAATATATATATATATATTTTAATCCAAACAATGTATTTAAAAATAACTTCTCCATAAGATTAACACAAGCATCCAGATCTTTTTTAGCGACTAGTGTAGGATCTTAAGGCTGTTCTTAACTGGTCTGCTCAACAAGCACAAAGCGTTTTGATGCATTTACAAATTAATTTTTTTAACGGAAAGATATAAAATTGGAAAGCCTTGTTATGGAAGCAATTTGGAATTGAACTGGATTTTCCATTTTTTGATCAATAAGTTATCTGTTGAGTTATAAGCGATTTTGATTATGTGACAAATGTTTTCGCCCGCTCTGGTATGTTTTTTCTCCTTTCGCATGGAAATTCAGTTCAAAACTTCCACTTTGACACTATTTTCTGAAAAATCTATTGTGTTTAAAAAAAAAAAAAAATGGAAAAAGCAGCTCGATTACATAGTTTTAGAACACCACCACCAGCTGGTTTCATGCATTTTCGATCAAAAAGAAATTCAAGCTTATGTCAGAAAGTTGCCCTTTTGGATTTGAGAACACCCTTAAGGGGAGCAGTCATCTTTTAAAAGTTGTCATTGGGATTTTTCCTTCCCTTGGTGATTTCAAGTTTTGTTTTTTTTTTTAGTTGTAATTTTTGTTTAATTATAAATCAGTTATTTTTTCAATCAAAAAATAGTCATTTAATATTAAATAAGAATTACAGTTATATAAACCAATATGAAGGAGTATAAAATTAGTTATTTTAATTTGAAAATGTGGCAAGAATTCTGTGTTATTTTGAATTACGTTGATAAAAATCAATCACAGGTTACTGAATTTCATTTAAAATGACATTATTTTATTTAATCAGTTAATTAGAAATCGCTCAAGGGTTTTTTTTGGTAATTTTGGCAAGTTCTCTTATGAATGAGTTTATTAGAAATCACTCAAGGGATTTTGGATGAACTCTTAAATGAGTTGATTTAATCCATGTATGAATTGTTACAAATCGCTCAAGAACTACTGGATTAAATCTGAAATGACCTCATTTCACTCAAGTTTGAATTGATTACAAATCGCTCAAGGGGTACTGGATTTAGGCTTAAATTATTTCATTTCACTCAAGTATGACTTGGTTACAAATAGCTCAAGTGCTACTGGATTTAGTCTTAAATGACTCAATTTCACTCAAGTATGAGTTGGTTACAAATCACTCAAGTACTACTGGATTTTACCTTCCATCGATTTGATTTCACTCAAGTATGAGTAAAATAGAGACCACTCAATCATGAGCTGCCTAAAAACAACTCATTCACTCGAGTTGTTTCAACTCTTTATGAGAAGCTGACTTTCAAATCATGAGATGAGTAGATTTCGGCTCAACTTGAGTTATTTTGGCTCTTTCGTTTTAAGAGTGTACCTAAGCAAAAATAGCCAAACAGAAAGAGAATCAAACATGGGCTACGCAGATAACAAGTAAGACAGAAATACGACAAAGAAAAAAAAAAATAACAGGTAAGCTTTTAACGACATTTTTTTTTTCGAATGAAGAATTCAAAACATTTTATTATGTTTTTCTTCAGAGAATTTTTAATTCCCTGAACCCCCCTCCCTCGTTTAAGATATTTTTTTAAATACTGAAGTAATCTGAAAAGTAATAAATAATCTTTTGTAATCAACGAATAAACTAATCACGAATATTTTCAGAAGAAACTATCGCAAAAGTTTATGAGAACCACGCATTTTTGCTGATTGATTTACAAAAATTGCGGGGTGGGAATAAAATATTAATTGCTAACCTGTTAACCCTTAAGGCTGTTCTCAACTGCTCTGCTCAACAAGTGCAAAATGTTTTGACACATTTATAAATTCATTTTTTAACGGAAAAATATAAAATTGGAAAGCCTGACCATGGAAACGATTTGGAATCGAACTGTTTTTTCCATTTTTAAATCAATAAATTAGCTATTGAGTTATAAGCGATTTTGATCACATGACACGGCATTTTTCTCCCCTTATTGACTGGATTTTCTTCTTTTGTTCGGAAGTTCAGTTCAAAATGCCAACTTTGACAGTATTTTCTGAAAGATCTGTTGCGTTTACAAGAAAACAGAAAAAACAGATCGATGGCATAGTTTCTGAATAAAAGCACCTTCTAGTTCCAGGTATTTCCTAATAAAAATGAATTAAAACTTATGTCAGAAAGCTGACCCTTTGGATTTGAGAACAGTCTTATATGCATAGTGATGCAGATCTCCATCCCTTTTTATTTAACCTCCATTGATAAATTAAGTTCTTTGCAACCACTCTATTTATATAAAAATATTAATCCTGTAAAAATCATATAAAAATGCTACTAAATAAAGTTTAAAATCTGTCTTACAAATTTTGGTGTCTAATCAGTGTTTGAATTTTCATAACTGTTTGTCAAAAATTTCATAGAATGTCAGTAGCACAAAATATTTTTAACTTAAGGCTGTTCTCAAATCCAAAAGGTCAACTTTCTGACATAAGTTTTAATTCATTTTTATTCGGAAACTCCTGAAACTAGAAAGTGCTGTTATTCAGAAACTATGTCATCGAACTGTTTTTTCCGTTTTCTTGTAAACGCAATAGATCTTTCAGAAAATACTGTCAAAGTTGGCATTTTGAACCGAACTTCCGAACGAAAGAAGGAAATTCAGTCAATAAGGGGAGAAAAATGTCGTGTCACGTGATCAAAATCGCTTATAACTCAATAGTTAATTGACTGATTAAGAAATGAAAAAAAAACAGTTCGATTCCAAATCGCTTCCATGGTCAGGCTTTCCAATTTTATATCTTTCCGTTAAAAAATGAGTTTGTAAATGTGTCAAAACGTTTTGAACTTGTTGAGCAGAGCAGTTGAGAACAGCCTTGACTTCTTCACTCCCAGGACGTACGCTGCGTACGTCCTCCCAGGCTTAAAAATATTAATCCTGGGAGTGAAATGGTTAATATGTGTATAAAAAAACACATTTCTAAAAGAAAAAATCATGCATTTAAAGGTTAATTTTGATTTGCGTTCATCTACAACATTCAGAGATCATCATAGCTTTATAATTTTTAAATATTTTCCATTTTCTATTTTTTTTTCTTTCTTTTTCTTTAATTGTGTCGTACGTTGAATACAAAAATATATACATGTCATTTAATTACATTTATGGTGATTTACAGGAAAATTCTACTACTGCATAAAACAGCACAAACTGATTTTATTATATGTATAACACGCAAATATTTGCAAGTGACACGGCTTTATTATGTAATTGTCCTTAATTAGATGCACTGTTAAAAAAAGAAATTCCTCGTCAGTTGTTGCGTGGCTCAATTTTTTGTTATTTATTTTACAAGGATTGTATCACAAGAACAAAATATTTTAGCTCAACAACTTGATTTGCATTCAGTTAGTTTGAGCTATTTAGGGATTTCAGCTCTGTTATTTCGAAGCATTTTGTTTTTGTCTATTTCTCTTTATGTATCATACATATTATTTTAGTTGTCAATATTCCTTTTTCTCAACTAATATGCAGCGTACAATGTCATATGGGACATCATTAAATAGGATTTTTAGCCCAAATCTGAAATTGCATTCGGAATTTTCGTTATACTTTTAAGTTATGTATCATCGTGCATGTTATTTCTGTATATTTTCACGAGAAAACTGCTTTAGTTTAATTGCGATTCATCTCTGAAATTTTGAAGCATTTTGTTTTTATCTATTTCTTTTTATGTATATTATATGTTTAATAAGTTAACTACCAATAACATGACATAAATCGCTTAATTACGTTTATAGTGATTTATAGAAATGTTTCACTACTGCGTTAAACAGTACAGAGTGGTTTTGTTTTCATAATCTCTCAAAATGTACACTTGGCATTGCTTTGTAGCTGAATAGTTCTCAATCAGATACTTTTCACTCGACTGCTATGCAAGATATCCCTTCAGGACCGGCAGCTGTTACACTAAATTTATTCGGTTGACACCACTTTTTTTTAAAAAGTTACTTTTACTTATACTTATCAGGAAAATCCTCTAATGAAAAAGAGCAAATATTAATTTTCTTTTTTACTGATACAAAAACAAATTCTGTATGCACTTTTTGAAGGTGTATACCCATGGTCCCGAATGGGTTAAGAAACAAAGGAAGTGTGCTTTGATAGTTCTAGTAATAGTGTTATATCTGATCGGATATTCAATATTTTGTTGGATAAAGTGCTTTAGTTTAGTTGTGATTCATCTCTTGTAATTTTGAAGCATTTTGCTTTTATCTGTTTTTTTTTTTTTTTTTTTTTTTTTTTTTTTTTTAATGTATTATCTGTTTAATAAGTTAACGAAATAATGTATATCATTTAATTACATTTATAGTGATTTTTAGAAAAGTTTTACTACTGCGTGAAATGGTAATACTGGTTCTATTTTATATAATACGTGCAACACTTACACTTGGTGTGGCTTTGTAAGCTGAACAGTTCTGTATCAGATACTTTTCACCCGATTTCTAAGAAGATATCGATTAAGAAACAAATGAAGTGTGCTTTGATAGTTCCAGTAATTGTGTTGTAATATCTGATCGGATATTCAATACTTTGATGGGAAAACTGCTTTAATTTAAATGTGATTCATCTAGAATCAATTTAGAAGCATTTTGTTTTTATCTGCTTCTTTTGATGTATTATCTGTTTAATAAGTTAATTTAATGACATATATACATTTATATAGCGCTTTATAGAAACGATTTACTAGCGCGTGAAACAACACATGGTGGTTTAATTTTATATAAACGCGCAACAGCTACGCTTGAAGTGGCTTTGTCGCTGAACAGTTCTGAATCAAATACTTTTGACCCGATTTCTAGAAGACAAATGAAGTGTGTTTTGATAGTTCCAGAAATTGCGTTATATCGGATCGGGTATTCAATATTTTGCAAGTTATCGGATATAGGGGAAACTGCTGAAGTTTAATGGTGATTCATCAAAATGTATCACATACCAATATGAATCATATGGATATAGTCTTCGATGGATATTGGCTTGCAGGACATTATGGAATGAGAAAGGGGGGGGGGGGGACACCATTTATGCAAATATGTGCAACTTTTAGCCTTCCCACCTACTTGGTATTTGCTACTATAAACTTAACATAATGTCCCAAAACTCTCAGCATTGGTTCTCTGCTCTTTTGTGGGAGGAGCAAACGAGTTTTATGTCTGGATGGAAGCTCTTCAAAAGAGCCGTTATGTGTTTAAGTACTTTTTGGAATGCTCCCGAAGCGATATCCAGCAGCGTGAGCTTTTTGTTCACTTTATTTTCATAATACAGATTATATTTTGTGCTAAATATATATAATAAAATTATAATAATTTAATCTGTTACTAAGTATGATTTCAAGTTTAAAAAATTCGTTAGTTTTAAGAGAAAATGCTAGAGTTCACTTTTAATGATAAGGATAAATTCTAGGAGAAAATTGTCAGTTGCTTTGGGTACTTCGTTTTGGGTACTTCATTAGAAAAAGTTCACGATTAGTGATAAGTTGTCAATATATGGATATAAATCTTTTTTTACCCATATGAGATTAAAGAACGCAATTATATTTTCGAGAGCAATTAGTTATCGGTTTTCATCATCAGGTAAAAGCATCAGAGAATCGTTATACTCAAAATAGTAGCATACTTAAAGTAATTTAATTTTTATGTTTAAAATGAATAATAAATCTTATTATTTAGTTAGAGATATTAATACATAATTGGACTGTGAAAATTTGAATAAGATTTCGTTATATAATATAATTTTCTCACCTTGAAATTTTTAGAAAGTTGCTTTTAATTTAAAGACTGGTCAAACCATTAAGGGGGAAAACAACATGTATAATAATCACTTATAAGCAAATTAACCTAAAAAATGCTATAAAAAGTGATAAAATATCTTTATTTAGATTGACAAACGGTTCATCGCACAAACGGCGACATTTTCAAAATCATTTATGATAGAAATATTTTCACAAAATTTAAAAACAATAACTTGGTAAACAATGCCACGAGGCTGTTGCATAATGAAAAATCAGTGCAAACATAAAATACAACAAAATTGGATATTTGTGAACGTGGACTAATTTTTACTATTATTAATAAAATTGCATAGCATCTCTTTCCAAATTTTAGGATAATCAAGGAACACTAAATCATTGCAAATATTCTCATGGCATAAAAATATCTGTATTGATTCCCGGATAATGGATGGCAAATGAAATCTTGATGGATAAATTATTCTACTATTTTAAAAAATGATCAGTAAAGGTTCTTTGCTGCATAATCTGGCCAAAGCTGTGGTTCTCCTGTTGTATTTGATCATCAAGTAGATTTGGAATATCAATTGAAATCAAGTTGAAATTGATGTGATTTGAACATATTAAAATAGGAAACTTTTCGCGATATATATTTTTTTTCTAGTTACGTTATAGGTTTTTGCTACTTTGAATTTATGAAAATTATAAAATTCAGATATAATGAAGCCGCATCATTCTAATGCGAATTTAGATAGATTCTTGATTATTTTTCTAGACAATGTCTTTCATCTTTAACGTTTAAATTTATATTTATTTAAATTTCTTTGGCGATAGGGAAGGAGCAAGAAAAAAAGTAAAATGGGATAGTATTATTTAAATTGATAAGATTTGTACAGATAAAAATACGATTATTTTTTTGATAAACAAATTTTTTTAAATTTAGTCATAATATCGATTTTTAATGCTTTTTTAAAATTCCATGAAAATCATAAAATTTAGGTCTAATAAAATCGCAACATTTTTTTATTGCGAATTTAGAACTCTTTTATTTTGCATGACAAATTTTTTCACATAAATTAAATTTTAATTTTATTTAAATTTCTTCGGGGGGCTAGAAGTGAAGTAAAGCGAGATGTTACTATTTAAGTTGATTAGATTTGTGCGCGTAAAAATACGAAACTTTTGGTGATAAATATTTTTTTAATTTAGTTACAATGTTGATTTTGTTGCATTTGTTAACCCTAGAATACAAAGACGGCGTCTGTCAAACTACTCGACTATTTCTCTCCCCCCCCTCCCCCTCCCCCTCTTTTGAGAATACGATACTTGACGCTGTGAAATTACGTCTTGATATGTAATAAGCATGTTTATTACATATCAAGAAGTAAGTTTATAGTGTCAAATATCGTATTCTCGAAGTAAAGGAGGGGAGGGGGGGGGGGTCGAAAAGTCTTACAGACGACGCCTTTGTATCCTAGGGTTAAATCTATGAAAATGATAAAATTTAGGTCGAATGAAGTCGCAACATTTTTATTGTTAAATTAGAACTATTCTCGTTTATTCTGCATGAAATTTTCTTTCGCTTATAACTGTTAAACTTATATTTATTTAAATTTCTTTGAGGGGGAAGAGAGAAGAGCAAGAGGTGAAGTAAAATGAGATGTTATTGAGTTGATTAGATTTGTACGCATAAAAATACAAACTTTTCCTGATAAATAAATGTTTTTAAATTTAAAATATTGATTTTGTTCCCTTTGTTAAATCCATTGAAATTGATCAAACGTATGTCTACTAAAGTCGCAACATTTTAAACTGAGAATTTAAACCAATTCTTGTTTATTTTGCAAGATAGTTGCTTTCACTTATAACTGTTAAATTTATATATGTTTTTATTTCTATTTTATTTTATTTTATTTTATTTATTTATTTATTTATTTATATATTTTTTTTTGTGTGTGTGTGTGCGTGTGTGTGTGTGGGGGGGGGGGGGATAAAATCTCGTATTTCAGGATGGTATTAAAGTTGATGTGATTTGAGCACATAAAATTACGAAACATTTCATGATAAATATTTTTATTATTATTATTTAGTTGCGTTATTGAGTTTTGTTACTTTAATACATCTATAAAAACGATAAAATTTAGGTCAACTAAAGTTGCAACATTTTAAATTGCAAATTTAGATAATTTCTCGTTTATTTTGGAAGACAATTTTATTCATTTCTAATTATTGAATTTACTTTTTATTTAAATTTTTTAGGGAGGAAAAAGAGATAAATGAAATAGCGTATTTCAGGATGGTATTCAAATTGGTGCGATTTTGAACATATAAATATACGAAACTTTTTCATGATTAATAAATGTTTTTAAATTTAGTCACAATAATGTGTTTTGTTGCTTTTGTTAAATCCATTAAAATGATAAACTTTAGGCATAACAAAGTAGCAAACATTTTTTATTTCAAATTCATACCAACTGTCGTTTATTACCCGACTGCCAAGAAGGGATATGTGTTTCACGCGTATCTGGGTATGTGGATTTCTTTATACCCTCGAAACATCCCAACGGCTGGGTGGATTTTAATGAATGAGGTTCTATCGATTCGTCGTAACCGTCCGATGGTTATAGGCTAGATTTTGTTTTTATAAATTCAAAATGGCGGTAGAGACGAAAAAAAAAAATATTTTACGCACCCTATTGAGTGGCATATCATTGGATAAGTCTTTCAAAATGAAGACGATGCTTCATTGACTATTCTACAGTCAGAAGCTCCGTTGAAATATTACACAACCTGGAGTTTGTGTAGGTAGGATCTCAAGCTTTACTGCAACTCTAACAGTCATAGACATCTGTATAGGCCTCATCAAAACAGTGTTTATAGATAGGAACTAACAATTAAACACAGTTTAAAAGTCACCAATACAAGTAAATAAAAAAAATAGGTAAGTAATATAAAAAAAATAGTTTCACATTGATGAGAAATAATTAATTATTTCGCTTTTTACGCAGTCGGGTTTTTTGATTTTTTAAATTTAATTTCATTATATTATTTTGCAAGGCAATTTTTTTCACTTTTAACTGTTAAATTTATATCTTTGTCTAGTGGGAGAGGAAGGGGGGGGGGGGGTGAGGGAGAAATGGCGTATTTCAGGATGATATTCAAATTGATGTGATTTGAACTCGTAGAAATACGAAACTTTTCGTGATTTTTTATTCTACAATTTTTGTACGTTATTGATTTTGCTACTTTGTTAAGTCCATGAAAATTGTAAAATTTAGATATAATAAATCCGCACCATTTTTGACTGCGAATGTGGATAGATTCTCATTTATTTTGCAAGACAATTCATTTCACTTATAACTATTAAATTTATATTTATTAAAATTTCTTTGGGGGAGGGAGAAGGCAAGAAGTGGAGTAAATTGGGATGATATTATTTAAATTGATAATATTTGTACATATAAAAATACGAAATTTTTCATGATAAAAGTTTTTAAATTCAGTCACAATCTTGATTTTTGTTGATTTTATTAAATTTATAAAAAATATAAAACTGAACTCACATTTTTGATTGCGAACTTAACACATTTCTCGTTTATTTTGCCAGACAATTTCTTTCACTTAAATGTTGAATTTATACATATTTTTTAAATTCTTTTGTGTATACGCGTGTGTGTGTGTAGAGGAGGGGGGGGGGGGTTAGTTCTTGAATTACAACATTTTATCGATTGTTGTCTCTATTTCTGTATCTGTTTTGATATCATAAAAAAATCCGAATGTTGCGCTTTATCAATACTAATGATTGTTAAAATTTAACATTGAGTTTAAAAAGTGCTTTGAAAAAAATTGCATTTTCTTTAATACATATTTTTAAATGTGATATATTTTGTATTGATGAAAACTTGCTGAACAGAAAATATTTCCGTAAAAACTAATTTACTTCTATATTTAAATATAGACATTTTTTTTTTATTTAAAGAAAAACATTAATGACGAATAATGCAATAACTCCAGAATAATTTAACTGTAAAAGATAATTGTATTTCTTCTATTAGTTTGTTAATAATTTTATTGACATTATTGTAAAGATATTTATGTTGAGAAAATTATAATTATCGGTGATGAAATAACTATTATTTTACTAATTTCTTTTTCTATACAAACAAAAAATAATATCCAATGAAAAATTAAACATTTCTTGAAGTCAATCAAAATTGTTCACTGATGTTTAAAGAGTTCTTAAAAAAGAAAATTTGAACGTATTTTTTCTGAAATTTTTTTCAAAGATTTTTTTAAAAAGTCTTTTGCAGAAGAAAGGGAAAAAAAATTGCAGAAAATCTAATTTTTTTTAAAAAAATTTGCTTTCAGAATTTGATAATTTTTTTTTTTTTATTTTCTTGTATTAAAAATAGAGAACATTTGTTTTCAAATTCCAAGTTTAAAAAATTATATCATTATAAAAGCTTCTTTGCCTTATTTAAAATAAATTCTAAAATATGCATATTAATTTATGGCACTGGCGTCACTCTCCGAACTCTAGAATAATTTTATTTCACACTTTTCTCTAATATACGTAAGAAGAAAAGAAAAGCTTCCAACATGAAAAACTATTTTTCTTCTTTTTTTTAAAGTGAAAAATCCATTTATATGTTTCCATAAACTTTTTTTTTTTATCTGGCATCACTATAGCAATTAGAAGTTAAATAAATATTTTTTAAAAAATAAAGTTTTTCTTAAAATAATATTTATTCTTTTTTTTAAGTAAATATTTTAACTTTGCTTCTTCTTTTACATACGTAATAAGAAAAAGTTTCGAATACGAAAAACTACATTTCTTTAAATAAATTTCACAATATATATATATATATATATCAGTTTTATGGCAACAGCCCTCGTCCTTCGATCTCTAGGATAGTTTTTTTCAAACAATTTTCTTTTGCATACGTAATAAAAAAACAGTTTTGAATATGAAAAACTTTTTTTAATAATTTCCAATATATTTATTTATCAGTTTTATGGCATCTTTTGCCACCCTTCGATGTCCAGGATTAGAGATGGGAATGCTCGAAAAAACCCCGGAAAAGTTGGGAAAAAAATTGGGTTTTTTTTTTTTCAGTTTTATTCCGAAGTCTTATTTTTCAATTTTTCCAAACTGGAAAAGTTAAAATTTCATTTATAAAATAATGTATTTAAAATTTTGTAATAGCTACATTCTGATTCATCTTTTTATTTTATTTAAATTATAATTTTTATTTAAATTAAGTTTATTTTATAATTTATTTTACTTAAATTAAAATTTTATTTGTTTTTATGTTAAATGTCTCACACGAAAACATTAATGTGAGAAATCTGATCTATAAGAAGACTTGAAAAGATCCTTTAGAGGATCCTTCATTTTTTTCTGCTTTGAAACACAAGACCCTTGATGAAATTTCTATTAAAAATCGGATTTAAAAAAAAATTAATCTCCAAATTGAATCTTTCACAGATACAATGATTGAAGAAAAAAAAATATCATGTCATATAACAGCTGAATCTTATCAAGTTGTATGTATATATGTGAAGAACTTTATTAAAAATGCCTAAATAGGAACCTAAATATAACGGTAATTTCTAATCCACAAATTCTGATTATATTTTGCACAAGTATATACAAAAGTTCACAATTTCACAAAAACAGGGTTACATGAAGTAAATCTTGATATAAGACTGGTAGGTAAGATAATTAAATGCAACTTCTTGCTGAAAATGAATTCATGTGCAAAATTATGTCAATAATATGCCAATTAATGGAAATGGTAAAATTGAAAATTTAACATATATTTTTTGAAACATGCATTTATTTTTTATGTCATAGCTGCAGTGCGCACTGTCTGTCTGAAGTTTGAACTAAATGTGGAAAAAGTATGCATAAAAAATTTTGGTTTAGTTTCATAACACCGGTCTGCAAATTTTTTCAGTTGCATGGGATATTTTTTGTTATTTGTGTTTTTTCTTAGGGCGTTGAATCCAAAAATGACCTCCATTTCCCTCCATCACATGCAGTATTGTTGCAAAACATGAGGAGTTTACATTAGAAAGGCACAACTGCAATGAAAAAAAAAACAATATTTTATTACAAGCAAAAAGCAACTATATTCCAAATTTATACTTTCCCTCTTGACTACACTTTGCATTTCGGTAGTTGTATGAATCATAGTTAGCATAGCTTATGTCTGTGTGTAACTGCTTCTGTTTGTTCCTCAAATTCCTCGCATTTTCTATTTGTAGTGCTGTGTTTCATATCTCTTGAGTGTTACTCGTAGAAATATGAAATTACCATATGGAAACATTTATTGGATATGGTTTTTACTCAAGAATAGGATACCAGATTTCAGGCTAAAAAGAGAAATTTTACGCTTAATAAAACTAAAAACATCATTTTTGCGGAAAAACTTGATGTGATGGATTTCCCCCCCCCCCCCCCCACCTCCAGTTTCAGTGAGTAAAAATCTAACAGTCAATAAATCATATGCTGTCTTTTGGTTGCAGACCTGTGTAATCCAAACTAAAACTTAGTTTTGGTTTGAGTTTAGACTATAAAACTAAATCAAAACTTTTTATATTTGGTTTGAGTTTAGACTGGAAAGCTATACCAAAACTAAATATATATATATATATATATATATATATTTATAGGGAATGAAAATTATAACTGTAGAAAGAAAAATGTAATATTGTAAAAATATACATTTTTTAAACAATGGAATGTTTGAATACTGTTATTTACAATAATGATAGAACTGCAACAATTTGTTTGATTAAACTAGCATCATTTATTTACTTAAAGATCAATACATATGTAAATGGGATGTATAATATATTTGATTACCAAATTGCAGAGATATTGGCTGCGGTTTTTACATTAGTTCCATTGGTAATTAAACAAATGTAACTGAAAAATCATTTCAACTGAGACATGATATAATAAACAATAGCATGAAATAAAGCGTGAATGCTACTATGAAAATTCTGAGACTGAAAAACTAATCTTTTAAAAGCAGGCTTTGTTTTATTTTTTTCTTTTGTAATGTAGTCATTTAAAGTGAAAATAATTTCCTTTTAGTGCGGATAAATAAAATAAAAAAATGTCTATTATTTATTATTCTCTATGAAAATATAATTTAGTTGGGAGAAACATTTGTGAAAAATCAATTTTTCCAACTTTTCCAATATTTTCCGAAAAAATCCGGAAAAAACGGTTTTTTTTCTGCCACTTCAATTTTTCCGAAAATTTACATCTCTATGCAGGATAATTTTTTCACACCTTTCTCTTACATACATAATAAGAAAAACAAGCTCCAGACATGAAAACAACTGCTTAATTCCTGATTCATTTTTAAATTAATTTTTGCTCTCAAACACATCAAACTGGGAAATTCTCTTATTTAGAAACTGCTTAATGTGCCGTGTTTCTCGGTTTTTCGATAAATGCAGAAAATATTGTAAAAAATGCTATCAAAGTTGGTGTTTTAAACCGAATTTTCCGAAGCGGGAGATCTGGGAATGAAAAAAATGGTCATACTGAGAAAATAATTGTTTAAAGCTCAAATTCTAATTAATTGAGCGAAAAATGAAATCACACGGCCTTTTATACATCTCTTCAAAAATCACCTCGACAAGTTTCGTGTTTTTACTTTTAAAAATGAGTCTGAAAATGTCTCAGAAAATTTCGAGTTGTTGAGGGTGGAAAAATATTTTTTCGAATACACCCTTAAGTGAAAAATATGTTTAAGTTTCTATAAAATCTAACTATTTACATGGAGTCACTATAACAATTAATAGTTAAATAAATATTTTAAAACATAAAGGTTTTCTTAAAAGAATATATATTTTTAAGTATTTCAACTTTGTGTCTTAGTAATAAATATCTGTAGTTTTATATAGTTAAAGTAAAATGTAGAAATTTTTCAAATTTAAAGATTTGAATTTTCATATCTGTCACAATTAATTGTTTTAAACTGGGTATTTTGTGTGTTAAATAAAATAAATAAATAAATTTTAATTTCATACTAAAATTTTTAAACAAGCTGTTCCCACTTAATATTGCCCTTTTTACAAAATTACAATTGGGATAATACGTCTTGTATGCAATGCTCATTTGACATTAAAACCAAATCTTAATCAATATAATTGTTTTTTTAACGTGATCTTCTATTGTGGATTCCTTACAATGTTTTGAAAAATCAGAATATTCTACCAGAGGTTAAAAGCAACAATATATATTCAATTATTAAAAGTGAAAAAAGAAAACGGGTTACCGTATATATTCGTCTATAAGTCGGCTCGTGTATAAGTCGACCCCTCCCCCCAATTCTTCAGCATAATTTTGAAAAAAAAAATTGAATTTTCGTGTATAAGTCGAACCACATTTCTGGTAGCATATCCAAAAACGATTTGTAATCGAGGATGAAGAAAACTAATAAATTTTGATAAAATTAATGAACTTTTTTGTGTTTCTAATCAGACTCTCTTTTAATTCAACGTTTTAAAACTGTATGATTATGTAAAATGGAAGAAGCCTAAACTATTTTGAAACTTATTCACATCAATTCAACGATACTTAAAAAGAAAATTTTTTTTTCAAAAATCTATTCAAGCCTTATTTACAAGAGTTTTTAAAAAAGGGATTAAAATGTTCAAATGAATGCCCCTATATTGAAGAGAATTCTGTCCCAAGAGAACGTGGGTGCAGAACAATTACAGGAACATTATTGTTGAACTTTTTTTGTCAATCACAGGGAAATGACCATTGTCCGCTTTTATCTATCATGTGATTACTAAAAAGAATTGCCCATTCACCAATTATCTGCAATTTTATTTTATTTTTATTATTATTATTTTTTCTTTGACTATCTCGTATATGTTGACCTCCCATTTTCAACTCCCAAATTTTGTCTGAAATTCTCCGAATGATACACCAGTATATACGTTAGTTAATTCTTTGTAAAAGAACAAATTTTTTTAGGAGACTGAAAGAAATTCTGTTACTATTTTTTTTTTCTTTAGTTTAAAGATATCGTTATTATGAAACATTTCTTTGATGTCATTTTATGGAAGATCGATATATTTCAAGGTTTTTCATTTTATTATAAAAATAAAGTTTTAAATCATACAAAGTAAAAAGCATCTTTATCTGAGAATTGTGGGTTACACAATTTCAAATTACAATTAGGAACACTTAACAAAGGCTATAAGTATATTAGTAGAAGGAGAGTTGTATACTTTGTAACTGGATTTGACTCATTTTATGAATATGTCTTACACAACATATCCAATTAAAAGAAAAGACTCGGAGAAATTTACTAGATATGAGTTCGTGTTCTTTTGTTCGGATCCCGATCACGGTGCCGAAAGTATGCAGTAGAAAATTGGTCACGATATTTTAAATTGTTTACAAATTAATTTTCTCATTTGAAAAACTGTTATTGCATAAAAAAGGACTAAAATTCATCTTTCTTAAAAATTAAAATTACACACAGTGTGCTTTATTATTTAAAAGATGGTATATTTTGACTACGTATGACTATGTATATAGTTGAAAATGCTAGGAATTGTATAGTGTAATTTAACATCTTTTAACTTTTTTTTTTTTTTTTTTACCATCCTTTAAGTAATAAAGCACATTATGTGTAATTTTAATTTTTAAAAATGATGAACATAAATACTTGCTCATGACAACGTTTCGGGATTTTTGTGGCTCTGAAAATCTGTTTAAATTTGTTATTTATACCCAACCTATATTTATACCCAATTTTTGAAATTTTAAAAAGTCAAAAAATTTATTTTTTAAAAATACCATTGTGTAACTATGGCAGAAAGACATGAGTTCTGTTTTCCAGTAATCCTAGAAAAGGACTTCAAACAGAAAGCGAGGCGAAACGATTATGTTATTAACAGTGACCGGCTTCGGAATCAGATATAATATTTCTCCTTATATCAAGTCAATAATAATTAATTTCTTTTACAGACTGATTATTAACCCTTAAATGCATAGTGCAACTTATAACTTACATTTTTTTTTTTTTTTTTTTTTTTTTTTTTAACCATTTGGCGCTTTCTATTATTCTTTTGGTGAACTATTCAGTGTTGGGGTTTTGGACAGGACATGTGGGTTTCACTGTCCAAAACTGTATTAAAGTGTCTAAAACTGTACTAAAGCATCAAAAACTATACTAAAGTGTCCAAAACCTTAAAAAAAGCAACATCCCACATGTAACCATTGCACACTTATTAAACATATGAATAAATATAAATATCTCACAATATATTTTACTAACATCCCATTTAATTCTTTGGTAAATGAAAAAGAATTCAAATTTTTCTAATATTTGTGTAACATAAAAAGTTCTGTTTCTGTTAAAATTGAGTTATAATAATAAGAAATTCTTTATAATACCACACATGTAGTATAGGGAGGGGAAATATGCTTTTGTTTCAATTTTTGTGCAAGAAAATGTTACAAAGAAATTTCTTTTAAATAATGTTTCATTGTAAATTATCTTTTCTAGATTATAGGATAATGAAAGAAAACACAAATATTTAATTTAAAATCTAGAAGTTATTTTTTAAAATATATATTTTTATTATGAATTTAAGCTAATTCTAGTGAACATTCTATTTCTTAAGAGTTAAAAAGTGTTGTTATAATAATAGTCATAATATAGTGTTATAATAATAGTCAATATCTAAATATCTCGTAATCAAACAAAATCCATTATTTTTATTTATACTATTTCTTAATATACACATATACATAGTTGTCAGCAGGAAGCTGGTTTAATCAGTATGCTGAACCTGAACTCAATTTATCGATTATTTCCAGTAACAACTATCGGGACTTTCAGTAACAGAATCAGAATGTATTCTTCATAAAAATCGTTAGTACTTCTATTAACTTCTATTATTAAAATGAATAACATTAAAAATATGATGCATAATTAAATTTAATATATTTTTAATGTAAATATTTTGTTACATATGGTAATTAGGTTGTTGATACTAAATTGGTATTTTTGTATTGTAATCTTTTTGCCAATTTTTTAAACTTTTAGTATTGTTCTGATAAATACAATTTTACTACAAAATATAGTTTTGGACAGTTTAAGACAGTTCTAGACAGAAGGGTTTTGGACAGTACGGGTTAAACCATGGATTTTACCGTGGTTTTTACCGTTGTGTCGAAAACCTTCCCAACCCTGGAACTATTATGTGTTACTTACGTGTGATAACATGCATTTAAGATCGTGAAGTTTTTTTGTTTTTTGTTTTTTGTTTTTTTGTTCTGAATTGTTATCACGGGGAGGTTATAACATCTTTTGTTGATACTGCTTGCAATGTGCTCGACTACTCTTTATAAAGTAGTCATTATTAATTCTGAAAACAATTACAAGCATCACAAGACTTATTATATCGTTCAACCGTTGTTATTGTGCAGCGTAAGTACTTTAAAGTAAGTATATAATTTAAAATGATAATTTTTTGAGCAATTTTTGCTTTGTAACTCAAGAGTGACAGTATGACAATATGTCCAATAGAAACATAAATAAATTTTTTTACTAATTTTCTTAACAAAAATAGACTCAAATATAATTTTTTACGAACAAAATAAAAATCATGTACTAAAGGGTTAAAGTATTGTAAAACGCTAAAGAACTTAGACTACAGTATTATTTCTCGAATAAGAAGTTTAAGATTTTCACTTTGAGCGCAGCCCGAAGTCCGATATAAAAATCATGCCTAAGCCATAGTCTAGTCTTTTATTGTCATTTTATTGTTTTGACTATGCAAGATTATTACTAAAAATATACAAAATATCTGGCTGAAGTATAAGATATGGTGGTGTACACTTTAAAACTTTTTTTTTTTTTTTTTGCGTTATGAATCTTTTGAACGTTACAAAATGTGTAAAACATAATCATCTGGAAATTTCAGATGATAACAATTTCGCTTTTTTTTTTTCTTACGTATCCGAAACGATTTTGTGGTTTCACAGTTTAAGCTAAAATTTTAATAGGATAAGGCAGATCTGGATGTTCTTTATCCTGTAAATTTTCTTCAATCAACTTTTAATGAAAATTTAATATCGATATGTTTTGTCACTGTTTTCCTTCTAAAAACCAATTTTAAAGTAATTATTAACAGAAAAAAGTTTTTTTTTTTTTTTTTTTTTTTTTTTTTTTTTTTTTTTTAGAAAAATTTCTTATTTGTGACCTTAATTTATAATTCAAAGAATAACAAAAGGCATATCTTAAATAATAAACTAAACCTGCATACAGAAACGTCTGACTCAGTCTGTAAATACTTCGGTATGGATAATTTATATTCTTTGAACATGGATTTAGCTTATTTTAGGATTATGCCTTGCACAAATATCACAAAGGTCCAAAGAGTCAGCAAATCTGCAATATTTTAGTCTTTAATTCCTATGTTATCATATTCACGACTAAAATATAAAAATTACCGACTAAAATAATGAATCGTGCACGTTTTAAAATTAAAATTGTCTTGGAAATTATTTTGATTACAATTTTTGCTAATTTTAATCTTTTTAAATTTAAGAAATGCTTAAAATATAATCATCTGAAAATTAGTGAATTGATAGAGATTTTGCTTTGTTTCATTATAAACTTTTCTTTATCCAAAAATATCCCCTCAAAAAAAAGAAAAAAAAAAAACCCACAAAAAAACAAACAAACAAACACGGTGTACTAGAATTTTTTACGGCATCTTCAAATGTGTGTTTCCTTATATTATCTTATTACTGTATTAGTAAAATTTTCAAAGGTGTATTTCAAAAGTGTAAAAAATACTTATGTATGTTTTTACAGGTGAACCCGATATATTTTCCAGTTACATGAGGTGGTAAAAAAACATTCCTGCGGTCAAGTTATGCAAGCTATTTTCTTTGAAAAACAAATCCCGAACATGCCATTTATATTTTTAACTTGACGCGCTATTTGTATACACAAAAATACATTTCACAAATCTTCTTCAAAGTTCCGAAATGATTTTATGACTTCACAGTTTAAGCTGAAACGTTTACAGGATACAGAGGAACTGCATGCTTTTATGACTTTCCGTTTTGCACCGAGAGTTTCTCTTCCCGTATCATGTTTATCCCGCGAGACCTCCTAGCTTGCTTCCCAAGACAAAAATTCCATTCTTAACCATCAACATGCTCCCCCTCCTCTTTTCTCCCGTAACAGGAGATGTCAGTTTAGCCTGAAAAGGATGATAACCCAACCCAGAACTTGACTTTGATCTTGGAAAAGGACAAAAAAGTTAGAACTAATAGCTTGCATGTATATCCATGCATCATTTTAGTCTGGGGAAAATACCATTGTGCTTTGAAAACTTCCCGCTCTTTCTTCATGGACTGTAATTACTAGCTTTTTTGACATTTGGAAGATAAACGATGATAGCTTTCAATTGACGCCATGGTATCTAACATCTAGACACTTTTTGTGTACGGCATTTGCTAATCAGGGTCTTCCTTTTTGGATTTTCAACGAATCAGGTTGGCAGATTTCATGGCATATGGACCAATGAGAAATTGTGGATTTGATAGGGGGAAAGGGGGGATAAGAGTATCTTTCGTAACCCTAAATTTACCCTCGTTTTAGGCGATGTTATCATGTGAAGGCAATTCGTACATCTGTCGTGATCTCTTACATCATGGGTGGGAAATATGTTTTTCCCACAATATTTTTTTTTCTTAAAATATTCTTCTAGATTATTTTTTAAAGCACTGTTCAAAATATGCTCCGAAACGGAACTTATGTTCAATCAACCATTAATAACATAAAGAAATCGACGTGATTTAATGTCACATAACATATTCTTCTTCTTCTTCTTTTTTTTTTTTTTTTTTTTCACAATTTTTTTTTTTTTTTTTTCACAATTTTTTTCAATATATCAATATAAATATATTTTCCCTTAGAATTAAGGTATCGTTTCTTTTGAAATGTACTTCACTGTAAGTATTTAAATAAACATGGAAAAAGAACTATTCAAATCGGAGCTAAATTTTAAATAACTATACGATGAAAAAATATTTTATTCACTTTTGTATCAACGCCATACAAAGTTTGGATAATTCTACGCAAGTTAATATTGTGATATTTTCGCCGGTACATTACTTTTCCCTTCTACTACGAATACTGCATTAAAGCCGTTTATATCGGTTCGTAGTTTAGCCTCAATTATTTTTTGGTGGAGAAATAGGGATAAACGATTACAGACAAATGGTAACTGCTAAATTTAAAAAGGACCAAATTATTATTCCCATATCAATTTGGATTTTGTAATAATTTTAATTTAGAGGGTTAGAAATATTTTATGTCGAATGCTCTATAAATTTTTTGTGGGATGGAAAAATATTTTATTAACTTTTCTATGAAACAAAGTTAAGCATCAATATTTATTTGCAGGTTACAGACTGTGACAGTTTGCCTGTACATTACTTTTTCCTTCTACTTCTTGCGCTACTGAAAAACATTTTATACCGGTTCATAGTTTAGCCCCAATTACCTTTTGATGAAGAAATAGGAACAAATCGGAAATTGTACGACAAACGTGGCAAATGAGGTGCGTGCATACTATAACTAGTTTTATAAATATTCAGATCTTGGTGCAATAGCTGTTGCATTCTTTTAAAAATGCATGAATGCAAAATTTATTACGATTATACATATTAAATTCAGTAATATAGAAATAATATGGCTTCAGTTTAAATCTGACATAATCACCATGTGAACTTAAAATCATTTACTTATCATGGGGTATCATTGAATTAATTACCTATGACTGGATTTAATAGAATGAAGAAAACTATTAATATCTTTTTTAGTTTTGATTCAATTTTCATAAAATTTGAAACGACTCGACAAAGTTCTGCAGCGATTATATATATTAAATTTCAAACCATTCGGTTGGGTAGTTTTGCGCTGCTATATGCGGACAGGCGGACGGACCCGGCAACGGCTATAGGTGCTTCATATTTATATATAATTACGAACGAATCTAAAAAAGGCATAAACGATTAAGGCTGTTCTCAACTGCTCTGGTCAACAAGCGCAAAACTTTTTGACACATTTACAAATTCACTTTTTAACGGAAAAATATAAAACTGGAAAGCCTGACCATGAAAGCGATTTGGAATCGAATTTTTTTTTCCATTTTTTAATGAATAAATTAGCTATTGACTTATAAGCGATTTTGATCACGTGACACGGCATTTTTCTCCCCTTATTGACTGGATTTTTTCTTTCGTTCAGAAGTTCGGTTCAAAATGCCAACTTTGACAGTATTTTCTGAAAGATCTACTGCGTTTACAAGAAAACGAAAAAAAAAACAGTTCGATGACATAGTTTCTGAATAACAACACCTTCTAGTTTCAGGCGTTTCCGAATAAAAATGAATTAAACTTATGTCAGAAAGTTGACCCTTTGGATTTGAGAACAGCCTTAAATGAATAAATGGTAAATGCGAAATTTAAAACACTCCAGAACAACATTTCCGTATCAGTTTGGAATTTTTAATAATTTTCTCTTAAAAGTCAGTAATATTTTACGTCGACTGCTCTATAAATTTAGTTAGAGGTGTGTTCGAAAAAATATTTTTCCACCCTCAACAGCTCGAAATTTTCTGAGACATTTTCAGACTCATTTTTTAAAGTGAAAACATGAAACTTGCTGAGGTGATTTTTGAAGAGATGTATAAGAGGCCGTGTGATTTCATTTTTCGCTCAATTAATTAGAATTTGAGTTTTGAACAATTATTTTCTCAGTATGACCATTTTTTTTTCACTCCCAGATCACCCGCTGCGGAAAATTCGATTCAAAACACGAACTTTGATAGCATTTTTTACAATATTTTCTGCATTTGTCAAAAAAACGAGAAGCACGACACATTAAGCAGTTTCTAAATAAGAGAATTTCATCAGTTTGATGTGTTTGAGAGCAAAAAATAATTTAAAAATGAATCAGGAAATAAGCAGTTTGGATCGGAATACACCCTTAGGATGAAAAAATATTTTATTAACTTTTCTATTCGCAAGTACAGACTGCGACAGTTTGCCTGTACATTACTTTTCTTTGTATTTCTTATGCTACTGAAAAACTTTTTAGACTGGTTCGTAGTTTAGCCTCAGTTACTTTTTGGTGAAGAGAAAAAAATATAAACGATTAAATGGATAAATTGTAAATGCGATATTTAAAGCAGTCCAGAAAATTATTCCCGTAAATAACTTTAGCTTAAAGGGTTTTGAGTGGGGGTGGAAAAGTATTTTACTAACTTTTCAACGGAATAATGTTAAAAATCAATATTTATTTGCAAGTACAAACTGCAACATTTTGTCTGCGCATTTTTTTTCCTTCTACTTCTTAAGCTATAGAAATTTTTTCTATATCGGTTTGTAGTTTAGTCTCAATTACTTTTGCTGAAGAAATACAAAGAAAAAAAAATAAGCATAAACGATGAAATAGATAAATGGTAAATGCCAAATTTAAAACAGTCCAGAATATTATTTACATATCAATCTAGAATTTCTAATAATTTTACCTTAAAGGGTTAGAAATATTTTATGCCGAATGCTCTGTAAATTTGGGTGAGAATATATTTTATTAACATTTCTATGAAACAGCGTTAAGCATCATTATTTATTCTGAAGTACAGACTAGAGATCTGCACGGGCCGGCCCGTGGCCCGAAGCCCGAGCCCGGCCCGGCTTGTGGGCCGGACTCGGGCCGATTTTCATCCATGGCACGCGGGCCGGGCCCGGGCCTTACTTTTTTTCTGAAGACTCGGGCCGAGCCAGGCCTAACTTATTTTTTCTGTACAGAGCCGGGACTGGTTTTATGCCTAATCTTCACGGCCCAAGATTTTCAGTCCTAGTTTTGAACCAGCCCGTATGAAAATCATTGTCTCAGAGTAGCCTGGCCCATTCAAAAGTCAGTTAAATTAGGCTTGGTCCAAAAATTTTTTTTAAAAATGCATACATTTTTAAATTGACATTATTCTACATCTGAACATTATAATTTATTCTATTTAAAGAATAGTAGATTTCAACGCTTATTAAAATGTAGCTAAATTAAAATATAGTAAAACGTGTGAAAAGGAACCTGCCTAAAGACGGAACCCTATTTTAAACTGAAAAAGTGTTGATCCATGCAAAATTAATATGCCAATACGTAAGAAAATAATATATAATACATTTACGCATTCTAAGAAGGGAATTTGTCTATAACGCATTTTTTTTTCTTTTTTATACAATTCCGTCTTAGAAGATTTTACTGTATAGCATTTTTCAGATTTTTAACACTTCAATACATGGAATATGGATTAACAATATTAATGATAACTGAAACATTTACATGCAAGAAATAGAGCTTCATTAAATATATATATATATATACATATTCTATAAAAGTGAAGATTATAAACATGAAAAAAAAGTTAAGATAAATGTTTTTGGTCGGAACTCCCCGTACGAGAAAAAATTTTAACCAAATCGACGTAAAAATCATTGTTTTGTAGAAATTTATTCGGGCCGGGCCGGGGTCGGGGCGATATTTTAAGTTTTTTCCGGGCCGGACCGGATTCGGGCCGAACTTTTAAATTTTTCACCGGGCCAATATTATTTTTTCTACGCGCCGGGCCGGGCTCGGTCCGAACTTTTAATTTTTGTATCGGGCCGGTCCGGGCCGAATTTTTTTTCTATGAGTCGGGCCGAGCCCGTACAGACCTCTAGTACAGACTGTGACAGTTTGCCTGTACATTACTTTTTCCTTCTACTTCTTATGCTACTGTAAAGCATTTTATACCAGTTCGTAATTTAGACTCAACTAATTTTTGTAGACTCAACTAATTTTTGGTGGAGGAGGGGAAAAAAGGGGATAAACGATTAAATGGATAAATGGTAAATAAGAAATTTAAAACTGTTCAGAATATTATTTCCGTATCTATGTGGTATTTCTAATAATTTTAGTTTAGAGGGTTAGGAATATTTTATGTCGATTATTTTATAAATTTGATGGGGGGAGGTGGAAAAATATTTTATTAACTTTTCTGTGAAACAACGTTAAGCATCAATATACGATTAATATACGGGATCATCAATATACGGGATAAACGATGAAATGGATAAATGGTAAAAGGAAATTTAAAACAGTCCAGAACATTATTTACATAACAATCTGGAATTTCTAATAATTTTAGCTTAAAGGGTTAGAAATATTTTATGCCGAATGTTCTATAAATTTGAGTGGCATGGAAAAATATTTTATTGACTTTTCTATTGTACAGCTTTAAGGCTGTTCTCAACTGCTCTGCTCAACAAGCGCAAAACATTTTGACACATTTACAAATTCATTTTTTATTGGAAAGATATAAAATTGGAAAGCCTGACCATGGAAGCGATTTGGAATCGAACTGTTTTTTACATTTTTTAATCAATGAATTAGCTATTGAGTTATAAGCGATTTTGATCACGTGACACGGTATTTTTTTCCCCGTATTGACTGGATTTTCTTCTTTCGTTCGGAAATTCGGTTCAAAATGCCAACTTCGACAGTATTTTCTGAAAGATCTGTTGCGTTTACAAGAAAATGGAAAAAAACAGCTCGATGACATGGTTTCTGAATAACAACACCTTCTAGTTTCAGGCGTTTCCGAATAAAAAGGAATTAAAACTTGTGTCAGAAAGTTGACCCTTTGGATTTGAGAACAGCCTTAAGTATCGTTAGTTATTCTAAGTACAAACTGTGATAGTTTGCCTGTACATTTATTTTTCCTTCTACTTTTTACGCTACTGAAAATCCGGTTCGTAGTTCAGCCTCAATTACTTTTTGATGAAGAAAAAAAAAATAAGGATAAACGATTAAATGAATAAATGATAAATGCGAAATTTAAAACGGTCCAGAAAATTGTTTCCGTATCAATGTAGAATGAATTTCTAATAATTTTAGCTTAAAGGGTAAGAAATAAAATACACAATATGAACTTTAAAAAGCTCAGCGTTTTACTTAAAAGGTGACAAAAATAATAATATAATATAAATGTTACAAGTTAAAAATGTACATTTCATTTAAATTTCCTAACACTTTCGGCCTGCAATTTCGCGGCCAACGTCAGGAAATATTTTACGTCGACTGTTCTATAAATATGGATGGGGTGGAAAAATATTTTACTAACTTTTTAACGAAGTAACGTTAAAAATCTATATTTATTCATGCGTACAGACTGTGACAGTTCCCTATTCATTTCCCTATTCTTATACTTCTTACGCTAGAGTAAGATATTCTGAACTATGTCCTCAGTTCAGTATTTCTTGATGGAGAAAAAAAAATAGGGATAAACAATTAAATGGATAAATGGCAAATTCGAAATTTAAAAGAGTACAGTACATTATTTCCATATCAGCATAGAATTTCCAATAATTTTAGCTTATAGGGAAGCTTAGTCAGTTTTAGCTAAATCATACATAATTTACGTCGAATATACTATAAATTTTGGTGTGATGGGAAAATATTTTATCCTGATTTTTATGAAGTGACGTTAAAGCATCAACATTTATTTGCAAATACAGACTATTACAGTTTACCTGTACATTACAATCTCCTTATAATTCTTACACTAGAGGGAATTTCCAATAATTTTAGCTTATAGGGAAGCTTAGTCAGTTTTAGCTAAATCATACATAATTTAGGTCGAATGTGCTATAAATTTTGGTGTGATGGAAAAATATTTTATCCTGATTTGTATGAAGTGACGTTAAAGCATCAACATTTATTTGCAAGTAGAGACTATTACAGTTTGCCTGTACATTACAATCTCCTTATAATTCTTACACTAGAGGAACTATATTCTAAACTAACCCCTCAGTTCAATATTTTTTGATGGAGAAATAGACAAAAATTGGAATAATTAAATTGATGAATGGTTAATGCAAAATTTAAAAGAATTCAGAGTATTTTTTCTATTTCAATCTAGAATTTCTAATAATTTTAACTTAGAGGTTCAGAACCATTTTATGTCGAATTTTCTATAAATTTACCGTGATGGAATATTTTTATCCACTTTTGTATCAAGCTACGTAAAGCATCAATATTTATTCACAAAGTATAGACTGTTATAATTTGCTTTACTTTCTTCTTCTAGTTCTTATGCTAGCATAAAGTATCCTAAACTATGCCTGCACTTCAGTATTTTTCGGTGGATAATAAGAAAAAATAAAATAAGTGAAAGAGATGAACGATTTCCGTATTTAAATGCGAAATTTAGTAATAACCCAGAGCACAACATCTATATCATTCTGAAATTTCTAATATTTTTTAGCGTTGACTTTTAGAAATATTTTACACCGAATGTTCAAGAAATTTAAGTGTTTTGGAATAATATTTTATTCATGTATGTATAAAGCGACTTAAACATCAATCAATATTTATTCGCAAGTGCAGACTACGTAAATTTGCCAGTACATTATTTTCTTTTTCTAGTTCTTATGATAGTATAAAACATTAGAATGAGTCGAAAACCGGTACGCAGTTTAATTTCAGCTATCTTTTGCTGAAAAAAAAAATTAAGGATAGATGGTTTCATTATTTATATGCGAAATTTAGTCAACGTTGAAAGCATTACTGTCAATACTGTCAAATCATTCTGTAATTTCTAACATTTTTAAATCGATATTAGATTTTTTAATCCTTATCTAATATTTTTAATTTCGTTAAATTTGTGACGATGTAAGAACTATTATAGTGTCACAAATATTTACGCCGATTTTTTTTTTTTTTTTTTTTTTTTTTTTTTTTTTTTTTTTTTTTTTATAAAATTGGGTGTGATAGAAAAATATTGTATCCACTTTTGTATGAATAAGCGATGTAAAGCATCAATATTTATTCGCAAGTACAGACTGTGACAGTTTGCCTGCACTTTACTTTCTCCTTCCAGTTCTTATGCTAGTGTAAAATATTCTAAAATAACTCCGCATATCAATATTTTTGGTAACGAAATAGAAAAATAGGGACTTTAGTATGTAATAGCACTTTCGTATTTAAATACGAAAGTCAGTCATAGTGAGAGATCATTCTGAAATTTCCAATAATTTTAGCTTAGACGTTTAGAAATATTTTACGTCAAGTGTTAAATAAATTTGAGTGTTATGAACGAATAGTTTATTCTAGTTTGTATAAAGCGGCTTAAGCATCAATCAATATTTATTTTATTCGCAAGTACAAACTATGGCAGTTTGCTGTATATTATTCCTATTTCTAGTTCTTTTACTTGTATAAAGCACTCGCATTGAACTAAAACTCGTCCGCAGTTTAATTTCTTCTGAAAAAATAGAAAGTTAAATATAAATGGTTTCATTATTTAAATGCGAAATTTAGTCAACGTTTAAAGCGTTACAGTCATATCATTCTGTAATTCCCAATACTTTTTACTTACAGAGTCACAAATATTTAGCGTCGAGTTTCTATAAATTTGGGTGTAATGGAAAAATATTTCATCCATTTTTGTTTGAAGTAACGTAAAGCATCAATATTTATTCTCAAGTAGAGACTGTGACAATTTGCCTGTACATTACTTTCTCCTTTTAGTTCTTATGCTCGCGTAAAATATTCTAAAGTATCTTTGAAATTTCCAATAAGTAAAAAGTAATTTAGATGTTTAGACACCTTAGATGTTTAGAAATATTTTACGTCAAATGTTCAATAAATTTGAGCGTCATGAAAAAATATTTTATTCTAGTTTGTATAAAGCGACTTAAGCATCAATCAATATTTATTCGCAAGAAAAAATAAAACAGTTTGCCTTTACCTTATTTCCATTTCTAGTTCTTTTATTTAGTATAAATACATTCGTTTGAACCAACAACTGGTACGCTGTTTAATTTCAACTATCTTCTGCTGAAAAAATAGAAAATTAAAGATATTTGCATTTATCCTTAATTTTTTATTTTTCTATTTCATTATATATGGTTTCATTATTTAAATGCGAAATATAGCCAGCATTGAAATCATTAAAGTAATTCTGTTATTCTAATACTTTTTATGGTCAAAAATAGTTAACGTCAAGTACAGACTGTGACAATTTACCTGTACATTACTTTCTCCTTCTAGTTCTTATACTAGTGTAAAATATTCTAAACTAAGTCCGCAAAACAGTATTTTTTGGTGAAGAAATAGAAAAATAAGGATATACATTTGCCGTATTTAATTGCAAAATTTAGTCGTTGTCAAGAGATCATTCTGAAATTTCTAATAATTTTAGCTTGGACGTTTTGAAATATATTTCATCGAATGTTAAATGAATTTGTGCGTTATGAAAAAATATTTTATTCATGTTTGTATAAAACGACATCAGTCTATATTATTCCCAAGTGCAGATTGCGAAAATTTGCCGTACATTATTGTCTTTTTCTAGTTCTTATGGTAGTATAAAATATTAATAAACCAAAAACCGGTACGCAGTTTAATTTTAGCTATCTTTTGCTGAAAAAAAAAATAGAAAATTAAGAAGATCAGTACTTTTTTATGACGAAATAAATAATTGGATAAACGATTTCCGTATTTAAATGCGTAAGCTAGCCATAGTCGAGAGATTATTCTGAAATTTCCAATAATTTTAGGTTAGACAATTAGAAATATTTTACTTCGAATGTTCAATAAATTTGAGCGTTGTGAAAAAATATTTTATTCTAGTTTTATATAAAGCGACTTAAACATCAATCAATATTTATTCGCAAATACAAACTATGTCAGTTGGCCCATACATTATTTCTCTAGTTATTTTATTTAGTATAAAACATTCACATGAACCAAAAACTGGTACACAGGTTAATTTCAGCTATCTTCTGCTGAAAAAAAAAAAAAAAAAAAAAAAAGAAAATTAAGGATAAATGGTTTCATTATTTAGATGCGAAATTTAGTCAACGTTGAAAGCATTAAAGCCCTTTTCTGTAATTTCTAATACTTTTTACTTACAGAGTCAAAAATATTTAAAGTTGAATTTTCGTTAAATTTGGGTGCAATGGAAAAGTATTTTATCCGCTTTTGTATGAAGTGACGTAAATCATCAATATTTATTCGCAAGTATAGACTATGATAATTTGTCTGTACATTACTTTCTCCTTCTAGTTCTTATGCTGGTGTATAATATTCCAAACTACGTCCGCAGAATAATATTTTTCGGTGGAGAAAACGAAAAAATAGGGATAAACGGTTTCCGTATTTAAATGCAAAATTTAGTCATAGTTTTGAGATCATTCTGAAATTTCTAATAAGTTTAGCTTAGACGTCTTGAAATATTATACGTCAAAGGTTTAATATATTGGCACGTTATGAAAAAATATTTTGTTCTCATTTGTATAAAGTGGCTTGAAGATCAATCAATATATATTCACGTGTGAAAACTATGACATTATTCCAATTTCTAGTTCAGATGCTAGTATAAATGTTCGTGTGAACCAAAATCTGGTATGCAATTTAATTTTAACTAAGCTTCTGCTGAAAAAATAGAGAATTAATGATACATGATTTCATTATTTAAATGCTAGATTTGGTAAACTTTGAAAGCATTGCAGTCATATCATTGTGTAATTTCTAATACTTTTTACTTATAGAGTCACAAATATTTAACGTCAAGTTTTCTACAAATTTAAGTGTGATGGAAAAATATTTTTCCATAATACCATTTGTAATTAACTGAATTGAAATAAAAATTATCACTAATAACAGATAATGAACAATATTTAATACAAATTAAATTATTAAATTGCTGAAAATTCTGTCACATACCTTTATAAAAAGTTAAAATTATTCTACATTATGTAAATTTGAGTTAATTAACCTTAAAGAAATAAGAACCGAAAATTTATTTTCTGAATTTTGCCTGATGTTGGGAAAAAAAGGCGGCCGGTTAAAGCGAAGTTCCAGTTAAGAGGAGGCTGGTTAAGAGGAAGCCTACTGTACTTTCAAATGCAATTTTTTTTCTAAAATGTGTCGCAATTGTTTCTGAAAACTTTATCGCAATTTATTCATTATTTATGGTTTTTAAAGTAATTTTCAAGCATGAATTTTTGTAAACCTATTTCTATCGCGTGCATGATTACGAAAGACAAATCCGTTTGCACATAAATTAATAACTATTGTAACTTTAAGGGTAATAAATAATTTGTGTTGAATGTTCTAAAAATCTGGTTGTAATTTACATGATTTTATTAACATTTTTCACAAAAATAGTTAAAAAACATCAATATTTATTTTCTAGTATATATTGTGAAAGTTTTTTTTTCAATATTACTTTCTCCTCCTAGTTTGCACATGCAGTGTGATTTTTGTTAAACAGCTCCAGATTTCACTCTCTCCTTTTTTTTTTTTTTTTTTTTTTTTTTTTTTTTTTTTTTGTGTGTGTGTGTGTGTGTGGAAAAATAGAAATATTGTGATAAAGGTTTTAGTGTAAATGTGAATTGAGTCTGCTTGACAACGCTGAGAACAGGATTTTTATAGTATTCTCTATTTTTTGTAATTTTAGCTTCAAGAACTACCTATAATTTATGTCGAATGTTCTAAAAACCTGGATGTGACTTACATTATTTTTATTAACTTTTCTACATCCATGAAAAATATCAGTATTTATTCACTAGTATAGATTGAGAAAGTTTTCTTGAATATTACTTTTTCCTTCTAATTCTTATGCTGATGTAAAAATATTTAAATTACTTTACAATTTTATTTCTTTTTTTTTTCCCTTTCGGTGGAGAAATATAAAATTTGAGACAAACAATTTTAGAGCATATAATCTAAAATTAAGTCATTTTGACGACATTGGGAGAAGTATATTTGCGGTATTCTCTAATTTACAATAATTTTAGCCTTGACGGCTACAAATAGTTTATGTTGAATGTTCTACAATTCTGGATGCGACTTATTTTTTTTCTACGAATGTGAATTAGAAACATCAATATTTATTTGATAATGCAGATTGCGAAAGCTTACCTGCACATTAAATTCTCCCCTAAGTTTTTATGCTAGTGAAACATTTTTAAGGTGATCCACAATTTTGTTCCAAATATTTATTGTTTGAGAACTAGGAAAATTGAAACAAGCATCTTTAGAGTAAGTGAAATAGAGTCTGTTAATCAACATTGAGAGCAGTATGTTTATGGCCGTCCATAATATTATAGATATAATTAGAAAGTCTATGTCGAAAGTTCTAAAAATTTGCATGTAATTCAAATTATTTTTATTCACGTTCTATACGAACTTCTATGAAAAATAAAAAATGATTATTCGTAGTACATATTGTGAAAGATTTCTATAATATTACTTCATCTTCCTAATTTGTATGACCAGTTTTTTTTAAGCTATTTCACAATTTTGTTTTTATTTTTTCGATGGAGAAATAGAAAACATTCAACAAACATTTTTAGATTGTAAATTGAAATTGATTCTTTTAACCCTTTCAAGGGCGGTGCCCTTAAAAAAGGACACCTAATTTTAATTCCAAAACTGACAAACGGCACCAAGAATATTTAATTAAAATTTTCCTTTTATAATGCACGTGAAAATAAGCAAGTTCATATTTTCTAATGACTTCGTTTATAAATTCTGGTGTCAGTTCATTATTTCATCAGTTTATAAACAGAATTACTCTGTGCCGGAAAGGGTTAATAAACATTGAGAGCAGTATATTTAAGGAATTCTCTAATTTACGATAGTTTTAGCATTATAGGCTACTAATAGTGTATTTCGAATTTTCTAAAAATCTGGATAGGATTTACATTATTTTTATTCACTTTTTTACGAACATTCATGAAAAATATATATCAATATTTATTTGCTAGTACATATTCTGAAAGTTTTATTGAACATTACTTTCTCCTTCTAATTTGTATGCTATTGTAATATATATATATATATATATATATATATATATATATATATAACAATTTAGCAAATTACAACGACCATTTGGAAAATGATTCTTTCAAAGACTAAAATTTAAGACAAAAAATCGCACGGAGTTGATCATACATTACGTACGCCATGAATTAAACATTAATAGTGTTATTACACGTAAAAATTGCAAGCGACAAAAATCGTCTGCGACTCGTCAGATTTCCTGAAACTTACGTATTATCCACCTGAAACTTACGTATTATAGAAGCATTTCATTGGCTGATCGGGAAAAGGCTTTTCCATCGTAGAAATCTGGCGACCCATTTTAAATGAAATTTCATTCTTAAACTTCTAAACATCCTACAATATTACTTTGTACACAGTCGTATAGAGAAAAAAAAATGTACTTTTAAATGCAATTTGTTTTAAAGCTGTATCTCAATTTGTTTCTGAGTTATTAATTTTTTTTTGTAGTTTTTATTACTTTTTTGTTATAGTGGCAATAGAAGTATCCATCTCTGTTGAAAGTAAAGGTTAGTGTATAGACCAATCAGAAAACGAATAAAATGCGGAATAAACCTACAAAATGCTTCAGATATGCTTTTGATTTCCTACCCTGACGAGGACAATAACCATTTTTCCAAATGGTAAAAAAAAAAAAAAAAAAAAAAAAAAAAAAAAAAAATAATAATAATAATAATAATAATAATAATAATGATCCAAAATTTTTTCTCGTTGGAGATGCAGTCGAATCTCGTTAATGTGAATCTCAAGGATTCTAAAAATGTGTTCATTTTAACAGTAATTATTTTTTTCAGTAAATAAATCTTTTTCTTTATTTTTTCAGGATTTTGAGAATAATTTTTGTTAAAATTTATTCATATTAAGTTTAGTTCACTTGAAGGCTCGACAGTATAGGAAATATTGTATATATAGTTTTAGTGCTTGAACTCGAAAGTAAGTTTTTATTTAGAAAACATTGCATAACTATATTAGTATCATTGTTCAATTTCCAATAACTTTATCTTATGAGACCCATAAGTATTTTACACTAATAAGCTATAAATCAAGTTGTAATTTAAAAAAATATGTTCACTTTCATCAAACTACCTACTTCATTACTATCTAGTACAGATAGTGAAAAGTCTGTTTGAATATTACTTTCTTCTTATAATGCCTAAAATCGATCAACAATTTGGTCTATTTTTTTGGTGGAGAAATAGGAAAATGCGCATAAAGAGTTCAGGGTTTAAATGTAAAATTTAGCCAGCACCGAGTCAATGTATCAATATTACTCGAATTTTCAATGTTTTCACCGGATCTCTGGGTCTCAAGGAGTCTTAAATTTTCACTATTTTTGATTCTCACACACAACTAAATGATACTTACGAGGGATTCTCAAAAGGTGGGCACTGGACACACGTCATAACTTTAAACCTTTCAAAAATAACTTTAATTATCATTGACTTTATTATTATTATTATTATTTTTTTTATTTTTTTTTTTTTTTACACTGAGTTTTTAATTCTATTCAGAGACAGAAAATGACATAATTTATTGTAAAAACTTTGTATAAATATGTTAAAATTTTATTATTTTATGCTAAAGAGGCCAATTTCGGACATTCATAATGTTAACTGCTCCAATGTACCACCAAGAAAAAGAGTTTTAACTTGCTTCCAGGTGATTCTAATGGTAAACAACGAATGCATAAAGGAAACGGGTGATTTTTTGATAATTTCTTTAAGAGATGGCAGGCTGATTTATTGCTTTTTTGAAGATAGAAGGACTTTTCTATAAAGATTTTTTCTGTATTTTGTTATGTCCAAAAGTAACGCACGCGACAAAGCTACCATTTCCACGAAAAATACATTAAGTAAGTACTTTAAACTCTTTTATCTAACCTTAAAATCATTTTTTAAAAAATTTAAATTATTTGCATGTGTTTTTGTAAGATTTTTTTGCAATAAATGTACTTTTCTCAAAAAAGAAAGTGGAATGTCCGAATCGGGTAACGATGGAAACGCCGATTTTATTTTCGGTAAATTTATTTTTAAAGATGATTTGGTGTCCTGAAACATATAAAAAGATATTTATTATAATGTTTTATCGTAAATAATTACCGTGTTTTGTATAAATAAAGTGTATTTAGTACGTGTAATACTATAACTTGACTTGAAGCATGCTCAACTAATGTGTGTAACGATCGACACAATATGGCGACCGCTGCGATCGTTACGAAATTTCGGGGATGCTTATTTAAAAGTATGGTTTAAAATTAATAGTAAACTTCTTTTTTTATTTCAAAAGTAATTCTTCAGTGACCTTACGTGTTTTTATGTATTTTGCAAAGTTTTCTTTGTAGCAAATGTACCCCAAAAGATTATTTAATCACAATGTCCAAATCGTGAAACGATCTAAACATTAATAATTTTAATTTTCTAAATACATAAATAAATATATTATAACAGAGTCCATTGTTCTAACATATGGTTTAACATACATCTTAAGAAATAAAATAAATATTTTTTTGTTAAATTATTGTACTTGAGTTCTTTTTTTTTTAAATTTAAGGGTTAAGAATCCCATCTCCTTAAAATTCCGTTCTTCCTCTTTGCTTCCACACCAAAATGCAAGGCAAATAAAAAGTTTAAGCCACTTCGTGCTGTAACTTTGGTAAAAAAAAAAAAAAAAAAAAAAAAAAAGACAGAAATTGCCAGTATTCAAAGCATAGAAGACAGCCAGCGAAAACTGTTAAAGGTACTCAAAAGATTCACTCCGTACACACGACAAACAAATTTGGTACTATTCAAATAAGAAATAAGTCTGGTTTTTACAATCTCTGTAAAAAACAATCAAGAATGCATTACAAGCGAAGCTGGTGAACAAAATATTGTTTCTACAATTGACTCCTCACAGTTGAAAATGGATTGACATTGGTGACTGGTACTTTGTATTAATTCATGATGAAAACTTATGGCCAGGTATTATTGAAAAGATCAGCATTGATAATGGTGAACAAATATTTTCTATAAATTTTTTCACTCCTCAGGCAGACATTGATTTTAACAGGTTTCGTTATCCATCTAAAAAAGACAGCATAAATTGAAAATATGAAAATATTTTTTTGAAATCACCAAATCCACCTCACCCGGTGACAGCAAGAGGGGACTTTTCTTTTGATAAAAAAATTATAGATATGTGCATTAAAAAAATGGCAGTATAACTTTTTTTTTTATTCTTTTTTTTTCCAAATATATATATATATATATATATATATATATATATATGTTGGATACTTCTAATATTATGTAAAGGTATGTTTTTTGCATAAAATATAATTCCTATAAAATTAAGATATTTCTTCTAAAAAAGTAGTAAATATTTTAATATGAGAGAATTTTATTATTATTATTACTGGATAACAAAAAGTTAATTATACATATATATATGTATACGCATACAATTATAGGACAAATTTACGACATTCTTAGTCTTAAGAATTTTTTAAATACTAAGCGCAACGTCCAAAATCTGTCAGCAATGTCCAAAATCTGTAACGTACGTGCGAAAAAATGTCCGAAATTTGTAACGTACACAACTGCTAATTAAATGCTTTAATAATTAATTTTCCAGAATAGTTGCTGTCTTTTAATGTTTGTGTATAATTTTGTAGACTTATATACCATACTATTAAAAAAATTGGCCTTAAATTTGAAAATTTTAAAAATTACATATAGTTAACGTTTAATGATCCCACCTTTTGAGAATCTCCCTTACAACTTTGTACTGACAACTTTGATAAAACACAAATGCATAAAATTTGTACCACTAATAACTGTTCTATGTAGGATAATTATTTCAATATTCTACAACTGGTGTTTTACTATTTTTTTAGTGTTTAATTTTGATTAAAAATTTTTAAAATTGTTTTTGGACTTGCATCAACTGCGCACAAGACTGTGGCAGAAAATATTAATTATAGAGTCCCAAATAATACTCATAATGATGTACAAACAATGTCCTTTGAATGTATATTTCTTTTTTAAGCAGTTAAGAACTTTTTAATTCTTAAATTTGAATTTAAATTATAAAAAAAAATCATTTTATGTTGAAAAAATGCTAATTTTAAGTATTTAATACAATTATATTTTAAATTTGAGTTATAAGTTAATACTTGCATCAAAAGTAATATGTCAGCAAAATAAATCTTTAAAACAAAAATTAAAAAGTATTTATTAATCTCATCTACTCTAGTACGCAAATAAAATAAATGCCAATAAATCAGTTTTATCTATTTGAATTTTAACAACATTGTTAAAAAAGAAAAAAAACAATCTTTTTTTTTTTGTTAAAAATGTTAATTTTAAATATTAAATACAATTATATTCTAAATTTGAGTTATAAGTCATTACTCGCATCAAAATTAACGTATCTGACAAGTTTTGCACAAATTGCTTTATTAGTTTTTGAGAAATGTTGTGCACGATAGATGCAAGTCAAAAAACATTTTCAAGTTTTTGATCAAAATTAAACCTTTAAAAAAATACAGATGTCAGTTGTAGAATATTGAAATAATTATGCTGCATGGAACAAATATTAGGTTGTCAGTGGTAAAACTTTTATACATTTCTGTTTTATAGGGTATGATAAATAAAATGAGATGTGACGTTATACTAAACTATACTCTGTAAGAAAAAAAAAAATCTAAAATACGGAAATGATACTGGCAATCGAGACGCCAGTACTATTTCCGTATTTTAACGGAACTTTTACCGTTAAAATACGGAAATGGTACTGGCGTCTCGATTGCCAGTTATTGTAGTCCTTTTTTTTTTTTTTTTTTTTTTTTTTTTTTTTTTAACCATTTGGTAAAATGGTTATAGTTCTCTGTCAGGGTAGAAAATCAAAAGCATATCTGAGACTTTTTATTGGCTGAATCTGCATTTTATTCGTTTTCTGATTGGTCTACACAGTAATCTGTATTTCCCCTTTACTTTCAGCAGAGATGGATATTTCTGTTGCCACTATGACAAAAGTAATAAAAACTACGAAAAAATAAATAAATAAATAAATAATAATAACTGAGAAACAAATTGAGATCCAGCTTTCAAACAAATTGCATTTAAAAGTACATTTTTTTTTCTATACGACGGTGTAAAAAGTAATATTGTGGGATGTTTAGAAGTTTAAGAATGAAATTTCATTTAAAATTGATCGTCAGATTTCTACGGTGGAAAAGCCTTTCCCCGAACAGCCACTGGATAAGCCTTTCTCCGAACAGCCAACAGCTTGTATAATACGCAAGTTTCAGGTGGATAATACGTAAGTTTTAAGAAATCTGACAAGTCGCAGGCGATTTTTGTCACTTGCAATTTTTACGTGTAATAACACTACTAATGTTTAATCCATGGCGTACGTAATATATGATCAACTCCGTGCGATTTTTTATGTCTTAAATTTTAGTCTTTGAAAAAATAATTTTCCAAATGGTTGTTGTAATTTGTTAAATTGCTTTTTTTTTTTTTTTTTTTTTTTTTTTTACAATTTACCTTCAATGTAAATTTAGACTCCTGAGACCTGTTAAACTAGGGATGCACAACCTGTGCCCCGCGGGCCAGAAGTGTCCCGCCATGGGTTAACTTGTGGTCCGCGATCACAATTTATATGATTTCTTCATTTTTTTTTTTTTTTTTTTTTTTTTTTTTTTTTTTTTTTACATAATTTCGTCAATTTATAACTGGAAAAATTGCAATTTTTTTGTCCATATGTCGCAGAAAAAAATCGCGAATTTCGTCAATTTGCCCCGGGAAGAAATTGCAAATTTATTCAGAGCCAATTAAGAATCGCAAATTTCGTTGATCGAGTTCGGAAAAATCGAGAAATTTATCGATGAGTCGCAGAAAAATCTCAAATTTCGTTGATCAAATGGGGGAAAATCTCGAGTTTTGTCAAGTTTATCGCGAGAAAAAATCGCGAATTTCGACAATTTGCCGCTGAAAAAATTGCAAATTTCGTCAGTCAGTTTAAAATTGTGAATTTCGTTGATCGGACGCGTTAAAAATCGCGAAATTTGTCGATTATGTAATCATTGATCAGTTGCTGAAAAATTGCGAGTTTTCTTAGTTGATCGTGACAAAAAAAAACGGAATTTCGTCAATTTGCCGCGGGAATAATTATAAATTTCGTCAGAATCAGTTAAGAATCGGAAATTTCGTTTATTGGGCACGGAAAATTTTCGAATTTTGTTGATCGCGAGAGGAAAAATCGCGCATTTTGTCGACTCGGCGCAGAAAAGTCTGGAATTTCTTTAATCGGGCACAGAAAAATCGCGAATTTTGTTGATGAGGTATGGAAAAATTTCAAATTTTGTTGACCAGCTGCGGATAAATCGTGAGTTTCGTCAGTTTATTACACGTAAAAATGTGGAATTTCATCAATTTGTCGCGTAAAAATTACAAATTTCTTCAGAGTCAGTTAAGAATCGCGAATGTCGTTGATCGGACGCGGAAAAATCGCGAATTTTGTCGACGAGCTGCGAGAAAATTTACAAATTTCATCAGAGTCAGTTAACAATCACGAATTTTGTTAATCGGGCACAGTAAATCGCAAATGTTGTCATTGAGGTACAAAAATTGAAAATTTCGTTGATCGACTGGAGAAAAATCGCGATTTTGTCAATGAGTTGCGGAAAAATATCACAAATTTTGAGAATTGATAGAAAAAATTACAAATTTTGTCAATTGGTCGCAAAAATATTGCGAAATTTATCAATCGCTCGTGAAAAAAAATCATGAATTTTCCCCAAAATTCGCGAATTTCGTGAATAGCTCATGGAAAAAAATTACAAAATTTGTGTGTCGGTCCCAAAAAATATCATGAAATAAAAATCCATTGGTCGCAAGAAAAAATCGCAAATTTCATCGATTGTGCGCGTAAAGAAATCGCGAATTTCGCCAATTTATTGTGCGAAAAAAATCGAAAATTACATCAATGTATAACAGGAAAAAATCACGTTTCGTTGATAGGTCATTGGGGAAAAAATTGCAAATATTGTCAATCTGTCACGTAAAATATCGCAAAATTCGCCAATCACTCATGAAAAAAAAATCGCGAATTTTGTTAATCGTTCATGAAAAAAACTTGCAAATTTCGAAGATCGATCGCAGAACAAAAAAGTCGCGAAATAATTCGATCGGGGTCGGAGAAAATCGCAATTTTCGTTGATCCATTGTGAAAAAAAAAAATCGCGAAATTTTAAAGTTTATCGCTGAAAAAAATTGCGAATTGCGTCATTTATCGCAGGTATCGCAAATTGGTTGTTTGAAAAGACTGCAAATTTTGCCAATCGGCAATGGAAAACTACCGCGAAATCTGTCAATCGGTCGTTGATAAAAATCGCGAATTTCGTCAATCAGTCGCACTTGTTTGACAAAAGAATAAAAAAAATGAGTTTTGTTAATAGTCCGCAAAAAAAATAGCATAATTAGTCCATCATGTCTTGTTATTTCAAAAATAAGTTTCCTTTCATTTTAAATGAAGCTATTCTTCATTAATTTTTTTTTATTTTTATTTTCAATAACGTTCAATTATTTAGAAATTTTGTGTAATTTTTTTTCTTCAAGTTGCCATTTGTCAGGAAGGAACCGTTAGTCTTCATAAATTGTTGAATAGTTATTCATACAGAGGCGAATAAGCCCTGCATTCCTTCATACAATTATTTATTTCCGTTTGTTTGTTTTTATTATAGACAAAAAATAATTATTCATCAAGAAGGGGGGGGGGACTTATTCCCCCCCACCTCCCAGATATAGAATTTTCTCTGTGTTACTGATGTGGCCCTCGACAACCCAAACATTTTTGTAAGTGGCCCTTCTCTTAAAAAGGTTGTGCACCCTTATGTTAAACGAACATATATAATATATTTTAAGTCGAATATTCTAATTTTTCGGACATGTTTGCAAAATGTTTTCTTCTCTCTTGTACAAACTACGACGAAAAGCATTAATTAGTATTTAGAAGTACGGGTTGTGAAAGTTTGCCTGTACATTACTTTCACCTACTAGTTAATATGCTAGTGTAAAACAATCCTACCCGGTCCACAATAGGTACAGTAAAACCTCCCTAAAGCGACCACATTCCGTTCCAATAAAAATTGGTCGCTCCGAGAGGTGGTCGCTTAATGGAGGTCATGTTTAAATCTAGATTTTAATTGTTGAAAAAGGTAACAATTAATGTTCCTAAAATTTATTTTTCACATTAGGAAAAATTATGAAAATTTAAGTATCGAAATAAAAGTTAATTACCGTATTTTATGGAAGAAACGCCGCACCCGTCGTAAGCGCCGCACTCCTCCAATTAGCCTGAATAAGCTTAAAAATATCGTAATCGCCGCACGCGTTGTAAACGCCGCATCCGTCGGAACGCTACTTTTGTCGACAGCGTCACATTGACCTAACTTTAATCAAAGTTTTCTGAGCAGTGTAGGATGCCTCGTTTTTAATATCTTAAGATGTCTGAAGTTTTATTTGAAATATTTAAATCCGATTTTAAATATTTTTATGAATTTTTAAATTAAGGAAACTCAGTTGGTATTTTAAAAAAAATCGTAAACGCCGCACATGGCGTAAACGCCGCACTTGGAAAAAAATTAACTTTTAAACTCGTAAACGCCGCGGCGTTTCTTCCATAAAATACGGTACATAAGTTAATTACTGCAGAGTTTAAAAAATTAATACATTTACTTTTGCTTTGATTTTACGGTTTTATCTTTTATAACTTTTATTTCCAAATCGTTTCGAACTTCAGTAAATAAATGCAATTTTTTTTTTGGACGGGAACAAATAATGACGATTTCATTAATTTATCTATTTCTTTGAGAAGAATAGACACAGAATAGGGCAGGAGAGTTTTTTGACCGTCATTCTTAATTTGTCATCAGAGTTCAATCCATGGCTAAAAATGCACAAAGGGGTTTTAACACTTAAAAGTTACTGGAATAAAAAGAAAAAAAAAATCTGAATTTAGTTTAGAAGTTTGTTGAATAATGCGCTCTCCGGAATTATTTTTCTAATAAAGCTTTCTTCAAGCGGCCAGGAAAACACGGAATTGGTTTAATTTTCTTCAAAGAAATTGGTCGCTCATGGAGGGAGTTCAACTGGGATGGTCGCTGAATGGAGGTAAAATTAGTATTGAGTCTATCGGAATAAATTTCGTTCCATGAAAAAATGATCGTTCAGGGAGGTGGTCGCTTAATGGAGGTGGTCGCACAGGGAGGTTTCACTGTATCTGGATGCCTCCGGAACAAATTTTTAAATTTTTGTAAATTTGAAGTTTAAAATTAATAATTATTATTAAAAAGTCATAAAAATATGAGGTAGATATACAAAAATGTAATTTAATTCTTTTTTTTACTTTTTATTTTTTTTAAAAAAGTATAAAATTAACCGAAAAATTGTTTTTCCTTAAAACCATTTAAATTAAATCTATTAAAAATAGGTGCATTTTATGAATTTCAGAATATATATTAGGTTATACAGGAACTATGGCAATAACATGGATATTTTAAAAGTTATAGATATAAAAAGACAAACAACGCTGAAATTTTCTGAAAAGCGTTAATACTTCATAATTTAAAATTGTGTAACTCATCAACTTTTCGATAAATTACCATAAGAAAAATGTACTTCCTTTGAATATATATTTAAAACATAAAAACATAATTTAAAAAAATTGTGGTAATTGGACTATCATTTATTGATTTATGACAATTTTTCCAACATATTTTTCAAAAAAAAAAAAAAAAAAAAAAAAAAAAAAAAAACAAAAAAAAACCCCCCAAAAACAATCAACTTAATTTTTTAAAGTTTGTAAGAACTACAAATGCTTTAAAAGCTCCAAGATCTTAATATTCACCATTCTCTCCCTCTCTCTCTCTCTTTTTATTTTTTTTTTTTTAATTTTTTAAACTTTTTTTTTTTTTTTTTTTTTTTTTTTTGTAAAATAGTAAGTTTTTGAATTGAAATTTTGATCGAAATTGACGTTTTAAAGGCATAGGCTTAAGGCTCCTCTCCCGTCAGATGAAGACATTCGCGAGCTAAATGCTAAACCTATGGAGTGGTTCTTTCCCAATATTTATTTCAACTTTTATATTTTAAGTGGTTTCTTTCTTTCTTTCATTTTTTTTTTTTTTTTAATTGCATTGGATAGCTAAGCTTGATCCCTACATCTACACTTTTTTATACTTTTTCGATTTATTTTTTTTTTAACCAGTTCCGAAAGGGAAACTAACTCTATAAAAAATAAAGTCTGTAACCAAAATCTGAAAAGTAAAAAAAGAGCAGATGTGATCAAGTTCAGCTATACAATAAAAAAAAAAATAAAATAAAATAAAAAATAAATAAATATCGAAATACAAGTGAAACATTGGAATAGGACCTTCCCATGAGTTTAGCATTAGCTCGCGAGTATCTTCGCCTGACCGCACGGCAGCCAATTGGTGGAATTCGGTCGAGAAATAGAAAAATAGTGATAAACAGTTTCAGATTGCTAATTTGAAATTGAGCCTACACCGAGTTACTTTATTCATATCATTTCTGAATTTCCAATAGTTTCAGCGAAGGGGATTACAAACTTTTCACGTCGTGATCTTTAAATCTGGATGTGATTTTAAAAATGTTTCATTCGGTTTTGTACGAACTACGTTGAAAAACATACTTATTTATTCTAAAGTACAGATTGTAACATTTTGCCTTCATATTATGTTTGATTTTCTGAACTTTTCTTTTTAAAAGTCTCTTTGGCGAACACAGATGCAGCTTTGTTCGGCATTAACATACATCCATTTATGTTCTACAATAATAGCGATACCTGCAAATATTTATCTGAAAATCTCGATATTCACATCTAAAATGAAAATATTGCTTGATATTTTCATTCATTTGCTATTTTCTTACATTTTAGATAACAATGAAACAGCATTGAGATTTTTTGAGAAATGTAACATTGGAAAGTACTCTTCTAAGCCATGTTTAAAATGTAGGAAGACCAAATTGATTTTCCCATAGTTTCTTTAAAAATTAATTGCAGATTTTTTCAAATCCCGAAGAATAATTAGTATTTTTTTTTCTATTTAAAAATAAAATAAAAATTTACAAAATTAGGTACTCTCTTAGAAGATACGCCAATATTTAAAAAATATAATTAGTTAAAAACAAACCTAATTTACGTATCAAAACGCACACACATACATCACACTCACACACACATATATAAATATATATTTACTGTCTTGTGAATATGAAGCTCCTTTGAAGATTCCATAACGCAGTCATAGTTTTTCATTTTGTGTTTATTTTTACAGTTGTATTAAAATTACTTTTAAATAAAAATGAAATACCATGCCCAAAAATAACTGTAAATATACATTTAAAAAAAAAGGAAAAAAAAAACTGTAAAAATATATTTAAATAAATAAGTAACTTTTGTGTACTAGAACACATTTTAAAATAAAACAAATTAAAGTAAAAGTTTGAGGACTGTGTTTCATATTTCACCAAAACCTTTTGTATAAATTGCTTGTAGTGCGTTTTGCTTAAGTTAAACTTTATAAATGTCAAATAGTGTTTAATATTATGAAATTGTTAAGATGTATGCGGCGCTTAATATTACCATTTTCTTAGATATCGATTATTTAATCATTATAAATGAATAAAAATATTTTAAATAAATAAATGAATGGAAATAATTTAATTAAATATATTTGACATTTTAACAAGATAAATAGTATTTTATCATTTTTTTCTGGTTATAAGGCTTTTTTATTTTTATTTTATCAGATACTAATATTTTAGTTAAAATTAATTCACTGTAATCTATTTTAGGGCAGTAGTTTATTATAATATTATACAATAGTAAAATCTGTAAAAGAAATAGCTTTTTTTTAGAAGAACACCCACTTAAAAATAAAGTTGTTACTTTTTCATTGTATTTTTTATATTAAATGTAACTGGATCTGTTTAGTTTTGAGAATTTTCAAATTTATACATTTTAGCATAATTGAATTGCTATTACTGGTACTAATAATCAGCTATATCACGTATCGAAACTTTTGTCTTATTATATTTTTAAGCAAAATAAAATTAATTTGAATGATTTTTTAAATGATCGGAAATAGTTTATTAATGATACAGTACTTTCTCTAAGAAATGACGTTATATTTATAACTATATCACTCCAATTAAGAAAAGAATACCAAAAATTTCCTCCTTTTCTAGCGGCAGAATTGCTGTTATTTTCGTTTGTGAAATAAATAAATAAATAAGTAAATAAATATTATTGTTTGTAAAATTAAAGGATATTCCGACAATGGAAAATTTTTTCAATATGCCCTTTCAAATTATGGAATAAAGCCATGATCACGGAAAACGAACACAATTATGGAGAGTTACAAAGCGACCGCCAGTTTAATACATTAGAAATTCAGTTTGCATATTTTATTTACGCACCAGCGGTAGCAAAATACATCCTTTAAGACATTAATTAAAAAATATTTATTAATCTTAGCTACTCTAGTGCGTAAATAAAATATGTCAATAAATCAGTTTTTTCTCTTTGAATTTTGATTAAATTTTATAGTAATGTAGAAAAATATATTTCAATTACAAAAATAATGATGCAGTTATAAAAATATTTTGACAAAAATTTAAAATTCATCCTAAATATATAAATAACAGGATTAAATACAACAGGTTCGTCAAAAATTAAACTACCGTCAAAGATCATTTATCAACATTTAATTCAAAATTTGCAATTTTTTATATTAATAAATAACAATAATAGATTTTTTCAAAAATTTCCATAAAAGTTATTGCTTACCTTAATTAATTAAAAACATATCATAACACAACAAAATCATCAAATATAGGCACAAGAAACATTCTGGTAGATTTTCAAAAACATGAGGATCTATGGACACAATATAAAAAATAATTAGACCACGTGCTGTTGCATCCAATGAGCTTGCTCCGCCTATTCTTCTGGCCATGGATTTTTACAGCTAATTCATCAATGGTGAGATGTCCACCGGATGAATGCTTGTTGACAAGTCATGACGACATCGATTATTAGATCGCCTATGGGGTAACAGTCATATATTGTCTGAGATTAGCCTTGAGTCTTGAACAAGTCCTTCTGAAAAAGATATTTAAACATTAATAATGAGTTCAATAAATAAAATCATAAAAAATACTGTAAAATATTTTTTGAATGATGCGTTGGTATTTAATGTAATATAGTAATAATAATAATAATAATAGTAATAAATATGATTTAAAAAAACTATTTTCCTATTTTATCATTTAAAAATTTTACTCTAAAATACTTCACTTAATTAAATCTTGTTACAGTTCAGTTTTAAAATAATAATTTATTGGTGATGATGATAATAGCATCAATAAAATAAGAATAATAAACGAAAATTATTATTATTATTATTATTTTATTATATGTATATGTCTACTTTAAAGTTTGCTTTACATTTAATTAAATTTTATTATAGTTCAGCCTCAATTTATTGGTGATGGTAATATTAGAATCAATAAAATAAGAAGAATAGAAAATTATTATTATTATTTTGTTATTAGTATGTATTTGTATATGTGTATGAATATCATAGTAGCAAATGAAAAGGGTCAGCAGATGTAAAGAAATACACCACTTTCTCCTTTACCCCATTTGTTTAAGGCTGTTCTCAAATCCTAAAGGGCAACTTTATGACATAAGTTTTAATTTATTTTTGTTCGGACATGCACGAAACTAACAGGTGTTGTTGTTCAGAAACTATGTAATGGAACTGTTTTTTCCGCTTTTTTGCAAACGCAATAGATCTTTCAAAAAATAGCGTCAAAATAGGAGTTTTGAACAGAATTTCCGTGCAAAAGAAGAATAACCACTCAAGAAAGGGTGAAAAACGTCTTTGTCACGTGATCAAAATCGCTTATAACTCAATAGGTAATTTATTTATCAAAAAATGGAAAATACAGTTCTATTCCAAATCGTTTCCATAGTCAGGTCTTCCAATTTTATATCTTTCCGTTGAAAAATGAATTAAATGTGTCAAAACATTTTGCACTTGTTGAGCAGAGCAGTTGAGAACAAACAGCCTTAAAATGAAATGAAGCTTCTTGGATGCCAAGTATTCATAATAAAGAAAAAAGAATAATTCCTTTAATTTGATTTGGGCTTACACGGTTTGTACTAAGAAAAAAATCCGAAACTTTAATAGCGGAAATTTTATTTAACATTATTTTATTATTTTTTTTTCTATGTTTTCGATTTAGGTAAACTTTAAATATTTGCAAGTTTCCAAATGATTCCATATTTTATACGAAAGTGAAGAACGCTTCCAGATATGATTATTGAAGTGATTTATAACCGAAAATTTTTTTTTTTCATTTTTAGGGTTCCATACTTTAAAAGTGAAAACGGAACCATTATACGATCACCTTGTGTCTGTCTGTCTTCCTGTCACAGCCATTTTACTCGTTTAACTATTGAACGCGGAAAGTTCAAATTGTCTGAAATAATAAAGGCTATTGACCCACATATTTATAGATCATTAACCATTCAAAAATATATTTAGGAAAAATGTAGGGGGGGGGGGGGTAATTATGTTACTTGAAAAAAATATTTTTTTCTTTGTACATCGTACGAAAGCTTTCGTAACGCTGAACTCAAAAATACATTTCATTTAATTTTAGGTATTATATTTTCAGAGATATCATGGAAAATGTAATGCAAAAATATGTACCCCCTCCCCCTTCTATTTCCAAATCTACTGAAACTAAAATTATAAAAAAAAATTAGGGGTAGTAGAAGTTAATTTAAACCTTGCAGGAAAACTATAGCGATTACCCTTAGGTCACATAGTTTTGAGAAAATCGCTTTCTCCGTTACACACAAATTTCGATTTGCGGGCGTTCAGCAAAGGAGTTAAGGAGCGCTGGGGCAGAAGTTTTAACGGATTGTTGATAATGATTTTCGGAAAAAATTGTCGTCAATTAGCCTAGATATTAACCCTTAGATACACGAGCGGTTTTGACATACACAAAGACACGGGCCCATCGGCTTTTAAAGCCTAGCTAACAACTTTTAATGATATATTTGTGTAATGCGGTGCCCAGTTACTAATTCATATATTTATTGTACGGAGGCATCTGTACGCGAGTAATATTCGCACTTGACCGATTACTCGATAATTGAATTCCATTTTGAGTTATAAGCCACTTTTGTTTCCTGACTGCAGTTTTTTCTCGTTCCCACGCTATCGCATCCGAAAATTGCGGATCAAAACGCTAAATTTGGCAGAGTTTTCTGAGAGATACTTAGTCTCTATCAGAAAAAAAAACCTGTTAATTCGATTGCATAGCTTACGAGATTATTGCATAGCTGGGTGATTTTCAAAAAGTGTCATGTTTTACTGTCCTTACACATTTGCACAGAAGAATAGTTAAGTATCATAATTTTAATTATTGCATTTTAACTATCATGTTTTTTTAACGACAATTTACAGACATATTATTATTTATAAAATTTTTTTAAATAAGAAATATATTCTTTTGTAGTCAAAATGTCATTACCGTAGGTTGTCCCAACAAGCAATTTATTAGGCAAAGATTGAATAATTTCTATTTAAAACAGATGTTTATAATTTTTAAAGACATTTTTATTTATTCAGATGCTACTAGTAAATAAAAAAAATTATTTTTATTAATTAAACTTATCTATAAATCTCATAAACCGTGTCCTAAGAAAGAGTGTCATTGCCATGCTTTTGACAAAAAGTTCATCTGGAATTTTTTAGATGGCAGCACATACCTTTTTATCAAGGCAAAAATACTTCTTAAGGGTGTATTCGAAAAAACATCCCCCCCCCCCCACCCCCTAAACAGTTCGAAATTTTCTGAGACATTTTCAGACTCATTTTTAAAAGAAAAAACATGAAACTTGATGAGGTGATTTTTGAAGAGACGTATAAGAGGCCGTGTGATTTCATTTTTCACTCAATTCATTAGAATTTGAGTTTTAAGCAATTATTTTCTCAGTATGACCCCTTTTTTCATTCCCAGATCTCCTGCTTCGAAAAATTCGGTTTAAAACACCAACTTTGACAACCTTTTTTACAATATTTTCGGCATTTATAAAAAAATCGAGAAACACGGCGCGTTATGTAGTTTCTAAATAAGAGAATTTCCCAGTTTGATGCGTTTGAGAGCAAAAATGAATTTAAAAGTGAATCAGAAAATAATCAGTTTGGATCGGAATACACCCTTAAAAATCAACTCGTTATCAGGTTTAGGTGAATAGAGTAAATAGTTTTATAGTTTCAATAAAACAAGCAAAGACTTTGAATGTTTTGGTGAGTATTTTTTTGTACGTCATTACCGTACCCACTTCTAACTGATAATTAAATGAACTTTTATTTATTAATCTGCTTTTATTATATAAGAAATCGAAAATCATTGTATGGGTCAGAAGATATAATGTCTGCCATTTATGCCTGGGGAAGAATAAAAGTATTTTGCTTAATTTGTCATTACCGTAGATGTCATTGCCGTGCTCACTTTTCTCATTAACCAAGTTAATTGAAATTTAAAAATTAGTTTGAAAATGTTAAATTAGTAATTTAGTCTCTGCTGATGCTTGTATATTAATGTTTATGAGGTAAGGTGATTATTTACAAAACATTAAAACTTTCTGATTATTTCTAAAAATTTGATTTTGTTATTCCAAAACATGGACAGATTTTGAAAATGACCCAGCTTTAAGAACATTTGCAAATTTTAAGGTTTACAAATAACAAAAAGTTCAGGAATGTATCAGAAAATAGCTCGTTTTAATTTGACGACAATTCTTAACTGGAGGAAGGATTTAAATAAGCTGTGTTGAAATAAAACAATTACCATCTTGTATTTCAATCTTTATTGCAAAATAATAATCTTGAATTATTTTGCTAAAATTCGAAGCAACACATTTTTCAATAATAAAAATAGTTTGAATTTCTAAATTTACTCTATTTGCTACAAAGAAAACAAAAAATAGTTTCAAATTAAGTTTGTAAAATTTCTGATCACGGCTATAATGGAAGCAAAGCTTTCATGCTATAGGCTGCGTTTTAAACCAATTACTGTTCTTTTTTTGTGTGTCTAATGATACTAGTTTATCTCACAACATGCATAAATATAAAGAGTGCAAAATATTTTTTGTTTGTGATGGATATTAACGTTATTTTGTTTCTTCTTGTTAGCGATGAGTGTTTCTGCATTTAACAGTTGCCAACTGTTTGAAATAAATTTATGTCTTTGCATTTTTATTCATAGACTCAGCAGAGAGCCTCGAAGGGAACGTTCTTCAAATATCTAGATGTTCTGTGATGCAGATGCTTTGACCTAATGTGAGCATCATAACAGAAATTGTGACTAAACTGAATGGTAGGTTCAATTAGAGTTATTGATAATTAATAAATTTTAGGTAAAATTAGATAAAGTAAAAATTTATTATATTTTCATTCCATGTTATTGCTGCCTGAAGAGTTATAAACATTTTTACATATTGTTGAAAAGTTTTTATGACGTTATTGTTTGCCTGATGGTGGTTTTTGTGAAAATGCCTAGATATTTACAGGACTTCAATATTTCATTAAATGAATTCTATCAAATTCGAAATTAAACGTAGTCTGTGTAACTGCTTTTTTTTTTTTTTTTTTTTTTCAAATCTCACACCTTCATAGATGCACAAAAGAGCCAATACAGCAATTGTATTATTATTTATTGATTGATTGATTAATAGTTATTGATTAAGTGATTTAATAGGCTGTGTCAACGTGTAAAATCTTAAGCTTAAAACAATGGAAATGACAGAATTTTCGATAATTCGTGAAGCTTTCATTTCAACATTTACTGGATTCATTAACCATTTCTTAAAGCTGTTCTGAAATCCAAAGAAGCTAACTTTCTGACATATTTTTAAATTAATTTTTGTTCGGAAACGCATGAAATTGGCAGATGTTGTTATTTAAAAACTATGTAATTGGAAGACGTTTTCCATTCTTTGGTAAACGCAAAAGGTTTTCAAAAAATACTGCCAAAGTTGGCGGTTTAAAGCTATTTTTCCGAACGTGGCAGCAAGAGAAAGAAGAAAAACCTGTCGTCGCGTGACTAAAATTACTTATAATTTGATAAGTAATTTAGTTATTAAAAGATGGAAAACGGAATTCGATTACAAATCGCTTCAACAGTCAGACATGCAAATTTTGTGCCTTTACGTTTAACAATCCAGCCAGAAAATGTATCAGAAAAATCCTGAGAAGGGAATTCGAGAACCACCCTAAACATTACACACAGCGTTTTTGCATTTTTTTTTAAATTCTAAGTATCTATTTTTTTATTTTATAAAACACAATAAGCATGTGTAACTTTGAGTCAGAAACTGAGCCTTTAAAATTTCTGACCCGGCTATAATGCATGTAGAACTTTCATGGTAGGCTGCGTTTTATATCAATTACTGTTCTTTTATGGGTTGTTTTATGAAGCTTGTTTATTTCTAGCTTTACAACTTGCATAAATACACTAAAAGAGAGTGCAATGCTGTTCTAAACTCTTTTTTGTCTGTGAATGTATATTTGCGTGATATTTTTTTTTTGATTGGAGCCATGAAGTTCTCCACACTTACAAATAGATAATGTTTAAAGTAAATTTATGTAATTGCATTTTTATTGATAGCTTCATTGTAGATGCAGCTTTGATGTAAATCTTCGATAAAGATCTATAATGAAGCTGATCTGGGCTAATGTGACATCATAACAAATCAGAATACTCTAGACAAGGCAAAAGTTCGAAAAGTAAGTAATTTATTATATGTATATATTTTTTCGTGTTAAGGGCCTACTTCAGTCACGCGAAAAGACCCGTTCGCTAATGCTATTCCTAGAAGAAATTTATAAAGATATCTCGGTCGTTTTTCAATATTTTTAGATGATTTTTTTTTTTTTTTTCAGTGGCTAGCTATGAGGTCGATCTATAAAAAGGCCGTTTTTTACTTTTTCGATTTTCAATGGAGATTTTTTTTCAAGAGGATGCTTTCATTTTGGGAACCGGTTCTGAAAATGAAAGTGTCCTGATTAAAAATACTTGTAAAAGAAATTGAAAAAGTAGAAGACGTCCTGCATACAGATCGACATCAGCTAGCCACTGCAAAAAAATCATCTAAAAATATTGAAATGCGACCGAGATATCTTTATAAATTTCTTCCATAGGTATAGCATTAGCAAACGGGTCTTTTCGCGTGACTGAAGTAAGGCCCTTAACGCTTTCGGGTCCGATTTTTTTTTTCAATTTTGATAAAAAATAAATAAATAAATAAATAATAAAAAGTACTGTTGCGTTAATAATGTTAATAGTAGCTATTCAAATAGATTTACTGAAGTTTAACGAATATGTCATTGTCTGAATTGTAACGAATGTATCTATTTTGCGTACTATTCAATTCATATTCATTTAAAAAATAGGGTGAGAAAGAGTTTTTGGAGACGTTTGGAAAGTATCGTATTCCAACAGGATTTAACAGATATTACTACTTTCTAATATTTTTTGCGATTTATCACACATGATTCGTTCAGAAAAGAAACCTATATTTTAAATATTTAAAGATTGAAATATACATTTAAAATAAAAGAATAGCGACGGTGCAAAGAGAATTAGGCAGACTTTTATTAGTAGTAGAGCACACTGTAAAAAAAAAAAAAAAAAAAAAAATCTGTAAAGTTACTAAAATTTTTCTTGAAAATTGGGATTCCTAGAACTTTTTAGGTAACGGCAACAACAAAAGTTCGTGTAATAGGTATACTTTTGTACTGTAAATAAAAAAATATGTAAGGTTACTAAGAAATTTTTAGAAAACTGGGATGATTAGAACTGTTTATGCAATTGTAACACGAGTTACAGATAAAATTTTAGTAAGATTACTGTAATTTTAGTAGACTCTTTTGTACAGCTACAGATTTCTGTAGCTTTATAAAAACTAGTTTTGTAGATTTATATCTTTTTTGTACAGTGTACAAACAAAATTTTCGTAAGCATACAGATTTCTGTATCTTTGCATTTGCAGAATTACAGTTTTTTTTTTGTTTTTTTTTTTTCCACTCTAGTAAATGCCAAAACATAAATTAAGTCATAATAAGAAATGCATAGACATATACTACCATTATTTTACACTATATGAAAATTAATCATCGGACACTTTCAATTTTAGACATTTTGGCGAATATTTAAATATATTACTTCTCGGATTTTCGTGGAACTCCAGGGTTATGAAGAATATGTTTGACTTGATATTTATCAAAGACGATTTGATCAGCAAGACAATTTGGGGGCCAGCAAAAAATCGCAGAAAAATAATAATACTTAGGGTCACACTGTAAAATAAAATGCACCAAATGATCTATAGCTGTAGATTACGAATCTGTGGATATTGTGTACAATATGTGCAATCGCTTGTGTAAGAATAGCACGTATATTCATGGAGATATATCGATTTTTTTTTAAAGGTAAAAAAATTTTGTCATGTTTTTTGCTTATATCATGCAACGTTTTCTACCAAATTTAACGTCAGTTTTAGAAAATATAACAAATGTAGTAGAAATAATATAGTGCAATGGGAATGTAAATATATTAAATATTTGATGAAATATGAGCGTTTGAAGGAAATATTTTTTATCATGAATTAATAGTCAACTCTATGAAGTAATTCATAAAAAAAAAAAAAAAGCCAGTAAAATATCGTGAAAATTCAGAAAGATATCGGCAATAGAGTGAGTCGTTTAGTTGTTTTCTAAAAGCTGCTGAATGATAAGGGATTTTCCACAAATTGTCATTTTTTATTAACTGTCTTTCAGCAAAGGTGTTTGGATTTAATGAATGTCAACGAGTAGATTTAGAAGAAATGCGTAGATTTTAATACTTCTTTTTTTTTTTTTTTTTTTTCTTGGATTATGTTCGTTCTTTTGTTTTTCCAAGGAGAACTAAAGCATCAATAAAAAAATTAAAAAAAAATTAAAAAAAAATTAAAAATGACAATTTATGGAAAACTCCTTATCATTTAGCTGTTTTTAGAGAAAAACTAAAAATTATGTCACTCAATCGCTGATAATTTTCTGAATTTTTATGATATTTGAATGGCTTTTTTTATGAGTTGCTCCATAGAGTTGACTATGAAATCATGAAAAGAATATATTTGTTTTCGTGCGCGCATGCGCAGATAAAAAATAATTCATACAACTGCTCATATTTCATCAAATGTTTAATATATTTACATTCCAATTTCACTATGTTCACTCTACTACGTTTTGAAAAATTTTCAGAACCTGGCGTTAAATTTGGTAGAAAACCCTGAATGAACTAAACAAAAAACGTGCAAAAATTTTTTGAGCTTAAAAAAAAAAAGATGTATCTCCATGAATATACATGCTATTCTTACACAAATGAATACACATATTGTATAATAACCGCATATTCGTAATCTATAGCGATAGATCATTTCGTGCATTTTATTTTACACTATGATCCTAAATATTATTATTTTTCTGTGATTTTTTGCTGGCTCCAAAATTGTCCCGCTGATCAAATAGCTGTTGATAAATATGTAGCCAAACATTCTTCATAATCCTAAAGTTTCAGGAAAATCTGAGAAGTATATCTTTAAATATTCGACAACATGTTTAAAATTGAACGTGTCCGGTGATTACTGCAGTAATGACCGGCCATATAGTGTGCACTATGTATGGACATATAGTGGAGATAGTGACAAAAATAATTCTTAAGACAAAATAGTACTCAATGAAAGACATGACTATTAATAGCACACCAGACCCGAATAGTTAAGGATGTTGGTCGGCGAGATCTCGAATTCACCTCGCTGTTAATGTTAAAACTTATTGGCGTGGAATGCAGTCGTATTTTAAAAGTATCTGCTCGGGAAATTAACGTTTTTAACTTATCTTTTTCTGTGTACCCTTCTTAACGCTTTAAGGTGCAATGTACTTATGTCCGTAAAATGCTAAAATGCTAATATGCTTGAATTACACAAGTATTTACAAAAAAAAAAAAAAATAATAATAATTTGAAAAGCAGTAAAAGATTTTTCACGTACTTAATAAAAGTAAAATTCTGGTGCCAATGTGGCATTTAGGGGATTACAATTAAGTGGTGCACAAATGCACCACAGCCTTCAAAGGGTTAAAGGATGTATTTTCTTTTTCATTTATTTATTTATTTATTTTAGTTGTCAAAATATTTATAGTGTTCAAATGTCACTAAGAGCTCGTCACCTTTATTAAAAATTTAGCACTTAAAATATTAAATTAAGCATAGATTTTAGAAATATTTTGTCAACTAAACAAGAAAGAGACGTCTTTTAAAAAGGATACACGGAGAAAAAGAAGATATTTAAAAAATACGAATGCATTCTAATACGCCCATCTTTAATACTGGCGAGAGCAATTCGTCATCTCACTGACCAATACTTTTAACGTTATCAACATTTCTTAACATTCGTGAAAAATATTTATGGTTTTATCTCTCCTTTTTTTTTTTTTTTTTTTTTTTTTTTTTGTTATACATGGTGATTTACTAAATTTTAGTAGTATGTTTTTAGCCGAAATTTAAATAATGTAAATAAAAATTATCATGGTAAGCCAAGAAATATTACAAATTTTTCCTCTCACGGCATGACAAGTTAAAAGAGTCTATAATTCGATTTTTTTCTGTTGATAGTTTATTATTATTATTTTTTAATTGCAGCGATGATTTTTTCGGCCTTTACCAGTGTTCAAATGCTATTTAAAATAATTTATGTCACAGCATTTTTATTCATAGATTTATCATGCGTAGCTGCTTCGACGTGTAAGTTCGGTTAATATCTGCTGTTTGCGGTGCATTTTATTTAAATTGTTTGTTTAGCTATCTCATTTCATTGTATGCTGAAATAGTAAAATTTGTGAATACCATTTGTTATGATAGTGTTGGAAAGTGTTTCACTATCTATGCCCGATTCATCATTTTTTGTTCTTGTTCTGTTGATTAACTGAAGGAATGGTTTAACCCTTAAATGTCTGATTTTTCAAAAATCATTGTAATAATGTTTTTCGCCTTTCTTTTTTTAAATAAATCATGGAAAAAATACTTTAAAAAAATCATATTTTGTTTTAAGTATGGTTTACAGCTAAAAAACAGTTTGTTACTAATCGGTAATAATGGTCTTTAATTGAAAAAATAATTTTCCTTTATAAAATTCTATAATATTAAACACACAAGAATTTTAGGAACTATAATAAGGAATAAATTTTACTTGCTCACTGCAAAACAAAATAGGGTATTTCGCAAGCTTCCAAACAAAACAAAAAGAACAAGTAGCAACAATTGAAAAAATAAATCTATCTTTATTCTTAAACAGCACAAGTGTTGCCTTCTACATGTTGAAAATCGATTTAATAATATTTTCAGAATGTATTTTATTGGCAACATTAGGCATTATAGCTTCAATATTATTCTAATAGTATTTTAGTAGCCTAAATTGGGTATGTTGCCGAAAAGCAACACCTGGCATTTAAGGGTTAATAGTCTGGGTCAATACAAAATAATAATTTTACAATGCTGACGTAAATCGAAATAACATTTATTTAGCTGATGCATGAAGCCTTTACTTCAATAACGACTGCATTTGTTAATAATTTCTTGTCGGCTGAGAGCAACAGCAAAACGTCTAGTAATGATAAAAAATGAGAGGTCTGACTTACTGCTGTGAGAAACTGTGTTTGCATCTAGTGGAACAGCTTCTGAAACACAAAGTTATGTTTAATATACTATAGCTCAGATGTGTTTTATAAAAATTCCTTACTGTTCCCCTAGATGCAGACACAGTTTCTCATAGCGGTAAGTCAGACCTCTCATTTTCGATTATTACCGTATTTTATGGAAGAAACGCCGCGTCGTTTACGAGTTTAAAAGTTAATTTTTTTTCCAAGTGCGGCGTTTACGATCTTTTTTTAATACCACTGAGTTTCCTTAATTTAAAAATTCATAAAAATATTTAAAATCGGATTTAAACATTTCAAATAAAACTTCAGACATCATAAAATATTAAAAACGAGGCATCCTACACTGCTCAGAAAACTTTGATTAAAGTTAGGTCAGTGTGACGCTGTTGACAAAAGTAGCGTTCCGACGGATTTTTTACAAACGGATGTTTACAACGGGTGCGGCGATTACGATATTTTAAAGCTTATTCAGGCCAATTTGACGAGTGCGGCATTTCTTCCATAAAATACGGTACTAGATGTCCGATGCTCTGAGGCGACGATATGTGGGGCATTCTCACAATCTTTTGACTTTCATGTCCCTGAATAATAATTTTTATTTTAATACACTGTTTTGTGTTTTTTTTATTTCATATACTGGGGAACATCCGATTGCATGATTGCACAACAATATTAACGAGATAAAGAAGTTTTGGACAATGTTGGGGTTCCAAACACCTGGAAAACTACTATACCGTCCCGTGTCCCTGATGCTGATTTTTAAGTTTGGAGCTGTCTCAATAATACTGTTTCAATAAAAATAATTCGATGTAATTTTTTTCTAAAACTAAAATTATTGTTTTATATAAATATGTAGTTAAAAATTAACCTGCACACATTTTTAGGGTTGCACTGCAAATGGAGGCGTCTTAAATTCAGACACATATGTGACTGAAAAAGTAATTCAGACATTTAAGTGTCTAAATGTGAAATTTCAGACATCATAGATGTCTAAATTTAAGACACATAAGTGTCTTACTATGAGCATGTTATAAATGAACGGAGAAAAATGTCTGAATAATAGTGACATGTCTGAAATTAAGACATTTAGAAATTCAGACACTTAAGTGTCTGAATGCGATACAATTGTATCATATGAGTGATGACTGTACGTACAATTGTATTGCAATATGTATATCAGCGCTATCAGAAAATATTTCCGAATGGATGAAAGATATTTAAAATACTCTTTCATCCATTTAATTTAGTATTTATTTATAAATGAAGAAATCATGGGACATCTGAGAAAATTAGAAAAGTTCGCTTACTAAGGTTTGGAGCTAAGTTATTTTTGGCGCAATAATAATTAAATAATTGCTTTTCACAAAATATAAATTTTTCCAAAAATTACTTGTTATCATGATCGTATACAGAATCGCTCACCTAAATACTAAGAGTTATGAGTAGAGGAAGAAAGAAACGTACTGAGGAGCAAGATTTTAGATCATACAGTAAAACCTCCCTAAAGCGACCACGTTCGTTCCAATGAAAAGTGATCGCTCCGAGAGGTGGTCTCTTAATGGAGGTCATGTTTAAATCTAGATTTTAATTTTTGAAAAAAGGTAACAATTAATGTTACTAAAATTTATTTTTCACGTTAGTAAAAGAAATTATAAAAATTTAAGTATCAAAACAAAAGTTAATTATATAAATTAATTACTGCAGAGTTTAAAAAATGAATACATTGACGTTTGCTTTGATTTTACGGTTTTATATTTTATAACTTTTGTTTCCAAGTCTTTTCGAAGTCACGTCAATAAATGCGGTTTTTTTTTTTTTTTTTTTTGACGGGAACAAATAAAGACGATTTGATTAAATTATGTATTTCTTTGAGAGTTTCCCGGCAAAATAGGGCAGGGGAGTTTATCGACCGTCATTCTTAATTTGTCATCAGAGTTCAATTTATTACCTAAAAAGGCACAAAGTGGTTTAAATATTTAAAAGTTACCGGAATAAAAAAAAAAAAAAAATCTAAACTTAGTTTAGAAGTTTGATGAATAATGCGCACTCCGGAACTATTTTTCTAATAAAATCTTCTTCAAGCGACCAGGAAAAAACGGGATTTGTTTCATTTTCTTCAAAGAAATGGGTCGCTCATGGAGGGAGTTCAACTGGGATGGTCTCTGAATGGAGGTATAATTAGTATTGAGCCTGCGGGAATAAATTTCGTTTCATGAAAAAAATGGTCGTTCAGAGAGGTGGTCGCTTAATGGAGGTGGTCACTTAGTGGAGGTGGTCGCTTAATGGAGGTGCTCACACAGAGAGATTTCACTGTATATGCCTGGGGTCCACAGCCCAGTCCGCTTTTGTAAAATGCAGAATATAAACATGAAGTAGGCTAAACTAAGAATTTATGCCAGAACTCCCCGTGTAAGACAATTTTTAAGAAATTTAAAAATTAAGAAATATTAATCGTTTAAAAATAAGTTTCTAACGATATTTTTCACAATGGAGAACTGATTTCTTTTTCTCTCTCCTCTCTCTGTCTTTTTTTTTTTTTTTTTTTTTTTTTTTTTTTTTTTTTTTGAACTGCCCCTCCTCATTTAAGATAAATTTGATATATATGAACACTAACAGAAGAACAGAATTAAAATCGTCTTCCACGAGAAGTTAAGGTGGGGGGGAGGGGGGGGGGCTCCTCTGGAGAAAAATTCTTAGCAGCATTTTCTCTTAGCGTTTAATTAATATATTGCTATTTGGAAGAGAAAAAAGTATTTTTTAAATAATCAAACGTATAGAAAATATAATTAATTAAATTTCAGGGATGGACAATTGCTCTCTTCATGACCACCGAAAATTCGATATGTTATTTTCTAGTTTTACAATAAAATCTTTATTTAAAGTATGTTTTCTATATGGCTAAAAATAAAAAAACTGCAAAAACTATACTCAAATAAATGTAACACATTAAGAAAAATACCTAATAAAGAAAATAAAACTTTTGTTATTTCTTCTTATTCAGTGATTTATTTCTCGCTGATAAAAAGTTCAAATGAGCTCATCAAGCCTTTTATAACGGTTTATAAACAGTAGGCTGAGATCAGCGACTGCAGTGGTAATTAAAATGCTGATTTCGCCATTTTCTCTTTGTTCAAATTTCAAATACGTCCGTTGGCAACTGGTGCGTTAAAACGATTCTTTCAATGAGGTAGTAATCTGTTTAACAAAGTTGCCCGCAATTTTTTTATGTGTAACATTATTTATATTCTGTGACTGTGTCATATACATAGCTGGAACATTTTTTTGGAATAATTCATTTATGGAATAATATATACGATTATTATAAAAATGATACGTTGAGTAATGTGTGCCATCCACATAGATGTGTATGCAGCTTACTAATACACAGCTTATAAAGTGCATTTTTGGGATTTCAATAATTGTTCTTGAGAGATTGGAGAATAAGAAAGTGCGTGTGAAATGTGTTTCGAAAAAGCGAATTGAATTAAATTCTGCTTTATATTAAATTATATCATTATGAAAAAAATATGTTGAATAATGAAAAGAAAAATGTTCTCGTTATATATTTTTCAATTATCAGCATTCATCTGAATATTTAGTGAAATATGTAAGAAGAAAGTGTCTATATTTTTGTGTTACCGTTTATATTACATGGATTTACTTTATTACATTTAAGGAAATACTAAAAAGGTAAGAATGTGATTATTTACAAAAATATAATTTTTATTTGGAAATAGAAATTTTACTTGAACAATATTAATTATGTGATATTAATTATTTAAATCACTTTTTAAAGAATACACGTGTTTATCATATTTGTATCTTTCTATATAGAATAAATATTTTTCAATATTACAGTGTTTTTTATTATTTTCGACTAAATTTATTTCATTTTCAGGATTAATTAACTAACTTGCTTGATAATTCTTAAAGCATTCGATTTATAAATAAATGTTTTTCATATAAAATAATATCATCATTGCTTAAATCATTGCTTAAGCATTAAAAGTTATTGCTTGTGTACATTGACACCCAAATTTGTCAACATTTTTAGTATTATATTTTTGTCAAAAAAAAAAAAAAAAAAAAAAAAAAAAAAAAAAAAAAAAAAGCAGTTGCAGCACTATATAGTTTTTGTTGTGGATACAAGCTATTAATCTGACTATAAAAATGTCAGTAAATATTAGCCATCTAATATAATGTCATTTTTTTAATAGTTAATTTTATTAAAAATATTTTTCTATAATAGCTATATAATGATTTACAATAAAATAAGTAAGGAAATAAATCATTATTTACTTTGTTTAATTGCTTAAAATTATATTTAAGTTTTGTACAACTTCAGATATTGAAAAATTTATTAATATTGATTTATTGATTGTTAAAAAGAAATTACAGATTTAGAACGGAAAAAAGACTTTATTTTCATATTTTACTGCATTTTTCACATAAAATTGGGGGGATTTTTTTTCAACGTCTGTTCTTTTTTATAAAAGATACAGAAATAACAATTAAATATGTATTTTTAATGCAAAATAAGTTTTGAAATTAGATGTTATTTCTCTCGCATGTTATTAAAAATATATATATGTTTAACTTTTTAAAGATAGCTTAGTAGCTCTGGTGATTACCATATGCTATATGTAAAAGAAATTGCCTACATGGCAAAATATAATTAAAAAGATCAAGTTATTAAATGATATTGTTATTAATAAACCCTTCCGTTGTAATTTCTAGTTACAGATAATATTAACATGATTTCGTATATGAATTTTTATGTTTAATGACAGATCATTTAACTCTTTTACATTTTCGAAATTAATGTTTTCATGTAACAAAATTCAATTTATGTATAGGAAATGCTATGAACATTTTTGCTTCAAGTGGAGGGCATAAAACTTGAAAAATAATTATAAAAGTATCAGAATTGGAGCTATCGTGAAATTTTTAATGTTTTATAAATACATTTTAAATTGTTCCTTTGTAAAGCTTTATTAAAAAGTTCGAAATTTCTACAGTATTTAATTGCACGATGAAAGAATTTTTTTTTAGACTATGGAAACTTGTTCAAAGTAAAATAACTACATTTATATGTATTTCCTGTGTTTCATCTGTATAATATATTTAAATTTTAAGACACAGAAATTTTCTGACAACTTTCAACGTCAAAATTATTCTGATTTTTTATAGGATTATTTTTTATTATCATCGGAGAATGCTTCCATTTGCGCAAAGCAATTTATTGTACTTATTATATATCATATTGCATACTTTTAGATTAGGATGAAGTTAATGACAAAGGATATATTTATCCAAACATATATTTACATGTTCATATATATATATATATATATATTAAGTCATCAATGTGTTTAAATTTTTGTGTATATGTAGTAGGGGGAAGGGGGGGGGGGGGGGCGGTAATCAATGTAAGCCGCTGGTACTGGAACTTATTAGAACCACATTTCCTATACTGTCAAAAAAAAAAAAAAAAAAAAAAAAAAAAAAAAAAAAAAAACATTTTCTAACTTTTTTAGAATATATTTATAACTGTATATATTAAATAAAACCTCTCAATAGCAGACACCCTAGAACCGTAGAATTTGCCCGCTATTTAGAGGTTTTATTTTCATATGTAAAAATACCCAGCATACTGAGTACAAATTACACAAAATATGCTTTAATATATTATTAATCTGCTTTTCAATCCACAAATGTTGTGGATTGAAAAAAGTGATCGCTATATAGGTGTCTGCTATTCGAGAATGCCCGTTATTACTGAAGCATACAGTAAAACTTCTATATCCGGTCACTCCCGAATAGCGGACAGCTCTATTTAGAAAAATATAAAGCGGGGTAGTGTTTCTTCTAGAAGCAGGACCTGATTAAACATGGAAACTGATCCGCGGCCCTGCCCCCTCACCTTCCCATCGATTTTTGTGGCCCCAAATTTGGTATGCAATTTTACGAATTCAATTTTTTTTATATATGTTTAGGTTTTTTAGTATTATAACCACATACAAAATTATCATATTAGGATTATAATTTCAGGAGATATTAATAAAAATATGAAAATGCAATTTAACATTAGCAGCTCTAAATTTTGAATGCTTATAATTCAAAAACTTATCATTCAAATGACTAGAAATTTCGTTTCTAGGCATAGTTTGAACCGGAGATTTAAAATATAGTGTCAAAATTGGGTGCATCCATCGGAAAAAAAAACAAAGTTTGGTCTAATTTTGATTTGTAGATGGCCCCTATGCAAATTTTAAATACATCATTTAAAAGTAGACTTTATTTCCAGACGATTGGTACCTGTAACTTTCTTCTATTATTGTTGTATTCTAGTTGCAGAGTTAGTAGGAAATGTTTATTTTTTTTTTCGACGACTGTTCCAATCATGTGGATAAGAAATCGCTTTTGCGACTGATACTGCTTGTGTGATCGCAAGCAACGTGGGGAGCAGAAATGAAGGGTACTCAAATCATAATGAAGGATTTCTGTGTCCATTGATATTTACTATATTATTTATCGTTTGAAAAGAGCCAAATAAACAAGAAGTCCATCCAGAATCTTATAACTACTGCTCGTCTCAGGCGCCGATGTGCGGTTGTCAAATGTTTAAGCATTTCTTGGTAATGATAAATAGCATAATAATAAAAAACGAAGGGGGATAAAGAAAAGTAAGTGTTTCGTGCTCAAATTTTTTTTAATGCTCGGATCTCATATGCTGATAATTTTGTGAAATCTAGTGCTAGATTTTATTTAACACAGAAATAAAAATCCAAAAAATGCTTAAACTAATTGACTGGGAATATCTAATTTAAATAGAAAAAAATTGTACAACAAAGAAGGGATGGAATTTTTTCCGAAGAAGTTAATCATTTTTTATAAATGGGAATAATTTGTTACCATAAAGCAGAGCTGATTGCAGCATGGACAAACTGGGCTTTTTCTATGGGACGTTAGCTTTACGGGCCCACAAATTTGGTATGAAATTTCCATAAAGCTGATATTTTAAATTTGTTTTGATCTTATACTTATTTTAATAAATATTTTGTACTTTTAGAATATGATTAGGTTAAAGAAAAGGATATATTTATCCAAATATGTATTTTATGGCATCGAGCAGTCTTAATTTTTTTTTGTAGCAATATATGAAGGTGGCGGTGGTGGTGGGGGGGGGGGGGGGGCGAATAAATACTAGATCTTTGGGCTGGAATTAATTTAATAAACATTTTTGATGCCGTAGGGCATATATGAAATCACATAAATACATATTTAGGTGAATATATTTATAGATATTATCCTATTCTAAAACTACAAAATACTGATTACGATCATAATAAAGTCAAAACTGATATAAAATATCAGCTTTATAAAAATTTTGTACCCAATTTGGGGTACCCTAAAATCAGGGTGCAGAGAAGCATCCTAGTTTTACCACGCTGCAATTAGCTCTGCTTTATGGCAACAAATTATTCTCATTTATAAAAAATGATTCAATGTGGTCAAATATGGCTGCGTATATGACTTAGAAAGAAAAGTGGTCAAAGATGGCTTCATATTGGCAAAAAAAAAAAAGGTTCAAAGATGGCCGCAATTAAGACACTTGAAATGTCTGAAATTCAGACGCAAGAAGTGTCTAAAAATTTTAAGACACTTTAAAACGTCTGAATATCGAACACTCCAGTTTCAGTCACTTATGTGTTTGAAATTCAGACGCAAGAAGTGTCTGAAAATTTTCAGACATTTTAAAACGTCTGAAAATTGAGCACTGCGTTTCAGACACTTAAGTGTCTGAATTTCAGACATTTCAGTTTACAGTGTGTTATTATTTTTTAAACTCTGTCCCTGGGTTTTAGATTCCTTACCATCCCTCTTCTAAAATTATATAGAAAATCCTTTCAGATGCAGCCACAGAATTTTTTCAAGTTTTTTCTCATTCAGAAGTATGCTAGAGAAATAATGTCTAAAATTCTTTGGCAGGAAATTTAGTGTAGAATTTAAATCAGCATTTAAATATCAATTTCAAGCATCGTGCCTTTATTGGTAGTCTCACCATCCCCACCCTCATAGCATGCATGGTCACGGTGACGTCGTTGTGACGTCACTGTAAGTCACTGTGATCACGTCACATCTGTGACCAAAGTGCCACCACTCAGGGATGTCACATTGTGACTGAGATGTGAACTTCTTAGAAAACTTTAAAAAATTACGAAAATTCTTTAAAACATGTTATTTACTGTAAAATTATGTTTTTCTGGCAATTAAAAAAAAATTGTGAGGTTACTGTTATGTCACTGCTATGTAACGTACGTCACGTCACATATGTGACAAAAAAACCACCATATTGTAAGTCACAGTGTGACAAAAATATGAACTTCAAAAATCTTTGAAAATGAAGAGAAATATTTTAAACAGTCACGAGTTACATGGCATAAGGAATAAAATATATTAGTGGATAGCAAATGGTAAATTCTGTCACTAAAGGGGAGGGGGGGGGGGGCATAATAAATAAAGTGCACGATACAAGCATTAATAAACTAAATTTTCAGGCTATATTTTATCAATTTGATATCTAAGATAGTGAATGTATACTTTTTCATGATTTCAATTTTATCTAGCATTTGGATAATATATTTAGAATTAGGAATATTAAATTTATACACTTTACATATTTAGTTTGCTGGGAGGAAATTTATTTATTTATTTCTTTTTTTACCGACCAGGATTATTCGAAACACTTCTGTGGTTTCAAAATAAAAAATCTCTATTACAGTTAAATCTGCACCTTTAAATGAGCACGTAGAAAGAGTCTTCAGAGTTTAGTCATCTATGCATTTCTTGCTTTAGAATATTTTTATAATTTGTATTCAAGTCATAAATTCTACTTCTTTCAGACTTTTTAAATAAAATTAGCATTTTCCGAAAATAAAAGAAATATACAAAATTTGTGCAAAACAAACTTTACTTTAAAAAAAAGAAAAAAAAAAGGGGGGGGGGCTCGTTATTACCATTAAATTTATTTTTACACCTTTTGAAAATTTAAACAATGGTATATCTAATAAACTCTAATTATGAATATTATTATTATAATTATTTAGAAAAAAGGAACTTTACAATACATTTTAACTTGAATTATTTGGTACGGATAAAAAGAAAAGGTTAAATACATTGGACATTTCTTCAAATACAAAATTTTAATTAACCATACTTTCAGAAAATTACTGCGCATTCAAGTTTCATATCTCTTGCATGCAAAAACAAATAATCTGTACCAGACCATCTGCTTGAAAATCGTCTGCCCACAAAAAAATAAACATGAGAAGACGCGGGAAATAAATAGTTCACTGTTTTTAGAACATCACCTTCACCACGTCTACAACACTTTAAGATAAGGAAATGACCATTTTAGGTTACACGGGTATTAATAGAACGTATATGTAAGTTTTATTTAATTTAAATATTTTATTCCTGATTTGTACATATGAGTTAAATAGTTTTATGTTATATTTGTAAGAGACTGATCTTTAACTGTCAGAAGCGATATTTTCAAATTCGATAACTGTAACGAAAAATATCTTAATCTGCCATCGCTTGAAAAAAAAAAAAAAAAAAAAAAAAAAAAAAAAAAAAAAAAACTGCGCAGAGACTGTGCATGCCTACATTCATACTGGAATTAATATAAACATTAATTTACTCTTACTTGAGATTGAAAATGTATGGAACGACAATCATTTGGAATTATTTTATCGGCTTCTTACTATTTTTTGATTACTAACACTTATAGTTATTATTATTTTGAGGTTAAATATGATGTTCGATTATCATGAGATTACGAAACTGTTTCAGATTAGAAATTAACATTATACTGGGAAAATGTATTTTTACATATTACAGTAGTGAAACATTTGAAAGAATTTTCTTTTAGTGCTAATAATATTTTAAATTATCTTTCAAAATCCTAAATCTTCAAACCAATGTTTTCAGATTTAATATTTGCCGAAATTATAAAATAATAGGAATTCCTTATACCATATGAAATATTTTTGAGATATTGTTAAATCTAATAATGCATTTAATTTATCTGTTGAGTTTGCTGTTGTTTAATAGTACAATTATAAATACTAATTATTATTTTTAGTGTTTTTCAAATTGGTATATTTATTTTTTTACATTGTATGTAAGCATTTTTTCTGTTTGTGATTTTAATCAAACATTTAATTATAGACATTCTGAATCGGTTATTAAATTTTCTTCTATTGTAAATTCATTTTCTACGTTTATGATACGCGTAATTATTGGCACTAAAAAGTAAAATATGATATTTAAGCATTGAAACAAAGTGTTTTTCATGTCTGATGGGAAGTTATAGATTAAACTGCTTTAGTATATATTTTTTTAAAGTTCATATAATACAGGATACATAATATAGGACACAAGTTGAAAAGTGCTTATGACTTCGGTTTGTCTCTCCGTCTGTCCGTCTAGCAGTCTGTCCGCACTCTAACTCTCGAAAATATACTCGGATTGCCCTGAAATTTTTGGATGTTATTGACGTTTACCATAGCACGGTACCTATTTGTAATGAAGTTTGTAGCATGCTTTGTTCATTTACAGGGACAGCCAAAAGTTTTCCGTTACATTACAGCCTATGGGAAAAAATCGTTTCAAATGATTTTTTATGATTTTACGCACGCTTTCAAACAGAATAAAATTTATATGCATTTATGAAGTGCACTAAAATATGCATTCTGTTGACTATGCGATGCAAAGAATAGTTATTGTTCATTTACAGGGCTAAAAAAGGAATTCAAATACATAATGATATAGGGGTGGAGGGAATTGTTTGCGGCATACTTTAATTATGTTAATCTATTTCATATATAATGAAATTGATATATGTCGCTGAGGTTTACATACTATAAATTATTTCATGTATAATACGAATAATACGTATATAGCATTTACAGGGACACACAAAATATTTCAGATACTATATTGTATCCAAAGTACTGTTCATTAGCGATGATTGCTGGAAATGTATTTTTAATTATGATATGCGCTTTTATGATTCACTATATTTATGCATAGTATATGGTGTATATAAATGCTATAATTCCTATACAAGGCTACACAAAAGTATTCGTAAGGATTACTGGGTATGGGCGCAAATTGCTTAAAGGTTGTTTTTAAATGCTTTTTTTTGCTGAACTGCATTTAATTTACCAAGAAATGTTTGTTGAATATAGATAAAATGATATACAGGGTCACGTAAAGAATTGGATACATGGCCGTCTATAAATTATAATTTCTGGAAATGTGATTTCAGCAGTTTTAAGAGTGCCTTAGTTTGAATTAAATTTTAACTAAACAGTGGCGTGTAATAAAGATTCTAGGTAAACTACAGGGTTGTACAAAAGTATTCAAGTATGTTTCCATACATTAGTATAAATTGCTGAAAAAGAACTTCAACCTGTTAGGCGTTTTCTTGCTAAACTAGATTTTCCCATTATATAGTATATATACACTTAAAAAAATGGGAAGTCAAAATTGAGTAAAAAGTATTCAATTTTAAATGCGTCACATACTCAAAATAGCTCCGATCCAAATGTACTCAAAGTTGAGAAACACATGTACTAATTTTTTATTCATTGGTTGTGATCAAATATGAATCGTTATGTACTAACCCCCCCCCCTCCCCCCCTCCAAAAAAAAAAAACCCTAAAATTTAAAGTAAAAATGTACTGACATTTATTTCCCGTTCAAAGTTCTTAACAAGAAATGTTTAATTGATTATTTATTAAGAAAAATAGCAAAATTCTTAACAAGATACTCAAATCGAATATTTTTATGACAAGAGCATTATTTCCAAGCACTTTTAAATTATTTTTAAAATGCTGTGCATAATTTAATATTTACATTAATAAACATCATTTATGCCACCATAAATGAAATGAACCATTACAGGGTACAAAACTATTCATTTGTTTGGGTTTGATAACATGTGATGTTTCAAAATAGAGAAAGCATGGGTTCATTTTTGATCCAAAAATATTCAATTCCATATGAGTACGTCGGTTTACTTATTTTTGAGTACTTCATTTTTCTCAGTGTATCAACCTACAGATCAAATACAGGGCTGTTCAAAAGAATTGGAAAACATATTTGGCTATGGACGGTAACTGCTGAAATCAATTTTTCAAATGTTTTATGAATTTTCTAAAATGTTTACTTAGTTATCTTATTTACGTCATTTCCCTAAATTACAATGTCTTGTTAAAGCATTCAGAAAGTGTTGGAAAGTATTTTATAATCTATGATTAACGCATGATTTTTCTTACTCGTTTTTTTCTATTTCCCAGATCAGTCTTTTCCTATAAAACACACCAAATCTATTTAGCTCATATTCACAAAATACAATATACACGGGAATAAAAAATTTAAATAAATATCGCTTATCATGCCGCTCTATAAATAATAGTTGTATTAATATCCGTTAGTCTCCATGTTCGTATTTAATAAAGCAATAACAAATCACAACAAATTAAAAAAATTACACATTCTAAATATCAAGCTTGAACTCAATATCAAGCTTGAACTCAATATCAAGCATAGAACTTAATATCAAGCATAGAACTGAATAAAAAAATATGTCAGTTGATAAGCATTGTTTTTTAAGTGGAAAAATTTAAAATGTTTTAGAAGAATAGGACTCCGAAATAGCGATATTTTGGTAAAAAGTACGGTAAAAAGATAAGATTTTATATTTACAGCAAAAGGTTATTTCAAAATTCATCGCTGTATTAATACTTAGAAATTTTTCCAGAGAATCCTTCGCCTTATATACAATATTTCAAATGAAAATCAAATATCAAATTAATTGCTCAAAAGGCGCAAAGGCCAACATAGTGAAAAAGATTCCATGCCGGGACTCGAACCCGGGCCATCAGTATAGCACACTGACATTCTACCGACTAAACCACATGGAACGACGCCCAGTCTGTAAAATTTCTCACTATTACAGGTTGGCAAGGCTACAAACGCAGCACAAGATGGAATATTTATCGTGAGCCACCGACATGGGGTAAACACGAAACTTAATGAAATCCAGCATCGATTGAAACTATATTAATAATTGGAAATTTTTCCAGGGAGAAACATTCGCCTTGCATACAACATTTCAAATTAAAATTGCCTTTTAAGCAATTAATTTGAAATTTGATTTTCATTTGAAATATTGTATGCGAGGCGAATGGTTCTCTCTGGAAAAATTTCCAAGTAATTAATATAATTTCAATCGATGCTGGATTTAATTAAGTTTCGTGTTTGCATCATGTTGGTGACTCACGCTAACTATTCCATCTTGTGCTGAGTTTGCAGCCTCGCCATCATGTAATAGTGAGAGATTTTCCAGCATGGGTATCGTTCCATGTGATTTAGTCGGTAGAATGTCAGTGCGCTGTACTAATGGCCCGGTTTCGAGCCCCAGCATGGAATCTTTTTCACTATTTGCGTCTTTTAAGCAATTAATTTGAAATTTGATTTTCATTTGAAATCACAGTGTTTATGACAAGTTCGTCACAAATGACACATATTTCACAAATTGGTCACAGTGTGACTTTAAAGCATTGTCACTTTCGTCACAGGTTCGTCACAAAGTTAATGCCAAAATAGTCACAAATGACACACTTTTCACAAATTTGTCACATCGTGACTTCACAGAGTGGTCACAATGTGACGTCACAAACGACCTCTAAAACGGCCATAATGACCTCGCATTCTAGTCACTGTGACGTCACATCGACGGTCACAAAATCACAGTGTGACTTCACAACGACGTCGCCGTGACGTCACCATGCCTTACGGGCAAGGTTTATTCCTGCACTTTTCGAGGTAAATAAATAAATAAAAAAAATAAAAAAAAAATTAATTAATCCAATGTTAACAACTGTTTATAAAAATCAATAAACATTGTGGCTATCACTTAGTCTTACATGATGTTTCTAAAAATAGGTGGTAATTTTCCTTACCGTCCCTTTGTTCCAATACCATCCCCTTTTTTTACCTTACCGTCCCTTCTTTAAGGGTGTATTCCGATACAAACTGCTTATTTCCCGATTCATTTTTAAATAAATTTTTGCTCTCAAACACATCAAACTGGGGAATTCTCTTATTTAGAAACTGCTTAATGTGCCGTGCTTCTCGATTTTTCGATAAATGCAGAAAATATTGTAAAAAATGCTATCAAAGTTGGTGTTTTAAACCGAATTTTCCGAAGCAGGAGATCTGGGAATGAAAAAAATGGTCATACTGAAAAAATAATTGTTTAAAACTCAAATTCTAATTAATTAAGCGAAAAATGAAATCACACGGCCTTTTATACATCTCTTCAAAAATCACCTCAGCAACTTTCATGTTTTTACTTTTAAAAATGAGTCTGAAAATGTCTCAGAAAATTTCGAGTTGTTGAGGGTGGACAAATATTTTTTCGAATACACCCTTAACACCCCTTTAAGACAATGTTATACAAAAATTCTGTATCAAAAGTACTACATTGTTATTATTTCTTATTTGAATGTCCTGTGGGTACTATGCAAATTCATTATAAGTAAAAATTTAGAAGAAAATAAAAAGTTATAGGGGTAAAATGGTAAGGAACATTAAACTCGCAAGTTTAACTTAAACCTCAGTTGAATGAAAAAAAATTTCGCTGCTGACCATTTTTTCTTTATTTTGAAACAGTAATGCATTCGTCTATCAGATTAAAATGTTATTTTAGCAAGTTTAATTTTGTCAGATTTTTTTCCCCAAAAGTCAAAAGATTGTGAGAATGCCCAATATACACCGCATTTTGCATACATATTTTTTTCATTCTAAACTTGCTTTATTCGTGTCTGCCAACTTCAGAGTTTTTTTTTTTTTTTTTTTTACCACTTTTTTCTAACAGAAATATTTGTCTTATTTAATTGTAGAAATTTGGCTATTAAATTAGGTGAAGACTTTAATATGAAAATAATAATAATAATTTAAATAAAAAGTGTAAAATTTGGCAGCTATGATCTTTTCTATGAGACACAATACGAAAGTGCAATTGTAAGTTTCGATTTAAAGCCTGTAAAGATTCTGAGCATGGCTGCAATATATCCAGAGCTTTCATGGAAGACTGCGCATCAATTATTGCTCTTTTTATGTGTATTTTATGAATCTAGTTTATTTTTATCTCAAACTATACATAAATGCACTTACAGAGTGCTCCGTTGTAATTTCATTGTAAAATCTTTTTGTTTGTGAATGGATTTTGTGATATTTTGTTTTTGATCGAACCGCAGAGTTTTACTGCACTTACTACTGTCCAAATACTGATTAAAATAAAGTTATGTCGTAGCATTTTTATTTATAGATTCATCATAAATGCATCTTTGATGTGAAACTGAGATTAAGATCTAGGCCTTTTGTGATGCAGCTGGTCTGGATTAATCCTACATCACAACACACCACAGACTGAAAATAAAATTGATAAGGAAAAATTAGATAGAGTGAGAACATATTGTGTTTTCTGTTCCTTGTTATCGTGTTTTGAAGTGTCATAATGTTTTAAAGTGTGAGGACATACGATATTTCAGTTACTTGTTGTATTACGTTTTGAAAAATTAGCAATATTTCTTAAAGTTGTCAAAAAGTATTTATGACTTTTATTTTTAAACTTTTCTAAAATACGTGGATGTTTACAAAATTTTAATATGTTATTAGACAAGTCCAAACAAAATATATTTTGCCTGTGTAAATAGCCTGTGTAACCGTTTTTTTTTTTTTTTTTTTTTTTTTTTTTTTTTTTTTTTAACTCCCTTACTTTTATAAATACAATCAATGGCCTATAAATCCATATTGTAACATTCTTCTGTTTCATTGACAAAGACAGTTCTTAAAAAAAAAAAAAAAATCTGGCATATTTTCTAATTTCTTTTTTAAGAGCAAAAGCATAATACTCGCAAGTATGATTATTAAAATATTCTGTAATCAAATAGTTTTTTTTTTTTTTCAATTTTTCGATAAATGAATCACATCTTGTGTTATATATGATTATAGTTTAAGGGTGTATTCGAAAAAATATTTTTCCACCCTCAACAACTCGAAATTTTCTGAGACATTTTCAGACTCATTTTTAAAAGTAAAAACATGAAACTTGCTGAGGTGATTTTTGAAGAGATGTATAAAAGGCCGTGTGATTTCATTTTTCGCTCAATTAATTAGAATTTGAGTTTTAAACAATTATTTTCTCAGTATGACTATTTTTTTCCTTCCCAGATCTCCCGCTTTGGAAAATTCGGTTTAAAACACCAACTTTGATAGCATTTTTTACAATATTTTCTGCATTTATCGAAAAACCGAGAAACACGGCACATTAAGCAGTTTCTAAATAAGAGAATTTCCCAGTTTGATGTGTTTGAGAGCAAACATTAATTTAAAAATGAATCAGGAAATAAACAGTTTGTATCGGAATACACCCTTAACGACATCAGTTTTTTTTTCCTTTTTTTTTTAAAATCCTCTAAATTTCTGTAATAATGGAACAATGTGATCTGGTTGATGGACTTTCTAGTTGCGTGGCAACTTAACATCCAGTTTAGAGGTGATTCGTGTTGCAAGGGAATTAGAGAGCCTTAAAAAAATTAACGTTTAAATGTGGCTGGTGGCCACAATAAGAAAATAACTAGAAAAAGTTAAGAAAAGAATAACGATAAAATAAGTACTTGAAGTTTAACAATGTAAAGAGAAAAAAGAAAGAAAAGAAAAATTTTAAATAAAAAAGAAATTCCAATAGTTCTAAAAAGGACAGGCGAAAAGCTACCGGGGTATACCTAAAAAAAGATACTCTTTTCAGAGACTATACATTAAAGTTTAAGTTGGTAAAAGGATTGCTACATATATAGCAGATTTTTTTTTTTTTTTTTTTTTTTTTTTTTTTTTTACAAAAACAGGACAGAACAGTCAGAAAGGTTAAGTTTAGTTGAAGGATGAAGAAATCTTAGTCTTCATCGTTAAGCAAAAGCGAGTATTTAGGGCGTTTTCTATTACTGTTAAAATCATTTTTGTTAAAAAAAAAATATATATGTTTTTTTATTTTTTCCTCTTTTATTTATTTTATTTTTGTTGTGTGAATAGTTATTCTATATGACAACTATTACCAACTCTGAATAATTACCGAATATTGTGTAGAATAAATTTATGCTTTTGCATTTTTATTCATATGCAGATTACGACGGGACAATCCGACAAAGATCTAGATGGTTTGTGATAAAACTGGTTTGGATTAATTTGTATTTGACGGTACAAAACAGACTGAAATAAACTGGATAAATAAAAATGGGATATAAAGTAAGAATTTTTCATCTGTTCATTATTGTGTTTTTAAACGTTATCAATATTTTTCAAAATTGCTTATGTTAACTTTTTTGACTTCCTGTCCATTCCTGTTCCATGTATGAAAGTGTATGCGGTCATTTAGAAAACTTTCATCGTTATATGAATTTTAGTTCTTCTAAATTTAAAATGTTCATTTTTACTGAAATGTCTTTCTTTCATGATACATAAATAGGCTAAAAGAGCCTGACTTTTTGCTATAAAGTTTTTTTATGTTTCCAAATGGATAAATAGCATTATTATTATTATTATTAGTAGTAGTAGTAGTAGTAGTAATAGTAATGGCGTAGTAGTACTAGCTGCCCGTACGACATTTTCGTGTCCGCCAAAAAATTGCACAAAACGCGAAAAACTCTAAAATCTCAAAAAAAAAAAAAAAAAAAAAAAAAATTAAATGTTGCACGAATTCCGAATAAAATTTATTTAAAAGAGGACAAAATTTACTGCATTGGTCTAAAAGATTGAAACCGGAATCCTATTATATGTGTAGAAAAAAAATCAGTAAGAAAAGCAAAAAGTCACTTAAAAAATTGCTAAATTTACAAAATCTACAATATAAAAATAGGATTCATTTTTGAATGTCGAAAAATCGCAGCAGAACGCGAGAAAATTCTAAAAATTTGCGGAAAATTCAAAAATCCATATACAAATTCCGAATAAACTTTACTGAAAAGAGGTCAAAATTTACTAATATTAGGAAGGATAAAAGATTAAAATCGAATTCCTTTTAATAAAGTGGAAAATAGCTGCGATACGCAAAAAAATTCACAAAATCGCATAAAAATCGCTAGAAATTTACAAATCGCAGAGGACAAAATTTACTGTAAAAAGGCTAAAACTTTGAAACCGAATTCCTTTCAGGAATGTCAAAAAATTGCCGTGTAAAGCGATAAAACGCCAATAATTGCATTGAAAACCGCATTAAAAATCGCAAAAAATTTAAAAATTTCGAAGACAAAATTGACTAAAAATTATATAAGTTATAGTAAGTTGACTATATTAGACTAAAAGTTTGACACGGAATTCTTTTCGCAAATGTTAAAAAATCGTCGCTCGAAACTGAAAATCTCGTTTGGTGATTTTCATCGCGGAACAAGAAAAAAAGCTAAAAATCGCATCGGAAAATGGCATTAAAAATATATAATAATCAAAAGTCGCGAAGGACCAAATCTACTATATTTGGCTGAAACTTCGAAACGGAATTTCTCTTACGAATATCAAAAAATCGCCGTGGAACGCGAAAAAAAACCTCGCTAAAATCGCATTAAAAAGTCGCAAAATATGAACTGTACAAATTCCGAATCAACTTTTTTGAAAAGAGAACAAAATTGACTGTATTTGGCTAAATGATTGAAAATGGGTTCGTTTTACTAATGTGAAAAAATCGCCGCGAAAGTTGAAAAAATGCTAACAATTGCATAAAAATTTTAATTAAAAAAAATCTAATGACAAAATTCAAAATTGGGCTTTGAGCTCCATAACTGCAGATATAATAGAGGCGATTCCCTGCCAAATTTCGTACTTGTGCACTCATTAGCCTCTTCAGCACTCAACACACATACACACAACCTTCTATCTTTATTATTATAGATTACCGTGTTTACTCGCGTAATAGTCGCCCTCGCGTAATAGTCTCACCCCCGTTTTGAAGCAGAAAAAATCGCCAAAATTAACTTTAATAACAAGCGATATAATTTCAAAATGTTTCAAGAAGACATGTATCTTTAACGTTTACACGGAAGCGAAGGTGATATTTTATATAATGACGAAGATCCTTCAGACACCGATTCACATTACAATAGCGATACTTATACCTTCAGTGAAAGTGATTTATTATGTGAATTTCTTGTCAAAATTTTCACAAAGATTATTTGTAAAATTTATGTCTATAAAAATATTACCATAAAAAGAGAAATGGTATTTAATAAATAGCACATAATTTGAAAACATTTGGTAAGTTATTAATTTTATAATAATGTGTTGTTTTTTTTTTTTGTAACAATAATGTTTTAGCACCAGAGTGTACAATAATTTGCAGTAGATATTCCCGCATAATAGTCGCACCTCGACTTTCACGATGAAAAATTGGCAAAAAAAGTGCGACTATTACGCGAGTAAACACGGTATTATTATTATTTGGGATTGATTTTACATTACTAGCCGGCTGCTAAATGATGTTTAAAATAAAACTATTTCAAATGAAAATCAAATTTCAAAGTAAATTGCTTAAGTGGCGCAAAGGGGTTGGAAGGGGGGGGGGCAACATAGTGAAAACGATTCCATGCCGGGACTCGGACCCGGGCCATCAGTATAGAGCACTGACGTTCTACCGACTAAGCCACATGGAACGACACCCAGCCTGGAAAATTTTTCACTATTTCCAGGCTGGGTATTGTTCCATGTGGTTTAGTCGGCAGAACGTCAGTACGCCTATACTGATGGCCCTGGTTCCAGTCCCGGCATGGAAGCTTTTTCGCTATGTTGGCCCTTTGCGCTTCTTAAGCAATTTACTTTTAAATTTGATTTTCATTTGAAATATTGTATGCAAGGCGAATGTTTTCTCTCTGGAATAATTTCTATGTATTAATAAAATGAATCTATGTCATTACACTTTCATTATAGATATATATTCAGCGCAAAAGTTTGATAAAGATCTGTAATGGAATTAACCTGGACTAATCTGATTTCGCAACAGTGATGAACAATGAAGTGGCTACTGCAAACTTGGATAAAGTAAGATTTTTTTACATTTTATTTCCTTGTAACTGTGTTTTGAAGAGGCATTTTTGGAATTTTATATCATTGTTAAAAAATAAATTATGATTTTTATTTTTTCTGTTTGCTTTTTCGTAATCTATAGTTTCATAAAATGGCTCGGATATTAACAAAACTTTAATATGCTATACGAATTCAAACGTAATCAAATTAAAATGTTCTCTGTACTGAGAACATGAGCCTCAGTACCTGAAATAAAAATTTGAAAATATATTGAAATATATTTTAAAGCAATAAAATTTTTTTAGAAAATTTTGAGATTTTTGTGTTCCGGACCCCCTTAATACAATTATTCTAGTTGGTAAATAAATCATATGTATTGTAATTTTTCAACAGGGCGAAAAATTCTGTTGAGCTGATTCATGTATCAGACCAAATGCTATGATCAATAAGGTTAGCTGGGGGAATTAGGTCCTCCAGATTAGTCCGGGAGAGCTCAGTTGGCAGAGCATTGGCAGCTTTAGCCAAGAAATCCCTGGTTCGAATCTTGGCCTGGACATTTTTCACCCAGTGGGGAAATTACAACTCATAAAGCAAAACACTTATTGTCAAAATAAAAATCACTGAAATAAATATAAATTACTACAAGTTCCAAATATAAATCCATTTCTTAATAATTTCCAAATGATTTCATAATCGAAAAATAGTACGAAAAGGGTAATGCGGGATTAAATTCTAGCCTCTGAGAAAAATAATTGACTTGAAATGCCTAAGACTCTTTGATAAATCTTATATAAAATATCATCAACTCCATTTTTCAGCAATTAAAGACGTCCTTGGACATTCAAAATGAGGAATCTTCCTTTTGAATACCTTATTGAAGAACAATATATTTCCCTTTCCTTTCTGATTTCGTATGCATTGTGTTCATACAAATATGTGCATTGTGGAAGGACATATATATTTTGGATCTTTATAAATTACAGACAAAAATTAGCCCTTCAGAAAATAAAAATTTATATATATAGGTAATGCGTTTTAAGTGCACATTTGTTTAGTTTTCTGAAGAGTTTAAGATAGATTTTAAAGTAGGCTTAAAAAATATTTTTTAACGGTTTTTATTTATTTATTTTTATTTTACTATCACTGGAATGTTCAAAAATGAGTTACTTCAAAGAAACACAACTTTTTATGCTATAAGAGCCCATGGTTTTTGACACTGGGGTATATCCATTTTCTGTTATTTCATAGATATTTGATTGGTTTAAAAATTTTTGCACGCAGTAATAGGCTCATTTAATATTTTTTGTGGTCTTATTATTTCATGTAAATTTAATATGCAATAATGGTTATCCATGTTAGCTGAAAAAAAAAAAAAATCATGGTTTTGGTATGCGCCAATTTATTTACTTTACTTTGAAAAACAACTATTTGTTGAAAACATTGATTTTCTTTGAATGGAATATAATTATAATAGCAAAAAAATTGAACATATTTATTTATTATTATTATTTTTTTAATTTAAGTATTTCATTCTTCTTTAGTAAAGTTACAATGAAACTGAAACTAAATTTAATTTTATTGGGAAAAGTAGGAAAAAATATTCAATAATAAATTGTAATGCGTATAATTATATTTCTTAATTTAGACAGTGAAGATTTTTAAAGTATTCACGATGAAATTCTGCTTGTGCTTGTTAATATCATGCAACATAGAAAATAATTCTATTCCAACTGGACTTGCCTCAATTTTTAAAACTATCGTTCACCAAATAAATTACTAAAGTAACAAATTTATACTGATAATTAAACGATATTTATTGTGAATTGATTAAAAACATAGATTTGATGTTAATTTGTAATAAGATTTATTTAAAAAAAAATTTTCTTCACAAAATGGAGTAGGCTTTCAAAATCAATTGCTCATATCTAGAGTTTAAAATCGCTCTCTTTATTTACTGGAGCAATTATGAAATCATTTCTTACCTCTACATCTTATACAATTTTGAGATATTCTCATTTAGGATAGAAATTTTTTTTATTCATTTTTTTTTTCGCCATCAAATCCAAACATTGTCGAGAAAATATTTGTCAAAGCTGATATTTTAAACCAAATTTAAAGGATTTAAAAACAAACTCAATTAAAATCATCAAAGAAACATAATAAATAACCCATCATATTTATCGAAAAATTAAAAAAAAAAAATTTCTCGTTTTTTTTTTTTTTTTTTTTTTAATCTGAATAATATGCATAATTTGCATGTAGCTTTTTTTAGGTGTGAGGTGTAAGATTTTAAGTTTTTTGAGGTGTAAGATTTTAAGAGTTAAACATCATTAAAAATAGGATAGCGTTAAGGTTCATATCGCTAGTTAGATCAAAATCATAACATTTGATGAGGAAGATATAATAAAACTCTGGAAAAAAAAAGAAGCACATACCAACATATTTATAAAAAAAAAAAAAAAAAAAAAAAAAACAAAAAGACTACATATATAATAGGAAAAAGAGACATTTTAATTTGGTTTATTTCGCACCTTAAGTGAAGTCTAACTTCAGAGGATTCGCCATCAAATTTGCAGAAATGTGCTTGGTATCCGGAGAAAGCCATGAAGTTACACTTCTTTAACTCGAAATTTTCTCTAAATAACTGCTTGAAGGAATTTGGAGTTGGTGAAACCTGTAACAGGAAAACGGAAGAAAATATTAAGTTAAACAAAAATATCAGATGATATAAAAATATCTATGGCGGGAAAATAAAAGAACATCTAATCAAAGCCACTGAAAATTATAATAGTATAACAAACGACTCGGCTTAACAATGTTGTTTCACTTAAATTGTATCTTGCATTTGAGTGAATGAATGTTTCCAGGGAAATATCCATAAGAAACCATTGTTGTAAAAATACCTTTAAAAAAAAAATAATAATAAAAAAATGAAAAAAAAAAAAGACTACATATATAATAGGAAAAAGAGACATTTTAATTTGGTTTATTTCGCACCTTAAGTGAAGTCTATCTTCAGAGGATTCGCCATCAAATTTGCAGAAATGAGCTTGGTATCCGGAGAAAGCCATGAAGTTACACTTCTTTAACTCGAAATTTTCTCTAAATAACTGCTTGAAGGAATTTGGAGTTGGTGAAACCTGTAACAGGAAAACGGAAGAAAATATTAAGTTAAACAAAAATATCAGATGATATAAAAATATCTATGGCTGGAAAATAAAAGAACAACTAATCAAAGCCACTGAAAATTATAATAGTATAACAAACGACTCGGCTTAACAATGTTGTTTCACTTAAATTGTATCTTGCATTTGAGTGAATGAATGTTTCCAAGGAAATATCCATAAGAAACCATTGTTGTAAAAATACCTTTAAAAAAATGAAAAAAAAAAAAACGGTGAAATAGTTTTCTGAATTTAAGTAGAATATCTTCTAATACGACTCCCAATCTTGTAAGATTTACTATAACATTTTATTTCAAGTTCATGTAAAAAAGAGAAAGTTAGAGAGAGAGAGAGAGAGGGGGGGGGGGAGGGGGGGCATATTAGAAATTATTTTCAAAAATAAATTTCAATATTTTTTTTAAAACTATAATATAAAACGAACATAATAAACGGTAATATTCACTTAATATTATTTTATTATTTTTTGCTTACAATTTACTATTTAGATAACTAAAGATGCAATAAAACTTCAGCAGAAATCGTTGATACAAAAATATCCTAAAAACTATATCAGAGTGGGATCATTTTCTAAAATTTAAATCTGACAAGTAAAATATATTCATTTTAAGTTCAAGTTAATATCAAAATTCTAATGTACCCTGAACAAAAAAGAAAAACGAAAAATAGCGTTTTCAAAATGTAAATGTAATAAGCACAGTGCTTTTATAAAAAAGGGTGCTTAGTAATGTACTGTTTATACTTTTCTCATATGTGCGTGTTTGAGATTACGTCTCTATCCATATGTTCTGATAACGAACATTTCAATTAGTATTACAACTAATTTTTGAATTTTTTGCATCTTGGTTTTTGTATGTAAGTATGAAATTTTGTAATCGATTTTTTCACCCACTTATTAGGCTAGAATTATAAAAAATTATGCACTCAGGTGTATTTTCGATGAAAATACAACATTTTAATATTTTTAGAACTTATATAGAAATTAATAAATTAATTTTAAGCTATTTTTTTCCGTTAGCTGGCCGCCCCACCAGTGGCCGAGAGGTTCTGCTCTCGAAGCTGGTAGACGTGAGGTGCTGGGTTCGAACCCAATCGCACCCGTCGGCCTAATCACTCAGAGTTTTCATGGTTTTCTTCGAACCTTGGATTTCCAAGCGTAAATACGAGTTAGGTTCCCTTAGAAAGACCCCACCCCACTAAGGGCACCCCCCCCCCTTAGGGCCTATATCCCTCGTGTTGATAATTGACCGTCATAAATACAACCAACCAACCGTTAGTTGGTCATGGATGAAAAATCGACTAATAATCTTTATCGTTATAATTGATTAACGGTTAGAAAAACGATGAAGTTGATTATGCGCCAAACCATTCTCGCCAAAATCTGCCAACGGACTGGGAAAAAACACTAAACTGTAGAATACATAAATAAAAAAAAATAGACAAATGATAAAAAAAATATATATATTCTTTTATCATTTCACTCTAAATTAAAATGTCTGAAATTCAGACACTTAAGTGTCTGAAATGGAGTGTTCAATTTTCAGACATTTTAAAATGTCTGAATTTTTTCAGACACTTTTTGCGTCTGAATTTCAGACACTTCAAACGTCTGAATCGCATCCATTTTTTTGTAAGCATCATACGTAGCCATGTTTGACCACGTTGAATCCTGGAAAAATATTTGGCTGTGGTCCTGCCCCCCCCCCCCCCCCCCAATACAGCCTGATTTTTTTGGTGCTCTCAGTTTTGGTATACAATTTTCGTTACGTTGATAATTTAAATCTTTTACGACATTGTACTGATTATAATCAATATCGTGAACTTCAGGAGTAGAACAAGATTAAAAAACAAAAAATATTTATCTAAATATTAGATTTTTTAAAATTTATTTTGTTTTTAACCTTATTTTACTTTAAAAGTTCAAAATATTGATTATAATCAGTACAATTTCGAAACAGATTTAAAATATAAGCTTTACAAATATTGCACATCAAATTTGGGGGCACTACAGTCGTAGGGGGACGGGGCACTTCCCAGTTTGCCCTTCCTTTAATCAAGAAGTACTTTTGCAAAAAACGCAACCCTGCATTATAGTTGTCTAAATTGAGATGTCCGGTATTCGGGAGTATCCGTTGTGGAGGTTAATGGAGATTCTCGAATAGCGAACACCTCTATTTAACGAATACTTTTTTAATCAGCAGACATACATATTTGTATATTTTTACCTCAAAAAAGTAGACATCTCCAATTATCGGACAAATTCCGCGGTCCCGAAGTGTTCGCTATTAAGGGCTTTTAAGGTACATAGATAAATATATATATATATTTTATAATCTTGTCCTACTCTAAAAGTTCAAAATATTTATTATACTCGGTTGAATGTGGAAAAAGATTTAAAATATCAGATGTACGAAAATTGCAAAAATCCCACCCCCCACCCCCCCCAAAAAAATTAAAATATAAAAAAATATATTGCCACATAGGCAATTTTACATATACATCACTTGATAATCACAACAGCCATTTAACTATGAATAATGAAAATAAATAAATAAATATTCTACTTTAATAACATTGGGGAAAAAATGACTTTGGTATTTTGTTAAATATATTTGCGTTTTTAAACTTGTCCTACTCTAAAAGTTCAAAACTTTCATTATAATCAGTGCAAGATTTAAGATATCAGCTTTACAAAAATTCATGCAAAATCCCCCCCTCCCCCCCCCCAAAAAAAATGAAAATACTTATTTAAAAATTATGTTTTTAAAAAATTTATATTTCCACATGGACAAGTTTTTATGTAGATCAGAGGGTACTCACAAAAGCTATTCAACTATCAATAAAAACAAATAAGTACATATTCTATATTAAAAACATGAGGAAAAAATAACTTATGATTTCCAAACTTCTTTCGTCTTAAATATATACAGTAACATCTGTCATTTTTGTATTTTTCGTATAAGTGCATATAAATAAAGTTACCACAATTTTAAATACGAAATCTAGTTAGAGGTTTTTACTTTTTCCCATTATAAATTTCAAATTACTTTTTTATTAAAAATAATAAAAAAATCAGTATTAGAGTTGATTGCAAATCAAATACATATGTATTTTTACAGGCAGGTTCATATAATAGACCAGTCTCATTTACTTTATTTATCTTTTTTTAATCTGCGGTTTTATGCCAGGAAGTAAGAAAGCATTAGGTCATCTTTCAAAGTTTTTTTTTTTCTTTACTTCCTTGTGGCCGTGATTTACTGCGAGATAAAAATTATCCATTTGAAACTAAGAACTGACATTGAATATATAATTCGTAATAAAAAAGAACGTCATAAGTTTAAAAATATATACTTCTAGAATTAGTGGGGTTTTTTGCGAACAGATTCAAAACTAATTAAATTTCATGCAGGATTTTGTTTAGTACAATAAATAAAATCATAAAATACACTAATTTTACTACTATAAAGAAACTTACTTGAGTTGCTGCAAGGGGTAAGAAATATTCCTCGATTTGAAATTTTAAAAACTACCACAACCACAGTGAGGGAGAAAGACTTTCATCAGTTTAAAAGGTAATCCCATAATACATCCGACTAGCCATATTTAAAGGATGAGATGTTTCATCCTAAAAACAGGACCCGCCAGACAAAAGTTTCTTTTTTTTGCCAGTTTCGACAGGACGAAGATGAATAACACAATATTATTGATATAAATTGATACGAGTTAACACTAAGCCCATTGCACACGCTTTGTAGAATTTCCGGGTGTAATCTTCAACCGCCGTCTACTTCTGTTCTGTGTCTATCCCGCCCTTGTATCGACGACAGCTTCTAAGAGACATTTGATGTCGAGCACACACGTCAGATGTATGTATTCAATAAATAAATACTCCAAGTTAATACGAATTAAAATCACAGTACTTCACATTTCGCAAAAAACGAATTAAAATACACGCGTACATAAAAACAAACTTTGTTTGAATTACAACGTATACCACTTCGAACGAAGACATCTAAAACGCATGCGCAACTGGGAGTGCTAGTGCCCCCTGGTGGTTATTGCGTCGGAAGAATCAAAACATCTTAAATTAAGACACGTTTAAAGCAATGAAGTGTCTTAAAATAAGACGTTTGCGGATATTTTAGACATTATTCTCAGTTCGTTTACACCATGGTCATAGTAAGACGCTTATGTATCTTAAATTAAGACATCTATAGTGTCTTAATTTTCAGATTAAGACACTTAAGTGTCTAAAATTCTTTTTCAGTCACATATGTGTCTAAATTTAAGACGCTTCTATTTGCAGTGTTGATAGTTTTATATTAATTAAATTGTGATTATAAAAAATAATTTAGAAATTCTGGATAGGTAATTAAAATAATGTTTTTTTTTTTTTTTTTAATTCCTTGTTGCCATATCTTAAAAAAGAAACAATGCAAAAACAATATCTTTAGGATGAGCGAAGCGAATCCTCTACAAGGCTACACAAATTACATTTTGTTTTACATTTTACAAAAAAATACTATTCAGTATTTTGAATTGAAATTAAACATAAAAATAAATTATGATCTGTAGATTTGCACAATATTATTTTTTTACAGAATAACTTAAAAAAATTAGTATTTTAATTGATATATTTTACATGTTTTTCCATTACGGACGCATTTTTGCAAATAAAAAATGAAACTCGTATATTTTCAGAAGAAAAAATAAATCATGGAATTAGTCATTATAGATAGAATCATGTTTAATTTAAATAGTTTCACGATTTCTTTCATTAAATTTTTAAAATACTCTTTTTATGAAAATTATAGAATATTTTTAATGAATTAAAATTTGTGAAAATTCAATTATTTACATACAATTATCAAAGTATTTTACAGTGTTAAGAATTCCAATACACAATTTATTCTTATTATGTGAAATCATTTACGCAGACGATACTTACGCATTTTAAAAGAATTATGTTATGATTTTTTTTTTGTTGTTGTTGTTTATTTGTTTGTAAAGTTGCAATTAAAGAATTGTAAACAAATAAAGTTAATTGTTAAATTCGTTATATCATAAATAAAAAATTCCGAGGAAATTCTTAGTTATTTGGCTGAATTTACATTTCTAAAATTAAAATGCGCCAAAACATAAAATAACGTTTTCTCTTAATAAAGATGAAAAAAAAAAAAAAAATTATTGTTACTTTAAAATATTTATCTTATTATAATGCTTCGCTAATCCAAACAAAGCATGGCTTTTGCTAGTTTAAATAAATTCGGAGGGGTAAATAATATAAGACATTTCGAAAATTTTATGATTAAGTGTTCTGCTATAAGTACGCAAAATTTCACGTCTCCAACTTAATTAGGGGTCCAGTTAGAAAAAAAAAAAAAAAAAAAAAGCTTAAAATACACAAGCTAGAGCCCAGAGGAGTAAATATAAGACTTGTTCAAAATTTTATGATTTGTCGTTTGATGTGAGGTGTTCAGCTATAAGTATGCAAAATTTCAAGTTTCCAACCTATATAGTTTCTGAGAACGGGCTCTGTGACGGACAGACAGGCAAACAGAAGAGCGAGACGAATAGGGTTTCGTTAGATGAACGAAACCCAACCCTAAAAATAGACAAATAATAAGAAAAAAATATTCTTTTATCATTTGATTGCTTTATATTAATTAAATTGTGATTATAAAAAATAATTTAGAAATCCTGAATAGGTAATTAAAATATTGTTTTTTTTTTATTCCTTCTTGCCTTATCTTAAATAAGAAACAATGCAAAAACAATATATTTTTTAAATAAATTCACTAGATCGAGCATTCGATCTACTCAAATTCGATCTGCTTTCGATTCTAGCAAATCAAAGCGGTGAATTCTCTATAACATAGAAAAACGAAAATTTTTTGGAGCTACTTTAATTTCAGTCATGAAATTAGGCGTTTTTTTTCTTTTCTTTTCTTTTTTTTTTTTTTTTTTTCTTTTTTTTTTAACCATTTGGAAAAATGGTTATTGTTCTCGTCAGGATGGGAAATGAAAAGCTAAAGGTTTTTATTGGTTTAATCCGCATTTTATTCGTGTTTTGATTGGTCTATACAGTAACCTGCATTTCCTTTACTTTCAACAAAGATGGACAACAGAGTGTTGCCACAATGACAAAAAAAGTAATAAAAACTACAAAAAAAAAAAAATAATAATAATAATAACTCAGAAACAAATTGAGATACAGCTTTCAAACAAATTGCATTTAAAAGTACATTTTTTTTCTCTATACGACGAAATAAAAAGTAATAGTGTGGGATGTTTAGAAGTTTAAGAAATAAATTTCATTTAAAATTGGCCGTCAGATTTCTTGGAAATCTAACGATGGAAAAGCCTTTTCCGAACAGCCAATGAAATGCTTGGATAATACATAAGTTTCAGGTGGATAATACTTACGAGTCACAGGCGATTTTCGTCGCTTGGAATTTTTACGTGTAATAACACTATTAATGTTTAATTCATGGCGTAAGTAATGTATGATCAACTCCGTGCGATTTTTTATGTCTTAAATTTTAGTCTTCGAAAAAATCATTTTCCAAATGGTCGTTGTAATTTGATAAATTGCTTTTTTTTTTTTTTTTTTTTTTTTTTTTAGATAAACATTGAATGCTTATAAAGGGATGTTTTTTAAAGGGATGTTTTTCAAAAAACTATTTTTATTTTTTTTTTGGAAAATTCAAGACACATCAAAAACAACATTTTAATTGAAGTTCTCTTAATAAATTGTTTTCATAGACCCGAAGGCCAATTGGTTTTAATACTTTTCTTTACTGAGAAAAGCAGAATATAGGCAAAGAGAATTAGTTATAAAGAGTGCACAGTCAGAAAATATATCAATATCGCTTTATTTAAGAAATTTTTTTTTTAAATTAAATTTTATTTGTTCCTAAAGTTCTTGCATGGGGAAAGGAATGAATAGTCAACACATGTTTCAAGAAAAGAAAAAATGTGTGAAAATATTTATAAAAAAAGGGTGTAAAATAATAATTAAGGTAATAATATGGTAAATAATTTTGTTCTTTTGTTTACGTCATAATGAATTACATTCTAAGCCGAAAGCAAGTGTTTTAATGTATTTTAAAAGTGACTTTTTCTGATTTCATGTGCGGTAGAATTAAAAAAATGGAGCTATATCCCAAAGATGGAGCTGTATTCGAAAGAGGGAGCTCACTTCACAGATCATTTACACAGTTCTGAACTTCGTTCTTACTTAATCTTAAAGCTGTTCTCAACTGCCCTGCTCAACAAGCGCAAAACGTTTTGACACATTTACAGATCCATTTTTTAACGAAGAGATATAAAATTAGTAAGCTTGACCATGGAAGCGATTTGGAATCGAACTGTTTTTACCATTTTTTTAATCAATAAATTAGCTATTGAGTTATAAGCGATTTTGATCACTTGACACGGCGCTTTTCTGCCCTCATTCACTGGATTTTCTTCTTTCGTTCGGAAGTTCGGTTCAAAATGCCAACTTTGACAGTATTTTCTGAAAGATATATTGCGTTTACAAAAAAACGGAAAAAACAGTTCGATGACATAGTTTCTGAATAAAAACACCTTCTAGTTTCAGGCGTTTCCGAATAAAAATGAATTAAAACTTATGTCAGAAAGTTGACCCTTTGGATTTGAGAACAGCCTTAAGTGTTGTAACAGTAAAATGTTTTGTCTTCGAAACACAGGTGAATTCTTAAATTCGTTTATTGTTTTATACTCAGGATAATTTCAAATTTCATATATAACTTATGAAACGAAGTAACCATCAAAGATTCTTTCTTCTTCTTCTTCTTTTTCTTTTTTTTCCCCTATGTAAATTCCCTTCCTCGAATGTTTTTCAATATTTACTCAATTAAACTTCATTTATAATAAATCATTTTATCAATTTAAACATTCACCCTTCCCTCCTCAAGATTGACCGAATTTCTGCTAATTTTAAAATGCTGCTTTATATATATATATATATATATATATATATATATATAACTGTTTTACGCAATCTATACGAGTATATAACTCACACACTGCTAAAAACTGAACTAAAATAAAATCCGTTGATTGCCAAAAGCATGTCCGTACTTCAAAGATTAATTTTTTGATGACAGTAATTTTGTGAATGAGACAAAAATATTTCGAACGAGAATATCTTTAAGGGTGTTCTCAAATCCAAAAGGGCAACTTTCTGACATAAGTTTTAATTTATTTTTGTTCAAAGATGCATGAAACTAGCTGGTGTGTTGTTCAGAAACTATGTAATCGAACTATTTTTTTCTATTTTTTTTTTTCAAACGCAATACATCTTTCAGAAAATAGTATCAAAGTGGACGTTTTGAACCGAGTTTCAGCGCGAAAGTAGAACATCCACTCAAGAGCGGGCAAAAAACGTGTTTTTCATGTGATCAAAATCGCTTATAACTCAATAGGTAATTTATTGATCAAAAAATGGAAAAAACAGTTCAATTCCAAATCACTTCCATGGCCAGGCTTTCCAATTTTATATATTTCGTTAAAAAATGAATTTGTAAATAAATCAAAACATTTTGCGCTTGTTGAGCAGAGCAGTTGAGAACAGCCTTAACAGATTTTGCTAAATTTTCATTTTTTCTAAATGCGCAGAATTTATTTTTAATTATTAAACTACGAAAAAAAAAAAAAATCATAAAAATACGGAAATTGTACAGTCAAAATACGGAAATTTTGAAGGATACTCTTAAGTCCATGTTCGGTATAGTTTCTGACGCATTCACGAAATCATTTATACCATTGAGAGAGAGGGGGGGGGGGGGGGATTCCGTAAAAATACAGAAACTCTACTGGCAATCAGCGGAATTTTCGACTGATATTTACTTTTTTTTATTCATATTATTTTTCTTTTTATTTTCAAGTTATAATAATAAGATAGAGAACATAAACATGTATTAACAAAAAATAATAGAATAATTGGATAATTTCATTAAATTTATGTGAATTTTTAAGTACTGGATTAGTGTGCATTACTATTGTTTTGCGTTTTTTTATTCTTCTCTGGCAGCCTTTTGTAAAATTTATAAACGATGTTTTAGGATGCATGGTATTTATTTCTTTAATGACTTTCATTATCTTCAATAAGAAATTTTAAAGGCTTTTTATATGACTTTTTTTTTCTATTAGCAAGATTGTTGTATATTATTCTAAAATATCGTATTTAAAAAGAAAAAAAAAAACCATTTTGCGATTAGTGCTGAAAAAATAATTTTTGAAAAATAATTTGAAAATACAGAAGTTGTAAAATATTTTCACGATTTAATGTATGTTCAACAAATTAAAATATGCTAACTCATTTTCAAAGTTTCATAAGACATAAACAAAAATAGTAAACTTTATGTTTATATATTTTATATATATATATTTCAAATCTAAAATATTTCAATGGATATAACTAGAGGAGACAAGGCGATAAAGAAAAGTGAAGATTTGGCCAATCCTTTGTTTTTATTGATATTTTATAAAATTTATATTTAATTATGGAGACTACAACTTTTGAGATAATTTTAAAGTACGTGAAATTTCAGAAATGAACCATTAGAAAATAGCAATTAAAATAAAAACATGGTAAATCAAAGACAAGGAAATGTGAAATAATTAAAATGACAAAAAAAATCCTTTGATTGCCAGTAGAATTTCCGCATTTTTACGGATTTTTTTTTCCGCAATAAAATTATTTCATGAATTTGATAAAAATTATCGAATATGATTTATAAATATCTTTGACAGACAATGCTCGTAAAAGGCGGGTTAATTTGCCATTTTCGCTAAGGCTTTGAGTTTTTTTATTTTTTTAAATCCTAAAAAAGTATTTACGTATTTTTACAGTACAATTTCCTTAATTGTATTGATTTTTTTCTTTGGACGTGCAATAATAAAAATAAATCCTTTAGGATTAAAGAAAATAAAAATTTAACATTATCTGTCGAAGATATAATCAAATCCATACTTTTTGACACATTAACGAAATCATTTTATCGGAAAAAAAAATCCGTAAAGGTGCAAAAGTTGTACTGGCAATCAACGGTTTTTTATTTATTTATTTTTTATATATATAACCATTGTTCTCATGAAGCTTGTACTGGTAACTTTGGGTGAAGAAAATTACTTTTAAAATAAAATATCAGAAAAGAAAATTGTTTGCTTATAGGCATTCGTGTACTGAAATTATTTGTATCAATATATAAAAACATATTCATGTTTTCATTTTTCTGAAGTCCACAACTGTATAATCTGCAAATCTCTACATTCTGAAACTAGTTCATTTTGAAATCTAAATCAATAAAATCAATAAAAGTAAATGTTAACCTCATTGAAGAAATTAAATATGTAATGCATAAAAATGTAATTGGAATTTTTATACAATTCGCCTATTTTAGGCTAAAATAATAATTTTAGATAGGACAAAACATCACTCAAATCCAAATATCGAAGGAACTATAGTCAAGCTTTACAAGAAGGATTGAGGAGCTGCAATATTTGTTCATTATAACAGGTTCGAAATAACAAGTTTATGATTTGGTATTATGAAAATGAGAAACTTAGTGGAAATTCAGTTAAGTTATAAAAAGTTACAAAACAATCACTCTCTAACAATGGCGGTTTTACATTTCTTAACTAGAAAGATGAAATTAAACTACTAATGGTAGATGTACAAATATTTTTAATAATATTTCCATCTTGGATTCATTCAGTATAAATAAGCCTCCATTAAAACATTTGAAAAAAAAAAAAAATCATGCTTTAGCATTTACTAATTTAAATAGGTTTGATAAATATTACTGACTTTATAATTTTTTTCTTTCATTTTTATTTATTTATTTATTGTTGTTGCATTTATATAATTTATTTTGTTCTAATTGTTTCAGTGAACTCAGAAAGGAACATATAATACTATTTTTCTGTTTTGATGAAAGGAGCTAAAAGGCTTTTTAAAAAATGACTGCATATGATCTCTTTCAGAATGTTTCATCCTATATTATTAAAAAAGTAAAAAAAAAAAAAAAAAAAAAAGATGTTTTAACAAATTTTCATTAATAAAAATGAATAAATAAATAAATAAATTAATTAATTAATTCAAATATCTAAACAATTTCCGAGGTGTATCAAAGTTTCCATGTTATAACCGAGTTCTCTGCAATGGGTTTTTATCTTAGATCAACCGTTTATTTTCTTTCTCTTTGTTAAAGAAAGGCATCGCGCTGCATGCGAGATCATTGTAAACGCAATAATTAGATTTTAAATTTTAACAGCGAAATATCGAGGATCGATGAAAAGTATATTTACATCAGCCACTTGATTGTTTCAACACTTTTTCATTATTTTTTCCGTTATTCCTATCTTTTTTCTCCCTTATCTTTTTTTATTGTTATCACTATTAGAAACATTTGTAAGAAAATTTTATAATTCAATAAATTTCATTTCCAAACAGTGAAGATTTCACAGAGTTGATTATAATCATGTAAATGAACTTGATATACTTTGTATGACGCTGTGCCTTCTGTCCTATTATTTCTCTAACAACTTATGCATGCAATTTTCGAAAACATTTTGCAGGAGTCTACTGTGCAGTTTTTCAGATGTACCCTGATGTTTACCAAGAGTACTGTGCTATTTTCCAAGTTATTTTCTGAACGCGCCGTTCCATTTACTGAGATATACTTGCCCGTTGACCTGATATATATATATATTTTTTAATAGTGCTGATACTAGTCATATGAGGCTTAAATCATGGCTGCGTCTCTTTCTCTTTCTCTGCATCTGAAAGAAAAAAAGAAAAAGAAGAATGAGAAGTACAAATTAAGTAATAAATTTTCATCTATAAAATGAGGTGATGTGACCTCAAAATAGTGAGTTTCTTGCGATAAAATAATATTGATTCATGATTTGAATTTGATGGTCAATCATGATTCGACCCTCAAAATAGTGAGTCTCTTACGATAAAATAATAAATTTTATCCTAGAAAGAAATTTTATGTTTCAGTTTTTACAACAATTTAACCAAAATTAAAAAATAAAAATCATGTGAAAACATTTTTTTTTTCCTTTCCGGGGATTTAAGGAAGCGGAAGTAGAGTGATGTGACCTCAAAATAGTGAGTTTCTTACGATAAAATAATATTGATTCATGATTTGAATTTGATGGTCAATCATGATTTGACCCTCAAAATAGTGAGTCTCTGACGATAAAATAATAAATTTTATCCTTGAAAGAAATTTTATGTTTCAGTTTTTACAACAATTTAACCAAAATTAAAAATAAAAATCATGTGAAAACATTTTTTTTCCTTTCCGGGGATTTAAGGAAGCAGAAGTAAGTTGATTTGACCTCAAAATAGTGAGTTTCTTGCGATAAAATAATATTGATTCATGATTTGAATTTGATGGTCAATCATGATTTGGCCCTCAAAATAGTGAGTCCCTTACGATAAAATAATAAATTTTATCCTAGAAAGAAATTTTATGTTTCAGTCTTTACAACAATTTAACCTAAATTAAAAAATAAAAATCCCGTGAAAATATTTTTTTTCTTCTCCGAGGATTTAAGGAAGGGGGGGAGGGGGATTAACGTTTGTCATTACATATATTTTCTCTGCCAAATAATGGGTCTTCAAGACCTTATGCCCCTTGTAAACCCCTCTCAAAATCGTCTGACCATTGGTAGTCCGACACCATTTATCACTTGATGGTGATATTATCTCATTACTGCCCATGAATATGCTGCCGTACTATTGGCGCGTATCGATTAGGGAGACAGGAAAGGAACGCTCCTACGGGAGGATGATTACCCGAGATTCCTCGCGAGAGGAAACTCGACAGCACACAAACACCCATCGGTCTGTGACGCCGCCATATTGCGCGTGGCATGCGCGGTTCTATTAACTGATACAAGTACCAATTGTGAATACGATCCCCTCTGATAGCACGAACTTTGTAAAAGTAAGTAATACATATATATATTATTGACTTATTTGTTGGTTGAAAAAAGCTAATTTTTTGATTGAGGGTGGTGTTATAGTTAAAAGGCAATTTGTTTGTAAAAAAAATAAGGGGAAAAAAGTATATAATTTTTATATCATGTATTTTAGTGTTTATATTGAAAATGATCAAGTTTTTAAAATTACAGTAACGAAGTGATTATTAAAAAGTTCGCGATTTTTCATAGCCAAATTATACTGGTGAGATTTATTCTTAATTTCGTGGTTCTTATTACTATTATTATTATTATTTAAAAAATAGTGTTATTATTAATTAATTATGGAAAAAGTATAATTTTTCATGTCAAGTGTTTATACTGAAAATGAATAAATTTATAAAATTACAATAACTAAGCAATTATTAAAAAGTTGCCAACTTTTCATGTACAGATTAATTATAGCGGTAAAATTTATTCTTTTTTGTGGGTTTTTTTTTTTCGTTAGTTTAAAATTTAGTATTATAATTAATTAATTATGAAAAAATATTATCGTTTTTATGTTACGTATTTTAGTGTTTATATTGAAAATGATCAAGTTTATAAAATTACAGTAACGAAGTTATTATTAAAAAGTTGCCGATTTTTCATGTACAAATTATACTGATGAAATTTATTCTTCATTTCGTGGTTATTGCTATTATTAGTATTTAAAAAAAAAAAAAAAAAAAATAGAATTATATGTCAAGTATATAAGTGTTTATTTTGAAAATGAATAAATTAAAAAAAATTAGAATAACTAAGCAATTAATTAAAAATTTGCTAACTTTTCATGTACATATTATATCAATTGAGTGGGGTTTTCCTCCCCGTTGTTTAAAAATATAGTATTATAATTAATTAATTATGAAAAAAAGATTATCGTTTTTATGGCATGTATTTTAGTGTTTATATTGAAAATGAATTTTATAAAATTACAATAGCTAAGCAATTATTGCTATGTTGTCGATTTTTTATGTACCGGTTTTATACCGGTAATAAGATTGATTCTTACTTCGTACATTAATTTTTTCGCTATTTAAAAAAAATATTATTGTTAATTACTCATGGAATAAAAATGTTTGCTGTCTTTATGTCATGTATTTTAGTGCTTATATTGAAAAGTAATAAGCTTATAGAATTACAATAATTAGGCAATTATTAATATGTTACCGATTTTTCATGTACAAATTATACCGGTAAGATTGGTTATTTATTATTATTATTATTATTATTATTCTTAAAAATTGTATAATTTTTAACTAATCATGGAAAGGAAAAAGTTAAATTTTTTGTGTCATGTATTTTGGAGTTTATATTGAAAATGAAAAAAATTATAAAATGACGATAATTAATTAGGCAATTGTAAAAATGTCACCGATTTTTCATGGTGAGACTACACTGGTGAGATTTGATTATTATTTCATGCTTTATAGTAATTGTTAAAATTTTTATTATTAATAATTAATCATATATCGATTTTTTAAAATAAATTATTAGGTGTTTTCATTGGCGCACATGTATTGTTCATAAAATTGGTCCATGCGAATTTATTTGTTAAATAAAATATAAAGTGTAATAAAACATGACATCGAAATTTAAGTGAATAAATAAATAATTTTTGAATTGATTATAAATAATTTGTTGAATTTCTGTTTATAAAATGCAATATATATATATATATGTGTGTGTGTGTGTGTGTGTGTGTTTAAATGACAACAATAAAATACACATGCTTCAGCAAATAAATATCTTGCATGCAAATATTATTTGTAAATTTTATGATGCAGTACATAATTTAATTATACGTGTGAATATTTCACATTTATAAAGCACAGAAAAATTTCAGATTAGAATTTTTTTTTTTATTATTATTATTATTATTATTATTATTAGGTATTAGATGTATTATTTTACATAAATGCTATCCAAGTGAATTTATTTGTTAAATAAAAAACTGAAATGTACACGTGGATTTATTTGTTAAATAAAAGACTGATATTTAATTAGATTTATTTGTTAAATAAAAGACTGAAATGTTTTGAAATGTCATATCAAAATATTACTGAACGTTTTAATAAAGTGTTCAAATTATATATATATATATATAAGAATAGTTGCAGTAAATTATATATAATTCATAAGTCTTTCACTTCATTCTTTCTGTCAAAATATGTTTATCCTAATCTTTCATTAAATTTAGACTTCTGAATGTACAAATTAGAATTTACTCTGTATTTATCACTAAACTGAGTAGGTACTTAGCCATTATTAGTTTTGTTACCTGTTCAAAAAATAATATTTTTGAGAAAGATTTTTTTCAGAAAGAGAATTACATTATTACATAAATGAATAATAATTGCTGCTGATGAAGTTTAAAAATTTACTATATTGAGAAGTTTGCTTCTGTTTATTCAACAGATTTAACATTTTTGTCATTTAACAATTGTTTTATTATTGTCATAGTATCCGCACTATGAATGGAAAAATTTCGTTGAAGAAATTAATTAATCATAGGAATTTTAATTAAATAGTAATATTATTAAAACGGAGACTTTTCTATATAACTACATTTAATGTATTCAATTTGGAAAAAAAAAAAAAAAAAAAAAAAGTTAAACCGAATGAATTTATTGTTTCTTTTTTTCATTGTTGTGGTAGCATTATATAAGACTTTTCTTATAAAGTAATAATAATAACAATAATAATACTAATAATGAGTCTAAATCTTTGAATTTAGATTTAGTGCATGTGAGTTTAAGTTGAACACCTTCGGCTCCAGAAGAAAATATTTCTAACTCAATTGTTCAATTTATAGAGCTGCTGATAAAATTTGCAGCTTAATTACAAAAGTATTATATTACGCTTTTCTTATAAAATAATAATAATAATAACAATTTTTAGAGTGTAGATCTTTGAATTTAGATTTAGTGTAATTGTTTCTTCTTTTTTTATATAGTGAAACCTCACTAAGTTGAACGCCTTCGGTTCCAGGAAAAAATATATCCAATTTAACTGTTCAATTTACAGGTGATGATAAAATTTTCAGCCTAATTACAAAAGTATTATATTACGCTTTTCTTATAAAATAATAATAAAAATTTTTAGAGTCTAAATCTTTGAATTTAGATTTGGTGTAATTGTTTCTTCTTTTTTTATATAGTGAAACCTTACTAACTTGAACACCTTTGGTTCCAGAAAAAAATATATCCAACTTAACTGTTTAATTTATAGAGGTGCTGATAAAATTTTCAGTTTAATTACAAAAGTATTATATTACACTTTTCTTATAAAATAATAATAATAATAATAATAATAATTTTTACAGTTTAAATCTTTGAATTTAGATTTAGTGCAATTCTTTCTTCTTCTTTTTTTTTTATACAGTGAAACCTCACAAAGTTGAACACCTTCGGTTTAAATATATATATATATATATATATATATATATCCAACTTAACTATTTAATTTAAAGAGGCGCTGATAAAATTTGCAGATTAATTACAAATCTACAGTTGAACCTCTTTAACGTGAACCTCAGGGATGATTAAAATGTTCATGCTAATAATAGTTCATCTTAACAGTAACAAAATCTTTGTATTCACTTTGACAGGTATTGTAATGACAATTTATGTAAATATTAATTCATGTTAAGAGTGGTAATTTCAACAAGATTCGCCTGTACATGCACATTTCTTAAACCTGAATTATCTTCAAAATTTTAAATGAAAAAAATATTAAACTTTTTCTCTTTAAATACAAAAAAAGAATATTTTTAAATGAAAATCTTAACAAAAGAAGCAGTATTAAGTACAAAGAGGATTTACCCATTGATTAATTATTGCTATGCAGTAAAAGTAAACATCATTTATTGGAATATGAAATATTTGATCATTTCAAATGCCAATTGTTGTTTGCATTCTAACTCACCATTTGTTAATTTTGTATCTACCGTATATACTCGTGTATAAGTGGATAAGCCGTATATACTCGTGTATAAGTCGTCCCCCCTGTTCTTAAGTACAATTTTGAAAAAAAAATGAATTCTAACCGAACCACATTTCATCAGGCAGTATGTTGAAAAATGATTTGTAATCGAGGGTAAAAAAAAAAAAAAAAAAAAAAAAAAAAAATCATAATTTTCCTTAAATTAGTAAACATTTTTACGTTTCTAATCAGACTTTTTTTTTATTCAACGTTTTAAAATTGTATAATTATGAAAAGCGGAAGAAGATTAAGCAGTTTTGAAACCTATTCACATCAATTCAATAATACTTAAATGAAAAAAAAAAAAAAAAAAAAAAAAAAAAAAAAAAAAAAAAAATCAGAAATTTATTCTAGTCTTATTTACAAGGGTAAACAACTTCTTATAGTACTTCTTTGTATTGTAGGACTTTTAGGAGAGATATATAGAAGTGTTTTCTCAAGCTGACCTCTTTTTAAAAGGGGGATTAAAATGTTGAAAGGAATGCCCCTGTATTGAAAGAAATTCTGCCCCAAGAGAAAATGGGTGCAAAACATTATTGTTGAGTTTTTTTTTTTTGGTTAATCATAGGGAAATGACCATTGCCCGCTTTTAATTCTCTTGTGATTACTTAAAAAACTTGCCCTTCGCCGATTATCTGGATTTTTTTATTATTATTATTATTATTATTATTACTTCGTGTATAAGTCGAGCCCCCATTTTCAACTTCCAAATTTTGTCTAAAATTCATCGACTTGTATAAGGTAATTTGTAAAGCTTTAATAAAATATCTCTATTTTATATTGTTCTTAATTTAATATTATAAATATTAAAAATATAAATATTTAATTATTGTTCTTAACGATATGATATTTAAAACTTAAACTTTGGAGATTCAAATTGCACATAATTAGAGAAAATAAAGATATTTCCAATGATAGGATGGGGCTAAATTTATTGATATTGTTAAGATTTATTTTATGTTATGGCAGTTATATGCAGTTACAGACAATATAAAATTTAATACAGAAAATTTTCCAATATTGAAGGTTTTCACTGAAGTAGTAAAAGAAGAAAATAATTATTAAAATAATTAAGACTTAAGAAACAAAACTTTTCAAAACGAATATAATAGTTAAATATTATGATATAAAATATTTTATGCGACTTTTAACTAATTTCCCACAACACAACATTTGCTTAGAAACATTTGAAGGTTTATATTAAAATTTTTATCAATAGACTAACTTTACGGAAAATATAAATCTAAAATTGTAAACTAAAAAGGAAAGCAAAACAAAAACAAAAAGTAATGTCATTATTCATAACATTTGTCTTTGAACATTTTGATAGTATACAACTTAAAAAAATTTCATCAATCTTTTTTTTTTTTTTTAATTACCGTATATACTCGTATACAAGTCGATTTGTGTATAAAGTCGATCCCCCCTATTCTTAAGCAAAATTTTGAAAAACAATTAATTTTCGTGTATAAGTCGAACCACATTTCTAGTAGTATGTTGAAAAATTATTTGCAATCGAGGATTAAAATAATAATATTAATAATAAATTTTCATTAAATTAGTATACTTTTTTTATGCTTCTAAGACTTTTTTTTAATTCAACGTTTTAAAACTGTATAATTATGCGTAAAACTCAAGAAGCCTAAACTATTTTGAAACCTATTCACATCAATTCAATGATACTTAAAAAGAAAAAATTCTTCCAAAAACCTATTCAAGACTTATTTACAAGGGCAAACAACTTCTTAATACTGCTAAAATATAGTATTTCTTTGTATTGTAGGACTTTTAGAAGAGGTATCTAGAAGCATTCTCATGTTGAACTCTTTTTAAAAAAGGTATTAAAATGTTGAAACGAATGTCTCTGTATTAAAGGTAATTCTGTCCCAAGAGAAAATGGATACGGAACAATTACAGGGGCAATATTGTTGGACTTTTTTTGTCAATCACAGTGAAATGACCACTGTCCGCTTTTATCTTTCATGTGATTACTTAAAAGACTTGCCCATTCGCCGATTATCTGTTATTTTTTATTTATTTATTTATTTATTTATTATTATTATTACTTTGTGTATAAGTCAACTCCCCCATTTTCAACTTCCAAATTTTGTCTAAAATTCTTCAACATATACACTAGTATATATATCTACAATTCTAAACTTAACAGAAAAAAAATTACAAAGGAAATCATATTTATTTTTTACTTTATATTTATATTATTTGTATTTTTTTTTTTCAATACTTTTATCTTATTCCTTTTATACATATATTTTTCTTACTAGTCTATATAAATATGCGTGTGTGTGTAAAACTTGCAAACTTAACAACTAATAACAACAACAAAATTACTACTAGTACTACTACTACTACTACTACTAATTATTATTATTATTATTACATTATAACAATAATGATGATAATGATATGAGTAATATACCACAAATAAAATAATATTATTTGTTTTTTTTGTTTTTTTTTTACACTTTGATTGTGTCCATTTTATATTGTTTTAATTTTTTTTAAATGTATAAAAAAAATACATATTTTTAAAATTCTAAACATAACAGATTGAAAAACATAAAAATAAATAAATACACAAAAGAAATGATGTTATTATTTATATATTTTTTTAATATTTTGATCGTGTTCGTTATATACGTATGTATATTTTACTATTTTAAATTAAAAAATATAGGTATAAACTCTAAACTAAGCCAACTGAATAGGGAAAAAAAGGAAATTATTTTATTTTATTTCATTTACCGATTCATCTATCTATTTATCTGTTTTTGGAGCAACTTGATTGTGCATACCTTAAAATTTTAACCACTATTCTATTAAAAAAAATAGTAATGATGCCTAAAATGCCAAACATAACAGAAATATAAAAACATAAAGAGTATCTTGTCACTCTGTTTGTACTTTTCTTATTTGAACACTTTCATGGGCGACATTTTTAAATTTTGTCATATGTCTAGTTTAAACAAAATTATGGAAAAAAAGAAAAGAAGATAAAAAGTACCTAAAATTTCAATCATGACAACAACAAATAAATAATTAAATAATAGTAATAAACACAAAAGAAATCATGTCATTATAATTCTCCTCATATCCCTTGTGAAAAATTCCCGTGAGAGCTTTTAACGTAAGATGCATGTGGGAATGTTTCCCTCAGTATTAAATCGTTCAATATGTATGCCAGTGAAGGGACTGTGATAACGGCTTTAATTTCCAATAAATATTTTATTAGTAAGGTATGAATAAATAAAATTATAAATGAATTGTTTTTAATCAAAGTAAAATAATTTGAAAACTCAAAAATTACTGCTATATTTTATCACCAGCGAGATTTATTAAAAGTATTAGTACCATACTTTTAAATTTTCTGAAATTTTTTTAAATGTACTTGTAAATAAAGAAAGAAAAAAAAAAGAAGTGTTGGCTAGTTAAAATAATTCTTTCTAAATATACGTAAATTGAAATATATTTAGCGGTACATTATTTTATTAATTAATGCCTTGAGATTCACTCTAACAAGGTTTGGCTGTAATTAATTTAGGTAATATTTAAAAAATACGTACAATTCCTCGTTTATTTATTTATTTATTTTTTTTTTCGAATTGTTTTCTTCCAAAGGAATAACATTACATACAATGTATAACTAAAAGTATAATTTAAACTATAACACAGTTCAGGTAAGTGTCAGACTTTAAAAATATATATTTACACAGATCTTTCTTAACATTTCAAGTTGTTTTCTTTTAACTAAAGAATATTATGAATATTCAATGTCGAAAGTCAAATGCATATTTTAAATTAAAATGTAGTATATCTATATTATAAAGGACAAACATATCTGTGCGTAACGCATACGTCATTTTGCGAATGGCAACACTTTGAAATTTAAAATAAAATTTTGGTTTTGCAATTTTCTTTACTGCAAATTTTTAAACTTCTAACCGTTGCACATTTTAAATTTTTACACCGTTGTATGAGGAAAAAAATGCTCTTTTAAATGCAATTTGTTTGAAAGCTGTATCTCAATTTATTTTTGAGATATTAATTTTTTTGTAGTTTTTAATATCATTTTTCTAATCGTGGCAACAAAAGAACCCCATTTCTATTGAAAGTCATTGAAAGTAAACGGAAAATAGCCGAAATTAGGAGATACTGTATATTTTGTTGTCATTTTCCCATAAAACCTGAAGAAAAAAATTAAATTAAAATGCTTACTATGTCAGCGATTTTTTAAATTTCTGAATATCGCGCATTTTCAATTTTTACGCCATCAAATAGAGAAAAAAACCTACTTTCAAATGCAATTTGTTTGAAAATTGTATCTTAATTGACTGAGTTATTATGGTTTTTAAAATAACTATCCGCCCGTGGCGACCAGTTTGGTCTCCCTTAAATGTATCCTAGGCATTGTATCATGTTACTTTTATTCATAATTTAATTTACTTGCTCGATCCTTCGCCAAAGAGGAAGATTCTGATAGAGAAATCAAGAACTCCGTATTTTTATGTTAGTCGGGCACAGGTGATAAATCGCCAAACATTGTACCCGTTTTTCATATTTCATGATTAAAATATAATCCTTTCACTCATTTTATTTAAAATGGATAGCTTTAATTTAAAACTGAAACGTTTAAAATTCATGACTTTCACTTAAAAAGAAAATCTTTAAAAAAGAAAAAGAATAAATAATACCATAAACTATTTAATTTCAACATCAAAGCATTGTTTTAATTTACTCCTCGAAAAATAAAAAAAATGTGCTGGCGAGTTAAAAAATGCCATTGGCGAGAATTGCGCCCAGCTAACATTAAAGTACAAACTCTTTGTGATCATGGCAACTTTTATGTAGTTTTATTCGAAAAAAAATATTTTGATTAAATAGGTTGCCAGAAAGTACGTTGCCAAATTTCTTTCCTCGCCATGGACCTTTTCTCTATTTCGCCAAGTACCTATACTGTAAAAGTACCTTTATTTATTTATTTATTATATTTTAAATGAGATTAAGTCGTATGTTTGTTGTTCGATAAATAAATAAATAAATAAGTAAAAGACTGCACAGATGTCATATGCGCATCACGTTGGCGCGACTTTTTTTCTGACGCCAATGTCACATACGCACCGGGGTACTTAACTGGCGCCAAAGTGTCGTTATTTTGCTTGATATGGTAACCCGGATGTTGTTGTTTATTTATTAATAAATTGTTTATTTACTTTTATTTTTTTATTATATAAATTGTTTTTTCTATAGTTATTAATTAAACTTTTTTTTATTTATTGTTATTCCATTTTTAAAACTATTACACAATAACCAATGAGATGCGTTTCATTCGGGGGTTGCCATTAAACAATTAACAAATAATTGAGATTTCTGTGCCACGTGCGATAGCGTAATATATATATATAGAGAGAGATTTTCAAGCATCAATTATTTTTAAATGTATCTCTATCACGTGTAGCTCGATTATAAAATATTAATCCGCTTGCCTTTAAAACAATGTAAAAATGTCAGCATTTGTTTCCGTCTGATGTCCCATAACAAAATTAAAACTTCCTCTGTAGAAAAATAAATAAAATAATGTAAATAAAAAACAAATTTAACAAACATGGGATTGAACCACGCGCTTAAAGCACTGAAATGATCGGAAAGACTGCCTTAAGTCGCAAAATCTTGGGCTAAGAACTCCTGGCATGTGAAAGTAACGCTTTTAATAAATTTTAAAACTTATAATATATATTACATGTAAAAAAATAATAATTAGAGTTAAAAAAAAGAAAAAAGAGAATTGTTTTTACCTATACTCTGTAACCCGAGGACCTCGGGTTCGATCCCCTAGTGTAAGGTAATATCAAAAATATGTACAGAGAAATATTTTAAAGAGATATTAAATTATTTACTTTGTGAACATTTTTCTGTAATAGGTAAAAAGGGTCAATTTTGAAAATTGTTTATTACTTACTTCACGTTATGCAAAACGAAACTTTACATCACTCAAAGCTAGAAATGAGATAAAAATGATACCTTTTAATTCAGCTTAAAAGAAAGCCAGAAATGTTATCATTCATATTAGCATATATTTGACATAAAAAAATCATTTTAATTTTAATTATTGTTAGTATTTTAACATTTTCTTTAACTGTAGCTACTACAGAGACATAAATAATAATTACATTTATGATTTAATTAAAGTTATAAAAAAAAACACTCAACAAATTAAAGAAAAAAAAAAGAAAATTTATATTTTATACATACTTTCTCAAAATAGAATACCTTGGCTATGTAATATATAAATTTAAAAGTTTCTTTTACCATTAAATGTTCTCTCGAAAACGAATGTAAATTACAGTCGCATATAACTTAAAATTTAGATGCATTTGCCTTCTACAGTATTCAGATTCATCAAAATTGCTCCACTTCTTCTTTCTTTTTTATTTAAACACTGGATATAATGTTTTATTTTGATGAAACATTGATCATTCATGTGAGAGGTGCAACTAGTTATTTATATATTAATGCTAACAGGTTAATTTTTCTATTACAATTATACATTCAAGTCACCTTTACTCTTATATAAAATAATTTGTTGATAAATTCTCATTCATGATCCAAAGAAATGAATATTTTGTCTATAAAATTTTATACGTTTAATTACATTTTTTGCCGTAAAAAAGCGCAAATTTTTATACTGTCTGAATACTATTTAAAAGGAAAAAAAAAAGTCATTAAAATAGAGAGAGAAGGGAGAGGAGAGATGGGGTGTGGGGGTGAAAGAGAGAATGAGAAAGCGGGACTGAGGAAAAAATTCAGTCGCATACAACTTAAAGTTTAGATGCATTTGCGTCTTACAGTATGCAGACTTATCAAAATTGCTTCACCACTTTCTTTTTTATTTAAACACTGGATATAATGTTTTATTTTGATGAAACATTGATCATACATGTGAGAGCGTGCAACTAGTTATTTCTATATTAATCCTAACTGGTTAATTTTTCTATCTCAATTATACAGTCAAGTCACCTTTACTCTTATATAAAATGATTTTTAATAAATTCTCATTCATGATCCAAAGAAATGAACATTTCGTCTGTAAAATTGTATACGTTTAATTACATTTTTTGCCATTTCATTGAATTTGGTTTTAAAAAAAAAGCGTGAATTTTTATACTTTTTGAATACTATTTAAAAAAAAAGTCATTAAAATAGAGAGAGAAGGGTGAGGAGAGATGGGGTGGGATGGTGAAAGAGTGAATGAGAATGAGGGAGTGAGGATACATTACAGTCGCACACAACTTAAAACTTAGATGCATTTGCCTCCTACAGTATGCATATTTATCAAAGTTGCTTCACCACTTTCCTTTTTATTAAACACTGGATATAATGTTTTATTTTTATGAAACATTGATCAATCATGTGAGAGCGTACAACTAGTTATTTATATATTAATCCTAACTGGTTAATTTTTCTATCCCAATTATACAGTCAAGTCAACTTTACTCTTATATAAAATGATTTTTAATAAATTCTCATTCATGATCCAAAGAAATGAACATTTCGTCTGTAAATTTTTATACGTTTAATTACATATTTTCCATTTCATTGAATTTGGTTAGAAAAAAAAAAAAGCGTGAATTTTTATACTTTCTGAATACTATTTAAAAAATAAGTCATTAAAATAGAGAGAGAAGGGGGAGGAGAGATGGGGTGGGATGGTGAAAGAGAGAATGAGAATGAGGGAGTGAGGATACATTACAGTCGCATACAACTTAAAACTTAGATGCATTTGCCTCCTACAGTATGCAGATTTATCAAAATTGCTTCACCACCTTCCTTTTTATTAAACACTGGATATAATGTTTTATTTTGATGAACCATTGTTCATTCATGTGAGAGCGTACAACTAGTTATTTACATATTAATTCTAACTGGTTAATTTTTCAATCCCAATTATACAGTCGAATCACCTTTACTCTTATATAAAATGATTTTTAATAAATTCTCATTCATGATCCAAGGAAATGAACATTTCGTCTGTAAATTTTTATACGTTTAATTACATATTTTCCATTTCATTGAATTTGGTTTAAAAAAAAAAAGCGTGAATTTTTATACTTTCTGAATACTATTTAAAAAATAAGTCATTAAAATAGAGAGAGAAGGGGGAGGAGAGATGGGGTGGGATGGTGAAAGAGAGAATGAGAATGAGGGAGTGAGGATACATTACAGTCGCATACAACTTAAAACGTAGATGCATTTGCCTCCTACAGTATGCAGATTTATCAAAATTGCTTCACCACCTTCCTTTTTATTAAACACTGGATATAATGTTTTATTTTGATGAACCATTGTTCATTCATGTGAGAGCGTACAACTAGTTATTTACATATTAATTCTAACTGGTTAATTTTTCAATCCCAATTATACAGTCGAATCACCTTTACTCTTATATAAAATGATTTTTAATAAATTCTCATTCATGATCCAAAGAAATGAACATTTCGTCTGTAAAATTTTATACGTTTAATTACATTTTTTGCCATTTCATAGAATTTGATTTTTTAAAAAAAGCCTGAATTTTTATAATTTCTGAATACTATTTAAAAAATAAGTCATTAAAATAGAGAGAGAAGGGGGAGGAGACATGGGGTGGGATGGTGAAAGAGAGAATGAGAATGAGGGAGTGAGGATACATTACAGTCGCATACAACTTAAAACTTAGATGCATTTCTCTCCTACAGTATGCAGATTTATCAAAATTGCTTCACCACTTTCCTTTTTATTAAACACTGGATATAATGTTTTATTTTGATGAACCATTGCTCATTCATGTGAGAGCGTACAACTGGTTATTTACATATTGATTCTAACTGGTTAATTTTTCAATCCCAATTATACAGTCAAGTCAACTTTACTCTTATATAAAATGATTTTTAATAAATTCTCATTCATGATCCAAAGAAATGAACATTTCGTCTGTAAATTTTTATACGTTTAATTACATATTTTCCATTTCATTGAATTTGGTTAAAAAAAAAAAGCGTGAATTTTTATACTTTCTGAATACTATTTAAAAAATAAGTCATTAAAATAGAGAGAGAAGGGGGAGGAGAGATGGGGTGGGATGGTGAAAGAGAGAATGAGAATGAGGGAGTGAGGATACATTACAGTCGCATACAACTTAAAACTTAGATGCATTTGTCTCCTACAGTATGCAGATTTATCAAAATTGCTTCACCACCTTCCTTTTTATTAAACACTGGATATAATGTTTAATTTGATGAATCATTGTTCATTCATGTGAGAGCGTACAACTAGTTATTTACATATTAATTCTAACTGGTTAAATTTTCAATCCCAATTATACAGTCGAATCACCTTTACTCTTATATAAAATGATTTTTAATAAATTCTCATTCATGATCCAAAGAAATGAACATTTCGTCTGTAAAATTTTATACGTTTAATTACATTTTTTTGCCATTTCATAGAATTTGATTTTTTAAAAAAAGCGTGAATTTTTATAATTTCTGAATACTATTTAAAAAATAAGTCATTAAAATAGAGAGAGAAGGGGGAGGAGACATGGGGTGGGATGGTGAAAGAGAGAATGAGAATGAGGGAGTGAGGATACATTACAGTCGCATACAACTTAAAACTTAGATGCATTTCTCTCCTACAGTATGCAGATTTATCAAAATTGCTTCACCACTTTCCTTTTTATTAAACACTGGATATAATGTTTTATTTTGATGAAACATTGTTCATTCATGTGAGAGCGTACAACTGGTTATTTACATATTGATTCTAACTGGTTAATTTTTCAATCCCAATTATACAGTCGAATCACCTTTACTCTTATATAAAATAATTTATTGATAAATTCTCATTCATGATCCAAAGAAATGAACATTTCGTCTATAAAATTTTATACGTTTAATTACATTTTTTGCCATTTCATTGAATTTGGAAAAAAACCCAAAAAGCGTGAATTTGTATACTTTCTGAATACTATTTTAAAAAAAGTCATTAAAATAGAGAAAAAAGGGGGAGGAGAGATGGGATGTGGGGGGGTGAAAGAGAGAATGAGAATGAGGGAGTGAGGATAAATTACAGTCGCATACAACTTAAAATTTAGATGCATTTGCCTCCTACAGTATGTAGATTTATCAAAATTGCTTCACCACTTTATTTTTTATTTAAACACTGGATATAATGTCTTATTTTGATAAAACATTGATCATTCATGTGAGAGCGTACAACTAGTTATTCATATATAAATCCTAACTGGTTAATTTTTCTATCACAATTATACAGTGAAGTCACCTTTACTCTTATATAAAATGATTTTTAATAAATTCTCATTCATGATTCAAAGAAATGAATATTTTGTCTGTAAAATTTTATACGTTTAATTTTTTTTTCTATTTTATTGAATTTGGTAAAAAAAAAAAAAAAAAAAAAAAAAAAAAAAAAAAAAAGCGGGAATTTTGATACTTTTTGAATACTATTAAAAAAAAAAGTCATTAAAATAGGAGGGAAGGGAGAGGAGAGATGAGGTTCGGGGGTGAAAGAGAGAATTAGAATGAGGGAGTGAGGATAAATTACTGTCGTATGCAAATAAAAATTTAGATGCATTTGCCTCCTACAGTATGCAGATTTATCAAAATTCCTTCACCTCTTTCTTTTTTACTAAACACTGGATATGTTTTATTTTGATGAAACATTGATCAGTCATGTGAGAGCGTACAACTAGTTATTTATATATTAATGCTAACAGCGCGGCGTTTACGAGTTTGAAAGTTATTTTTTTTGTCAATTGAGGCGTTTACACCATGTGCGGCGTTTACGATTTTTTTATTTATTTATTTTTTTATTTTTTTTTTTTTTCATACGCGTAAAATTGGGATAAAGTAAAAATTCCTTTAGACTATTCGCAAGTCCCCTGCTCAACAATGCGAAACTTTCTGACTTTGTCGATAAGGAAAACTGTGACATTTTCGATGGTGATACCGAACCCATTGACTTGAAATTATCTCATCTCGATGACCGAACCATACAGGTAGACAAAGAAAATTTACAGTTTTTCCACTCAGTTTTTGAGGGCTTCAAATAGAAAATAAAAAAGGACTAAAGGGTATGCGACGTAAAAAGCACGTTAAGTTGCATCGACAACTTAACAAAAATGTGGAGCGCCTAAAGAGAGGGGTCCGCGTCCCGCGCTCTGGATGGTTCTAATACCAATTGACGTCTCCTTAATTAAAATAATTACATAAAACCATTTAAAACCCGATTTAAATATTTTAAATAAAATTTTAGAATGTTAAGTTATTAAAAATGGGGCACCTCAAACTGTTCAGAAAACTTTGATTAAATTTGGTTCGATGAGACACTGTCGACAAAAGTAGCGTTCCCTGAGGTGCGGTGCTTACGACGGGTGCGGCGATTACGATATTTTTAAGCTTATGCAGACCAATTTTGAAGAGTGCGGCATTTCTTCCATAAAATACGGTACAATTATACAGTCACGTCACCTTTACTCTTATATAAAATAACTTGTTGATAAATTCTCATTCATGATCCAAAGAAATGAACATTTCGTCTATAAAATTTTATACGTTTAATTACATTTTTTGCCATTTCATTGCATTTGGGAAAAAACCCAAAAAAGCGTGAATTTGTATACTTTCTGAATACTATTTTAAAAAAAGTCATTAAAATAGAGAAAAAAGGGGGAGGAGAGATGGGATGTGGGGGGTGAAAGAGAGAATGAGAATGAGGGAGTGAGGATAAATTACAGTCGCATACAACTTAAAATTTAGATGCATTTGCCTCCTACAGTATGTAGATTTATCAAAATTGATTTTTTCCCATTTAATTGAATTTGGTTTTTAAAAAAGCGTGAATTTTGATGCTTTTTGAATACTAAAAAAAAAAAAAAAAAAAAAAAAAAAAAAAAAAAGTCATTTAAATAGAGAGAGGAGGTATAGGAGAGATGGGGTGTGGGGGTGAGAGAGAGAATGAGAGAGTGAGGACGATAATGAGGGAGAGAAACGTTATGACCAAAAATGGCTGATGTCCAAATTGTCGCAATAGGTACTGTTCACCTGGGAAATTGTGTCACCTATAATTATACAGAGAAATTTCCATTTAACGAAATCTTGTCGTTACACTCAAATACTTCGTTATGAAGAAATTTTTTTACATAGAAATCAACTCAAATTCATGAAATTTGTATAATAAAATACATATGCATTAAATGAAAAATACACATAAAATGGAAATATTGGGAAAATGTATTTTAATTCAAGCAGTATATACTAGGGGACTCTGCCCCCTGCAAGCTACGCTCGCCAATCCCCATTCAGACACCCCAGAATCTAAAAATCTAAAAACATACTAATCTGATGGTTTTAAAAATATTAGAGAAGATTAAATTATACTGAAAAAAACTGTGCAGATTTTTTTGTAAACGGGTTTCCATTCAATTCCCTTTGATTGCAAAAATTTAAGGGTGAATCAGTTGCTGTTAAGACATCCAATGGTTGTTTTCGTTTTTGATTAAAGAGGATCAGTTAAACATTTGAAAAGAAGCTAAAATAAAATGAATTAAGTATTCAGAGTCTTTGTCAACCGATATTTTAAAACACTCTCTATAACAATAGCCTAAATCATGTGACTATCATCAACAGTTCCGGGCAGAACACTTTGCTTTTTATACTCTAGGTGTCATTTTGATACTTTAATGTTATCCAGGCACAGGTGATAAGTCGCCAAATATTATTCTATCCCGATCATTTCATCTATATTATAATAGTTCAAGTCATCAAATACCATCACAAATACGATCTGATCCCTTCGCCTTTCATATGAAGGTTTGGCACTAATGTCATATATTGGCGCGATTTTTTTACAACGCCAATCTGGGGAACGCATCAACAGCATAAACAACAACATCCGGCTTACCATATCAAGCAAAATAACGATACTTTAGCGCCAGTTAAATACCCGTTGCGTATATGACATTGGCGTCAGAAAAAAATCGCGCCAATATGGGGCCGTATATCACATCTGTGCCGAAAGAAAAAAAAGCCGGGTGCAAATCTCGCCCTTTTTTTTTTTTTTCAACTCGCCAGTTAGCATTTTTTTTTATTGTTCGAGTGGTAAATTAAAACATTGATTTGAAGTTGAAATTAAATGTCATGGTTTGTTACATAATTTAATATTTCGCCAGATGTCATATACGCATCGCATATTTGGCATAATTTTTTTTTTTTTTTTTTTTTTTTTTTTTACGAAAATTTGGCGAAAAACTCGTTTTTGAATACCAGTTACATATGTATTTTTGGTACTACTTAGTTATCCCGACGACCAAAAATCTATCGCGAACTATAAGATTAAATGCCAATAATGGTTGATCGTAAATGTCACATTCACTTGACTTTTAGCAAGTTACATTGTACTGTATTTTTTAATTATTTTCTATTATTTTCAAAAGGAAATAGCAAAAAAAAAAAAAAAAAAATAATTAATAACTATAGAACAAAATAATTTATATATATAAAAAATAAATAAAAGTAAATAACCATTTACTATTAAATAAACAACAATAGCCTGGTTACCATGTCAATCACAATAATGCATTTTGGCGTCAATTAGGTACCCCGATGCGTAGATAACATCTGTGCCTAATTTTTTTCTTTTCGTTTTGTTTTTAAAAAAAAAGAAAGGAGTGAAAGCCATCAATTTTAAATGAAAGTTGTGTATTTTAAATAAAAAGAATGAAAGGATTATATTTTAAATGAAATGAATAAAGTATGAAGAAATGCGACGGGAAAAAGTTTGGCGAATTATCACCTGCGTCTCGCTAACATAAAAATACCGTCAGAATTGATTTCTCTATCAGAATCTTTCGATTTGGCGAAAGATTGTTCAAGTAAATTGAATTATGAATAAAAGTAGCATGATACATTTCTTAGCATACATTTAAGGTAACCTTTTCTGAATTATGAAAAAAAATATCTGTTATGATTAAAATTTGAGTTGCCATCATTAGAAAAAATGTATTTAAAATTAGAAAAAAATTAATATTTCGAAAACTAATTCGAATTTAAAAATTCTAATACCAGTTTTGAGATCTGTGGATAAACACGGATTTTTGGTGTTAATTTCATCGCAAAGTATTCCATATTTTAGGAGAAATCGCCGTGAAACAAAATCAGTTGTTTAATCAGTCGATTCAAAGAATCGATACATTTCAGCCGTTTCATACATTCGTTTCATAAATTCGTTTCATTAGGATTTTATATATATAGGGAAGATTTAATGCAATGTAGACGCATGAGAAAAATTTTATTAGAATAATGTCTAAAAAATCACATAATAAAGAGAGGTAAACAAAAACTGAAGTGTAGCGTAACTTTTCCCTTTTTCTCAGTATTTCAAATCCTTAACTTTTAAGGGGTCTTGTACCTTTTAAAAGCGTCGAAAATTAACGAAAAACTTCAAGGTTTGAATTAGTCTATCTTCAAAGCCTTTTTATGCATAAACATGAAATTTTGGATATTGATTAAACAGGTTAGCTTTATAATATGCTACCATTAGAAATTTATTAACTTTTTACAGAATTTGTGTATTGTTGAAATCAAAATAGCTCTTTTTTTACCCCATAAGTCATTGCGCGCATGATATCTTGAGAAAGTATGCATGGATTGGCATGAAATATGGTAAAAATACTATACATATATGTGTGTTTAAAATGACCTAATCTTAGGCTAAAATTATTTCATTAACTATATAAAAAAAATATTTTCGTAAGAAAAAATAAAAATTTTGTATTTTTAATGAATAAAAATAGTCATAACTAAAAATATTACCATTGTAAATACTTAAAAGTAGATCATTTTAAACACACATATTTGTTCAGTATATTTACTAAATTTCATTTCAATCCATACATACTTTCTCAAGATATCATGCGCGCAATGACTTATTGGGTAAATGTTGATTGGTTGTATTTATGACGGCCAATTATCTGCACGAGGGATATAGGCCCAGGGGGGAGTACCCTTCGTGAGGGTCTTTCTAAAGGAACCTAACCCGTATTAACGCTTGGAAATTCAAGATTCGAAGAAAACCACGAAAACTCCGAACGATTAGGCCGACGGGCGCGATTGGGTTCGAACCCAGCACTTCCCGTCTACCAGCTTCGAGAGCAGAACCTCTCAGCCACTGGTGGGGCGACTTATTGGGTAAAAAAAAAAAAAAAAAAAAAAAAAGAAGCTATTTCGATTTCAACAATACGCAAATTCTGTAAAGGGTTAATAAATTTCTGTTGGTAGTATATTACAAAGCACAATCTGTGTAATCATTATCCAAAATTTCATGTTTATACATAAAAAGGTTTTGAAGATAGACTAATTAAAACTTTGAAGTTTTTCGTTAATTTTCGACGCGTTTAAAAGGTACAAGATCCCTTTAAAATGTCTTTAATATTTCTTTGTCACAGGTTTCTTATAAAAAGAAAAACTTTTCATTAAAATTTTCCCGTTTTTTTAAGTATCCGAACAATTCATCTGTAACATTTTCGCGAAACTGGAATCCCCTTCTTCTTTGTATCGAAGGCTTTTTAAATTTCTTCTTTTGAATGGAAATGATTAAATAAATAACTTCATTTTCGTATAATCATCTAAAATAATATCATACATACGTCGCAACAACAACCTCCCCGTTTGATTGCTGTACACACATAAAAGTCGAATAAACTTCGTTATACAGAATATATTTTTCGTAATATGGTGATTTATTTACATGTTAATTGTGTTCAAAGTCAAGTTTCAGCGGAAAATTTCGTTAAGCAGAAAATTACGTTAATTAGGGACTTCGTTCAAGGGAAGTTCGACTGTACTTTGAAAAAAAAATAATAAGGTTATAGAGATCTGTGTTTCATTATTGAATTAGAAACAAAATTTTGAACAATAATACAGTAAAACCTGTAAAGTTGACCACCCTTGTAAGTTGACCACCTGTCTATGTTGACCTCTGTTGTCAGAAACCAAATATATCCTATACAAAACTATAAGACAAACCCTTTGTAACTTGACCACCTGTCTATCTTGTATCTTGACCACTGAAATTATTCAAATTTGACTAGAACTATTATAAAATGACCCTCAAAACCCTTTATAACTGGACCATCCAAATAGCTAACAAATCATGAATAAAAAAAAAAAAGTAACTCTCTACGAAATTTTCTGTTTTTTTTTTCTTTTTAACTCGAATTTCTAAAAGGGTGAAATAGTTCTTACCCTGGGAAATGCTTTTAGCACTGATAGGTGTAGGCAAATAATTCAAGGCTTATCTATTCTTACATTGTTGCTCTTGTGGATTTGGCTTTTCAACCCTCCCTCTCCATTCTTTGATTCTAGATTTCTTTCTTCTATTTCCCATTCCCTTATCATTCCTTCCCTTCTTTCAATAACCCCAGGTGCTACTTGGTAAGCAGAAATATTTTTTTTTATGTTTTTTATAAATTATGTGTAATAACTAGTATAGTTTGAAGAATCACTAATTGGCTGTATATTGGTTGACTTTAAAAAAAAATAAATAGTAGTAATACTAATTGATTTTAAAATTGATACAAAACTATTAATTCATTCTTGTAGTTAATCTTTTCTTTTATAAGGTGTTAGAAATATGCATGGTAATACAATATTATTTTAAATCCTGTAAATAAATAAAATCTTTGTGAGAAAAAATGACATGGTATGAATATTACGTAAAAAAAAGTAAATTTATCACCACCCTTTATAAGTTGAACACTCCTCTAAGTTGACCACTGAAGTGCGGAACCGCAAGTGGTCAACTTACACAGGTTTTACTGTACCAAAATTATACACATTATTTCGAGTCTGGTTGAATTTTAGCTTCAAATACCAAATTACATATCATTCAATAGAGAAGATTAAGAATTATATAGAGGGGAATAAAGTTTTGAACTTCTGATGTTGTAAATATTGTCATTCATATTTTTGTACTAACTATTTTTTCATATTGACAATTTTTATATAATAGTATTAATATTGAGTATTTCAGCTATTAAATAATTAATTTCAATGTAGTTATTTTTATTATTAAGTACTATGGCATTAGTAGTAAAAAAATATTGTATTAATTTCAACGTGCAAATATTTTAACAGAAATCGATTATTAGACAATTTGAATCAATACTTTTTTATGACTTCGCGTGAAACACACATATTTTAAAATTATTTTAGATCTTGAGAATGCGTCGAATACATATGAAATAATAATATAAATGAAACTCAAGCAAAAGTAACAGAAACAAAATATAATTTTCAAAAATTATTTAAATGTATGTGAATGTATTTGCATGTATTTAGGAGTTAGGAGCATATTACATAAAAAGTGATTTTCAAATGTATCCTTTTTTTAATTGTATTTGTTGTTGTTACTTTAAAGGAGGTTACTTAACAAAAAATAGTGAAAAGTACCATTAACAAGGGAATATTCTCACTTCCCTTTAAATGAGGGTGCACTGTAAAAAAAAGTGGTAACGTTCCATGTAAAATCCAGAAACTTCTCACGTTTTCAGAATAATTTAGCTCTTTCCTGTGAAATTCTGGTTTTCTTATCTGAAACGTTCCTGAACAAAAGTTCGAAACAGCAAAACGCTGCGGCCGCCATTTTATTATTTTTTTGCTATAATCCGTTGCTCGCACGCGAATGTCGAAAACGAATTCCTTAAATGAATGTCAAAAAATCAATATGGAATGCGAATAAATCAATAGACGACATAGTCCTTTACGTCTCTATTGTCAAGACCATTCAGATGAAAAGGCAATACCGCTGTGACATCGCTAAGAGATTATCTCTCGTACTTGTCTGTGGAATGTTTAACGAGTAGCCCGTGTAAAAAAATACACCTATTATTTGGATCTCCATTAACCAGGGGACCATCAAACATGATTCTCACCGATTTTGATTAATTTAAAGAATGTTTTAGAGTTCTTATCTCTAATTATTCTTGTGAAAGGATTTCTTCAAATGGGCCTTAGATTTTCAGAAATTGGATGCCGAAGTTTAGCATACGTTTCAAATACCCATTAGTTTGCAGCTTTCAACGTGTTTTTCGTGGTGTGGACGCAGAAGGCTCGCACGCCACCCGTACGGCCCGAGTTCGATGTTACCTCTTGACTTTTTTTTTCTTTTTTAATTAATTTTATATTTTGACACGTTACAATTTGATTTAAATTTGATATATATTTGACACTTTGAATTGCTGCAAATTTGAATTTTTTTATATTTTCGTAAAAAATATACAATTATGTTTAAGATTTTTTTTTTTCATGAAAATTTATATGTATTTTATCTCACTTGTAAACTAACATCATTACTGACGAAAATCCAAAATATTTTATGTCTAGATTTTTTTTAAATTATTATTTATATTTATATCTTTTTATATTTTAAGCAAAGTTCAGAAACAATATATCATATATATATTTACTTTATTGAATTTTAACTGAAAATTTATTTTTTCGTGTAAACTATAAATAATAATTTTGATGTCAAATGTCCAAATGTGTTTATCTTTAAATGAATAAAAATGGACAAATTATATGTCAAAATATTTTTTCATTCTAACAAATAATGATAATAAAGCAAAAATTGTCAACTGGAAATGTAAAAATCGTCTGCGGATCCCGCATGACATATAACTTATGATATATATATTTAAAGAAATCGTTAGATAGAATTTCATAATAATAGCAGAATAAATTAAAAAAAATATATTGATATATTTTATGTTCTTTTGAATACAAGTAATAGGTAAGAAGTTATGTTCTATTATAGGAAATTTTTTCGTATAAATATTACATTTTGAATATTTCTACAATATATGTCACTGAATTAATTGTATATTTACTAAACTTAAATGCCAAAGTCAGTAATAGCAAACAATTTTGTATTTCATCATTTGTCATATTTTAATATATTGAACAAACCAAATATTAAAAAGATATTTATTTTGTTATTTTTTTTTTCTAATAAAATATTGTGCATCATTTGAGACTTGTATTTAAAATATAAAAAGGTAAACAATAATAATATTATGAAAACAAATTTTCTGTACATATTAATTTGTATTTCCGTCAACAGAAAGGTTAGTTTAATAATTTCAGAAAAAATAGAAGTTTTCGTGAAAGATCAAAAAAATAAATTGATTTTGAAAATATCAAAATTTCGAAGCTGTAAAAATTCACAACTTTGATTAAAATTTGTAAAGTATCAAAAATATGAAATTAATGTAAAAAAAATAAACAGTTAGGAGGCAGCTTCGAACTCGGTTCCTCCGGCTGGCGGGTGAACACTCTGAGATCACTCCACGTAATACTCGTTGAAAGTTCTAACTAATTAGTATTTGAAACGTATGCTAAACTTCGGCCACCAATTTCTGGGAATTTAAGACCAATTTGAAGAAATACTTTCACTAGAATAATTAGGGATAAGAGATTTACAATATACTTTGAATTCATAAAAATTGGTGAGCATCATTGGTGAAAATCATGTTTGGTGGTACCCTTATAAGACTACATATTAATTCTAAATCTTTAGTCTAAAACTAGGGATTCTATGTGAGCTTGGTTAATTTAAATGAAAAAAGAAATTAATCAATTATCTAGAACATTCTTGTTGGACATAAAAAGTTTTTTTTTCTCCCATTTAAAGGATTATAAATTAAAAGAAAAAGATAATCGTAAAAGAGTAAGTGGCTATAAATATAATATTCTATCTTGTTCCGCTAATATTTTTTATATGCTATATTATTTTTAGAACAAATTTGTTTTTAACAAATATGTGCCTTAATTTTATTTATGTTTTAATGGGTTTGGATTTAAGAATTATATATTTATGTCTAAGATTTAAAATTAGTTAAACCACATATGCGCTATTGTTTTTTTTTTTGTTTTTTTTTTTTTTTTTTTTCATTTTCACTCTATCTATATAACATGCAGTTGTACAGTTTTATTTAGTTTAGTTTAGTGAGCTAAATCCAATAGCAATCCAGAAATGTTATTTTAAAATAATGTGCAGTTGGGTTGCCCATTACTTATACGAAGTGTTTCTTGAAAATAACAGAAACCAATTTTAATTAAATTTTCAACTACTTTTCAGCAGTGAAATTACGCTTGAAATTGTTGAATATTAAAGATGTTTTGAACACTTCTGAAACGTTCCGTAGAAAATAAGTTAATCTTTCTGTGAAATGTCAGTAACATTTTGCTGTCAACAGAAATACAGTAGACTCCCTCAAATCCGCACAGCTTGGAACAGAGGTTGTGTGGATTTTAGAATTTTGCAGATTTCTGGTCATTGATTTGTTTACATTTTTCAAACATTAATTTGATTGGTAGCTAAGCAAGGGAAATTATAATGAATGCTTGCAATAAAGTGAAACATTAAAATAAGTAAAATATGAAAATAATTTATCAGTTTAAAAGTAAGTAATTATTAAAATAATTATGTAAAATAAAAATTTAGAAAAATATTAAATTATTACCGATGAAATCGATTCAATTCGATTCCAAAAGTCCTATGCTGCCATCTAGAGGTCGTAAGATCGATACGCCATTATTCGTTCTTAGCACTACGTGGACCAAAAACAAAAATAATGTAAATTTATTTAGTAATAAATCAGCTGTAATAGCCAAAAGAGAATGATTAACAAAAAATGTAGTAAAAAAAACATTGCGGTAGTCGCTGATTTCGGTGCCATCTTGAATTTTGTTCCTGCAACTTAACTGTAAATTTCATTGTTTACATCCGAAAAAACATGCGGATTTTAGGCGTTCGCAAATTTTAGGGTCGCGGATTTAAGGGAGTCTACTGTATTCCTTGTATTTCGCAGGAAACTTACTGACATTTCTGTAGAAATTTTTTAAGATATACAGTAAAGTTCCAGTCATTTTCAAGAAATGTTTCTTGGAAATAATGGGCAACTCAGCTGCCCACTTTTTCGCAGGAACGTTGCGGAATTTTTTTTACAGTGTGATTGATTATTACTTACTCTCTTGTGGGGAAAAAACACCTTCATATTCTTACTTTTCTTTATACTGGTATATTCACCCCACACACCCCGCTCACACACACATACTTTAGTTTTTAGCATCGGGACTAAATTATTGACAATTAACATTCAATAATTCACGATTCACAATTATCTAATTTTCTGATCTGTAGATTTTTATAATTGTGATTTTTCCTCGCTCAATAACGCGAAACTTTCTGACGTTTTCATGGATATATTTATACCCGTAAAAGGATGAAATTTGCATTTAAGAATATAGAAATTAATTGGGATCAAATTATGATTTTTTTTTCGATAAATGTATCACGCCATGAGGATGAGTTATAACTGATTGCTATCTCAAGACGATCAATCCCGAGTTGTCGCACCCGATAGTTTGCTTGCAAATTACAACTTTGATAATATTTTTCGAAAAATCCTTCTCCCTTATAAGAAAAAAAAAGAATAATCTATTATATTTCATAGTTTTTGAATAAGAGCATCTGAAAATTTCCCGTATGTAAGATTAAAAAACGACTTAGTGAATGCGTAACAAATTTGGATTTGAGTAACCCCATCCTCCACACACAAAACCTCTCTCTCTCTGTCTTACGCTCTCTGAAAAAGAAGTAATAAGACTCTAATTTGTTAACGTTTGGAGTTACCAGTAAATATTTAGCAACGAAAAACTGAATTAATATAAAACTTTCTCTCCAAATTTATCTTTAATAAATATTTTCTACTTTTTAAAAAGTTTATTTATTTATTTTTGAATATTTCATTAAATGTTAAAAAAAATTCTTAAATTTTTATCATTTAAAATTTTTATCATTCCTGTTCCCGCTTTTTAAAACATAATATTCCAGTTAGCGACGTTTTCGCATTTTACCATGATCTGAATTTAACAGAGAAATTATTCGGTTGGTTGGTTGGTTGTGTTTATGACGGCCAATTATCAACACGAGGGATATAGGCGCTAAGGGGAAGTGCCCTCCGTGGGGGTCTTTCTAAGGGAGCCTAACCCGTATTTACGCTTGGAAAACCAGGGTTCGAAGAAAACCACGAAAACTCCGAACGATTAGGCCGACGGGCGCGATTGGGATCGAACCCAGCACTTCCCGTCTACCAGCTTCGAGAGCAGAACCTCTCGGCCACTGGTGGGGCCGCGAAATTATTCGGTAAATTTACAGTAGACTCTGTAAATTTACATCGGTAAAAATGCACAGATACTGCATTTAGTTTATTTTTAGTGATAATGATTTAATTTGTTTTTAGAAATTAGTGAATTTTTGAACTTCGAATAATTAGAACTTTTCGAGTGAAATTGGACTATTGTACCATATAAATTTTTCAAGATTTCTAGCCGGCTCGGGTTTCAATCTCGAGTATTCCAAGTTGGAGACGAACACCTTACTGACAAGGGAACCACTTTTGGTGTTGCTCGCACCTAGCATTGAGACCCGGTGCATTTTAAAGCCCTGTATTATAAAGTTTGAGAATCGATAAAATTTTTCAGTTAAAATAATATTTCTTGATTATACAGCAGCATAACTTTCTGAAAATGCAATTTTCGAGACCACTTATCGGACTATTAACATTGAACTTTTTTAAAGAAAAGCATTTAAAAATAAAAATTAGTTAATAATAAGTATAAAATATTGAAAAAAGTTTGAAAATTCCTTCAAAATCCCACGCATTTGATTTTGAAAAATTGCAACTTTATATTCATATTTTTGGCGGGGAAACAGTTGGGGTTTATTTTCAAAAGTAGAGCTTTCCGGCAACCCTAGCCAAATGTCATAGTTGAATTTGTAATAGCTAGAAATTGCAATGTCCGACCTATTTCGAAACAGTAATTTTTCTAAATTGTGTAAAAATATTAATTTATTTTATGATTACTTTTACCGAAGGACCATTTAATACAGCAACATTTCATTTTAAACATTCGAAACTTTATTTCATTCGATTTCAAAAGAAAATAGTTTGCTTATTTGTATTTCACTAAAAAATACTTTTCAATGATCTTCGAAGCTTTTATAGAATTATATTTATTACTTATATATTTATCGTCTGCATAGAAAAAAAAATAAAAACCTAATATTTGTTTCTTATGCTATCAATTATATTAAAAAAAAATCGCAATCTGATGTAATTCTAGTAATGTGTTCTGTACATTTTCTCTTTGGATAAACCGGGCGGAAAAATTGTAGCGCCATATTTGACGACTTAACTCACTTTTGGCGTGAAATAAACAAATAAATATGTAATAATCAAAAATTAAAAGTATAAAAAATATATAAAATATTATTTTAACAGAGAAATTTTTTCGGTTCTCTATGTTTATGTATAGGGCTACAAAACGCACCAGGTCTCGATGCCAGGTGCAAGCAACACCAAAAGTGGTTCCCTTGTGAGAAACGGGGAAATACTTTTACTTTTAACTTACTTAATGTTGAATTAGGGGGCGAATATTGGAATCCTCCACACCCCCAGAAGGTTTGAAATTTTATGCTTTTTAATGGACAAAAATATAATTTCTCCTCCGGAACTCTAAAATATGACCCCGGAACCGCAAACATCCTTTCCGGCGAAAAATGCCTGAATTCAACACTGAATTTACAATTTATTTTTAGTATTACCAAGCTTCATGCACAACTGCAATGTAATTGTCGCTAAAAATCCCCTCTTACTTAGCAGAGACGAATTTTTCTTTTCTAATATAGTCTAATTTTTAATTTAAAAAATTTAAACTAAATTTTCTTCTTTAATATTTCTAATAAAATTATAAAAGTATTTTAAGTGTGTATTTTGAATAACAGGTTATAACAAAGAAAAAAAATCTTTAAATAAAGACATGGAAATCCGTACAGGAAATTTGATATAAGAAAAGGGAAATGTCTGTATAAATAATAGTCGAGAAGCTCAATCGAATGCATTTAACCGCGAACTAGTGTAAATTAACAGAGAGTCTCGTTTTTTTTCTGTGTTTTTGCAGAAATTTTTAATAGTGCAGGTGAGACGTTTTTGAAAGGACTTATATATATACTTTGAAAGGACTATGGGCTTAGATTTTAAGTTAATATGAACTGCGGAACTTTTATTGGGATATAGAAGAGTATACCTAAGCACAGAAAAATACCATATTTACACCCATATTTCTCGGTTTTTCTGATATGATACTGTAATCTTTCAAAATTTTATACCAACTCCAAAGAAGAAAAGATTTGAGTTGATTTTCATTTTTGGGATAAAAATGTCAAAAAAGCAGTAAGCCTCATGATTTTTTTTTTCCAAAATTAATTAAATTTTGAATTTGCATTTGTAGGATTTCGAATGTTTGATTAATTTTTGTAGCTGTGATGCGATCTTGAATTAAGTTATCAAAATTACAAATAACTTCTTTGTTATTTTCTAAAGTCTGCGAGACATAAATTTCGAGATATTGAATTGAAGTTTATATATATATATTAATAAATTTCTTCTTGGAAGAAGGTGTTATATAACAGAAATTAAATTTCGAGAAATTGAATTGATTTTTTTGTTATATTTTTAAAAATTTATTTTCTTTTTGGCATCGTGAATTTAAAAATGTTAACACGACCACTCTCATATAAAACTTAGTAATATCTAATGATTAAAAGTTAAAAATTATTATTAGTTTTTAAATTCTTAAATTTAAAAATGTTAAATATAAAAATATTAAATATTAAAAATGTCTCATATGTTTAAGAATAATTAAAATCGTAGTATTTCAGTTTTATCATAGGATAGATTACTCATAAGTCATAACACCTTCATCCATAAGATACATGCTTTTTTTTTTGAAGAAGGCGTATGTCTGCACTCGTGTCTTCATTTATTATAAAATAAAAAATTCATATATTCATTTATACTTCATTCAGCATAAGATAAAAAAAAAGGGGGGGGGGATATTTAGGCATCATATTATTCATTATTATCGTTGCACAATATTTCAATTAGTTTTTACTCTTACGAAACATACAAAATTCTCCTTATCCATCTATGCTATAAAAGACAAGCATGTCCGCCCATAACGCTGACGTCATTTTGATGGTGGCAACACTAAACGATTAAATTTAGATTTATTGCAATTTTTCTAACTTCTAAACATCACACATTCTCAATTTTTACACCATCGAATAGCGAATAAAATGTTCTTTCACAGGCAGTTTGTTTAAAAATGAGTCACACTTTTTTTTGAAAACTTAACTCATTTTTTATGGCTTTTAAAATAATTTTTAAGGGTGATTAAAAAAAAATCTATCTCTGTGGCAAGCAGACAATTGCTAAAAACAAATCTGTTTGCACTTAAATTTATGTAAATAGCTCATCATTTGTTTCCTGCTTATATTACATTACAAAATTAAAATTTCATATAAATAAATAAAATAATTAAATAAAGATAAAACAAAAATGTAAGACATGTATTCAAATTGATCAGAATTAAAAAATAGATGTATTGGCTGATGTCTGTCAAATTCTTTCTTAAGGCTTTCCTCAAATCCAAAGGATCAACTTCCTGACATAAATTTTAATTCACCTTTATTCGGAAATGCCTGAAACTAGAAGGTGTTGTTATTCAGAAACTATGTCATCGAACTGTTTTTTCCGTTTTCTTGTAAAGGCAATAGATCTTTCAGAAAATACTACCAAAGTTGGCATTTTGAGCTGAACTTCCGAACGAAAGAAGAAAATACTTTCAATAAGGCGAGAAAAATGCCGTGTCACGTGATCAAAATTACTTATAACTCAATAGCTAATTTATTGATTTAAAAGTGGAAAAAACAGTTTGATTCCAAATCGCTTCCATGGCCGGGGTTTCCAATTTTATATATTTCCGTTAAAAAATGAATTTGTAAATGTGTCAAAACGTTTTGCGCTTCTTAAGCAGAACAGTGGAGAACAGCCTTAATTAGTTAAACTCCTCCTTTGGTCAATTCCTAGCACGAGGTCAATACAAAAGTATCGCTTTTAATAAATTTTAAAACTTTATTTGAATGTATAATTGTGGCCGAGTGGTTAGGGGGTTGAATTCGGAATTATTTCGGGGAAAGATGGAAATTGTTTTAATCCCTTCAGTTTAGGTCTAGAATGAATATGCTATGTTTTCCCCCTCGTACTAGGTGAGCGTTAGGAAATATGAATAGATTTATAGTCAAAAAACACGTTTTTTTTACATACTATAACAGTATCTCTAAACAGCTAACGCTGTCAAAAATATTGTCAATACAAATGTTGTAGAGCTTAAAATTCTGAGTAAAATGAGTACCTACACTTAATATTTTTTAATTTACATTAAGGTCACAATTCCAGTTTAAAGTTTTAGACACGTGGTTAGGGGGTTGAACTCAGAATTAATTAGGAGTAAACAGGAAATTGTTTTAATCCCTTCAATTTAGGTCTAAAAATAAACGTACTATGTTTTCTTCCTCGTACTTGGGTGAATGTTAGAAAATATGTACATATTTATTTTCGAAAAACACGTTTTTTTTAATTATCTTAACAATATCTCGAAACATCTAACTCTATAAAAAACATTACCAATACAAATGTTGTAGAGCTTAAAATTTTGAATAAAATGAGTACCATCATTAATATTTTTGTTCAACATTAAGGTCACAATTCTATTTCAAAAATTTTCAAATCAAGAGCTTGAAGCCAGGAGAGACCAAGTTAACTTAAAAATATCTCAAAACTGCGACCTTAATATTGAACAAAAATATTAAGTGTAGGTACTCATTTTCTCAGTATTTTAGGTTCTACAACTTTTGTACTGATAATGTTTTTGATAGAGTTAGCTGTTTTGAGATATTGTTAAGTTAACTTTGTCTCTCCTGGCTTCAAGCTCTTGATTAGCGATTAAGGCAAAATTTTGAAATATAATTGCGACTTTAATGTTGAACAAAAATATTAATGATGGTACTCATTTTATTCAGAATTTTAAGCTCTACAACATTGGTATTGACAAAATTTTTTATATATGTCAGGTTCTGAGAAACATCTGCTGTTAGAACTATGGTTCTATATTATTTTGTCTTACTGTATTATATATTGTATGATCTGTGTACTGGGAATTTCAAAGTAACATTTTTTCCTTGTCTGAAACTGGATCCGAGCCAATAAATTGTACAGTGTGGATGGAGGGATAAAGTCTTGAAGGGAGAGGGGTTTGCCCTACCTTTTGAGATGTCTGCTAGATATGGGCAGACAAAAGAATTGCACGAACGAGGGAAGAGCTGAGAATGTGGTCAGAGTGAAAGAGCCCAGATTCATGTTGGGGGAAGAGGAAGAGTTCATTAAAAGTAGAGGGTTCCTTTGAGGGAGTCGCTTTGCTCAGAGAGTTTATGATGCCTGGAGTGCAAGGTGCGAAGTTGTTCCTAGGTATAGATCTTGTATAGAGCGTAGGGTTGAGTGAGGCTCGCAGAGCTTAGAACCCATGTGCTTGGAGATTAAGAGGAATCTCCGGTAAAATTTAACTCCTAATTTAACGAACGTAGAGTGAGAGTGATATAACGTAGTCTAACAGTACACAGCCAGCATTTACTGCATTTAATTTAATGTTGAACCGGATCACCTACATCCGAGTTTTTAAGTGTAAAGAGTGTTTTGTGATTTGTAAATAATGTGCAAATAAACTGTTAATTTAGTTAATTGAAAGAGTTGGTTTTCATTTAAACGATCCTCTCAGAGCGTGACCGATATCACGTAATCATATCGGTGGTGGCAGCATATAAATAGCAAAGGATTTCTTCAAAGTTGTGCGGACTAAGAGAAAACTCCGACAATATAGTTAGCTGTTTTGAGATATTGTTAAGGTAATTAAAAAAACGTGTTTTTCGAAAATAAATATGAACATATTTTCTAACATTTACCCAAGTACGAGGAAGAAAACATAGTACGTTCATTTTAGACCTAAACTGAAAGGATTAAAACGATTTCCAGTTTACTCCTAATTAATTCTGAGTTTAACCCCCTGACCACGTGTCTAAAACTTTAAACTGGAATTGCGACCTTAATATTCAACAAAAATATTAAGTGTAGGTACTCATTGTACTCAGAATTTTAAGCTCTACAACATTTGTATTGACTATGTTTTTGACAGAGTTAGCTGTTTGGAGATACTGTTATGGTATGTAAAAAAACGTGTTTTTTGACTATAAATCTATACATATTTCCTAACACTCACCTAGTACGAGGGGGAAAACATAGCATATTCATTCTAGACCTAAACTGAAGGGATTAAAACAATTTCCATCTTTCCCCTAATTAATTCCGAATTCGGCCTTTTTTTACTCCTCTACCATTGGGTTATTGCTATTTTTTAAAATATAAAGTGACCTTTGGTACACTGCAAATCCCCAACACACATTGGGAAAACACTTGGAACACTTTGATTAAAAAAGTGTTCCAGTTGCCTTATAATGTGTACGGAAATGTGTTCCGAATATGCTCCGCTATAAAGAAAGTGTTCCGAAAGTATACCGAATGTGTTCTGCTCAAGATATTTGTTAAGGCTGTTCTTAACTGCTCTGATCAACGAGCGCAAAACGTTTTGACACATTTACAAATTCATTTTTTTAACGGAAAGGTATAAAATTGGAAAGTCTGGCCATGGAAGCGATTTGGAATTGAACTGTTTTTTCCATTTTTTAATCACGTGACAAACACGTTTTTCGCCCGCCCTTGAGTGCTCTTTCTTCCTTCGCATGGAAATTCGGTTCAAAACGCCCACTTTGACACTATTTTCTGAAAGATCTATTGCGTTTGCAAAAAAAAAAAAAAAGAAAAAAAATAACCCCAGCTCAATTACATAGTTTCTGAACAGCAACGCCAGCTATAGTTTCATGCATTTTCGAACAAAAATAAATTAAAACTTACGTCAGAAAGTTGCACTTTTGGATTTGAGAACACCTTTAAATCTAAACTTTAGAATATATTTGAGAACAGATTGAGAATACTTTTGTGCACACTTGTGAAATCATACGTGGCAAAAGTGTTAAAAAAGTGCTCTAGAAAGTGTGCTGAAAAAAAATGAGTGTTCTCAGAAATATTTTAAAAATTGTTCCAAAAGTGCGTTTCAAAGTGTTCTAAAAAAGGTGACAAAATAAGTGTCCTGAAAAGTGTATAAAGATTTGTAGGCTTTCTAAAAAATGTATTAAATGTAAAAAGATTGGAATTTTCAATTAAAAAATGTTTTTTATCTATATTCTGTAACCCGGGAAGCCTGGGATTATCCTCTTGTTATACATAAAGAACCATTTCAGAAACAAATTTTAATCTTATTACTTTGTCCCTGAAATCATAAATTCAAAACTATTTGATAATGACCATGGTAATGACATTTTCAACGTTAAACCTATATTTTAGAACCAAACTATATCAATAGAACACTTTGAATAGAACACTCATTTTGAAAACAACCCCAAACTGATTAAGGCTGTTCTCAAATCCAAAGGGACTCCTTTCTGGCATAAGTTTTAATACATTTTTATTCGGAAACGCCTGAAACTAGAAGGTGTTGCTATTCAGAAACTATGTCATCGAACTGTTTTTTCTGTTTTCTTGTAAACGCAATAGATCTTTCAGAAAATACTGTCAAAGTTGGCATTTTGAACTGAACTTCCGAACGAAAGAAGATAATCCAGTCAATAAGGGGAGAAAAATTGCCGTGTCACGTGATCAAAATCGCTTATAACTCAATAGCTAATTTATTGATTAAAAACTGGAAAAAACAGTTCAATTCCAAATCGCTTCCATGGTCAGGCTTTCCAGTTTTATATTTTTCCGTTAAAAAATAAATCTGTAAATGTGTCAAAATGTTTTGCGCTTGTTGAGCAGAGCAGTTAAGAACAGCCTTAAGCAAAGTTAAGTTATTAAGTATGTATTTCAGCAATAATACACATGGTAATGACACATTAAATATTTTGACTGTAATTTTGAAAAACAAAAAAGCACAAATTGAAGTAGTTCTTAGTTAGTCAAAAATAGACATTACTGCTCGTGACAACACGTGGCTGTACAAGAACGTTGTCATATGAAAACGACATCTAGTACAGATCTGAATGAAGGATTACTTTGTATCACGGTAATGACTATTAACTCTAAGAACTTATTTTAAATAAGTATAAGTAATAAATGTTTTCTGTTTTGCCTAAAGTGTCAATTGTATAAAAAAAATAGACACATACCTATATAATCATTGAATTTTTTTTTTAAGCTTCCCAAATCTTAAAATTAAGGGTTTCAATAAATCAATTTGAAGCTTGGGACATACCTTGGTAATGACATTTACAGCTTTACTTTTTTTTTTTTTTTTTTTTTTTTTTTTTTTTTTTTTTTTTTATATTGAAATAATTTTTTTTTCTTCATATTTAAACTAGTGTACAAAGCAGTGCTTGAACAGAAATGTTCGCAAAAAATTTAAAACCTTCATTGTTGGATAGATTAATTCACATTTTTTAGCATGCGGAAACATTATATACTTGCTTCCAGCTCTGTCAACTTTAGGAAGAAATCGCCTGTACCGAAAACCTACAGTTTGGTATTTGCATCTTTAAAATTTTGTATTATTCAGATTAAGGGGACGATGGACGTTAATTTTTTTTTTTTAATTTTCATCAGAAAAAATATGAAAATTTCTGGAAATATACGTTTCTAAAAAATTTCCAATCGTATTATATTATATATGGGGCATTCTCACAATCTTTTGACTTTTGGGGGAAAAAATCTGTCGAAATTTAACTTGCTAAAATAACATTTTAATCTGATAGAAAAATTCCTTAATGCTTCAAAATAAAGAAAAAAGGGTCAGCAGCAAATTTTTTTTTTTATTTAACTGAGGTTTAAGTGAAATTTGCGAGTTTCATTTTCCTTACCGTCTTACCTCTATAACTGTTTATTTTCTGCTAAATTTTTACTTATAATGAATTTGCATAGTACCCACAGGACATTCAAATAAGAAATAATAAAAATGTAGTACTTTTAATACAGAATTTTTGTATAACATTGTCTTAAAGGGGTGTTAAAGAAGGGACGGTAGAGTACAAAAAGGGAATGGTGTAGGAAAAAAGGGACGAAATGGTAAAAAAAGGGACGGTAAGGATGGAAAGGTAAGGAAAATTACCACCTATTTTTAGGAAAATCATGTTAAGGCTAAGTGATAGCCACAATGTTCATTGATTTTTAGAAACAGTTGTTAACATTGGATTAAATTATTATTATTTTTTTATTATTTACCTCGAAAAGTGCAGGAATAAACCTTGGAGACGGTAGGACTACCAATAAAGGCACGATTTGAAATTGATATTTAAAGGCTGATTTAAATTCTGCAGTAAATTTCCTGTCAAAGAATGTTAGACATTCTTTCTCTAGCATACTTCTTCATTAATTTTTTGCTACATATTTATATAAAACAATTGTTCCAGTTTCGGAAAAAATTTACACCGAATTACTTTTATTGAAACAATTTTATACAGAGAGCTTCAAACTTAAAAATCGCATCAGGGACACGGTACGGTAGAAGAGTTTTCCTGGTATTTGGACCCCCAACATCGTCCAAAACTTATATATCTCGTTAATATTGTTATTCAATCATGCACTGGGATGTTTCCCAGTATATGAAATAATAAAAAAAAAAAAAACAGAAAAAAGTGTTTTAAATAAAAGTTATTCTTCAGGGACATGAAAGTCAAAAGATTGTGAGAATGCCTCATATATATATATATATATATATATATATATATATATATATATATATATATATATATATATATATATATATATATATATATATATATATATAACCATTAATTAAACAGAACCTACCACCGTCAATTATTATGAATTAAAGCTGTAAGTATAAAAAAAAATAAATAATTTATTATAAGAATTATTATGGAAGAAAAAGAAAAAAGTGGACACCGACAAAAAATGGAAAAGCTTATATATTGAATTACGTTGTCAAGGGCACAGAATTCAATGATATAAGCAAAATGGTTGTTTTCTGTGAGGAAAATAAGCTAAAGCTAAAAATTATTTTCCCCTGTGCCCAAACAACCATTAAAATCAAATGAATTGATTAAAAATGAAAACAGAATAGAAACAAATAATATAAAATGGAAGAATCAATAAAACGTATTTAAATATTTATAGGATATAAAATATAAATAATAAACACCATACCGATTAATAGTTCAGTATTTTACAAATATCCACGCGCACATGTCTACCAGAATATCATAAAGATTAAGGTGAATAAAACAGTTAAGAAATCACAGTAATTGATACCAAAGGATGCAGTTAATACATTTTGAAATAAATTTTGAAATACCTTGTTAAATACATTTAATATAATATAAAATAAATAGATAGTAATTACATTATTTAAAATGCACTATTAAATTAATTAATAACTGTTTAACAATATCGTCAAAATTTAGCTAAAAATACCCCCTGGTGTAGTATATTATAACTGAAATGGAGCTAGAAAAATTAAAATTTAGAGCTATCATAAAGAGACAAATTTTGGTGCTGCCATCTAGTATTACTTTTATTATTCAACTGTAACAAGATAAATATTTGTAAGCATTTGAATGTAAATAATTTTTTAAACAGCAAAACCAAACATATCCTTATATATAGAGAATTATAAACCTAATATAAACCACACAATGTATTTAAAAAAACTATTGTTAATAAAATTTAAAAGCATACAAAATATTCTATTAGCTAACTTATTTAAACTAAACTAAGAATTTAAATAATTCTAGAACTTTGATAATATATAGCATATAGCTATATGCTATAAAACAAAATAAATTCAGTAATAATCAATATAAATAATTATTAAAAATAATATAAATATTTTTTAAATCAATTATATATAAGATAATTATAAAATGAACAGGAAATAAAAAACATGTGGAAGTATATAGAAGGTTAAATGATACTTAAATTCCCATTACTTAAAAAGCACAGATATAGAGTGTGGATTATTTTCATACATCCATAAAAATCCAAAAAGTATGAATGTGGGACATTCAAAAACATTAAACCGATAATAAATATTAAAAAGAATAGAGGAATAATATTAAAAATAATTACCCAATTTTAATATATACAGTATAAGTATATTTATATTAAACATACTTATATGTATATTAATCACTATAAAAATGGCATACTATTAGTAATTAATATGATGTTGTCCTTAGTAAATTAAAATTTAATAACAAATGATTGTAAATTAGATTAATCAATAATTAAGCTAATTATAATATTAAGGAAATTCTCCAATTACATATAAAATATCAAATCAACATCCATATAAAATACGTATCAAAAATATAGTAATAATACAAAATACCCCTTTTTTTATAATTAACCATTGCGTATTATCCAGACAACACCACCCTCCTCCGTACTCTAACATCTACCCACCCCACCAACCTTTTTATATTTTTTTATATTATTTTACAATTTTTAATTTTTTATAGATATTTTTTTATTTTATAATTTTTTTTTTGTAATTTTGTTTACGCATGTGTTAATTTGTTTTAAAAGATCATGTAAGAAAAGTACTAATTGTATATTAATGAATATATGAATTTTTTTGGAAAACCATGATTTAATGCATCATAAATTAGTTTTTTAATATTATTGTTAATTAGATGAGAAGAACATCAACATTTTATTCTATATAAATGATTAAGTATTATCTTTCGAAATACAGAATGATGTAGACAAGATTTAAAATTTGTAAACGTATTAACTGTGAATTTAAATTCTTTACGTTTGTCATATAAATCTGTGATTGTTTTGTTGTCTTTTAATGTAATTTTAAGATCTAAGAAGTTAGTTGTATTGTTAGATAAAAGGTTTTCCGTTAATTCCAAATTAGTGGGATAATCAACTGGAAATCGAGTAATTGCAGATTGATCAGTATCAATTAAAATGATGTCATCAATATAACGATATAAATGTAGATTATTATTAGTAAAATTACGTTCATAATGATATAAGTATAAGTCTGAGAGTAAACTGGAAGTACAACCGCCTTGTGGTATACCGACATGCTGTAAATATAAAGTATTATCTTGCAATATATAATTATTATAGATAATGAAGTTAGTTAAAGATTTAAAACATGCAATATCTATATTAGATGGTAATTCCAGTTTTTTATAATACTTTTTAAATAATGCATTTATAATTTTATGTAAATCTAATAGGTCTATATTATTAAAAAGATCTTTGAAGTCATATGTCGTTATATTATAAACACAATGAAGATTTTTTAAAATATTGACAAGTTGATAGCTATTTTTTATACAATGTGTATTATCATTGTTTGTAGTAAGTACATATAATTGATTAAGAATTTTTAAGAGAAGTTTGTTGGCTTTATTATTATATGTATTGCAACCAATAGTAACAGTCCTAAATTTAATTGGAGTTTTATGAAATTTGGGAATAAGAACTAAATATGGATAATTAAAGTTAGTAGATAAAATATTTAATAGTTTATAATAACTTCGAATTTTACGATTATTTACAATTACATTTTCATTAGTTTTTTGAAATGACTTATTAGAAGAAATACAATTTGTAAGAAGTTGGTGATAATATGATTTACATATAATAGCATAATTGTTAGGAGATTTGTCTACATATGTAATAACGTAGTTTTTTTTTGTAATTTAGTAATTTGCTGGAAATAATGCTTTATATTAATAGAAACCAAATCAGCAATATCATTATTTAAAGCCATAGTTAATTTTTCAATTACTAATATTTTCCATTGATTAAAATATTCAATAGGCTTATTATAAGAGATAGAAATTTTATAAATAAAAATATCAATATCATTTGTAAACTGTTTGATAATAGATTTAACATTAAATTTAGATGGAAGTCTATATTTAGTACCATAACTCATTAGTAGTTTCAATTTAAAATCATTAACAATATCAAGATTTCCAATGATTATATGTCCATGATCATTGTTTATGTATTTTTTTAGAGTGGGGTCTTTGCAGTTACACGGAAAATTACTTGCAGCAGATGTATTTTTTGAAAATGTATTGTAGTTAAAAATCTTTCTTCCAATTGTATTCCGATATTTAAAAGTTTTTGATATATGAAGATTATTGATAGGAAAAAAACAATTTTTATCATTAATTATAGAATTGATATTAATTTTATTAAATAAGTGATTTGAAAAAGTAATTATCATTTGAGTATTCATGTTCTGAATTTTATGGTTTTTTTTGTAAATTAATATTTAAAAGATTAACCCTAGTCATAATTAGGTCAAAGTAAATATCAGAAAAATGTTTAGAGAAAGATTTACTTAGAAATACATTTAAATGTTGTACAATCTGTTTCTTTTTAATAGCAAAGATGTTTTTTCGAATTAACAACCAGTTATAATTCTCTAAATAATTTCTTTGAAGATCATTAATTTGTTTTGTGATAGATTTTTTGGAAACTACAACTGATGATGAACCCTTTCCTCGTTTATTACGTGTTGTTTTAGCATATAAAATATGATTAAGAGTAGGATAAATTGAAGAATAATCAATATTGTTATTTATAGATGTGAAGACTTTGACAGGTCTGTTAAATACTTCACTGTTAAGTCCATAAGGATAAATTGTGTTATAATATTTCATATATGATGATTCCATATAAAGACGTTCCGATTTATTTTTTAGAATTTGAAGGATTTCAATTGTCGTATTTTTAAATTGATGTTTATGAAAATGTTGAATTTCAGCTGTAGATTATATATTTTTTGCTTTGTTATTATTAGAGTCTGAACGATGATGATTGATACGTTTATGAATTGGACCTGATGTTTCACCAATATATTTCATATTACATAAGTTGCACTTTATACTATAAATAACATTAAATGCTTTACAAAAACTTGAATAATTAGGATCTGAGACAATTTGTGTCTGAGAAGCGTATGGACATGTCTTGCACCGAGCATCATAACACTTACGAAAAAATAAAGGACGAGGGGGAGAGTGTAAATGGTTGCTGGATGACGATCCAGGAACAACCCAATTATTGTTCCTGTACCGGGCACTACACTGCATAGATGCTAAGTGTATCTTGCCAGGATCGAGATGTTTACTAAGAACTGCCATATAAAAATTATGTTTGGAAAATGCAATAATCGCCATAAAAATAAGAAAATTTAATAATAAAAAATTAATAATGTAATTAAATTAGCCTTGATTAAATAATAAATCTTGAGTATGAAAAAATATATACAATATTTACAATAATAGAAGCAGAACGCAGAAACAATCTTCAAATTTTCCAAAACCAAATAATGATAACCCAAATTTCGTAGACTAATAATAGCAAGAAACCACTTGACTTTTTGATAACAAATAAGTCAAAAAAGATCCGCATAACATCCAAATCCTAGAACAACTATAACCATGCAAAGACAACCAAAACGCTTACCCAACTAACTTCTCAGATCAAAGTAATATGAATTTAAACTTCTAAAGTAAATTAACATTAAATCTATTAATAGAAATAATTATTGCTACCATATTGATGTATATATATAAAATGATTATCTCTACAGAATTATGTAAAGCTATAGTAAAAATAGAAAATATATAGGACAATATCATACACTAACTATAAGAAAATTCAGATAAAATCATAACTAGAAAATTAAAAAACCTTAAATAAATCGTTGCAATGATAGGAATGAAAAAATTAATGGAATCCTAAAATAGGTATCAGATAACTACATGGTAGAAATCATATATATATGTATATATATATATACTTTACTTAAACTTTTAAAATGAAATTATTTTAAAATGCTCCATGCGTCATAATTTTTTAGTTGTTTCCTCAATTTTACAATCTAATCATTTAAAATTCTATTACAAACAAATCTGTGTATTGATTTTTAAATCCCTTGAATAGTGAGTTTTTTTAGAGATTTTTTTTCTGAATTCGATATTGATTTTCATCAAAATTTTGACTTTTAATTAGAATCAAATTTAATTATCTTAAATAAATCGGATTTTAAAATGCTCACAGGTTCTTTGTAAACAATATCAGGATTCTTTCTCATCAAAAGATCGAAAATTATGAAGCATGGACCATTTCAAAAATCTAAAAACGTTGTAAAGTAAGTTTCGTGAAAAGCAGATTTAAAGTACAGCGAAACTTCTTTTAAAGGTCACCTCTATTAAGGGCCAATATTTTTAGGAACGAAATATTTTCCCATAAACATAATGTTAAATTTACTCCTATTAGGGGCCGCACCTACCACTCATAAAGGCCATTTTCTTTTCACATGCTCCTTAAATCCTAAACAGGTGTGTTGAATTACTGAACCAAAAGGTAAGAGTTCAGCAAACAACTCCACTTGCAACAAAGAAGGCAGCGGTAGATGAGGAAGATTTAGTAACGCAATGAAGGACCACAAACTTTTTCACAAGTGGGGCAAACAGGTGTTCCTCACATTTTGTTTCGCCTTTCAAACTGTAGGGCTTGGGTTGGAGGGGGAAACTGACCCTTTGTTGTGGGCATACAAAAGATAACAGGTTACCTAGAAAAACTAATTCCACATTTACTAAAACTGTGAATGCATACTGAAGTATAATTTTTACACTAGACATTTTTCGCTTAGGCTAATGTAAAATTTAAAATTATGGCACCTAAATCAAGCCAAAGAGTACATTTGGATTTGAATGAGAAAATCAAAGTTCTTAATGGTCAAGATCAAGGAGCATCTTCAAGAAAATTGGCTTCACAGTTTAATTGCAGCAGGAATCAAATAAACAACATTGTTAAAAACAAAGAGAACTTGCTGAAAGAATATACAAATTTTAAAAATCGTGGGATAAACAAGAAGAAAAATGAAAAATTTGGTCACCCCTATTCAAGGGCCACCCCTCATAAGATCAATTTTCAATGGAAAGGCAGGTGGCCCTTACAGAGAGGTTTCACTGTATATATTAAACGGCCGAAAAATTTCTTGTGTACAAATTTCAAACGCTTGTATTTTTACGAAAATCGTATCTGCATATGGGTTTTCGCAAATGGCTGGGGACAAACTGGAGAACAATTATATGCACAGAATTAATTTTCGATTTTTGCGTCGATTTCTGTTCAAATAAAGGTCTACGGCCCCTTTAATTACGAAATTAGATTTTTAATAAGGAACAATTTCTTAATACCTTTTAATAAAAATCAAATCTTAGAAAATCTGAAGATAATATTAGCGTTTGATAATGATTCTTCTTCGCAGTAATTGACGTGCAAATAGTTACTAAGATTGCATTTCCGAGAAATAAATTAAAAATTCTAATTTTCAATTCTTTATTAAAATGTAAGATTATACTTTTTGTTTTTCCTTTCAGCAAATCAGATCTTTTTATGGAGTGAAGGATCTAAAGATTCCCTGCTACGTATACTGAAGGTATACCGGAAAATAAAAGATCAGGATACACTCAGTATACGAACAGGTGGTCTTCTTGTACATCTGGTGAGAATTAGCAGATTTGAGGTATTATACCATCAGAGAAGCAGTCGAGAATCTCTTTTCTCTTCGGAACTCCCTCTGCAAAAGAACAAGAAAAGAAAATGGTGAGTAAATCTTTTTATTTATTATAATTATTTATTTATGTATTTAATATTTTTTAAATTTCTTAATTAATATGATGGTACGCAGAATTTTTGTTAGAGGAGGGGTGCCGTCGCCCTCCACTTTACCCCCTCCCCCCCCCTGCATACGTCATTATTTTTAATACACTAAATACGAAGTTACGTAATTGCAGTCGAACTCGGTTGCAGAGAGATTAGATCTTACAAAAATCTGATTTTAACGAGTAAAAGGAAAGAAATGATTGGTCTTGTGAGAATTCGACAATATCTCACATTGGAACTCTCAATATACAAGGCAGGAGCCTGTAAAGGGAATCTAATATAAATTCACCTAGACTCAGAAATTCTTCAGAGTCCAAGAAAAAGTCGCAAAAGATAAAACAAATAGATCAATATCTATCGATCTTTTCAGTTCACACTAGCGTGAAGGGTATTCCTTTATTTAGCGAGAGAAAATATTCTTTTGATGTTCACGCGGTCACCTTAGTCCGTGGGAACTAGAAAGTGAAACTACATCTGACTTTGATATCATGTTTCTCACTGCATCCTATAGAGAACGATCTGGTTTATGAGTTCACGAGCGACAGATTGTGAGTGGCTAAGAAAGGAGGCTTTTGTTCTAGACGGAGAACGGAGCTGATAAAGAGAGATGCGAGAGGATTCTCGATAGTTTTTTGAAGTTCAGACTTCAAGTAGATTTTGGCCGTGGAGAGTAGAAATCTCTCACGGGTCAGTGGCTTCGGAACATTTTCCGGAGCATAGCAAGAGCGAAAGCCAGGTGCGGCTGTAAAGTTTCTCCATTACGGAGGAAAGCCCGTAGGTTCCAAACCTCGTTTGTGATTCAGTTATAGAGGCGACAATTTTGTCGAGCATCTAAGACTCTTACCTTCTCCCGAATAAAAGTCATTCAAAGAAAATCTCACGTATTCGTCGACCTGGCTAAAAACTTCGGACTCTGAATCAATACAGACTGTTTCACTGAAAACGATCTCACAAACTCGGTGACTGGACTTAAATTAATGGACAAGTTATTAAAAGCTGTAAACGAACCCTATTTTTTTAAATGTTGTGTTTATAACTTATTCTAATCCAGAGAACCACCACTTAATTGTTTATAATGCAATAAAATATTTCTTTGATTTTAATAAGACTCGGCCGTTGAAACTACACGCTACCACACCATCTTACGTCACCGGCCTCCATTACAGTCTAATATAAAAAATACATTACGTAAAACTCGGTCGTAAAAGCAAAACAAACCAATTCAAACGTTTTCTTTTTCCTGAATTTACTGGATTAATTACGGATGGGATGTGTGGGTTGGGGGGAGGGTATTAGTCCGGGGTAAGGGGACATGGCGCCTCTTGTCAAAGTATAATTCATGCGTGCCTCATCAATTACGTACTTGGATTTTCACATCCACAGGCAAACATACTTATTGACATATCCAATTTAAAAAACTAATAAAAGGAAATTCATTGATTTTTTAAAAAATAACAAACAGTATTTAAATTGCCCGCACACACATGAAAGAAGTTCACGATAATTTTCACAAATTAATATTTCAAACATTCGTGCCAAACAAACGGCAGTTTCTATTGAGCAACAAGCACTAAATTTTTCTGGCGCCCATAGGCGGTCAGCTAAGCTCGCTCCCCTCATAATGAAATCGACAATGGACACATGATGTGAATGCGGCTAAAATAAAATAAATGAACAGAAATACTTTTAAAAACCCAATTAAATCAATACATAAATGATAAGAATTATTTCTTAAAATACTTTTATAGATTTTTTCATATTTTAAAATTCATACTTAGAAAATTATTAAAATTAATGTTAAAATACTATTTCTACTTTAAGATTAAACTTGCTAATTCAAAAATGTAAGCCTTACCCTGATGAGTAATCATTCTGTAAGTTTTTATGAATGAATTGAATTTTTACTTGTTTTCTTAAATCTTAAAATTGGTTATTGCGAGAGCTCTATTAAAACTAAAAAATGCTGCAGTTCCTTCGTTTCATTATAACCGAGTTCGAGTGTATTACCAATTCTTTATTCGTCTTATTATCAGGATTAACTTAGAAATCTACAAAACACTGAGCCATTTCACTTTAGAAACTAGCTTTATTACAGCCAGTTGCGCAGAGAGAGGCGATAAATCCTCAGAGTCTTCCCCGCTGTTATAAATATTATACAGTATTATGGGAATATATATATATTTTCATTACTTTTAAAGTTAATTCTCATTTTTGTGTAAAATAAGAATGAAATAATATACTGCTTCAAACTACAAATTTATAAATTTATTTTGATTTAAAACATTTTTTCTTTTTCTTTTGGAGACTACGGTTATGTACTCTTTTAAATATATCCAGTAATGTTAACTCATACTGAGTGAATTTTCACCCCTTTCTCGTAATTGAGAATGCACTTATTCTATAGGAGCGCACTTATTCTATTAGGTAAAAATCAGGCATGGTAGTTCGTGAGTTTTATTTTATAGCTGTTTCATTTGCTATCAAATCTCACTTTTTATGTCCCAACTCCACGAACTCTATATATTAAAACGCGCTAAGCTCCTATATATATATATATATATATATATATATATGCTTAAATATGTCACACGTACATAAGTCTTTAAAATATTCTTAACTGTATGGTAAGAAGTAATAGCTATTTTTGTAAAAATTGAGTCGAGCCCAATTTCATCAATTTTAACTTTTACACTCAAGCCGACCTAGTAGTGCCGGGTCTGGGAGTAAAATTTTCGCACGTGCATGCATTAAATCAGCTCCAGAAGTTAGAAGATAAGACTAATACATTTTTCTAGCTCATGTAATGAATTTTAATGTTTTACAAATTATTCTTAAATAAAATATCAAAATTTAAGCAGTCTTTTTCGTTATTTATTTATTTTTCTTAAGAATGAATAACTCGAAAATTTCGATATAAAAAATTGAAAATTATTAAAACAAATTCCGAATCATTTTTGGTATTTTGCACTGTTAGCAAAATGTCTGGAAGAAGTTAGTAATTTTTAGGTATCTCCTATTACAAAAAATCCCTGCCAGCCCGGTCTACAGGCAGTGGTAGATTTCGAAGTTAAGTATACTAATTTCACCAACAAAAACTAAATCATGATTAGATATAAATCCACTTTAACAGTTTTATATGTCTGCTTTTGACGATTTTTTATTTCATTTTTATATAATAGCTGGTTTTATCAGAATCATGTTAAGGTGGTATTAAAAAAAAAAAAAAAAAAAAAAAAAAAAAAAAAAAAAATTCATGCTCAACAACTCGAAATTTTCTGGCACATTTTAAGATTCATTTTTCATAAAAAAAAATATGAAGCTTGCTGACGTGATTTTTGAAAAAAATTTTTAGCGACCTGTGTTTTATTTTTCTTTCAATTAATTAAAACTTGATTAATAAACAATTATTTTCTCAGTAGGACAATATTTTTCGTTTCCAACACAATCGCTTCGGGAAATTCTGTTCAAAATGCCCACTTTGACATCATTTTTTGAAATATATTCTGCTTCTATCAAAAAATCGATCATTACTGTACATTATATAGTTTCTGAATAAGAAAATCTACCAATTGGATGCGTTTGAGAGCAAAAAGGAATTTAAAAATGAGTCAGAAAATAAGCAGTTTGTATTTGAATACACCATTAATAAGATGATTTTTTTCTTCAACCGCTATGTATTTTTAATTTGTTTTTGCTGTAAGAATTGGTCCTATCAAAAACTTGTCTATATAAATGTTGAAGAGAATATTAAGAAGATATATGATAAATTCATGGAGATTTTATATCTTGTGAATTGACGGAGTTATGAAACTTTTAATTCTTCACACCACATCTTTTTTGTTTTCGTTTTTATTTATTTATTTATTTTTTTTTTATTTTTTTTTTTGCGGTACGAATCGGTCCTATCAAAAACTTGTGAATATAAAAATTGTGGATAATATTAAGGAGATGTATAATAAAATTAATTGGATTTTATATCTTGAGAATTGACGAAGTTAGGAATTTTTTTCTCCCAAAAACACTATTTTTTGCGCCCCTTGAGTCCATTTTTAATTTTATCAAAAATCTATGATACATAAATTTTTGGCCCTATTTTTAAAAGTAATAAAAACTTTAAACTGATTTGATATGTACAAAAAATGGGTTATGGGCTTTAGTTATGGGCTCTATGTTAGTTATGGGCTTTTTTAGTTTTTCACAAAACCCCTCCCTATTTCCATCCCCTTGGTCCGATTTTGCCCATTAACAAACTTGACCGAGATTTTATGTCCCTTGATTTTATGTATCAGTTTGGAAGAGATTTGTGCAGAATTGTGGAAGTTATCGTGTCCAGAAGAAAGTGATATATATAGTTTGGTAGATATATATATATCTTAAAGTTTTTTACTGAGGGTGGTTTTGTGTTCTAGGGATCATGATCGGTGTAGATCTGCAAAAAATTTTCAGAAATTCCAACATAGGAACGATCCCAATAGGTAGTATTTCATACAAAATCTACCTAAAAAGTAAGAAGCTAACTTATTGCCTGAAAATTTCGATATATTTTCACCGATCATGACACCCAAATCTTAAAAAGACACTCAGTCAAAATGTTAATGTGTAAATATATATATTTCGTTATACATTATCTTACATATGATACTTTATTATTGGCTATGCTTATATGTTTTTTAATATACTAGCTGATCCCTCCCCCCCCCCCCCCTTGTTACTTGGAATCCGTTATATTAATCTTAAACAAAACTCAAGTTTGCATGATTTTATATCTTTGGAAAACCTTTTAAATGAATCTAGTTTCGGGAGCCCCACTACCTTCGACAGCGTCTTACTGTGTTCCCAACAAACATCTTACCGAACGAACCTGCGACCCTGGGTTCCCGCTCCGGCAGCGTGTACCGAAAGTGCTTCGCACGTGCCGGAAACAATCGAAACTAAGTTGAAAGAGCCCAAAACCCGTAGTAATCGGGTAACTAACTTTTATAATACAGAAAGTAGTTGAATCATAATCTCAGTTGAAGGCACCATTTGCCGTTGAAATTGGGCCCATATAAGACCAGAAAGAATGCGCCCCCAAGCGGTGGAAGGTCGCTCCCTCTCCTGTAAGTTTAACGAATTACTTTTAAAATTAACACGATATTTAGTTTACGAATGAAAGCCCCCACCCCTCCCTCAAAAGTTAATCATTTGTCGTTAACAGTAACGCAATTTTTTATTTGCGGCTGTAGTGAGTAAAAGTAAGTTGATGACAAAAAAAAAAAAACAAAAAAAAAAAAAACAAAAAAAAAAAAAAAACATTAATATTTGAAAAAGGTAGTAGCTGTGGTATAAGGAAATTTTTATCCGTATAGGACTCTAGAACTAAGTTAAAGAAAATTGCAAGATAATCGGGTCTTTTTTAAGGAAGCTGCGAAAAGGGCACCAAGAAGATAATTAATATTCAAGCTGAATATAGCTGAAATCTGAGTATTTTTTTTTTTCGTTTATATAGTAGCTGGAGGACCTAAGAAGTTGTTAGGAAAAAAAGCTAGTGAATTGACCATTTTTAAGGGAGGTATAATAGGGGTCCAAAAGGGACCTTAAAGGAAATGCTTAAAAACGGCCCTAGGGCCCCAATAAAAATGTGTGTTGGCCCTGATAAATGAGTCCAAGACTCAACTTTAAAGCTATGCATTTAGAGGATGACACAATTAGGAGGTGAAAAAAGAACGGCTCTCAAAAAGTTAAAGGGGCTCCGGACCGAGGCCCAGGGGGCCAGGGTTTTATCTGGAATGTGGAAACTTGGGATTAACCAAATGGAAAAAGGGCCCCCAAAACGAAGACAGGATTAAAATGGGAGCAGTTTATTAACAATTTAGTTCAAAAAAACTTCAAGGGGCCATGGTCTTAACTGGGATGAAGTTACACTGTTAAAAATTTCGGTAAAAACACCCCAAAAAAAAAAGCGAGAATCTCTATAAATTTACAATAGTTCTCGATTAAATGCATTCGATTGAGTTTCTCGATCACCATTTTACAGATATTTCCCTTATCTTATATCTAAATCCCTGTAGGGATTTCCATGCCTTTATTTAAAGATATTTTTCTCTTTGTTAAACTTATAATTCAAAATACACATTTTAAAATTCTTTCGCAATTTTATTTGAAATATTAAAGAAGAAAATTTAGTTTAAAAATTGTTTTTTTAAAACTTAGAATAACTTAGAAAGGGAAAAATCATCTCCTCGAAGTTGGTGGGGATTTTTATCGACAATCACTTTGCAGTTGTTACCTTCAACATATGGCAGAAGCTGGTAATATTAAAAGTAAATTGCGTAGTATTATTTCAAATCTGTTATTATTACAATGCTATTACTATTAGTAGTATTTTATTGGTAAATGCGTTATAAAAAATATATGAATCTTCTAGAAACATATTACACAAAATGAATAAAATAATGAAAACGTAAAAAATCACTTTTAAATAATAAATTTAATTTATTCTGTTTATTTTTCTCTTATTTCATAAAAAAATTCTTTTAAAAAATATTAGCGCATTAAAAATAAATAGTGTGCGACAATTTAGAAAAATTCTCTAAAACATATTGTTGTAAAAAATGAATTGGATTCAAAATTTTTCCATTGAATTTTTTAATTTATTACTTAAACTAGTTAATTTTAAAAATAATAATAGGTATTATGTATCGGTCTAAAATGAATTAAAATAAACTGTCTACGAATTTTCTAACGAATATATTTGAAGCTAAATCTGTGACAAGCACAATAAATTTTCCCTCGCTGAATCATAGACATACTTTGAACTAAACATCAAGAGCTCCTATACCTCAGTCAGTAGGATGTTCTTCTACTACCTGGAGGGCTTGGGTTCAAACCCCAGGACGGTTAGATACAAATTGTGTAAATCTTAAATGATGCAGCAGTTCAAATTTACTCGAAAAATTCAAACTCTTCGAAGCTTACAGAGTCTACTGTAAATTTACCGAATAACTTCTCTGTTATTTAACCTAATCTCTGTAATTTTACATAAGACTTAAGATAATGGATTACCCTTAGATTCTCTGTAATTTCACCGAAAATTTTTTAACAGTGTAGAAAAGTTGGATATAAGGAAATGTTTTAGTAGTTTTTAAAGTAGCCGGAGGACACTAGAACTATGTTAAAGAAAATCGATCATTTTTTGAAGCTGCACCAAGGGCACAAAGAAGATAATTAATATTTAAAATTGGTGGTAGCAGAAGTCTGATTTTTATTTATTTATTTTTTATTTTATTTATTTATTTATTTTTTTTTTTTTGTATTTTATGCAGTAGCTGGAGGACCAAAGAAGGTATTAGAAAAAAAAAAAGCTAGTGAATTGGATCATTTTTAAGGGAGGTATAATAGGGGGTCCAAAAGAGGCCAACTGATAGTTGAGAGCAGGGTCCAAAAATGAAAACATGTTAAAAGGTCCTAGAACTTAGCGCTTTAGATCTTCAATTAGTCGAAATTAAGCTTAGGGTATGAATTAATCATTAAAATGTAATTTTAAACAAATGCACGATAATGAGTAGAAGTACTTTAAAAAAGGCCCTAGGGCCCCAATAAAAATATGCGGGTGTTGGCCCTGGTAGATGAGTCCAAGACTCAACTTTAAAGTTATGCATTCAGAGGATGAAACATTTAGGGTTAAAAAATGCATAGCGCACAAAACGTTCAAGGGGCGCCGGACCGGGTTCTAAGGGGGCCAGGATCTTAACTAGAACATAGAAACTGGGGAATATCTAAATAAAAAAGGGTCCCAAAAGCAAATACCTGATTAAAAGGGGTGATTTATTAACAGTTTATGGCGCAAAAACTTCAAAAGGCTGTGTACCGTGCCCCAAGGGGCCAGTGTATTTATCTATTTAGATTAGGGAATGTATTTAGGTACAAGGAAATTTTTTAGTAGTTTTTAAGTAGCAGGAGGACGCCAGAACTATGTAAAAGAAAATTGCAAGAGAATCGGATCATTTTAAAGGAAGCTGCACGAAGGGCGATTAGTATTCAAAATTGGTTGTAGCTGAAGTTTATTTATTTATTTATTTATTTATTGTCGTTCATGTAGTAGCTGGAGGACTTAAGAAGTTGTTTTTTAAAAAAAGCTAGTGAATCGGACCATTTTTAAGGGAGGTATAATAGGGGGTCCAAAAGAGGCCAACTGATAGTTGAAAGGAGGGCCTTAAGATGAAAACCTGTTAAAAGGTCTTAGTACTTAGAGTTTTAGATCTTCAATTACTCGAATTTAAGCATAGGGTATGAATTAATCATTAGAATAATATTTGAAAGAAATGTGCAAAAATTAGGTGGGGGATGCTTTAAAAATGGCCCTAGGGCCCCAATGAAAATATGAGGGTGTTGGCCCGGGGAAAGGGGTCCAAGACTTAACTTTAAAGTTATGCATTGAGAAGGTGACAAAATTAGCGGGTGAAACAGGCATGACGCACTATAAGTTCAAGAGACCCTGGACGGGCACTGGGGGGCCCTAGAGTTTCTACTGGAATGTACACTATGACGCAAAAGTTTAGACAATGAAGAAATTCTTACATACTTTGAAAAATATTTATTCAATTTTCAAATCACTGCTTGGAATTAATGTGCTGTACATATAAACAATATTTATAACAAAGAAAAGTGGAATTGTGCATATTGCAATAAATTAAATGGTAACAAAAATAAACTGCTGTCTCAAAAGTTTAGACACAAATTAAATAAAATCGAAATAAACAATTTTTAAAACCTGGTTGTGCATCCATGCTTATGTATTACGTCATATACACGAGATTGCATGGAAGAAACTAAATCTTGCATAGTTTGTGGATCGATATCGTACCATGCATTCTCAATAGATGTTTTAAGTTCCTTTTCAGAAGAGTATTGTCTAGCGTTGCTATAAATTTTGCGACACATGATGCTCCAAAGGTTTTCTATAGGGTTAAGATCTGGGCTACATGCTGGCCAGTCGAGAACTCTTATATTATGGGAATTAAACCAAGATTTTGAATGTTTTGCAGTGTGAATTGAAGCACTGTCTTGCTGAAATTCCCACTGAGGACCCCCTAGAAGCTCAGCAAATGGCAGTAGGTTTTCTTCTAATGTCTGTGTATAATGCTGTGAAGTTTGACGACCACTGGTGAAGGTCAGAGATACTTATCCATTATAGCAAAAGGCTGCCCAAACCATCACCGAGCCCCCTCCTTGTCTGCGACTAAAAAAACGTCGAGGTTCCTTCCGCAAGTTATGCCAATACGATAAACAACCATCTGGACCATCCAGATTCCACTTTTTTTCATCGCTAAATATGACTGACTGCCATTTCTCTCCATATGACATATGCTTTCGAGCCCACATAAGTCTTTGTAACTTATGATGTGGTTTCAGAGCTGGTTTCTTCTGCATTTTGCTATAAACGATTGTTCCTTTTTCCAAAATTCGTCTACGAATCGTATCCTTTGATACAGAGAGTCCCGATGAGCTTTGAACTCCACGTACGCTCATTTGTTGAGTACTCGCTAGTCTTTGTATCAGGCGATCCTCTCGTACATTTGTCACACGTGGCCTCCCAGACCGACATTTTGCTTTATATTCGGAACCACTAGATAAAACTCGATAAATAGATTTTTTTGACCTATTAATAATAGCAGAAATTTCAGAAACGCTCTTCCCTTCACCTTTCAACTGCCAAATCCTTGAAACCTCATTCACTTGAATTTCTTTAGCTCTCGGCATGTCGACTATGAAGCGCAATCGTTTGCAGAACTTAAGTACTCCAAATTTGTGACATCATCGATTCTAAATTTGTATATGCCAGCGAATATTCAAAGAAATTTAGAATAGTGTCTAAACTTTTGCGACAAGCACATTTGAATTTTTATGAAAAAAATTAGTATTATAGCAAATAAAACGACTGTCTTTTGTACATAGCATTTTAAATCAGTTTTTGAATATATTTACAGGTTTTTGTAATTCTGACGTCATAATTCTACATTTTAAAGCTGAATGACGTCATTGTCTAAACTTTTGCGTCATAGTGTAGAAACGGGAGAATAACTAAATGGGAAAAGATTCCCCCCCCAAAAAGATCGCATTAAAAGGGGGCAATTTATTGACAATTTAATGTGTAAAAACTTCAAGGGGGCCTGTAACGGGCCTCAGAAGTCAGGGTCTTAACTGGAATGTAGAAATGGGGGAATAACTAAATGGAGAATGAGCCCCAAAGACGAAGAAGATCGGAAATAAAGAGGGCATGTTATTAACAATTTAGGGCATAAAAGGGCCTCGGGGGCTAGGATCGAAAAAAAAAATTAAAAATCTGAGCCTCATGTGCATAATGACCCGTCTTGGTCTATCCTCACCCAAATTTTCAGACTTCTTCGTGCGGTAGATTTCCCTAGCCGTCGAAGACACACACAGAGCGAAATTTTCTTTTATTAGTATAGATTATATAACGTATATGTATATGTTTTTAATAATTATTTGTTACTGATTAACATCTATTTTACTATTATCAAATAACTATAATTAACATTTATTTAAAAATAATTGTGATTTTTTAAAAATTATTGTTGTTATTATTATTATTAATAGTATAGTATTATTTTGCCTTATACTTATTTTATCGTATTTTCACTTCTACTTAGCTTTTTAATAATGCAATTTCATTCGTCAATTTTTAACCAAATGAATTCCTTTTAGCCTACATTTAAGTAAATTATAGTTATTCGAAACATTTTTATAGGTGGTAGCACATTTTCTTTCATCCATATCATTTTTTACTCTTTGTCCAAACTCGCACACACTAACTTCTTGTCCAAGGCACATGTATTCGCTCTTATTCGGTTTGCATCTTTGATTTATTTTTATTTTTCTTTTTTTTTTTTTTTTTTTTTTTACTTGGTGAGTTGTTTTATACATCTATACGTTTCTTCGATATGTTATAAGGAGCTTTTAGGATTAAGGGGTCTCAGGACTCTTAAAGTTACAAATTTTTCGAAATTTTTATTTTTTTAGATGTTAAACTCCTATCTTTTCTGAACGTTTTGATATAATTATTTCCTTGAAATTCACATTGGAACAGAAATTATGGCTTTTAGAATTATACCCGCGCAATAGCTGAAGCGGCATTACCGAAACTTTGAAATCATTTTTCTGACGTTTTTGAGCATAACGCGCAGGATATCTCAAAAACTTTTGAATATTTTTTCATGAAATTTTCGAAACATATGTTTCATATTAATCTGCATAAACTGAACCTAAAATTTCATTTTTATTGTTCAAAAAAATATTTTTTAAGCGATCATACTGTTGAAATTTTCAAAATTTTGTATTAGCTAAATAAAACTTTGTATTAAAAATATAAAAATGCTTTCAATACAAATTTATTTAGGTTCAGGGTCATTATTACAATCTGAAGTATAATTAGGTACAAAAAATTTCATTCTAGCTGCAAAATTTATTTTGTAATCCTGCGCGTAAACTGTCTTTCCAATTTTCTGCTCGACAAATATCTGACAGTTTACAGCCCTCTATAAATGCTAATTCTGCATCTTGTGATTTTTTAGATACATGAAATGAAACAACATACTCATATCTTTCATTCCAATTAAAATTTTGTTTTTAAACCATATAAAATATTAAATGTTGAAAATTGTCTTTTTTTTTTTTTCCTATTTTAGGAGTCCTGAGACCCCTTAAAGCTGTTCTCAAATCCAAAGGGTCAACTTTCTGATATAAGTTTTAATTCATTTTTATTCGAAAACACCTGTAACTAGAAGGTGTTGTTATTCAGAAACTACACTCTAAATTAAAATGTCTGAAATTCAGACACTTAAGTGTCTGAAATGGAGTGTTCAGTTTTCAGACATTTTAAAATGTCTGAATTTTTTCAGACACTTTTTGCGTCTGAATTTCAGACACTTCAAACGTCTGAATCGCATCCATTTTTTTTGTAAGCATCATACGTAGCCATGTTTGACCACGTTGAATCCTGGAAAAATATTTGGCTGTGGTCCTGCCCCTCCCCCCCCCCCCCCAATACAGCCTGATTTTTTTTGTGCTCTCAGTTTTGGTATACAATTTTCGTTACGTTGATAATTTAAATCTTTTACGACATTGTACTGATTATAATCAATATCTTGAACTTCAGGAGTAGAACAAGATTAAAAAACAAAAAATATTTATCTAAATATTAGATTTTTTAAAATTTATTTTGTTTTTAACCTTATTTTACTTTAAAAGTTCAAAATATTGATTATAATCAGTACAATTTCGAAACAGATTTAAAATATAAGCTTTACAAATATTGCACATCAAATTTGGGGGCACTACAGTTGTAGGGGGACGGGGCACTTCCCAGTTTGCCCTTCCTTTAATCAAGAAGTACTTTTGCAAAAAACGCAACCCTGCATTATAGTTGTCTAAATTGAGATGTCCGATATTCGGGAGTATCCGTTGTGGAGGTTAATGAACATTCTCGAATAGCGAACACCTCTATTTAACGAATACTTTTTTAATCAGCAGACATACATATTTGTATATTTTTACCTCAAAAAAGTAGACATCTCCAATTATCGGACAAATTCCGCGTTCCCGAAGTGTTCGCTATTAAGGGCTTTTAAGGTACATAGATAAATATATATATATATATTTTATAATCTTGTCCTACTCTAAAAGTTCAAAATATTTATTATACTCGGTTGAATGTGGAAAAAGATTTAAAATATCAGATGTACGAAAATTGCAAAAATCCCCCCCCCCCCCAAAAAAAAATGAAAATGTAAAAAAATATATTGCCACATAGGCAATTTTACATATACATCACTTGATAATCACAACAGCCATTTAACTATGAATAATGAAAATAAATAAATAAATATTCTACTTTAATAACATTGGGGAAAAAATGACTTTGGTATTTTGTTAAATATATTTGCGTTTTTAAACTTGTCCTACTCTAAAAGTTCAAAACTTTCATTATAATCAGTGCAAGATTTAAGATATCAGCTTTACAAAAATTCATGCAAAATCCCCCCCCCTCCCCCCCCCCCCAAAAAAAATGAAAATACTTATTTAAAAATTATGTTTTAAAAAAATTTATATTTCCACATGCTCAAGTTTTTATGTAGATCAGAGGGTACTCACAAAAGCTATTCAACTATCAATAAAAACAAATAAGTACATATTCTATATTAAAAACATGAGGAAAAAATAACTTATGATTTCCAAACTTCTTTCGTCTTAAATATATACAGTAACATCTGTCATTTTTGTATTTTTCGTATAAGTGCATATAAATAAAGTTACCACAATTTTAAATACGAAATCTAGTTAGAGGTTTTTACTTTTTCCCATTATAAATTTCAAATTACTTTTTTATTAAAAATAATAAAAAAATCAGTATTAGAGTTGATTGCAAATCAAATACATATGTATATTTTTACAGGCAGCTTCATATAATAGACGAGTCTCATTTACTTTATTTATCTTTTTTTATTCTACGGTTTTATGCCAGGAAGTAAGAAAGCATTAGGTCATCTTTCAAAGTTTTTTTTTATCTTTACTTCCTTGTGGCCGTCATTTACTGCGAGATAAAAATTGTCCATTGAAACTAAGAACTGACATTGAATATATAATTCGTAATAAAAAAGAACGTCATAAGTTTAAAAATATATACTTCTAGAATTAGTGGGGTTTTTTGCGAACAGATTCAAAACTAATTAAATTTCATGCAGGATTTTGTTTAGTACAATAAATAAAATCATAAAATACACTAATTTTACTACTATAAAGAAACTTACTTGAGTTGCTGCAGGAGGTAAGAAATATTCCTCGATTTGAAATTTTAAAAACTACCACAACCACAGTGAGGGAGAAAGACTTTCATCAGTTTAAAAGGTAATCCATAATACATCCGACTAGCCATATTTAAAGGATGAGATGTTTCATCCTAAAAACAGGACCCGCCAGACAAAAGTTTCTTTTTTCTTGCCAGCTTCGACAGGACGAAGATGAATAACACAATATTATTGATATAAATTGATACGAGTTAACACTAAGCCCATTGCACACGCTTTGTAGAATTTCCGGGTGTATTCTTCAACCGTCGTCTTCTTCTGTTCTGTGTCTATCCCGCCCTTGTATCGACGACAGCTTCTAAGAGACATTTGATGCCGAGCACACACGTCAGATGTATGTATTCAATAAATACATAATCCAAGTTAATACGAATTAAAATCACAGTACTTCACATTTCGCAAAAAACGAATTAAAATACACGCGTACATAAAAACAAACTTTGTTTGAATTACAACGTATACCACTTCGAACGAAGACATCTAAAACGCATGCGCAACTGGGAGTGCTAGTGCCCCCTGGTGGTTATTGCGTCGGAAGAATCAAAAATTAAGACACGTTTAAAGCAATGAAGTGTCTTAAAATAAGACGTTTGCGGATATTTTAGACATTATTCTCAGTTCGTTTACACCATGGTCATAGTAAGACGCTTATGTATCTTAAATTAAGACATCTATAGTGTCTTAATTTTCAGATTAAGACACTTAAGTGTCTAAAATTCTTTTTCAGTCACATATGTGTCTAAATTTAAGACGCTTCTATTTGCAGTGTACATTGTAAAAAAAAAAAAAAAACGGAAATACTACTGGCAATCTAGACGCCAGTACTATTTCCGTTTTTTTACGAAATTTTTACCCATAAATTACAGAAAATTTTCCGTTTTTCTGATTAAAAACGGAAAATTTTCTGTAATTTATGGGTAAAAATTTCATAAAAAAACGGAAATAGTACTGGCGTCTAGATTGCCAGCAGTATTTCCGTTTTTTAGTCCGTTTTTTTTACAGTGTAGGTCATCGAACTGTTTTTTCCGCTTTCTTGTAAACGCAATAGATCTTTCAGAAAATATTATCAAAGTTGACATTTTGAACCGAACGCAAGAAGAAAGTACAGTCAATAAGGGGAGAAAAATGCCGTGTCACGTGATCAAAATCGCTTATAATTCAATAGCTAATTTATTGATTAAAAAATGGAAAAAACAGTTCGATTTCAAATCGCTTCCATGGCCAGGATTTCCAATTTTATATCTTTCCGTTAATTTGTAACTGTGTCAAAACGTTTTGCGCTTGTTGAGCAGAGCAGTTGAGAACAGCCTTAAGGGTGTCCCCAAATCCAAAAGGGCAACTTTCTGACATAAGTTTTAATTTATTTTTGTTCGGAAATGCATGAAACAAGCTGGTGTTGTTGTTCAGAAACTATGTAATCGAGCTATTTTTTTTCCTTTTTTTTTTTTTTTTTTTTTTTTGGCAAACGTAATAGATCTTTCAGAAAATAGTGTCAAAGTGGACGTTTTGAACCGAATTTCCGTGCGAAAGTAGAAAATCCACTCTAAAGCTGGCGAAAAACGTGTTTGTCACGTGATCAAAGGCACTTATAACTCAATAGGTAATTTATTGATCAAAAAATGGGAAACACAGTTCAATTCCAAATCGCTTCCATGGTCAGGCTTTTCAATTTTATATCTTTCCGTTAAAAAATGAATTTGTAAATGTGTCAAAACGTTTTGCGCTTGTTGAGCAGAGCAGTTGAGAACAGCCTTAATGCTGATAATATTCGATGTAATAACATATATTTACTATGAATTATTCTTAGATAGCTACTGTGATGAATCCATAAGATATTCAGTTCCTCATATTTTCATTTTCAGTTTACTTTTTACATTATATTTTTCTTTGATTTTTACTCGTGTGATTTCGTTTTAATTTTATGTATAACCGATTTTTTATTTATTTATTTATTTATTAATTATAGCATTGCTATTTTGTTTGCTTTTTCCAAAGTCAGTGCTTGAATTTTATAACTGTTTGTCAAAATTTTTATAGAATGTCAGTAGGACAAAATATTTTTAACTTAAACGATTTCTTATAAGATACTAATCTAGACTAAGGATTCGAACAACAACAATTCATTTTAGAAGTGGCCATGTTTAAATAAAAGGCCGCGCAATCTCTTTTAGCAAAATAGGAGAGTTTGGGTATCTGCTACTTAGGAGAGATGGCGGATTTCCCCATAAATTTAAGTGCTAGGAGAGATTACGCAGCTTATTGTTTAATTTGTATGAATTAGAAATTACGTGTAAAACAAATCAATGAATCAATTTTGAAACAATTTTGGGAAAGCACATAATTATCGAAACAAAATTTGGCAACAAATTAATTTGCAAAAAAATAATTTTGCAGATAAATTTTGGTAATAAATTAATAATACAGTTGTTATTAAATTAATTTTATGTAATTATTTTTGTTAATAAATTATATTTCTTAATAAATTAATTAAATATTTATATATTTGTTTTAATTTATGAACAATTAATTTGCTAATAACTTAATCTTGTTAACTAAAATAAATTTTCTAATAACACACACGCAATGATTTGGAAAAGCTTTCATCTGTTCCAAGTAGTTTAATGCCATCAAAATAAAAAAAGAATCAGAGTGCAAATAATGTTGCTGATTCAAAAAATACTCAAGAAGAATGCTGCCACAAAAACAAACAGCTGAAGATAAGATGCTTCCAGAAAAAGTGGGATAAAAAAAACTAATCGAAAAAAACCTAGGCCAGTGAGGATGAGTGCATTGGATGTCTGGAACTGTATCAAGAAACAACTTCGACGTGACTGGATTTAATGTATAGCTTGTTGCAGGTTATTGCACGAAAAATGCACCAGTTACAACAATAAGTGCTTGATTGTGGACGACGACAACTTCGGTTAGCAAATAAAATACAATGAAACTGTGGAAATGAAAATGAAGTAATTTTCAAGTTAAACATGTTATCAAGTAGATTAATATTATTTTGTTATCTTAGTAGGGCCTGCTTTTTCTGATATTTTAATCTTCTTAAATTAAAATTCTTTAACTTTTGTTAAAATTCCTTTTTATTATTATTGTTTAAATATTTGGTTGAAATATTCACTCCTAATACAATAATATTTACTCACAAAAACCTTACAACAATGTCGATTAAGTATAATAATTAATGTAAAAAATTTAATTGTTGTTATTACTACTAACAATCACTTCTACCTATATGCACAATCTCTCCTACCCACACTGCAAATAAAGGCGTCTTAAATTCAGACACATATGTGACTGAAGAAGTAATTCAGACACTTAAGTGTCTGAATATGAAATTTCAGACATCATAGGTGTCTGAAATTAAGACACTTAAGTGTCTTACTATGATCATGGTATAAACACTGTAAACTGAAATGTCTGAAATTCAGACACATAAGTGTCTGAAAATGGAGTGTTCAATCTTCAGACATTTTAAAGTGGCTTAATTTTTAAGACAGTGTATGCGTCTGAATTTAAGACATTTCAAACGTCTGAATCGCATCCATCTTTGATCAACCTGCATGTTCGGCAATAGGCTTTCGTTTTTGCAAACGTGTTTTCACTTTTTTTGTAAGCTTTATACACTGTAAAAAATATCCGTTAAAATATGGAAATTGTACTGCCTATTCAGACATCTATTTACGTATTTTAATGTCTTTTTTTTCCTTAAATTCCAGAAAAAATTCCATTTTTTTGCATAATTCTGTATTTAAAAAGTTCCATTTAAAAGATAAAATATAACCTTTCAAGGACAAACCCATATAATTCAATCCCCACTTTCAAAAATCACGTATATTAGACAGGATTATTTATTTATATTCAAACCAGTGGCATATCCAAGGGGTGGGCTGATGCCCCTTCCGAAATTTATAGAAAATGTCAAAATTAATTACGAAAGTTTAGCAAAAGGCATGTTTTAATCTTAGAAAGTGTGTTATTTCGCAGAAATCATGAAAATTTTCATTTCAGCCAAGTTTCCGTTATATAGAGCTTCAGTTTTATTTACTGTTTGTTGAGTTACATTTAGCAAATAATTTTCAGTAGTCCGTTTAAAAATATACGGTATAAAAATGCTGAAAACGAAATTTTGCCCAGTCTCATATGATTCTGTCTTAAAAAGTGTAATTGCATAATAGGTGCGTAACCTACTGTTATAAAAACCTGTTTAAAGAGGATCGCTTATAATTCGATGGATAATTTATTCATAAAAAAGTAGGAAACTCATTTCGATCACATAGGTTTTGAATAAAATCACCTGCCAATTTCATGCGTTTAAGAACAAAAATGAATTAAAATTTATACATTTCCAAAACATCAAACGTCTCCGAAGAATTTTTCTTTGGAGTTGAAATTAAACCTTAAACTTTTAAGAATGAGTAGTGGCACCACCTAGTGTAGTCAAAGTAGTCTATCTAGAAATAAAGTTATTTGTTTGCAGGTAAAAAGAAAGTGATTTTCTAATTATGTGCTGCGTTCTAGAAGTCAACAAATTATGCCCTGTAAACTATTTAGTTCGTAACCTCTATAATCTCTACTTAAAATTAAAAAAATATATTGTAGTCCACTTTTCTTTTGGAGTTGCTCAAATAACAGTTCAAAGACCACTATGAAATAAACAACAGTTTCATATTTTAAATCAGTAAATTACTATTGATGTTAAACTTAGAACCCAGTTTACTTAAAATCTTTATTTTATGGCGTGCATCCCTTGGCTTCTGACGGGGGGGGGGGGGGTAAAAAATACTCCGTATACCTTGTTTCTCAAATAAAACTACAGAGAAAACTCGATACATGACGTTAATGACTTTAGCGTGTTGGTTTTTTTACGACTACAACACTGTGTGCAAAATGCTCAGAATTATACTAAAATGGAAAAAAACGTATTGCTACTTAAAAAAACATTGCTTGTGCTTCATAAATAACATTATTTCATAGATGGGCCGATAAAACCATGGGTGAATGGTTAAGCCACTCTTCTCCTGAGCAACAGGACCTTGGATCGAATCCCCCCCCCCCCCCCCCAGGTAAGTGTTAAAAATTTACAGTAGTTTGAATTGAATATATACATCAGATGTAACATGTGGCTGTTGAAGTATGGGGATTAGTCCTTGAAAAATTATCTTTTAAATGGAAATTTTTAAATACAGAAATATGCAAAATAAATGGATTTTTTTCTGGAATTTACAATAGAAAATTTCCTTCAAAATATGTAAATTATACTGGAGTCTCGAGTGGCTACAATTTCCATATTTTTAGGGATATATATATATATATATATATATTTATTTATTTATTTACAGTATATAATGCTTACGAAAGGGGGGAAAAAAAGGTAAAAGAATGTTTGTCGAAGTGGTCAAACATGGATGCAATTCAGACGTTTGAAGTGTCTGAAACATTCTGATGCATACAAGTGTCTTAAAAATTAAGACATTTTAAAACGTCTGAAAACTGAACACTCCGTCTCAGACACTTAAATGTCTGAATTTAAGACACTTCAGTTTACAGTGGCATATTAATGCTGTTCTGTTAAATTACAGCATAACAACAGAATAACAATGGAAATGAATAAAAAACGAATGAAGTCAAAACTATTCATGCATAGTTTAGCTAAAAATTAATATTTCGACTTTTTATTATTATTCTTTTGAAATGTGCACAGATTCTCCTAGCTTTACCTTAGTAGTTTGTCTTTCATTGTTTAAGGTATCCGACTACGTACGGAGACATTTTTTTTAAAAAACCTACTTTTGATAAATTTTTTGGCATTTTTCAGTGTAACCTAACACAGAATAAAGAAAATGATAAAAAAATATATAATATCTATGCAACTTTTAAAAATTTTGAAGAATTTTGGTCATTTTTTAGCATTTTTTTTATAAAAACGGCTGCGGCTCTAAAAAAAAAAAAAAAGCTTTTAACACAAATCTTTTTTCAAAATATGCATATTAAACACTCTTCAGTGTAATGAACTAAAAACTAGTCAATATACAAAAATTTGAAAGAGATACAGTTGATTATATACAATTACATAGAAAATTTCAGTAATTTTACGTGTAATTGGCCATAAAAATAGCTATATATCAATAAATAAATCACTTAGAGCTAATTCTTTAGTTCATTACACTTTAGACATTATCAAAAAGCTACACAAAAAAATTCATGGTTATAGGATAATAAAATTTTGAGTTAGAGCAATAGTCGTTTACCTTTTCCGATGAAAATCTAATTTTGCAGAAAACGCATTTAAAGTTTTCATATAAGTTTAAAAGAACTTTTTAAATGAAATAAACACTTTAAAAACCATTAAATTTATAACTTTAGCCTCCTACTTGCTTATTTTACACATATTTCTATATTTTTATGCATTTAATTCTTTTTGGAGCATTTTCAAATTTACTACTGTAAGTCGTTAAGTTAATATTTATTGCTATCTGACTATTTATAAAGCCATTTTTAAAAATAAACTGTAATTTTGGTGCTTTTTGGTCACTTTTAGGTATAATCTAATACAAAATAAGAAAAATAATGAAAATATATGAAATATTTATGCATTTTTTTAAAATTTTGAAGAATTTTGGTCATTTTTTAGCATTTTTTTATGAAAACGGCTCCGGCTCTCTCTCTCTATATATATATATATATATATAATAACACAAATATTATTTCAAAATATGCATATTAGACCCTCTTGAGTGTAATCTCTCTATTCTAAAAAGAAGTAACTACCGCTGTCACCGCCGCCGCCGGTTTTGAATTTTTTGTGACCGGAGGTCTTTCTTCGTTAATATTAAGAAAAATAATGCATACAAAAATATGAAAATCTTTAGTATTATACAGAAATGTTTGATAAACACGCTGATGCAGACAGTTTTCAAATCGAAGAATTATTTTAAGAGTTATTTAATGCTAATGTTGGACAAAATCGTTCGACTAAAAAAGTTTTATAGCAGCAAAAACTATACATGGCAGTGTAATCCTTTTTTGATCATTTTATGCGTTAGAATTTGCCGGAGTGCAGATTGCATTAATTTTTTTATTTTGACTCATTTTTTCAGGTTTTATTTCTATTTTAAATTCAAATTTTCAGCATTTCTAGAGATATTTTTTACAGATTTCAGAAAATTGTACTAATTTAAACTGTTGCCAACTGTATAAAAAGCGCAAGCAATAATGTTTGCTTCAAATTAAAAATTTATTTACACGTGACTATAAACAAGAAAAAAACTTTCAAATTAGAATTAAATAATTACGTATAAAAAGCAGGAACTTATTAAAAATTACGTCATAAAAAGTATACAAGTGAATTTTAAAAGAGAAAGGATATTGTAAAATAATAAATTCATTAACATGCTTTAGAAGTCTTAGGAGAAATTACGTCATATTTACGTCACATTATAGTTATTACATAAAATGAACACAAAATAATATTGCAAAAAAGTTTAAATTTAGAAATTGCGCTAGACATTTATTTGATATTTTGAGAATTAATTTAAAATGTCTGATTTAAAAGAACTTTCTTTTCGCTTTGTTAAAAAATACCAGGAGACAAAGACTCTCTTTACTTAATTCCTTTTATATTAGCTTATTTTGAAATGTTGTTACACGTGTCTACGTCATCAAGTTATTTTTATTTCGACGTTTTATTTGTGTTTTTATTAATGTTGTACGAATTTATTTGTTCTTTCGTTATTTAAAATAAAAATTATATCAATTTGTATAATTTGGCGAGTGGTTTGGCGATTTATATAATTTGGCGAAATTGGTCGACAGGATAATCAAGTAGTACCGCAGCGGATTTGGCGTTAAAATTCCCCAATCAAAGAGAAATGCATAGAAATTCGTTTATAGGGAGATCGCCACTGTTTTTTAAATTATAATTCAGTCTTTCGAAATCTTTTTAAAGCCGATCAAATTAGCGTGCATATTTAGAGTCTGCGGTGTCTGGACGGGGGTTGGCGAGCGTAGCTCGTAGGGGGCCGAGCCCCCTAGTTAACTAAAAACTAGTCAATGTATGAAAATCTAAAAGAGATACAGCTGATTATATACAATTACATAGAAAATTTCAGTACTTTTATGTGTAATTCTTCATAAAAATAGCTATATATCAACAAATAAGTCAGAGCTAATTCTTTAGTTCATTACACTCTATACATTATCAAAAACCTACACAAAAAAATTTATTGTTATAGGATAATAAAAGTTTGAGTTAGAGCAATAATCGTTTACCTTTTCCGATAAAAACGTTTGAAAAAATGTAAACAAGATGCGAGGTTGAAGCTGATGCAAAATTTTAACTTAATAAAGTAGTAAAAGAAAAAATTAAAACTTTGAGGCAATGCTACAGATGCAGCTAAAATATAATATTAAATTTAAAACCTAGAAAATGCGCGAAAACAGTTTAATAAACCTCAATTTTCGATCCACTTCCGGTTCAGGTATCTCCACTTCCGGTATAAATTAACGTCGTCTGCTTTTTAGGTAGCTTTCATTACAAAAAGCTACCTATTGCAGCCGTTCGGAGGAAAGCGATTTCAAAAAATTTTGGTATATTTTCATCGATCATGACCCCCAGACCCCGAAACCACTCTCCGTTCAAAATTGATATATATATATATATATACCGGGTGTCCCAAAAAGGACTGACTGATTTTAAAATTCAATAACTTGCAAACGGTGACATATATTAAAAAAATTCTTGCAGGAGGGTTATGCATAAGGTCAAAAGTTTTATTACACTGATTTTCAATTTTAGTTCGATTTACAAACAATAGATGGCGCTGTAAGCAATAGTCGCTAAATACAGGCTCGATTTTTGGTATTTCGTGGCCCGGATAATACATTTCCATCTCCTTTTTCTGCATGGAACAAGATAAAGGACCAAAAATCGAGCCTGTATTTAGCGACTATTGCTTACAGCGCCATCTATTGTTTGTAAATCGAACTAAAATTGAAAATCACTATAATAAAACTTTTGACCTTATGCATAATCCTCCTGCAAGAATTTTTTTAATATCTGTCACCGTTTGCAAGTTATTGAATTTTAAAATCAGTCAGTCCTTTTTGGGACACCCGGTATCTGACCTATGTCACACTGTAACTCTCGTATTTATGAACCGATTTGGATGTAATTCGGTATGTACATAGTACATACCAATGTCTCGACAGTTCGTTGGCCAGCTTCATCCGCCATTTTGTTTCAAAATGGCAGCCATTTAAAATTTTTTTAAAAATTTTAAATTTGAAAAGTGGTACCAAAAAATTGAACATGGAAAAATATTTTTTTCTTATGTATTTGACCTTTAAACAAAGATTTCGAAGCAGTTTTTGTTTCGTCTGTATCTTAAAAAATGGCTCAGTTATAGCATTTTGAATTTCTAGCGTGGCTGACATTTTAAAACGTCCTGAATTTTGTCACGCGATAAAAGGCGTATTTATGAACCAATTTGGATGCAACTTCGTTTATACATAGTACATACCAATGTCTCGACCGAGTTCGTTGGCCAGCTTCATCCGCCATCTTGTTTAAAAATGGCGGCCATTTAATTTTTTAAGAAAAATTTAAATTTGAAATGTGGTACCAAAAAAAATGAAAATTGAAAAAATATTTTTTTTATGTGTTTGACCTTGATAAAAAGATTCGGGAACAGTTTTTGCTTCGTCTATATCTTAAAAAGTGGCTGAGTTATAGCATTTTGAATTTCTAGCGTGGCTGACATTTTGAAATGTCCGGAATTTTGTCACTTGATAACAGGCGTATTTATGAACCGATTTGGGTGTACCTTGGTGTGTACATAGTACATACAAATATCTCGACCGAGTTCGTTGGCCAGCTTCATCCGCCATCTTGTTTCAAAATGGCGGCCATTTAAAAAAATTTAAAAATTTTAAATTTAAAAGGAGATACCAAAAAATTGAAAAATGAAAAATATTTATTTTTGTATGTGTTTGACCTTAATACAAAGATTCCGGAACAGTTTTTGTTTCGTCTATATCTAAAAAAATGGCTGAGTTATAGCATTTCGAATTTCTATTGTGGCTGACATTTTAAAACGACCTGATTTTTGTCACGCGATAACAGGCGTATTTATGAACCGATTTGGATGTAACTTGGTCTGTACATAGTACATACAAATGTCTCGACCGAGTTCGTTGGCCAGCTTCATTCGCCATCTTGTTTCAAAAGGGTTGCCAATAAAAAAAATTAAATTTAAAATTTAAAATTTGGTATTAAAAACTGGAAAATGAAAAAGATTTTTTATGTGTATGGCCTTGATACAAAGATTCCGGAGCAGTTTTTGTTTCTGAAAATTTGTTCTTTTGTTTATTTCTTAAAAATGATGGTTGAATTATAGCACTTTGAATTTCTAGCATGGCTAACATTTTGAAACGATCTTTTATTTGTCACGCGATAACACACGTATTCGCCTATTTCGATGTAAGAAGGCATGTGGATAGTATATATCAATATCTCGACCAAGTTCGCTGGTCAGCTTCATCAGCCATCTTGTTTCAAAATGGCGGTCATTAAATTAAAAATAATTATATTTAAAGTGAGGTGCAAAAAAAAAATAGAAATTGAAAAAGGTTTCTCTCTTAAGTATTTGACCTTGATATAAGGATTCAGGAGCAATTTTTGTTTGTCTTTATCTTAAAAAATGGCTCAGATATAGCAGTTTCAATTTCTAATGTGGGTGACATTTTGAAAAAACTGACTTTTGTCTGCGACAGCACTTGTATATATCAACCGATTCCGATGTAAGTGAGCATGTGCACAGCAATTACTAAGGTCTCGACCAAGTTCACTGGTTAGCCTTATCCACCATGTTGTCTTAAAATGGCAGGCACTTTAAGAAATCGCCGAATTTGGCAGCGAAATATAAGTTACTTTAAATAAAAGCAGCTTGGATAAAGCTGACAAATTTCGTGAAATTCTCATTCATAATGATTTAGTATTGATAAAAATTAGTATTGAATCTCCTATATTCGGTTTCCACTAAATTGAGCTTCGTGTGTTTGAATAATATAAGTTGGTTTTTTTAAAATAAGGAATATGAAAGCTACCTCTTCCTCCCGGCACTGGCCGGAAGGACTTTTTTAAAAGGGCTCTAATTTCATTTCTAATAGGCGTACAGGAAAAATAAAAACAGATTTAGAAACTGAAATGTTCATTCTATAAGAAAAAAAAATAAAAAAAAATATGGCGAATTTTCATCGAAATTGACGTTTTAAACGTAGGCGGATACCTTAACCATTGTCCAACTTTCATGCGCTTAAAACAACTTACATAATCATATTCAGCAGTGTCGAATTCTCAGTAAGCTTGCAATACTTCTCGAAATAGCACCAAATTTGGCGACCAAAAATAAATTGCCAGAAATGAAGCCAGCTGGCTGTAACTGACTAATTTGACGAAATTCTCATTCAAATTGTAGTTTAGCTTCGTGTTTTCGGGCAAAATAACTAAAATCTTAAGATCAAGAAATAGAGAAGCCACTTTTTTCTCCCGGTACACTCCGGAACGACTTTTATTTATTTATTATTAGTACAATTATTTTTGATGTGTTTAAGTATAGTTTAATGTTCAGTGCTTGTGTGTTTTCACATGAAAAGTTTTGTTTGTGCTTCTCTCCCTTTTTTCTTCCGCTTTTGATTTTATATCTCGGGCCGTGAAGAGATAGGCTGCGGTGGAAATCAGTATTTTCACTTTATGTCTTACTAGCAGACCCAACCGGCGTTGCCCGGGCCCGTGATGAATGAACTTCAAATTTGTATGATTTTGTACCTTCACTGTTAAAAATAAAGGTTTAACTTTTCTCCAAAAAACTGGATTAAGGAGGAGGTTTCACCATGTTTTTCGTTCAAGTAAAAATGTCTGGAAAAGATAATTACATGTCGGATGCACTATATCCGAAATTATGGTTCAACATTTGTTATCGTTGAGTGGCAACAATCGATAAACTTTAATGGCGTCTTCCGCTCTGCCGATGCCGAATCAAAACTTGGATATCTCAAGCAGAAACGTGGATACTGGTATCCAGGTTTAGTTTTTCGCCATGTCAATCCATGAAATACTCGAAGTAAGTGCACTAGTGATTGTTTATTTTACTGTTATACACATAATAATGTTTTACTGTAACTCTCGTAAACAAAATTTCGTATCAACGTATTTCTTTTACCGGCAAATGCTGAATATTTTGCTTAAGCCTAAAGTATTTCCGATCTGCATTATATCCGAATCGAAATTCGTTTGAATTATTGTTTTAATGTGTGGTATAAATTCTATTTTGTGAGTGAAATAGTGCATTCCTTGACTGAATAGAGTGTCTTAACTCAATTTTATAAACATTTGATCATGAATAATAACATTCTCTCATAAAAATTCAAATTCATAAAACGAAGAGTATCGCCTTTTCTAAACATGCAACTTTTTACTTTTAAAAACTTATAATATATATCTCTATCAGTATCTTAAACATTAGTTACCATGTTTAAAGTAATTTATACAAACAAAATAATAAAAAAAAGAGATTTATATGAATTTTAAGCATTGTTTTTAAAAAGTTACATGTATCCAGATTTTTTTTTTCTATTATTGTCTTTATATTTGATGTAACATCATTTACATTCATGATAATTTTGTTTTGTGAGGGAATTACTGCATTCCTTGAATGAATAGAGTGCCTTATTCAATTTTATAAACATTTGACCATAAATAATCACATTCTCTCATAAAAATTCAAATTCATAAAACGAAGAGTATCGCCTTTTCTAAAAATGCAACTTATTACTTTTAAAAACTTATAATATATATCTCTATCAGTATCTTAAACATTAGTTACCATGTTTAAAGTAATTTATACAAACAAAATAATAAAAAAAAGAGATTTATATGAATTTTAAGCATTGTTTTCAAAAAGTTGCATGTATCCAGATTTTTTTTTCTTTCTATTATTGTCTTTATATTTGATGTAACATCATTTACATTCATGATAATTTTGTTTTCTGAGGGAATTACTGCATTCCTTGAATGAATAGAGTGCCATAATTCAATTTTATAAACATTTGACGATGAATAACAACATTCGCTCATAAAAATTCAAATTCATAAAACGAAGAGTATCGCCTTTTCTAAAAATGCAACTTATTACTTTTAAAAACTTATAATATATATCTCTATCAGTATCTTAAACATTAGTTACCATGTTTAAAGTAATTTATACAAACAAAAAATAAAAAAAAGAGATTTATATGAATTTTAAGCATTGTTTTGAAGAAGTTACATGTATCCAGATTTTTTTTTCTATTATTGTCTTTATATTTGATGTAACATCATTTACATTCATGATAATTTTGTTTTGTGAGGGAATTACTGCATTCCTTGAATGAATAGAGTGCCATAATTCAATTTTATAAACATTTGACGATGAATAACAACATTCGCTCATAAAAATTCAAATTCATAAAACGAAGAGTATCGCCTTTTCTAAAAATGCAACTTATTACTTTTAAAAACTTATAATATATATCTCTATCAGTATCTTAAACATTAGTTACCATATTTAAAGTAATTTATACAAACAAAATAATAAAAAAAAGAGATTTATATGAATTTTAAGCATTGTTTTTAAAAAGTTGCATGTATCCAGATTTTTTTTTCTTTCTATTATTGTCTTTATATTTGATGTAACATCATTTACATTCATGATAATTTTGTTTTCTGAGGGAATTACTGCATTCCTTGAATGAATAGAGTGCCATAATTCAATTTTATAAACATTTGACGATGAATAACAACATTCGCTCATAAAAATTCAAATTCATAAAACGAAGAGTATCGCCTTTTCTAAAAATGCAACTTATTACTTTTAAAAACTTATAATATATATCTCTATCAGTATCTTAAACATTAGTTACCATGTTTAAAGTAATTTATACAAACAAAATAATAAAAAAAAGAGATTTCTATGAATTTTAAGCATTGTTTTTAAAAAGTTACATGTATCCAGATTTTTTTTTTCACTTATTGTCTTTATATTTGATGTAACATCATTTACATTCATGATAATTTTGTTTTGTGAGGGAATTACTGCATTCCTTGAATGAATAGAGTGCCTTATTCAATTTTATAAACATTTGACCATAAATAATCACATTCTCTCATAAAAATTCAAATTCATAAAACGAAGAGTATCGCCTTTTCTAAACATGCAACTTTTTACTTTTAAAAACTTATAATATATATCTCTATCAGTATCTTAAACATTAGTTACCATGTTTAAAGTAATTTATACAAACAAAATAATAAAAAAAAGAGATTTATATGAATTTTAAGCATTGTTTTTAAAAAGTTACATGTATCCAGATTTTTTTTTTCTATTATTGTCTTTATATTTGATGTAACATCATTTACATTCATGATAATTTTGTTTTGTGAGGGAATTACTGCATTCCTTGAATGAATAGAGTGCCTTATTCAATTTTATAAACATTTGACCATAAATAATCACATTCTCTCATAAAAATTCAAATTCATAAAACGAAGAGTATCGCCTTTTCTAAAAATGCAACTTATTACTTTTAAAAACTTATAATATATATCTCTATCAGTATCTTAAACATTAGTTACCATGTTTAAAGTAATTTATACAAACAAAATAATAAAAAAAAGAGATTTATATGAATTTTAAGCATTGTTTTCAAAAAGTTGCATGTATCCAGATTTTTTTTTCTTTCTATTATTGTCTTTATATTTGATGTAACATCATTTACATTCATGATAATTTTGTTTTCTGAGGGAATTACTGCATTCCTTGAATGAATAGAGTGCCATAATTCAATTTTATAAACATTTGACGATGAATAACAACATTCGCTCATAAAAATTCAAATTCATAAAACGAAGAGTATCGCCTTTTCTAAAAATGCAACTTATTACTTTTAAAAACTTATAATATATATCTCTATCAGTATCTTAAACATTAGTTACCATGTTTAAAGTAATTTATACAAACAAAAAATAAAAAAAAGAGATTTATATGAATTTTAAGCATTGTTTTGAAGAAGTTACATGTATCCAGATTTTTTTTTCTATTATTGTCTTTATATTTGATGTAACATCATTTACATTCATGATAATTTTGTTTTGTGAGGGAATTACTGCATTCCTTGAATGAATAGAGTGCCATAATTCAATTTTATAAACATTTGACGATGAATAACAACATTCGCTCATAAAAATTCAAATTCATAAAACGAAGAGTATCGCCTTTTCTAAAAATGCAACTTATTACTTTTAAAAACTTATAATATATATCTCTATCAGTATCTTAAACATTAGTTACCATATTTAAAGTAATTTATACAAACAAAATAATAAAAAAAAGAGATTTATATGAATTTTAAGCATTGTTTTTAAAAAGTTGCATGTATCCAGATTTTTTTTTCTTTCTATTATTGTCTTTATATTTGATGTAACATCATTTACATTCATGATAATTTTGTTTTCTGAGGGAATTACTGCATTCCTTGAATGAATAGAGTGCCATAATTCAATTTTATAAACATTTGACGATGAATAACAACATTCGCTCATAAAAATTCAAATTCATAAAACGAAGAGTATCGCCTTTTCTAAAAATGCAACTTATTACTTTTAAAAACTTATAATATATATCTCTATCAGTATCTTAAACATTAGTTACCATGTTTAAAGTAATTTATACAAACAAAATAATAAAAAAAAGAGATTTCTATGAATTTTAAGCATTGTTTTTAAAAAGTTACATGTATCCAGATTTTTTTTTTTCACTTATTGTCTTTATATTTGATGTAACATCATTTACATTCATGATAATTTTGTTTTCTGAGGGAATTACTGCATTCCTTGAATGAATAGAGTGCCATAATTCAATTTTATAAACATTTGACGATGAATAACAACATTCGCTCATAAAAATTCAAATTCATAAAACGAAGAGTATCGCCTTTTCTAAAAATGCAACTTATTACTTTTAAAAACTTATAATATATATCTCTATCAGTATCTTAAACATTAGTTACCATGTTTAAAGTAATTTATACAAACAAAATAATAAAAAAAAGAGATTTCTATGAATTTTAAGCATTGTTTTTAAAAAGTTACATGTATCCAGATTTTTTTTTTTTCACTTATTGTCTTTATATTTGATGTAACATCATTTACATTCATGATAATTTTGTTTTGTGAGGGAATTACTGCATTCCTTGAATGAATAGAGTGCCTTATTCAATTTTATAAACATTTGACCATAAATAATCACATTCTCTCATAAAAATTCAAATTCATAAAACGAAGAGTATCGCCTTTTCTAAAAATGCAACTTATTACTTTTAAAAACTTATAATATATATCTCTATCAGTATCTTAAACATTAGTTACCATGTTTAAAGTAATTTATACAAACAAAATAATAAAAAAAAAGAGATTTATATGAATTTTAAGTATTGTTTTTAAAGAGGTGCATGTATCCAGATTTTTTTTTCTTTCTATTATTGTCTTTATATTTGATGTAACATCATTTACATTCATGATAATTTTGTTTTCTGAGGGAATTACTGCATTCCTTGAATGAATACAGTGCCATAATTCAATTTTATAAACATTTGACGATGAATAACAACATTCGCTCATAAAAATTCAAATTCATAAAACGAAGAGTATCGCCTTTTCTAAAAATGCAACTTATTACTTTTAAAAACTTATAATATATATCTCTATCAGTATCTTAAACATTAGTTACCATGTTTAAAGTAATTTATACAAACAAAATAATAAAAAAAAGAGATTTATATGAATTTTAAGCATTGTTTTTAAAGAGTTGCATGTATCCAGATTTTTTTTTCTTTCTATTATTGTCTTTATATTTGATGTAACATCATTTACATTCATGATAATTTTGTTTTGTGAGGGAATTACTGCATTCCTTGAATGAATAGAGTGCCTTATTCAATTTTGACCATATTCACATATTCACATTTGACCATAAATAATCACATTCTCTCATAAAAATTCAAATTCATGAAACGAAGAGTATCGCCTTTTCTAAAAATGCAACTTATTACTTTTAAAAACTTATAATATATATCTCTATCAGTATCTTAAACATTAGTTACCATATTTAAAGTAATTTATACAAACAAAATAATAAAAAAAAGAGATTTATATGAATTTTAAGCATTGTTTTTAAAAAGTTGCATGTATCCAGATTTTTTTTTCTTTCTATTATTGTCTTTATATTTGATGTAACATCATTTACATTCACGATAATTTTGTTTTCTGAGGGAATTACTGCATTCCTTGAATGAATAGAGTGCCATAATTCAATTTTATAAACATTTGACGATGAATAACAACATTCGCTCATAAAAATTCAAATTCATAAAACGAAGAGTATCGCCTTTTCTAAAAATGCAACTTATTACTTTTAAAAACTTATAATATATATCTCTATCAGTATCTTAAACATTAGTTACCATGTTTAATGTAATTTATACAAACAAAATAATAAAAAAAGAGATTTATATGAATTTTAAGCATTGTTTTTAAAAAGTTACATGTATCCAGATTTTTTTTTTCTATTATTGTCTTTATATTTGATGCAAAATCATTTACATTCATGAAAATTTTGTTTTGTGAGGGAATTACTGCATTCCTTGAATGAATAGAGTGCCTTATTCAATTTTATAAACATTTGACCATAAATAATCACATTCTCTCATAAAAATTCAAATTCATAAAACGAAGAGTATCGCCTTTTCTAAAAATGCAACTTATTACTTTTAAAAACTTATAATATATATCTCTATCAGTATCTTAAACATTAGTTACCATGTTTAAAGTAATTTATACAAACAAAATAATAAAAAAAAGAGATTTATATGAATTTTAAGCATTGTTTTTAAAAAGTTGCATGTATCCAGATTTTTGTTTCTTTCTATTATTGTCTTTATATTTGATGTAACATCATTTACATTCATGATAATTTAGTTTTCTGAGGGAATTACTGCATTCCTTGAATGAATAGAGTGCCATAATTCAATTTTATAAACATTTGACGATGAATAACAACATTCGCTCATAAAAATTCAAATTCATAAAACGAAGAGTATCGCCTTTTCTAAAAATGCAACTTATTACTTTTAAAAACTTATAATATATATCTCTATCAGTATCTTAAACATTAGTTACCATGTTTAAAGTAATTTATACAAACAAAATAATAAAAAAAAGAGATTTCTATGAATTTTAAGCATTGTTTTTAAAAAGTTACATGTATCCAGATTTTTTTTTTCTCTTATTGTCTTTATATTTGATGTAACATCATTTACATTCATGATAATTTTGTTTTGTGAGGGAATTACTGCATTCCTTGAATGAATAGAGTGCCTTATTCAATTTTATAAACATTTGACCATAAATAATCACATTCTCTCATAAAAATTCAAATTCATAAAACGAAGAGTATCGCCTTTTCTAAAAATGCAACTTATTACTTTTAAAAACTTATAATATATATCTCTATCAGTATCTTAAACATTAGTTACCATGTTTAAAGTAATTTATACAAACAAAATAATAAAAAAAAAGAGATTTATATGAATTTTAAGCATTGTTTTTAAAGAGGTGCATGTATCCAGATTTTTTTTTCTTTCTATTATTGTCTTTATATTTGATGTAACATCATTTACATTCATGATAATTTTGTTTTCTGAGGGAATTACTGCATTCCTTGAATGAATACAGTGCCATAATTCAATTTTATAAACATTTGACGATGAATAACAACATTCGCTCATAAAAATTCAAATTCATAAAACGAAGATTATCGCCTTTTCTAAAAATGCAACTTATTACTTTTAAAAACTTATAATATATATCTCTATCAGTATCTTAAACATTAGTTACCATGTTTAAAGTAATTTATACAAACAAAATAATAAAAAAAAGAGATTTATATGAATTTTAAGCATTGTTTTTAAAAAGTTGCATGTATCCAGATTTTTTTTTCTTTCTATTATTGTCTTTATATTTGATGTAACATCATTTACATTCATGATAATTTTGTTTTCTGAGGGAATTACTGCATTCCTTGAATGAATAGAGTGCCATAATTCAATTTTATAAACATTTGACGATGAATAACAACATTCGCTCATAAAAATTCAAATTCATAAAACGAAGAGTATCGCCTTTTCTAAAAATGCAACTTATTACTTTTAAAAACTTATAATATATATCTCTATCAGTATCTTAAACATTAGTTACCATGTTTAAAGTAATTTATACAAACAAAATAATAAAAAAAAGAGATTTATATGAATTTTAAGCATTGTTTTTAAAAAGTTACATGTATCCAGATTTTTTTTTCTATTATTGTCTTTATATTTGATGTAACATCATTTACATTCATGATAATTTTGTTTTGTGAGGGAATTACTGCATTCCTTGAATGAATAGAGTGCCTTATTCAATTTTATAAACATTTGACCATAAATAATCACATTCTCTCATAAAAATTCAAATTCATAAAACGAAGAGTATCGCCTTTTCTAAAAATGCAACTTATTACTTTTAAAAACTTATAATGTATATCTCTATCAGTATCTTAAACATTAGTTACCATATTTAAAGCAATTTATACAAACAAAATAATGAAAAAAAAAAAGAGATTTATATGATTTTTAAGCATATTTTTTAAAAGTTACATGTTACCAGATTTTTTTTTCTATTATTGTCTTTATATTTGATCAGGATGTCAATGATTTAAATCAGCGATTTGAATCATGATTTTAATAAAGTGATTTTTTTTTTAAATCATTGATTAAAATCAAAAATTTTCTAAATGTTTAAAATGACATAAAAGTGTTCAAATCTGAGATGAACATAATTTGGATAGTTTCTACAGGTATTGTGACTTGGGTTGTTCTCTACAATACTTGCAAATTTGGCCAGCAGTCTGACTTGAATGATGCATATGTAAATTTTCATAAAAATTAGATAAATGGTAAGAAATCAGAAAATTATTGAAGATTTTAATAGCAACAGAAATTGTTTTAAAATTTTGACTTAACAAAAAAAATAAAATAAAAATTTGTGGAAAAAATAAAATAAAAAATGTGAGGGAATGATGAAATAAGACATTTTTACTAGTTGTAGGGGGGAAATGCAAAATTATGAAGAAATCCAAACTGTTTCCTTTAAGAGAAACACTTAATATATAATGTATGATAAAATTAAAATTTTTGATATTTACAAAAAAAATGAATATTCTGTGTGAGGGAATGACTGCTAATAAAAACGCTTCCGGATATACTGACTAAAAAAAAATTCTGTAAAATTAACAAAATCTTACACCACCAATTTATGTTGCTGGACTGACAAGTGCTCAAAATAGCTTCTTCTCTGTGAAGGATGCTAGACTGCTACTGCTCATTAGTGGTAGATATTTGAGATAATAGCAATGTGTGAGGGAATGATGGTCTAACATGGGGAAACATATAATTTAAACATATAATCTAATATAACTTACAATGTCAGAATTTCCTTTTAATAATCAAATTATTCATTCTTTTATATACAATAAACATAGCAATAGAGTGTCAGTGATTTTAATCAACTGATTTAAATCAGATGATAAAATCACATATTTTCTGATTTTTTGAAATAGAGTAAAAAAGCATTATAATCAGTAATGAAAATTATCACTAAATCACTTGTAAAAACTGTAATATTTGTTATTGTTAATTATAACAATGTTAAACTGTGTAAAAAGAAGTATTATACATTTAAAAAAACATCTAACTAAATGTTAAATAACTTCAAAATATTATAATATTTAGTAGCTATTCAGATATTTTAATGTTGTGGGGAAACAATCTGATTTAAATTTCAAAATACAATTTTTGTAATCTATTTATAAATTATGTGTGAGTTTGCTGTATACATTGCTATAATTTTTGATCAATTTGACATAAATATGCTTTAGAATCTGTGTAAAATTATTGGCCGCTTTATGAATTTATCAAACGATTATTTATCACCTTTTTTTCAACCACTTTTTCAAAAATGTAGATTGTGTTCTTAATTAAACAGTTAATTGTTTAATAATCACTAAATTTAATCTGTATCATAAATTTGCAATTTATCAATAACTTTAAAATATAAGGAGTATTTAATATTGGTTTATATAATTATTACAAAATATTAGTGCACCTAATGTTATATGCTACTAAAGAAATTTTTAATTTGCAGTTTTTTTAAAAATTTCTATAATTACATAATTAAAATTTTATTAATTAAAGCAAAAAAAAAACAGATTATGTTATTGGAGGGTTATTCATTTTTGAAATGCTTAATTCTTGGTAGATGTTTAATATTCTAACACAGGGAAAAAAATAAAAAAAATCCGATTTAAATAAAAAAAATCAGATTTTTTTTTTTTTTTTTTAATCATGATTTTTTACACCCTATATTTGATATAACATCATTTACATTCATGATTATTTTGTTTTGTGAGGGAATTACTGCATTCCTTGAATGAATAGAGTGTCTTAATTCAATTTTATAAACATTTGACCATGATTAATAACATTCGCTCATAAAAATTCAAAATCATAAAACGAAGAGTATCGTCTTTTCTAAAAATGCCACTTATTATTTTGGTTTTCTACTTCTGCTCATCTTAGATTTTAATAATTTTATGTGTCATTTTAAAATTTAGAAAATTTGTGTTTTTAATCAATGATTTAAAAAAAAAAATCAGTTGATTAAAATCATGATTTAATCGTTGATTTAAATCAACTGATTAAAATCGTTGACACCCTATTGCAGCCAAATGGCAAACGTCAGTTTTTGTTAATCACAATTGACGAATTTTTTTCCTCAACCAGCTGACACTTTTTGCAATATTTTTCCACATTTGATTCAAGAATTTCACAATATTCTCCTTCTACCTAACAATTGGAGAATTCTGCAGTCTTTTCTTACAAACTTACTTTGCAGTTATCCAAAATTTTCAACATAATAAAATGTAAAATTATGACTAAAAATTAAATAAACAGTACATAAAGAAAAAATATAAAATTATTTAGATATTTCCAATATTTCAATTGACTAAGGTTTACGTTTAATGCAGTTTTATTTATTTATTTTTTTAAATAAATAAAATTGTGTGATTTTTGCTTGGTTGTGGTTTTCTCTGAGACGGGAAAACTTAAGTTTACCTGCACTCTAAATCGAAATGTCTTAAATTCAGACACTTAAGTGTCTGAAACGGAGTGTTCAATTTTCAGACATTTTAAAATGTCTGAATTTTTTCAGACACTTTTTGCGTCTGAATTTTAGACACTTCAAACGTCTGAATCGCAGCCATTTTCTTAAAGCATTACACGTAGCCATGTTTGACCACGTTGATCCTGGAAAAGTATATGGCCATTATTCTGCCCTACTCTCTCCCCCCCCCCCCCCCCACACACACACAGCCTAATTTTAGGGGCTCCAAAATATGGTATGCAATTTTCATAAAGCTGATAATTGAAATCTTTTTCGACTTTGTACTGATTATAATCAATATTTTGAATTTATAGAGTAGAATAAGATTAAAAATTAAAATATTTGTCACAATACAGTAAAACCTCTCAATAGTAGGCACCTTAGAACCGTGGAATTTGTTCGCCATTCGGAAGTGTCTGTTTTTCTGAGGTAAAAAATATAAAATATGTGCATGTTGTTAATAAAAAATGTGCTTCTTAAATAGTTGTGTCCTCTATGTAGGAGTGTCCGTTATGGAGATTTTACAACAAAACTTTCATAGGACAATTTTCTTCAGCGAACACTGACCTTTTTCAAGATAAATACATTTTTTTTACCTCATAAAAGCGAACACAATCGAATAGCAGGCAAATTCAACGTTCCAAAACGCGTTCAATTCGCGAGGTGGCCGCGATTGAGAGTTTTTACTGTATTTATTTTCTTATTTAGTTTTTAATCTAATTCTACTTTTAAAGTTCAAAATGCTGATTATAATCAATAGAATGTTGAAACACATTTAAAATATAAGCTTTAAAAAAAAATCCATATCGAATTTGGAGCACGTAAAATCGTAGGGGGGGGGGGGAGGGTCTGCCCATGCTTTAATAAGGCCCTCCTTCTGGAAAAAGTCCAACCCTGTATTATGATTCGATAAATGTACGTGTCAGTTTTAAGTGCAAAATCTAGCTATATGCAAATAAATATTTTATAAAAACCTACCTCTTTACTTTGTATTCATTTTTAATTTCAAATTACTTTTTAACTAAAAGTAATCAAAAAATCAATATTATATAATTATTTCAAATGAAATATATCTGTATATTTTTACCGCATTCTTACAATTACGTTAACGGTACATGATTACATGAATTTAAGAATCTAAAAATAATCATTAAAATTTAACAAAGTGACTACAGATAACGCGAGACTCTTTTTCTAAATCTTTGTTGACATCAACAAATTTTTTTCTGATTCAACGTCTACATTAGTGACGTCAATTTCCGCTGAATTGAAGCTGTGGTTTTGACTTTTGAATCATAAAAAGATTATATGTTGACTATTTTCATTATGGCAAATGGGATATTTCTAAAATACTCGGAAACACTAAAATTATAGCAAAGGGAAATCTTTTAATTAGAATGACCGGATTTAATGAGTTTTATCAGTCAAAACATTTTAAAATAAATAAATGAACACAAGTAATTCGCTGTATTAAAAATATGGGGGAATCAATGAATGGAAGGATGTTCGAACTATATTCTTTTTTAAAATTTATGATGTACACACTATGAGGCAGAAGAAAACTTCATTAGACAAGAAAAGCATAAATAATAAATAAAAGCAGCTATTAACAGGAATGTTTACTATAAATGCTTTTGAATTCCAGTACATAACACATAATAAATCTATCAGAAATGTAAAAATCGATGTAAACATTACAAATGCTGCCGCATTAAATGCTTATAAAAATATTGTATACGTAAATAAATAATTAAAAAGGGTACTTCAGAGTAATAATTACACCAAAAAATACTATTAAGGTAGTCTTGATGGTAATTAAGAAGTATGAGCCAATCAACAGGCGATGTCACTGCGATTTTTAAAGTAATGGCTACATAAGAAAAGGCTTAGGAAGGTGTAAAATTAATAAATTCAGTAACCGCTAATATACACCATGCAGAGACACCAAAATTTATTTTAAAGATAACATTGGATAGAAAATAATACAGAAATATGATTGCAGATGATTTGAAGAGTAGAAATTTAAATATTAGCAAAATAAAATTTTAACATGGAAATACCATAGGCAAAATGCTTTGAACATATTTTGGCATAACTCAGGAACAAATAAAGCTATAGACTCGTGTGAGGTCTTCATTTAAAGAGAAAACAATCACAGAGAGTTTTAAATACATAGTTAAGACCCCACTTACCTGGGAAAAGGTCTGATTATTCCAAAAGCGCATTCGCCCAGAGGACGTCCGGATTGGAGGCTACGTTAGTATCCGTTAATTAGGCAGACTTGGATATTTAAAAAATAAAATCCCCTTGCACATCCGGCTAGCTCTGTTAAAAGGATGGAAAATTTCCATCCTGAAAACATAGCCCGCCAGACAACAGTTCTCTTTACAAATTTGACGAGATGAAGAACACTGTGTTAGTTTTATAGATAAATATTAATACGGAGTACCACTATGTCGATAGAAATTAAATCCCGGAACTTCACATTCCGCAAAAAACAATCAAGTCAAAATAAATTATTAGTTAAAATGTACGCGTACATAAAAACAAGCATTCAGTTTGAATTACAAACGAACATCGAGTTCGAAAGGAAGACGCATGCGCAACTGAGAGTGCCCCCTGGTGAATGCGGAGCGGAGTTACAAAGTGTCTTAAAATTAGACACTTGCAGATTTTTTAGACACTTTTATCAGTTCGTGTACACTATGATCATAGTAAGACACTTAGGTGTTTTAAATTAAGACATCTATTGTGACTGAATTTTCAGATTCAGACACTTAAGTGTCTGAAATTCTTTTTCAGTCACATATGTATCTTAATTTAAGACGCCTTTATTTGCAGTGTGTGAGTGTGACCCTGTGAGAGAAGGGGGAACAAGTTATTGATCCTGCTAACTACTAAAATTTTCAAATTAGTGGTCCAATGTCCAATATCATTTTTGGTTTTCTCTGACCAGTGGACCATCAATGATTTCGAACACTGATTGATTTTTCAACTGCTGAAGATTTCCTTGTAAAAGAGATTTGAATTATATGCTGTTTAATTTTTTGATTATTTCCCCTGTGTGAAATTTGACTTTTATTGTTATGTCTGCACAAGAAACAATTTTATGTCTTAAAATATTTACTCTTTCATTTAAAACAGGTGGAGAAATTAACCTGATGCTTGGATCTCTTCCATTTTACCTGACTGAAATCCTGATTCAGAATATACTAAGCTTCAAGAATTTAAATATTTGATGACCTGAATGGTCAGACAGAGTGCAGCACCCTCCTAAAACTGTCTGAGAGAAACTCTATGTAAAATGATATTATATTACAATAAATATTAGTCTGACATTCTATACATATAATCTAATGATTATATAATTTGTATTTTCAATAAATGGAGCGGCATACCGCAAACCAACTTAAATGTGTTGCTATTTAATTGTGCCTGTAATCATTTCTTTTTTCAGCTATTGCAAGGCTGCTGTTGGTGAATATTTTTCTTTTCTACGAGTATTGTTAAAAAATAAATAAATTGTCATCATAGATTATCATTTAGGAATACTGAAAAAATATATATGTAACAATAATTAGTCGCTTGTTGGCGACACTGCTGTTATTAAATTAACCCTTCAAAGTAAGTATTTAATATACTATGGATGTACATTGTGTATTTAAAAAAAGCTTTAAAATTTAAAGTAATACTTTTGTATTAGCTGATATTAGAGGTTAAATGGATTCTGCTACTTATAGCTGCCTTTTTCATGCTGATTATTTCAGTGTTTACGCATATACTTTTATTATGTATCCGTTATGTTTTGTCTTTATTTATTATTGAATGTTAAACAGAAACAAATTCTGAGTTTTTTTTTTGTTGTTGTTGTTGTTGTTTTTATATCCAAATGAGCTAATTTTGCATAATCGAGCTGTGTGCAGTATAAATTTTTAAAAGAATCATGCTTGAAAATTATTTTTAAAACTATGAAAAATCAGTAAATTGAAATACAGATTTAATTTAATTGCATTTCACATTGCAACCCCCCCCCCCCTCCTTTTAACGACGTAAAAATGAAAATTATGTGACAATAATTCAATTTGAGGAAAAGGGGAGGTGGATTGCTTAGATTGTTACTGTCGATATATGTCAGCAACAGTAGAAAAATTAATTTTTTTTTAGTCAATTTTACTGTTCAAAAATAGTACTATTAAAAATTATGTAACTTAAAATAGTGAAAATATGTGAAATTTTCATATGTGTAACAATTGTACCTTTATATTAAGTATATTCAGAAATGTCTATAAATATTTTTTGCTAATTAAAATACTTTTATTTTTTGTTTTGTGAAAAGAAGGTAAAAATTTGAAAACTATAATATAAAAATTTCAGCATCTGGGCGATTCCATGTGGAGAGTCACACACATAACGCAGGCTTTAATTTGCATTTATTCAATTATTTATTATATTTTAATGTTAATTCTGATTTTAGGTGGTATAGTAAATAAGTTATTAACATATTTTTTAGTTTAAATGTGTGTAAGTAAAACTCACAGAAATATATAATTTAATTACTCAAACTGTGCTTTTTTTTCTGAAGTAGAAAAAAAGCACATTTTGAGTAATGAAATTAAATGATATACTTCTGTGAGTTTTATTGCCACACATTTAAATTTAAAAATATATCAATAACTTATTTACCATACCACTTAAAATCAGAATTAACATTAAAATTTAATAAATAATTGAATAAATGCAAATTAAAGCCTGCGTTATGTGTGTGAAACTCTCCATGGAATCGCCCATCTATAGATTCACAACAATTAAAAAAAAAAAAAAAAAAACAATTACAGATCATGAAAGCAGCAGCTAACTGCATTGTGGAAAAAACTTTTTCAAACCTGTGCAAAAATTAATATTGGTTGAAGAAATTCATTCAGCCATTGTTTAAATTAAAATATAATAAAAACTGGGTATGCATTTAAATCTAAGAAAATTATTATTATTTTTTTAATATTTTCTTGTGAATAAGCAAGCACTAAATGGACTAAGTGTAAGTGAGTGCAGAGAAATATTCCAAAAAGTACAATGACAGAATGGTAATATTTGTGAGAAGAAAAAAAAAATGCAGTTACTTTGTGAAATCAAATTAGATCAAACTGGTTTACATTTGTGTTTTAAATATGTTTCAAAGACAATCGAATCAATAATTAAAAATTTAATAATGTTCGGTTTAATGAAAATATATATATATATGCTTTCCCTACTGCAATATAATCTCGCATAATCTGAAATTTTGTTTATTATACAATAAAATGATAAATTGAAAACCAAAGTGAGGGGAAAAAAAAAAGAAAACTACAATCCGGTGTAACCTTTCCTCATAAAGATGAGAGAAAATCCTGAATCGTGGTTCAACCAAAATTGGAATAGAGAAAACCTTGAATTATGATTTAACATTTCACCAGAAAATGTTATTTAAAAAAACTCTGAATCATGGTTAAACCTTTCACCAGAAAATTGGATTTAAAAACAATCCTGATTTGTGGTTCAACCTTTTACCAGAAAATTCGATTTAAAAAAAACTGAATTGTGGTTCAACCTTTTACCAGAAAATTCGATTTAAAAAAAACTGAATTATGGTTCAAACTTTTACCAGAAAACTGGATTTAAAAAAACACTGATTTATGGTTCAACCTTTCACCAGAAAATTGGATTTATAAAAAACCTGAATCATGGTTTAACATTTCACTAATATAATGGTATTTATGAAAGCACCAATAAACTGGTGAAACTTATCACCTATATCTTGGTTGCAGCTAAATTTCAGCGACTTTTAACCATTTTCGTGGTGAAACATCGCACTTTATTTTTAACAGTGTTTAATTCCCTTTTGTCTGAATTTATATTTTTAAATATAAAAAATCGCAAGAAAAATATTAAATTGAAGATACGTACTATTTTGCGTAAGTTGATTTTGGGAATCTATGCGTACCGAAAGCGAGCGGAATTGCGACAAAACACTCAGGTTTTTACTGGTTTCGTGTACATTTTCAGACATTTTGTTTTGTAAAAAATATTTCTACCCTTCCGAACGTTTCAAAATTTTTATGAGATGTAAATCTGGTCTATTCAGATGCTTCGATAAGCATTGTGTTAAAATAATGACGTTGACTAAAATAATAAATTAAGAAATTTGCTTAATATACTATTTGAAAAGAGTGGGTAGGGCAACCTTCCACCGACAGGGAGCGCAATATGTTCTATACAAATATTACTCTACGAAACAGTGGTCAAAGGGCTGTTATAACTTACGTAAAAATTTCAAGTCGATCGGTTATTTCGTTTTCCAAATTTTAACGAATTCGCGTTCATTCTCTATTAAAAAAAACGTTTCTTTTTCTTTTTAAAAGTCGATTTTTTTTCCATTTCGAACAAAAAATTCTGAATCAATTTTTTTTTAATTTACATACTCTTAATTAGTCTACAAATATAGGCCGAGAAAGTTTAAAATATGTAAATGCTGTATTTTTTAAATTTTGGTTTAAATTTGAACTCCCATTAAAATTTTACCCTATGGTTTTTATCTACTCTCCAAAATAAAAGTAGGTGTTTTTCAAAGCAGAGATAATGTCTGTAACTTTTAATAAGTAGCATATATCTCATGACTCCCTCAAAAAACGGCATATAAAAAGTCAGAAACGCTAATTTTTAGGGTTTCGTTCATCTCACGAAACCCTATTCGTCTTGCTCCTCTGTCTGTCTGTCCGTCTGTCCGTCACAGAGCCCGTTCTCAGAAACTATACATGTTAGAGACTTGAAATTTTGGGTACTTATAGCTGAACACCTCACATCAAACAACAAATCATAAAATTTTGAAAAAGTTGGTAATTAACCGAATTACGGGCTAATTAACTTCTAAAATTAACCAATCCACCTTTTTAATTTATCAAAAGCACCTCTCTGACTACAATTGGACCCTTTTTGCGAGGCTAGCTTCGGAGCACTACCATTGGAGGATTCACGAAAGCTGAACCCCGATTTTATCTGGCGAGGCTAGCTACTGGGAGATAAAGGGAATTCCCAATCGAATGTCCGGAACTAAGGATCCTAGAAATTCGTAAAAGGTGTAGAAACACGCGGAAAAAAATCTACTTTATTTTGGTATAAATTTCATGTTTGTGCGATGTGTAGAACTTAAAAAATCCACTAAAAATCGATAAATCCTTTCAAAATTTAATCTTTTTATCAAAGCCAGATGTTCATGAATTTCATTATCGACTGCAGGGATTATTCTTTCTCACCAGACAAATCGGCACCTGTCCTCCCGTCTTTCAGAGTACGAAATTTAAACTTTTTAAATATTGAATTTTTAGATTAAATTTTTTTACATCCTGCTTTGAAATTCTTCGGTGATTTCATACATACCCAGTTCAAACTCCTAGTTTAATTACAAGCGGAGATATTAATTATTATTTAATTAATTAGGTTTCATTTCCATGAAATGCGGGTGGCACGTGCTTTTTAAATCACGAAATAATTTAAATTAGGAAATATATCAATTTGCATGAGGTTCAGCGCTATCAGATAAGTATATTCGAGGTGAGAAAAAGCGTGCTTCGCCCGCTATCGCATAATTTTTGTTAGGTTTGTGTCGATGGGAAGGGGGGGGGGGGGGTAATACTTTTGATTAAATATCCCAATTAAATCGAATTACAGATATTATTATGACAAAGACCAGCGTGCTTCGCCCGTTATCGGATAATTTCTATCTTTCTGTGCGTGATAGCTTATTTGTAAGTTGCGATATTAATTTTTATTTAATGAATCTGCATGTGTAGTGGACAATGGGGTGCGTTTTGGATCCTTTTTAGGCAAACGGGGAGAGGCGCTGGTTTTCTTTTTTAAAAATTAGCTTTTATGACCTTTTTAGATACCGTTTTTGAGGGAGTCCTCAGATATATGCTACTTATTAAATATAAAAATGTTAAATATTTAGTTACCACTATTTCCGAATAGTAATTTTAGCAAGTTTCTTAATTTCTAGCTTAAGACCGCCACCAACTCGAGTAACATATCCACTGATAGGTTTTTTAACACAGTTTCGTTCAGATACACTTTTGTTATGAATAGTGTGCGCTCCCTGGTGGTGGAATGCGGAACTAACAGAATTCTTGGTTAATAACGCCACCATTACGACTCCTGTATCTACGGAAAGGTTGCGTGAAGGAGTTTCCTTCAGCTACGCTTTTGGTACGAGTAGAGTGCGCTCCCTGGCGGCGGAATGCGGAACCAACGTAACGCAATTTTGTTAAAATTAGGAAAAATAACAAGTAGATGTGTCTTGAAACTTTAAGATAGTTCATAACACATTGAGATATATGCTACTTATTAAATATAAAAATGTCAAAAGTTTAGTTACCACTATTTCCGAATAGTAATTTGTGCAAATATCTTAAATTCTTGCTTAAGACCGCCACCACCTCGAGTAACATATCTACTGGTAGGTTGTTTAACGGACATTCCTTTCGACACAGTTTTGTTATGAATAGAGAGCGCTCCCTGGTGGTGGAATGTGGAACTAATAGAATTCTTGGTTAAGACCGCCACCATCCCGACCCATGTATCTACGGAAAGGTTGCGTGAAGGCGTTTCGTTAAGATATGTTTTTGTTAAAAATACAGTGCGCTCCCTGGTGGTGGAATACGGAACTAACATAACGCGATTTTGTTAAAATTAGGCAATCTAACAAGGCGATCTGTTTAACATATCTACTGATAGGTTGTTTAATGGACTTTCCTTCCGATACAGTTTTGTTATGAATAGGGTACGCTCCCTGGTGGTGGAATGTGGAACTAACAGAATTCTTGGTTAAGACCGCCACCTTCCCGACCCATGTATCTACGGAAAGGTTGCGTGAAGGGGTTCGTTCAGACATGTTTTTGTTAAGAATAGAGTGCGCTCCCTGGTGGTAGAATGTGGAACTAACATAACGCGATTTTGTTAAATTTAGGAAATATAACAAGGCGATCTGCTTGCGACTTTAAGATAGTTCATAACACATTGAGATATATGCTACTTATTAAGTATAAGAATGTCAAAAGTTTAGTTACCACTATTTCCTTATAGTAATTTGTGCAAATATCTTAAATTCTTGCTTAAGACCGCCACCACCTCGAGAAACATATCTACTGATAGGTTATTTAACGGACTTTCCTTCCGACACAGTTTTGTTATGAATAGAGTGCGCTCCCTGGTGGTGGAATGTGGAACTAACAGAATTCTTGGTTAAGACCGCCACCTTCCCGACCCATGTATCTACGAAAAGGTTGCGTGAAGGGGTTTCGTTGACACATGTTTTTGTTAAGAATACAGTGCGATCCCTGGTGGTGGAATGTGGAACTAACATAACGCGATTTTGTTAAAATTAGGAAATCTAACAAGTCGATCTGTTTGAAACTTTAAGATATTTTATAACACATAAGATAAAGTGTAAGAAAGAATGACACGCGAAATTCCGGGGAGGGGGGGGCGCTAGATTTCTATTTAAAAAATTAGCGTTTCTGACCGCTTTAGGTGACTTTTTGAGGGAGTCCTGAGATATATGCTACTTATTTAATATAAAATTGTCTAAAGTTTAGTTACCACTATTTCCTAATAGTAATTTCAGCAAATATCTTAATTTCTTATTAAGACCTTCACCACCTCGAGTAACATATCTACTTATAGGTTGTTTAACGGAGTTTCCTTCTGATACAGTTTTGTTAAGAATAGAGTGCGCTCCCTGGTGGTGGAATGTGGAACTAACATTTTTGTTAAAATTAGGAAATATAACATGGCGATCTGTTTGAAATTTTACGATAGTTTATAACACATTAGAAAAAGTTTATAAAAAATGGCGCGTGAAATTTCGGGAAGGTGGGGAGAGGGAGAGGGGCAAAATATTTCTTTTTTGTTTCATACCGTTTCAGGTGCATTTTTTGATGGTGTCCTCAGATACATGCTACTTATACTTATTAAATATAAATATGTCAAAAGTTAAATTACCACTATTTCCGAATAGTAATTTCAACAATTATCTTAAATTCTTGCTGAAGACCGCCACCCCCTCGAGTAACATATCTACTAATGGGTTGTGTAAAGGAGTTTCGTTCAGATACGCTTTTGTTAAGAATACAGTGCGCTCCCTGGTGGTGGAATGTGGAATTAACAGACCGCGATTTCATTTAAAGTAGGAAATCTAACAATTCAATCTGTTTTAAACTTTAAGATACTTTATAACACACGATAATAAATTATAAAGAAGAAGGGCGCGTCGCATTTCGAGGAGGGGGGGGGGGTTGAGGGAGGTGCGCGAATAAAATTAGGAAATATAACTGGACGATCTGTTTGAAACTTTAATATGGCTTATAAAACATAACATAAATTTTTAAAATCAGGCCGCGTCAAAAATCATGGTGACCATCTCCCACTCCCCCCTAAGGGGGTCATTTTTCTAAATTTGGCAGATACCCGTCATGTGATATATCGTAGCATTTTTTTTTTGGGGGGGGGGGCAAACAAAATTAGGAAATATAACAAGGCGAATATGTTTGAAACTTTAACATAGTTTAGGATGTGTTTGCCAAAATTTAGAAGGTATTCCATGGCGATAAATGTACTGGACGTTTTGAAAGAAAGTGTTTTGAAAGGAATATTAAACGAAACCCTTTGTGCGATGTATGATCACACTTACCCACTTGTTTAAAAAGATCTAGAACCCCTCCCTACCACCCTGGAATTTCACGCACCATTCTTTTTTATACTTTATCTTTTGTGTTATAAACGTTCTTAAAGTTTTAAACAGATCGCCTTGTTAGATTTCCGAATTTTAACAAAATCGCGTTATGTTAGTTCCACATTCCACCACCAAGGAGCGCACTCTATTCTTAACAAAAGCTCCTTTAAACAACCTATCAGTAGATATGTTACTCGAGGAGGTGGCGATCTTCAGCAACAATTTAAGATATTTTTTGAAATTACTATTCGGAAATAGTAGTAACTTAACTTTTGTCATATTTATATGTACTAAGTAGCATGTATCTGAGGACTCCGTCAAAAAACCGCACCTGAAACGGTATGACACGCAAAGATTTAAAAAAAAAGAGAAATATTTCGCCCTTCCGCTCCCCCCACCCACATGTCCAAAATTTCACGCTCCATTTTTTATAAACTTTTTCTAATGTGTTATAAACTATCTTAAAGATTCAAGCAGATCGCTTTGTCAGATTTCCTACTTTAAATGAAATCGTGGTCTCTTAGTTCCACTTTCCACCACCAGGGAGCGCACTGTATTTTTAACAAAACTGTATCTGAACGTAACTCCGTTACACAACCTATCAGTAGATATGTTACTCGAGGTGGTGGAGTAAGCAAGAAATTAAGATATTTTTGAAATTACTATTCGGAAATAGTGGTAACAAACTTTTGGCATTTTTATATTTAATAAGACTCATTTATCTCAGGACTCCGTCAAAAAACCGTACCGGAAATGGTAAGAAACGCAAAAGTTGAAAAAAAAAGAAATCTATTGCCCCTCCTCCTCTCCCCACCTTCCCGAAATTTCACGCGTCATTATTATATAAACTTTTTCTAATGTGTTATAAACTATCTTGAAGTTTCAAACAGATCGCCTTGTTAGATTCCCTACTTTAAATGAAATCGCGGTCTGTTAGTTCTACATTCCACCACCAGGGAGCGCACTCTATTATTAGCAAAAGCGTATATGAACGAAACCTCTTCACGCAACCTACTCGTAGATACATGGATGGGGGGGGGGGGGTCTTAACCAAGAATTTAAGATATTTGCTGAAATTACTTTTCGAAAATAGTGGTATCAAGACTTCTGAAATTTTTATCTCGAATAAGTAACATTTATGCTGTATTTTTACAAATCGCACGCCGTTCTGAAGAATACTACAATAAAACGTAACGTGACTACCGTTTAAAATAAGCATATAAAAGAAATAAACCAATTAGTGAAATTAGCGTCCCCACTCATAAATTAAGTGTGCAAAAAGTTCTGTACGAACATCCGACATGAGTTCCCACTGCCTGCGGCACTCTATAGTAGGCGGGCGATAAATTCGGAACATTTTTCTGTATTTAAAACATAAAAGAGAGCAATTAAAAAATGCGTTTAAAAATGTCGTTAATAAAATACTTCTAAAAAAAAATCATTATCAGTATCAAAAATGAGAATTTAAATTCTATTAAAACTGTTGCGACCCGCTTCAGCAGCAGAAAGCATTAGAATGCAAGGACTTATCGTTGCCAATTTCTAATTTCTAGTAGTAAAAGAGCCAGTAAGGAGTATTCTAATCTTTTATTTAACGTTTAAAAAACACATTTCTTGCTATCTAAATAAATCAGCATCAAACAGGCACCTCCAATTTTCCGTAAACCAACCAAAATCGCTGATTTTTAGTAAATATTATCGCTCAGCCAACCAAAGTAGAAAAAAAAAAAAAAAAAAAAAAAAAAAAAAAAAAAAAAAAAAAAACAGAAAACAGTGTGGCAAACAAAAAGCCTGCCAGGTTGTCAAGTTCGTTGCTAGGTTGTGACGCCATTTGAAAGTAATCCCTTCTCTTAAACGCTCATTATTATTAAATATGTTTTCAAAGCATGTTTTTCACCTTCACGCTAAAATTTAATGTTTAGTTGAAAAAACAGTCACTCTTGAAACATTAAGCACTCAAATTGGTTTATTTAATTGTATCCCGGTTTACTTAATTATTTCTGCGAAAGCTTTATACAACCAACCAACCGAAAGCAAGCGGAAACAAAGAAACGTATTTTTGATGAGCGATGCTTTATGAACCAACCAACCGAAAATAATCTGAGGGAAAAAAGGTGTAGTTTTGATGAGAGTGATGTCCGAATATTAATTAATTACACAGCTAATAATTAGAATATTAAAATTCTGAAGATATGGTGCATTAGAAGAGGCCTTGGACTCGTTTAAAAAAAATTTTGAACCTCGTACGTGCCGTAGATTTTGTTAGCCTTCGCACACAGACAGACAGACAAACAGACAGAGAGATTTGTTCTTTTATTAGTATAGATTTTTTGTTCCTTAACATCTATTCACCTTAACTTTTGAGAAAACTTTTTCTTTTCTTTTTTTTTTCCTTGAATAGGCATTGTAAAATTAACTCATTTTATTGATAACACTGAACAACAATAGTTATGTCACACGCTGTAAAAAAAACGGACTAAGGCTGCACACAGAAGCGTATTTTGCCATCCTTCTCCAGTTTTCACGGAAATCTTTTGTTCAGGACCATTCTGAGATTTATCCGCAAAAGAATGAGGGGGATCAACAATGGGTCAGGAGATAAGAAGCTCAACCCTACTTGAAGGAAAGGTTCCTCTTTTGCAAGACATCAGTCCCTTTCCATTTAAAGTCCTTAAAAAATCAAAGACACCGCGTGGCCACAGGAAATGACGCCGACACTGATAACAGTTAGAAGGATGGCGCGTTCGCAGCCTAAAAACCGGAGATTGTACTGGCAATCGAGACGCCAGTACTATTTCCGTATTTTAACGGAAATTTCACCCCATAAATTACAGAAATCCGTATTTTTACGGAAATTTTCCCCCATAAATTACAGAACATTTTCCGTTTTTTTGGAATTTATGGGGGGAAATTTTCCGTTAAAATACGGAAATAGTACTGGCGTATCGATTGCCAGTAGAATCTTCGTTTTTTAGTCCTTTTTTTTTTTTTCCTTGCAGTGCAGAACTTAAATTAGTTGATTCTAGATCAGTTTTTTTTTCGCTGATTCCGAATATGTTTTCCGTTTTTCTCTAGGTGGTCCAGTTTTTGAGAATTTTGCATATTTAAGTTTATGCAAATTTAAGCTTTTTTATGCTACTTTATGGAAATTTTTGATACAATAAACGTCGGATTGAATTCCCTTTTCTAGATAATGACTATACTGGACTATTTGCTTCAGAAAAATGTACGATCTGCATATTCTCAACATTTATCTCTCAGTTATAAAGCCTAATTTGCACATTTTTCAATGGTGTAATGTTTACATTACTGACAAATTTAAAGTAGTTGCCATAGAATTGACGTAATATTTTTCTAGACTAGATTTTTATGTTGATTTCAAACCTGCAATCTGTTTCCTTATATATCAGGTCTAGTTTGAGTAAAATGGATTTCTGTACTTTTGTACGATATTAGACACAAGTTTGTTATAAGATGCTTTTTACGGGTATGTATACCTTATTGTTAAAAAGGGTGAACAGTGTCGGATTCCATCAGGGACATAAACAATAATTTATATAATCGAAAAAAAAAATATTGAAAAGTAGTAGAATCTATCCTAGTCTATCCTATCTAACTAGTTGAAGAACATTACAAAGTAACATAAAAAACGATTTCTGGCCTTTTTGACCAAAAAATAAAATTTCACTTTTTTCAAAAACAGATTTAAAAACTGGTTTAGAAACCTACGTCAAAAAACATTATTAGAAAAACATGAAAAATATGCAAATTAGGCAGTAATATTTTACGGTCACACATCAGTATAACCTCAGAAACAACGTTTTTGCAAAGAAAACTAGACAATAATCATAACATAAAACAAAAAAGCCAGTCTGATAATGCTTTATGCCTTAAATTTGCGTATAATTGTGCAAAATTTACTAAATTTGCATAAATCGAAATATGCAACTATCTCATAAACAAGACCTGCTGGAAAAAATCTAAAACTAGATTCGGAATCAGCACAAAAAACCGCAGAACAGCTAATTTCGGTTTTGTGAAAGAGCAAAACTTCAAATTTGTTGACCGATATAATCAATAATTTGAAATGGAAAATACAATATGTCCATTCAGTTGTTTAATTATAAGAAAATTTAGAATACATATAAAAGCACAAATAATTGTACAAAATTACTTTCAGGTGCATAAATATAATATAAAGATATTTCCTTCTATATATAAAAACTAGAGGGGCTCTGCCCCCTACGAGCTACGCTCGCCAACCCCCGTTCAGGCACACCCAAATCCAAAAAGCACGCTAATTTGATCGGCTTTAAAAATATTGAATTAAAATTTAAAAAAAAAACAAAAAAAAAAACAGTAGCGATCTCTCTGTAATAGGGTTTCCATTCGTTTTCCTTGGATTGGGAATTTTTAAGGCCAAATCTGCTGCTGTTAAGAGATACAATGACTTTTTTCGTATTTAATTAAAAAAAATTAGTTAAACTGGTACTTCTTAGTTATCCCGTCGACCAATTTCGCCAGTTTATATAAATCGCCAAACCACTCGCCAAATTATACACATTGACATAATTTTTATTTTAAATAACGAAAGAACAAATAAATTAGTAAAACATTAATAAAAATAAAACGTAGAATTAATGGTTTTATTGGCCATTATTGGCATTTAATCTTGCAATTAATTAATTAATGGCAACCATTATTGGCATTTAATCTTCCAATTTGGCGACAGTAATTTGGTCGACGGGATAACTAACAAGTACCGTTAAACATTTGAAAATAAGCTAATGTAAAATGAATTAAGTAAACAGTGTCATTGTCTCCGGTATTTTTTAACAGCGCTATAAGATAGTTCTTTTAAATAATTCATTTTAAATGTATCGTTTCAAATCTAACGTACTTTACACCAAAGTTTTATTTCTCTTATTAATATTCACGTGAAAATACATTTGTTGTTACAAGGAAATATTATTTGCACTGTCTTCGAATTCACGATAATAGTTGAAAAGATTATCTCAAAATATCTCGCTCAAATATATTTTTCAATTTAAACTGTTTTGCTATATTTTTTGCCATTTTAAATATGACGTTATTTCCTCAAATTACAAGTTTTAACGCATAATAATGATTTTTTTTTTTTTTTTTTTTTTTTTTTTAAGATTTTGTTTCTCTTTTTAAATTCAAGTGTAAATATGGTTCGGCACAGATGTCATTGGCGCAATTTTTTTCTGACGCCAATTTCATATACGCAACGGGTACTTAACTAAGTGTCGTTATTTTCCTTGATATGGTAACCCGGATGTTGTTGTTTATGCTATTGATGTTTTCGCCAAATTGGCGTCGGAAAAAAATTGCGTCAAATTGGTATATGACATCTGTGCCTATGGTTCTTATGATGTAATTTTCCTGCTTTTAACATGTAATCATTTAATTCTAATTTTAAAGTTTTTTTTCTGTTTGTAATAGTCACGTGTAAATAAATTTTTAATTTGATGTAAACATTATTGTTTGCGCTGTTTATACAACTGGCAACAGTTCAAATTAATAACTTTTTCTAAAATTTGTAAAAAAATATCTCTCGAAATACTGAAAATTTGAATTTAAAATTGAAATAAAACCTCAAAAAATGAGTCAAATAAGAAACATAAATGCAATCTTCACACTGGGAACTTATAAAGTATAAAATGATCTAAAAATTATTAAATTCTCATGTATAGTTTTGCTCCAATAAATCTTTTTTAATGGAACGATTTTGTCCAACTTTAGCATTAAATATATCTTAAAATAATTCTTCGATTTGAAAACTGTCTGCACCAGCGTGTTTATCAAACATTTCTCTATAATACCACCGATTTTCATATTTTTGTATGCAACAGTTTTTTTAATATTAACGATGAAAGGCCATGCTTAAGCATTCAAATTGGATGCTGATCTACCCGGACTATCTACGCAGATTTTCATTGGTCCATTTCCAAATCAAAACTTTTTTTTTTATGTATAGAAGGAAAAGTTTTGATTTGGAAATGGACCAATGAAAATCTGCGTAGATATTCCGGGAAGATCGGAATCCAATTTGAATGCTTAAGAATGGCCTTTCTTCGCTAATATTAAAAAAACTGTTGGATACAAAAATATGAAAATCGGTAGTATTATAAAGAAATGTTTGATAAACACGCTGATGCAGACAGTTTTCAAATCGAAGAATTATTTTAAGAGATATTTAATGCCAAAGTTGAACAAAATCGTTCCATTAAAAAAGTTTTATTAGGAGCAAAAACTGTACATAGGAATTTAATCATTTTTAGATCATTTTATGCGTCATGAATTTGCCGGTGTGCAGATTGCATTTAGTTTTTTAATTTGACGCATTTTTTTATGTTTTATTTCCATTTTAAATTCAAATATTCAGCATTTTGAGAGATATTTTTTAGATATTTTAGAAAATTGTATTAATTTAAACTGTTTCCAGCTGTATAAACAGCGCAAACAATAATGTTTGCTTCAAATTAAAAATTTATTTTGCACGTGACTATTAGAAACAGAAAATATAAAAAGCAGGAACTCATTGAAAATTACGTCATAAAAAGTATAATTACACGCGAATTTTAAAAGAGAAAGAATATTGTAAAATAATTCATTAACATGCGTTAGAAGTCTTAAATAGGAGAATTTACGTCACATTACACTTATTACGTAAAATGAACAAAAAATAATATTGCAAAACAGTTTAAATTTAAAAATTTCGCGAGACATTTATTTGATATTTTAAGATGATCATTATATTTCATTTCTAACAAAAGTATTTTTACGTGAATATTAAAAAGAGAAAGAAAAGTTTGGTGAAAATTACATTAGATTATAATTGTCAGATTCAAATTATAATTCAATCTTCCGAAATCTTTTTAAAGCCCATCAAATTAGCGTGCTGTTAGAGTCTGCGGTGTCTGAACGGGGGTTGACGAGCGTAGCTCGTAGGGAGCAGAGCCCCCTAGTAAAATACAAATTAAAAAATATTTTAAAATACACTAGAAAATCTAGAACGTTTTCAACCATTACAAGACCGTCGTCAGTAGGATTTAAATGTTGCTATTATTTTCTTTGCCCTTATTCGAGAATTGTCCAGAAGAAAACATAGTAATTTAAAGGTTGTATCAAATGAGATGCCAGATAAAGTTATTCAAATTTTCTACAAAACGAGCTTTCATCTATTATGCATCAAATATCTCTATACTCCACGGATACCGTATGATAGCGCATCGTCACAAGTTGTATTTTTATTAGCAATTACACTGCTCAAAACAATTAAATGATATTGCAGTTTTAGGTGGATTTTGTATCTGGTAAACTGTTTAGCTGATTGATACATGGTCGACAGACATAGTAGGTTATATGAGAATAAATTACACATGTTTGGCAGAAAAAAATGCATTTTATTGCGCATTTGTGTACTAAAGGAAAAAAACACAATTTGTGCATATGAGAAAAAAAGAATAAGAAAAGGTGTTTTCTTCAAAGAAAATCATTTTCAGTAGGGGGTATGGTTTCCACGGGCGGCCAGCAACGTTGAACACCTTTGAGGCATGGACTCAATGAGGCTATTAATGACGAGTTGGGGTATTCTGCCCCACTCTTCCAGAAGAGCTCTTTCCAGTTCTTGGAGAGTTTGTGGGGGTTGTTGGCGGCCAGAAACTCGTCTTCCTAGAGCGTCCCAAACGTGCTCGATTGGATTCATGTCTGGAGAACACGCTGGCCATTCCATTCGAACGATTCCTTCCTCGAAAAGGAAATCCTCCACCAGGTTTGCACGATGTGGCCTGCAGTTATCGTCCATTAAAATGAAGTTATCTCCGATTGCTGCAGCGTAAGGGACTACAATAGGTCTGAGGATCTCATCCCTATATAGGCGACCAGTCAGAGCTCCATCTCGAATGATGTAGAGGTCAGTGCGCACGTCAATGGAGATGCCACCATACACCAACACTCCTCCACCGCCAAATCTGACACTTTCGTGCACGAACGCAGGATTATTCCTACTGCCACGGTCCCTCCAGATGAAAATACGCCTATTATCCGGATGCACAGAAAAACGGGACTCGTCAGAAAACAGAATATTGCTCCATCCATTTCTCCTCCAGTTGACATGCTCGGTTGCCCACTCCCTGCGGTCGCGACGATGCCTTGATGTTAATCTAACACATACCATCGGTCGGCGAGCATACAGACCTACAGCATGGAGCCGGTTTCGGACAGTCTGAGTTGAAATCGTGGTGCCTGTAGCCGAGCGAAGGTGTTGTTGGAGAAGAGTAGCGTTCATGGTTCGGTGTCTCCGAGTTGTTAACGCTAAATACCGATCTTCATTGGGCGTTGTTGCCCGTCTACGACCTTGCCCTGGTCTTCGGCCTGCACATCCACTCTCCAAAAAACGGTTCCAGATCCTGGAAATGACACTTTGTGACACTCCAATGGCTTGCGCTACTTCGGCTTGAGTTTGGCCCCCTTCTAACCTACCAACAATTCTCAAAGCTTCTGAATCTGTCAAATGACTTCGCTGAGACATCGTACTCATCGAAACAAAGCAATCACTGAATGCCGATCATCCTTGTCTTCATTCTCTTTTAGGGGCATTCCACGTCAAATCAGGCAGTAAAATATCAATATGTAACCCACCATCACAGATTTTAATGAAACTGCGTGTGTTTGTTCTTACTATTAAGATATGATCACCAGTAATTTTTTTTGCTCCTTGGTGAAATAGTTTCTGAGAAAAAAATTGTCAAAATTTTGAAAAACTGCCGTCAGTTGGCATTCTTGATAGCTCAGTTTTCAAATGTAGCATGTCATATATATAATCATATTTCAATATCTACTCTACAAATCATCTTCAAATAATTTATGCACAATATTTAGGGTACGCAGCTTATGGAAAAAATATATTGTTACGCTTATAACATTTTAAGTGTGTCTAAAAAAATATTTAAACTTTGAAGTCGTGAATTTTTTATGAAAAATAATGCATTAACAAAAAAAGCATTATCAACAAAAGGCGGTATTTTTATTAAATTTATTTTTTATGGGAGATATACTTAAAGGTGTCCTTTACCTGATTCTGAAATAAAAATAGTGGGATTTTGGGTGTTTTTAGTAGTATTTCCTATTTAAAAATATTTTGAGGTGCATTTCATATCAAATCAAGCAGAGTCATTCCATGTCAGTTCCCCTAAGCCATTTAATCACTGTCACAAATTTCAATGAAATTGGGTTTGTTTATAGCTTATTTTAAGACGTAATCACTTTTAATTTTCTTCATCCTCAGTAAAATATTTTTTAAGATAAAAAATATCAAAATTTTGAAAAATTGTTTTAAATTTTTTTAATGACAGTTCAATATTCAAAGACTGCATTAAAAAAAAAAAAAAAAAAAAAAAAAAAAAAAAAAAAAAAAAGTCATTTCAATATAAAATCACTAAATAGGTTTCAAATAATGTATATGTGACAAATAATGTAGGCTGATTATTATTTCTTGTTTTTTATCATGTTTAAACACTAAGAGTGTCTTTTATCTTATGAATTTTTAAAAATCAAGAATTTTGTCAAAAATAATGTGTTAATCAAAAATTTATTATTAAATTTTAAAATTATTTTATTATTATTATTAAAATTTATTATTATTACGTAAAAATATCTTTTAAATGGTTATAAAATAAAAATAGTGAACATATGAGAAAAAAATAGCAAAATTTTGGAAAAATGCCACGAGTTGCCATTAATGATTGTTGTATTTTCAAAGGCCTCATTTTATATATAAAATCATAATCGAAGAAATCTTCTTCGAATAATTTAAGCAAGGTAAATAAAGTATGTAGATTATGAAAAAAATATTGCTGTAATGTTAAAAAATATTTAAATGTGTCTAAAAAATTGTATAATCTTTGAAATCAAAAATATTCTACAAAAAATAATGAAATTATAAAAAAAAAACTTTATCAATCAGAGGCGGAGTTTCTATGACTAATTTTTTAATTTTAAATTGTACATAATACTACATTATAACTGGATCTGAAATAAAAATAGTGGGATTTTGGTTGGTTTTAGTAGTATTTAAATCATATTTAAAATTATCAATATTTTCAAATGTAAAACCTATCCAATGTATCATCCCTGGAAATATTTTTATTTATACATTTATTTTATTTTTCAAATTATCTTTTATGTTCGTTTCTTAAGGGAAAAATATACAATATTGTTTTTTAGTAAAACTTCTAGGGCGAAGAGCAATTATCCCTTTCCAAAAAAGAGAAAAATCACTAGCTCCTCACCGCCCAATAAAAATTTTCAAAATGACAATTCTAATCTTTAAACTCATATTTGGCTGTTAATATTGAAAATTTAGCATTGAGCTGCCAATATTTAAAAAATATACCAAATTTCACTCTTTTGAAGAAAATTTTGACGTATTGTGCTTTAAATATATGCAAAAAATGCATAATCCATTATATTTATATCTTTCAAATAACTATATCTAAAAAAATATTTAAAACTTAATGAGTTGCACTTTTGTAACTTTATTCAGTTTCTAATGATATGTACCGTAATTTCGGGTGTATAGCCCGCAGATCAAACAATTCAGTTTGGACCCAGAAATTTTATTCAGTATTTTGAAGACCAATATTTACTGTGATCTAAAAAGTTGCATTTTATTTTTAAAATTTTCTGGGTCGAAACACGATTGTTTGATCCGCGGGCTATACACCGGAAATTACAGTAATTTGATTTATTTCATCACAATATTGCTGAAAGATGGATTTTCAACATATATATTTGTGTATATATATCCCTGTTCTCAAACAAATTATTTAAAAATTATTCATTTATGTTTAATAAAGCATATATATATTGTTTATACACTTATAGAAAATACATATAGTAAATTTTATGATATTATGTCAATAATGTCTAAAAGTAAAGAACTTATCTAATAGTATGTAACGAAAAATTTAACATGTGGTGTAATGACAACAAAATTTTATAATTGTTTTACTTAATTTGGATGAATGAAAAAAGCTTACATGTTTATATTTTATTGAAGTACAGGTGAAAATGTCACAAAGACATTCCTACCTCAACAACCACTGAGTATGTCACATTCACACTACAGATGATTTTTTTTCTTTTTGATCTTTCGGGTTTGATTTCAGATGGTAATGAATAGTTTTGTTAGAAGTGTCATTGCAGTCAGCATATTAGGCTCACTATTTTTTTTTTATATAATTTGTTTTGATTGACTCGATGAACAACAATATTTAAAGGGACCATTTCATGACTTTTCAATTAAAAGCTGATTTATAAATTCATCATGTTGTTTAATTATTATTATCGTCTTAAGATAATAAGTTGATATTAAAATTTTTAAATGCAGTTTATTTATTATTTGAACAGTTGAAAGTATTTTTCAATAAGAGTGGGCTGTTGATTTTAAGTCGGCTGTTGAGCAATGTAGTGTTGGTAAAGGAACTGGTACTATTTAATTTAATTTTTATTGCTGTAAATAATATTTGTTATTTTATTATTGTATGTATTATATTTAAGCAAGAGTAGAAATACACGATATCGTAGTCATTTTAGTACATCTTAGCATGAAAAGCTTCAATATTTATAATTAAACATTCACATTTTATGAAAATTTTGTTAAAATTGCTCATATTTTCACTATTTTTATTTTATAACTATTGAAAAGATATTTTTACGTACAATTAAAAAAAGTAATAATAGCCTGCCTTCGGTTAATAATAAATTTTTGATTAACACATTATTTTTCACAAAATTCTTGATTTTAAGAATTCACAAGATTAAACACACTCTTAGCATTTAAACATGACAAACAACAATAAATAATAATCTGCCTACATTATTTGTCACATATACATTATTTGAAACTTATTTAGTGATTTTATATTGAAATGACTTTTTTTATGCAGTCTTTGAATATAGATCTGTCATTAAAAACATTTTTAAAAAAATTTCAAAATTTAGATATTTTTTTTTTATTTTAAAAAATATTTTACTTGTAATCACGTTTAATTTCCTTGATCCTGTCTTAAAATGAGCTATAAACATACCCAGTTTCATTGAAATTTGTGACAATGAATTAAATGTCTTAGGCGAACTGACATGGAATGACTCTGCTTGATTTGATTTGAAATACGCCTCAAAATATTTTTAAATATAAAATACTACTAAAAACACCCAAAATCCCACTACTTTTATTTCAGAATCAGGTAAAGGACACCTTTAAGTATATCCCCCACAAAAAATAAATTTAATAAAAATACCGCCTTTTGTTAATAATGCTATTTTAGTTAATGCATTATTTTTCATAAAAAAATCACGACTTCAAAGATTAAACATTTTTTTAGACACACTTAAAATGTTATATAAGCGTAACAGTATTTTTTTTCATAAAATACGTACCCTATATATTATGCATAAATTATTTGAAGATGATTTGTGGAATAGATATTGAAATATGATCATATTTATATCATGCTACATTTGAAAATCGAGCAGTCAAGAATGCCAACTGATGGCAGTTTTTCAAAATTTTAACAATTTTTTTCTCAGAAACTATTTGACCAAGGAGTAAAAAAAAATACTGGGAATCATATCTTAATAAAAGGAACAAACACACGCAGTTTCATCAAAATCTGTGATGGTGGGTTACATGCCTGCCTGAACTGACATGGAATGACCCTTTATCCAGTTGAAAGTCAAATTTCATTCGCTGCCGCTGAAGCGACGTTTTTGACGTCGAACTCAAAATTTGCATACTCCACAGTTTGAAAACCAGAAAAATTTGCATTTGTGATTCTCTTCTTCTATTTTCGGCAAAAAAAAAAAAATCGTTTATATCTTTATTTTATATAAAACTTCAAATATCCTTTAATTGTTTTGAGCAGTGTGTTTCAATAGATTCTCTTATGGTGCTTCCTGGTAATTATTTGTACGAAAGATAATTTTCGATTTATTAATACAGTTACAAATACAGCTTGTAACGATGCTGTGTCATACGATATCCATGGACTAACTAAACTAAACTACTCTGTGGCTATACAATCCATGAAGGATTAATCCATGAAAAATATTGCATTAAAAAATAAAGCATGTTTGAATGAAGTATCCATCTTTCCCTTTTGTAAAGGAAAAAATGCATAAATAAAATGAATATATTTTTAATTAAATTTATTACTAACCTACCATATTCATTGGGTAATTAAATTATTTAATTCCTTTACTTTCATTTACTTTATTTTTAGTTTTAGCTTCACTGTCTTAGCACTCCTCGAAGTTTTATTTCCAAATAAATTTTTCCTTCTGAATTCTATAGCAGCAGAATACACTAGACGTTTGTTTTCATTATCTTTAAAAAATAAAGTTAAAAAAATAATTTATTCTTTTATTCTGACTACGTGGTCTTCAGTTTTTAGAATCGAGATATTCATATTTAAATGCATGTAATTTATAAATTTACTTTTTAATATTGTAACTATAAAACTAAGCTTTTTTTCTCCCTACAAAGTGATGCATTTTTGATTTACTTCATTGTATATTGTCAGGATTTTTAGTAAATGAAATTTGGTTCAAACTTCAACTTTAACAATATCTTTTAAAGGGCATTAACTTTACGAGAAGGAAAAATTTTAATTCAGTTATTTAGAAATGGAATAAAAATGTCTAAAATTTTATACATACGTATTTGAAAGAAAATATTTCACGACTATAAGATTTCAACATGATGGAAAATGTCAAATTGCCGCTATGCTTGCGCAATCAAAACCCATATCTACACGTGTTTAAAGGGTTTCATGGAAAAATATTTATTTATTCCACTTTATTCTCTGATTTGTTGACTTATTTTCATGTTTTTTTTTCCTCTCGCTATGCTAATGAATGAATTTCTAATTTTAGAATGCTACAGTCGACGTGCTTTTGTTTTCTTTAGATTTTCGGAGGTGAAAGAATAAGTTATTAAGGTTTTCAATTACCACCGGCAAATTCCTCAGCTATTCTTGTTCTTGTTTCTAACATTATTCTGTCTGAAAGAAAACTGAGAAACAATGCTCGGGTATATTTAGGACATTTTTTCTAAATAAGCAAATGATAAGCAACCGTGAGATTGAGTACATTTTTAAGGTTTCACATCAGACTAGTGTATATACTTGTTCATATAGTTGAAGTTAGTCAGCATGAAATAGAATTGTTATTGTTATTATTATTTCTTGCTCCTCACGTTGAGAATGAATACGACTGCGTGACATAATTAAAGCGTCTCAGTGCCGTGAAACATGAATTATGCGACCAATTTATGTCTAATAACATCTAATTACCATCAACGTCAAAAAATCCCGGAAAGTTTCAAGCTAGTTCGATAAAAACTTCTTTACTGAAATACTCGTCGCACAAGAGAGAAGCACTCTCAAATTGCTAAAACAGACATTTTATGAAACATGTTGATGGCGAAGTTCTATAAAATCAGATGCCATTCGTCTGATGCGCCGTGAATATTTTTAACAGACGGCATCAGTGAAGAAGTTATTTATGTTCCAAAGTCGTGCAAATGGTTATAAACCCATTCGCAGAAGAATACAAACGCAAAATACAAATGGATTTTATCCAATCAAAGCTTGTATAATTTCGGAAAAGACGGCGGAATAATCAAAAGTCAGCAATTATGCTACCGAAAAAAGCTGGAAGAAAAATTCTGGTAGCGTCTGTCGAAAAAAGTGAAACACATTCTATCCAAATATCTCTAAGAGAGAATTTTACTAACGCAGTACCAAAATTAACAAACTTTGTACAGGGAATCACTTACATTTTTGAAAGTGGAAACGAAAAAGAAATTACTATCCAGTTACAATTTTTTTAATTTAATTCTTTATTTAAAATTTTCGGCAATAGCCATTACTTGAGGTTTTCAAATGCTGATCAGACGAGTGCTTATAGAAGTTCTAAGAACACGTTATGTTGGAGATCTGGACATTTATTTAGCTCCTTTAATTAAAGCATGTAAAACATGAAACAGTGTTGTAAAACATGTGAATAGTGAGATTTTTCAACTTTCTTGATATTGATACACATGGAAAGTTTCAGTTCTCAAAAATTCTTTATTTATGATGTAATTATTGCTTAATTTGCTCTGGAGTTCACCAGAGCTCAGCTCCCCGGTACTTCTTTATTTTCAGTGATTATTTAAATACTAGCCGGACCTGACCGGAGCTTATAAATGGTGCGCATCGGAGCCAACAAGACATCGTTGTATGTTGTAAATTGTTGATTGATTAAAAAAATAAATCCTTCGCGAGTAAGATTTCTCAAAATTCCCGTTAAAAATATTTTTGCTATTTATTCATTAGATTTTTTTATATACATATTTGTATAGCTGTCAACTGTTCCTTTTTTGTGTCACGCACTATTATTTAAACGCAGTATTCAGCGATTAAATAACGTCAGGATTATTAGGCGAATAGTTTTATTTGGAAGTATATAGTATTTCCTTGGAATAGTTGACATTTATGGATATGCATGACCGGGGTGGGGAATTTCATAAATCTGAGGTTAAAAAAATACATGCCAATCGCTTTTATATATATTTTTATCCGGTAGTCATATTTCAGATTTTTTTCAAATTCTGTGATTTAAAAACAACACAAAGTTCTATCTTACACTAAGCTTTCCTCTATTCTATATATCTTTCTACATTTTATAAATGTTGATATAGCAATGTATTGTAGTAATAAATTATTTTTGCAAGTAGCATAAATTTTGCCATAATAATTTTTGACTGTATATTGCATCTTGCCGGCTGGTAAAAACAAATCTTTGGCTGGTAAGATTTTATGAAAATTCCCCGTCTGCATACCTAAAGATACATACTAAAATGTATTAAAATATTAAATTGTATCTTTTGCTGTAGAAACTGTACAAATAATGTATGAAATACAAATATGAGGATCGATGGGACAGAGCTATACGCTACGATTGTTAGTACAATAGATTGTAGAGCATTAGGGCTCCAGTGTTTTTAATTGTTGTTGTTGTTGTTGTTGTTGGATTAGTTCAGTATTGCGGAGGTTATCGTGATGACAAACTTCTTTTTTTTTGGTGAACCTGTAAACGAACTATAAAAGTAACATACATTATTTATGAAGTCATTCAAGATACTGGCAAAATCCATACATTGTCCAATTTAGGTTCGAACTGGTTATTGTGATGACAAGATTTGAATTTATATGGAGGAAGTTCGGATATTATGGAATGGTCGGTCAACATGAAATCCTTCAATATCTGGAGCATACGGTGTTGCGTCTAAGCGTCAATCTGCATACGACTTCCCAGTACTCCCATGAGGCACTGTGCTCAGTTTTGTTTTGGTACATGTTGTTGGAGCGGCACGGTGAAATGAAATCTTATTTTCAATTTTTGCAGGTAAATTTTATGAAATTCGTATTATTTATAAAACCTCATTGTAAGTGGTTTGAACCAAATTCAGTATAAAGTTGAACAGTTATATTTATTGCTGCGTTAATGAGTTTTCCTCTATGCTAACTTGTTGACGAGTGAAGAGGTTATGTTTTTCTAGAGGGTGTGTCGGAAAATATGGAATATCAGTTAGATAACTAGACAACTTTTTCAAGACGAATCCAAAAATTAAAACAAATTTTCAAAAAATCTGGAGATTTATAGATGATGTACTAAAGTTTACTTATTAAATAATTTAGGTTATTCTTTTAAGGGTACATTCGAAAAAATATTTTTCCACCCTCAACAGCTCGAAATTTTCTGAGATATTTTCAAACTCATTTTTAAAAGTAAAAACATGAAATTTGTTGAGGTGATTTTTGAAGAGATGTATAAGAGGCCGTGTGGTGTCATTTTTCGCTCAATTAATTAGAATTTGAGTTTTAAACAATTATTTTCTCAATATGACCATTTTTTTTTTTCATTCTCAGATCTCCCGCTTCGGAAAATTGGGTTCAAAACACCAATTTTGATGGCATTTTTTACAATATTTTCTGCATTTATTTAAAAATCGGGAAGCACGGCACATTAAGCAGTTTCTAAATAAGATAATTTCCCAGTTTGATGTGTTTGAGAGCAAAAATTAATTTAAAAATGAATCAGGAAATAAAAGCAGTTTGGATCGGAATACACCCTTAAATCGTAGTTTTTCTTGTAATTTTAATATCCCTTACGATACTATTCCATATTACCCGACTGGTTGCCATTACCCGAAAAGTGTAACTTTGTTTTAAAAGCTAAATATACATGTATTTTTTTTCTTCCACTTTAAACGCATTAAAAATGTGTTAAGAAATAGTCAAAGTTTGTTTTTTACCAACTTTTAATGTATCTCTCTCTCTTTTTTTTTATGTAGACTTACAAAGAAAAATAAAATAGTATTCCATAATAAACGAACTTCCTCTATATGTAGATGATAGATACACTGTAAAAAGAATTCCGCTAAAATACAGAAATTGTACTGGCAATAGAGACGCCAGAACTATTTCCGTATTTGCTGTATTTAAAAATATACGGATTTCTTTAATTTTATTTAAATATTTTTTCTTGAATATTTTTAATTTGATTTTAAAATATTTTTCTAATTATTTTAAAATTAAATGTAATGGTGCTGCCATTTATGCTTGGATTTAATAATTATAAATTAACAATTTTAATTTATTAATTTAAGGATAAAGTGATTTAAAAGACATATTAAACGAAAGCCTCTGTGACATATGCGATCACACTTACCCACTCATTTTTTAGCCCCCGGGACGGTATGCTATTTCTTTCTCCCAGCTTATTTTGTCTCTAAAAATAACGTTACCTTACAAAAGCTAGCAATAAGCAAAGCAGATGTATCATTGTACGATTAAATGCTCTATAGCAATTTTTTTAATTTCTAAGCATCGCACATTTTAAATTTTTATACCGTCGTATTGAAAAAAAAAAGTACTTTTAAATGCAATTTGTTTGAAAACTGTATCTCCATTTATTTTTGAAATATTAATTTTTTTGTAGTTTTTAGCACCATTTGTTTAATTTTGGCAACTCAAGTACTCCATTTATATAGAAAGTAAAGGAAAAATAGTTGAAAAATAGCAATTATATCTTTTTGTTGCCATTTTCTCATAACAACCGAAAGAAAATGTAATTAAAATACGTGCTATTTAGAGAAAAAAAATAAACGAATAATTTCTGTTACAATATGGAGCTATTATAAACTATATTTAATTTTAAGTATCCGTAGACGCTTTCAGTGTGACGTCAGTCATGACGTTTTGGTTGGTAACTGACTCGAAACAAACGGTTGCTATGCGTCATTTCTTTTTAAATATAAATTGTGGAAAATGTTACCAGTACGTATCAAGTATTAAAACACTTAGATGTGAGATATAGATATAAGATATAGCTGCAACGCACAAACAAAATAGAAAATGCAACATAGCAACCGTTTGTTTGAAGTCAGTTTCCAACCAAAACGTCATGACTGACGTCACGACTGAAATCGTCTATATTAATGTTACAAACAAATGAATGCCTATGAATAATTAGATAGCCTTTTTTTGTCGAGTTTCTTTAATGACGACATCTTTTTGCTGCATTTGTGTATTATTTTGCGATAGTGATATCCTTATGCATGCTTTACTGTAGATGTTTAAGAGTGAATCGTAAATGTGGATTTCTTAAGTGGATGCGAATGACGTCATTTTACATAAAATAAAAGTGTGTGCTTCAAGTCTTAAAATTGAAATAGGTTTTGTACTATGTATATATACATATAATTTTTTTCATCGGGGGCGACACTAAATTCTGAAAAAGCAGAATTCCTGTTTTCTAGTTTTTTTTTTAGTTGTTTTTTTTTTTTTTTTTTTTTTTAGTTGTCAAAATATTTTTAAATATTTCATTTTACTTGATGTCTTAGAATCTTATTTACAGCTCGCCAGTTTCGCTAATATTTTAACACTGAAAATATTAAATTAAGGGGGGGGGGGGGGTGCTGGTCACTCAGCTTTTGATGCATTCGTATATTTAAAATATCTTCTCGGAAAATTCATATTTTTAAAATCTTTTTTCTGTGTACTCTTCTTAAAGGATGTCTTTTTTTTTTTTTTCTTAATTTTCAAAATATTTCAAAAATCTATGCTGAATTTAATATTTTATGTCTTAAAAGTGGGCGAACTGTGAGTAAGATTTCAACACTTCCTATAAAATTAAGTCTATACTTTAGAAATAGTTTGAGATCTAAGAAAAAAAGAGACACCTTTCAGGAAGTGCACATAAAATATCGAACCTAAAAATATTAATTTCCCGAGGAGATATTTTAAATACACGAATCCATCCAATGCCCATAGACTTTACATTAGTGAGGGGAAATCGGAAGCTGAGTGACCAGCCCCTTAACGGAAAATTTCCCCCTTAAATTCCAGAAGAAATTCCGTTTTTCTAGACTTCACGGAGAAAATTTTCCGTTAAAATACGAAAATAGTACTGGCGTTTCGATTGCCAGTACAATCCGTATTTTAACGGATTTTTTTTTTTTTTTTTTTTTTTTTTTTTTTTTTTTTTTTTTTTTTACAGTGTACATAGAAAGGAAGTGATTGCAATAGGTCAATTTTCTATAAAGAAATTAACCAAAAATGAACGGTATTTATACAGGTGTAATCTGTTAATATTTTCTTCTGTGTGTAATGAATTGGAAATGTAAATGTAGTTTATTGTTTAAATTTCTAAAGGCCGTTCCCAAAAAATATTTTTTCCCGTTCAACGACGGGAAATTTTTCGACACATTAACAGATTCATCTTTTAAAAAAAATAAAAGCTTGATCCTTTTAGGCAATGATAATTGAAGTGATTTGAAATCCAACAGTTTTTGCCTTTTTTAATAAATGAGCTACATCTTGGGTTATAAGCGATATTTTGTCTCACAACTGCAATTTTTTTCCCCTTCCCGCACTGTCGTGTTGGGAAATTAATTTCAAAATGTCAACATAGGCAGCATTTTCTGAAAGATCTCCTGCTTTGAGCGAAGAAAGGGGAAAAAAATATTTGATGACATTTTTTCAAAATATGAGTACCTAGAAATTCCATGCGTTTGCGGATAAAAAGGAATTTAGCAATTTGTCAGAAAGTAGCCAGTTTGGATTTGAAGAACAGCCTTAACTTTTGATTCATTGCATCCCCCCCCCCCTTTAAAAGAATGTTAGTCTTACATTTTCCTAGGTATTCAGAAATTTTCTATTTCATTATACAAAGTAAAAAAAAAAAATTCTGTGAAATTACAAAAAATTGGCAATCTAATATCTTAAGGGTGTATTCGAAAAAATATTTTTCCACCCTCAACAGCTCGAAATTTTCTGAGACATTTTCAGGCTCATTTTTAAAAGTAAAAACATGAAACTTGCTGGGGTGATTTTTGAAAAGTTGTATAAGGTGCCGTGTGATTTCCTTTTTCGCTCAATTAATTAGAATTTGATTTTTAAGCAATTATTTTCTCAGTATGACCATTTTTTTCATCCCCAGATAACCCGCTTCCGGGAATTTCGGTTCCAAACGCCGATTTTGACAGCATTTTTTACAATATTTTCTGCATTTATCAAGAAATCGAGAAGCACGGCACATTAGGTAGTTTCTAAATAAGAGAATTTCCTAGTTTGATGCGTTTGAGAGCAAAAATGAATTTAAAAAGGAATAAGAAAGTAAGCAGTTTGGATCGGAATACACCCTTAAGTCTTATGTAAAATTCCAGAGATTAGAAAAAAAGGGATTCGGTTATTTTACAGTAGACTTTGTAAATTTGAATCAATAAAAATACACAAGACTTTGTAAATTTATTTATTTTAAATGGTAATAATTTAATTTTTTTTTCGAAATTAGTGAATTTTTTATCTTCGACGTATCAGCATTATTCGAGTGAATTTCAACTTCTACCAGACTTATTTCTAAGCCCGCCCGGGATTTGATCATGAGTCCTCTGAGCTAGAGACGAACATCTTACTGACTGTGATATAGGAGCTATTACTGTTGTGTGCAAAAGATGTCTTTTATAATTAAGCGGGAAATATTTTTACTTTTTATTTTCTTTCAATATTAAGGCTGTTCTCAAATCCAAAGGGTCAATTTTCTGACATGAGTTTTAATTCATTTTTATTCGGAAACGCCTGAAACTAGAAGGTGTTGTTATTCAGAAACTATGTCATCGAACTGTTATTTCCGTTTTCTTGAAAACACAATAGATCTTTCAGAAAATACTGTCAAAGTTAGCATTTTGAACCGAGCTTCGGAATGAACGAAGAAAATCCAGTCAATAAGGGGAGAAAAATTCCGTGTCACTTGATCAAAATCGCTTATAACTCAATAGCTAATTGATTAATTAAAAAATGGAAAAAATAGTTCGATTCCAAATCTCTTTCCAATTTCACATCTTTCCGTTAAAAAATGAATTTGTAAATGTGTCAAAAAGTTTTGCGCTTGTTGAGCAGAGCAGTTGAGAACAGCCTTAACAAGCTTTATGCACATGGTGAATGAAAGAATTGCAAATTGATTGTCGATAAAAATCCTTTTAATGTAAGAAAATTAAACCAAATTTTCTTCTTTAATATTTTTAATAAAATAGTAAAAGAATTTTTAAAGTGTATTTTTAATTACAGGTTATAACAAAGATAAAAATATCTTAAAATAAAGACATGGAAATTTCTACACGGAATTTGATATAAGAAAAGGGAAATGTCTCTAAAATGATGACCGAGAAAGTCAATCAAATGCATTTAACCGAGAACTAGTGTAAAATTACACAGAGTCTCGTTTTTAATTTTTCTGTGTTTTTACAAAGAATTTTAATAGTGTACATAGATGGACAATACTCTGGATACTAGCATAAATGAATAATAATTAATATAAATTAAAATGTAAAATAATAGAAGATTATCTACATTTTTAGAATAATAAAACTGATGTGTTTTTCTCCCATTATGTTTTTGGAAAAATGAGTGATTTATTAAGTCAATTATCAGCGGCATACCTTCGACCATTCTTGTACTTGTTTCAAACATTGTGCTGTCTAAAAGAATTCGGAAAACAATGCTTAGGAAGATTAACGGCCTTTTTTCCTAAATAAGCAACGTATAAACAACCGTATGGTTAAGTACATTTTTGACATTTCCACACCATATTATATAGATAGTTGAAGTTAGCTTGAAACTGAATTATTGTTATTTTTATTATTATTTATTTAATTACACTTCCACATAAATGAATGTGACTTTATGATTTAATTTGGGTATCTCAGTGCTGTAAAACATAAATAGTTAGACCAATTTATGTCTGTATCTAATTCACAGGCCTGCGATGAAACAAATACAAGGGAATTGATAGCTGAACTCAATGTATTTTTTGGTGCTAAATTAAAAAAAAATAATGAAAGAATTCTATCACGTCACGTTTTCTTGAAAAATTCAATTTTACTTGGATTTTTATGAACATTCCATCGGCCATAAGCCCCGTTCCTCATGGACCTCATGTGCCAGTGCGTTTGCCTCCTATTAAATTGCCAGTCATCTCTTCAGAGTCCTTTAGACTCGGATCATTCAGAAGTTCAAAGTTCCGATACCGAATATAAGCCCCCTGGAAGCGATTCGCCCCAGTCCTTCTCTCAGGTTGAACTTAAGAGGCTACTTCAGTCAAACGAAAAGACCCGTTCACTAATGCTAATCCTATGGAAGACATTTATAAAGATATCTCGTTTCAATTTAAATGTTTTTAAATGATTTCTGTTGCATAGAATAGTTGAGATCAATCTGTATGCAGGCCGTTGTTTACTTTTTCGATTTTGTTTACAGGTATTTCTTATGAGGACACTTTCATTTTCGGAATCGGTTTTGAAAGTAAAAGCATCCTCATAAAAAATATCTGCAATCAAAATCGAAAAAGTAAAAAACGGCCTGCATACAAATCGATCTCAACTTTTCAATGCAAAAGAAATCATTTAAAAATATTGAAATGCGACCGAGATATCTTTATAAATGTCTTCCATAGGATTAACATTAGCGAATGCGTCTTTTCATTTGACTGAAATAGCATCTTAATGATCTTACAGAGTTCTGGGCCTTTCGAAAAAGGCAGCTGAATTGTTGAGCTCCAGATTGAAAATTAACTTTTTGGCAAAGGAACTTCTTTTTATTGGTACAGGAATCGAGAAAAGGAATTTGTTAAGTACTTTGTGGAAGGAGAACCCGGTCTATTATTCTGATGTTACCGGATTGATGAGGAATTGTAATAGTATCATCTAAAATAAAGATTAATGGAGGCTGTTTATAGATTAATCAAAAAGGAGCCTTAAGGCTGTCCTACTTCATCACGGAAGCCAGTATGCGTCTGTACTAGTTGGATGCTCGGTGCATTTAAAAGAACTCTGTGAAAACCTGGCTCTCATCCTCAACAAAATAAAATATGCCCATCTCGGTTAGACCGTCTGCGGTGATTTGAAAGTTATCTCCATGTTTCTTGGTCAACAAGACGGATATTCAAAGTACCAATGTTTCATTTGCGAGTGGGGCACCCGTGATAAAACTCAACATGGGGTAAAAAAAAGGAATGGCCGAAAAGACTAAATCTTAAAACAGGCACCAAGAATGTGATTCGGAATAGCTTAGTTGAGCCAAAAATTTTATTGTTCCAAAAGATTGCGATTGTTTCAAACACATGTGCAAAAATTTTTCAGGTTTATCCGAAGCCAAGATGCATGAGGGAATTTCTGTTGGTCCATATATCCGAAATCTTGTGAAGGATAAAGAATTTGAGGCTAGAATGACAACAAAGGAAAAAGAAGCTTGAGTTGCCTTCAAAGATGTCGTCACTAAATTTCTATGTGATTACAGGGATCCTTTACTGTAAATCAATTGTAATGAATATGCTGGACAAATTTCAAGTGTTGGGTTGCTCTATGAGTGTCAAAATACATTGCTTTCACTCACATGTAGATTTCCCCCAAAAAAATTTAGGATCAGTCAGCGAAGAACAGGGTGAAATTTCCATCAAGACATCTGGAGCGTAAATATCAAGGAAGACGGGACAACAACTAGCTCGCCGACTACTGTAGGATGTTAACACGAGATAGGCCTGCTTTTAAACATAAAAGAAGAACGTCAAAAAGAAGTTTCAAAGGAAAAAGAATACGTACTTAAGCAGAAATTTGTTTTGTTTTGTTTGTTGCTCAGTTTAAAATTTGTTTGAACCTTTCATATACACATACATAATATTTGCTCCTCTTGGTTAATCGTCTATTTTATGAACGTTACCTTAATAAAAACAAATTAAAATTGTATGTTAATGATTTTTTTTCTAGAAACTGTACCATAATTTGCTGTAAAAAGTTTAAATTCGTGGAACTTTTTGTTTTTCTCTCGACCAGTGGCGGCTCGTGTCGTCTGGCAAAAGTAGTTTTTATCAATTTAAACCTGTAAAAAAAATAACCGATTACTGAAAAATCAATTTGCCTCACCAAGAATCTATTATTTTACATAGATTTAAATAGATAAAAACCACTTTTGCCAGATAGTACATTCAAAATTGTTCCAGAGAATTCCTTTTCAAATAGAATTTTAGCAAATATATCGATATCGATTTTACAGAAAACCCTGACGTGATGGGAAAAAATGGAGGTCATTTTCGAAATCAGCACACCAAATAATATAAAAATTGGCGAAAACTTCTTTTGTATTTTTCAAAAACTTCAATTTCGCAGGCCTCTGTTATCACCTTTTATAAGTTGTAACTTTTTAAATTTCATTCTTGTTTAGATGTTTAGGGAACTGAACATTGATGGGGGTGTTGCCATGTTCGATTTTTGATTGTTTGAGTGTTAATGATGATGATTTGAAATACATTTTAAGTTCCAGATCCTGGTCAGTTTATTCTTGCGTGCATAATACTGCCATGACTTAAAACCCAATCAACTAACCTTAAAAATAATTAGTATTCATGTAAAGATATGTAAATATTTTTCTCTTATGGACACATAAACTCCTGATAAGCGAAACAGAGTTTATTGTTATAATTTCTTGAGTTTATTTCATTTTCTTTCTGTCTATACCAACTATTATTACAAGTCCAAGTTCTTTTCTTTTGGTTGGTTTTCATTTTCTCCCTATTTGGTTATGTAAGGAAACTCTTTGTATATGCTTTTAATGAATTTCAAAATTAATTAAAAAGAATATTCAAAATTTGAATATTTTATGAAGCTGATATAATTTTGTTTTCATTATACATGTTGGGGGGGAGGGGGAGACTAATGCACCGAGAAAGTCAATTATAAGCGATATATCTTTAGACACTCTTGTGTCCGTTCCTAATATTGTGCTGTGTGATAGGAAATCGGAAAAAAATGCTTAGCAAAATTAGAGGGGTATTTTTTTTTTTTTTTTAATAAGCGCAAATGATAAGCAAATCGTTTGATTCAGGATATTTGTTGAGATTTCACAGCTCAACTATTACATCTTGTTTAGATAGTTGAAGTTAGTCAGTTTGAAATTCAATTGCTATTGTTATTATTATTTCTTGCACCTCACATTTAGAATGAAAGTAAGTAAAATTAGATAATTAAAATGTCTCAGTCTTATATAAAACTTGTATAATGAGACCGATTTAGGTCTAATGCGCCTACACTGTTAAAAATTTTGTGATAGATTGAACCAATTTTTGGTGCTCCAGTAGCAGCAACCATAAGATGGTGAAATCTTAATCCAACATTTGCTCAAGCGGAAGCTGGCTCAAGCGGAGATCCAAATCTTGGAGTGAGATTTCACCATCTTATAATTGTAGCTACCGCAGCAAAAAAAAAAAAGTTGTTTCAACCAAAAGTTGTTACAAAATTTTTGACAGTGTAATTATCGCTTTTCTTCTATCTTCAATAGAATTTGAGAAGAAAGAATTGTAATCGAAAATTTTTTGACTTCCGGTTTTCGACGGATTTATACATTTTAGAGGTCAGAGATCGCAAAAAAACATGTTTTTACAAGATGCACGTCTATCTGTGTGTCGCCATTGTGCTAGCGAAAAGTGTATGAAGTTATGCATAGAATTCAGCCAATTTTTTTGTGTATGTTTTTGGCTATAGCTAGCAGGTCCTCCCTGAATTTGAAACAAATTCTGACAGAAGGAGGCGCTGTTATAGCGATTTTTGTGCCATTTTTATTATTGTACCATCGAAAAGTGCCTAAAGTTGTGCATAGAATTGAACCAAATCTTTTCCGTATGTTTTTGGCAATGGCCAGCAGGTCCTCCTTGACTCTGGAAATATTCCGCCGGAAAGGGGTTCTGTGATAGCGATTTTTGTATAATTTTCTCGATTTTTCGTAATCCTATTGCGCATCGGTGGCTCGTACAGCAACGGTAACTCGCATCCTGCTTATCCGACAAACAGCTGATTTACAACAGAATATCGAAAAACTATTGATTTTAATAAATGTCATGATCGAAATAGATTAACTCGTTTTTACTCTGATTAATTGACTGAAGCAAAAATTTAAGATGAAAATCAAAGTTGGTATAGTACTGAACTAATAATATTGAAGTATTAACATCTGTAACTACTTTTTGAAATATTAAGATGTATGAGATAGAAGAAATTTTTGGGCTTGGCACATCGAACTTGTTATATTCTTGTAGAGAAAGGCTGTCAGACGCCAATACTTAAAATGTAATTGAATTTTAAACAACCTGAAAAATATTTAAGTGGAATAATCTTTCAGTTTTTTTTTTTTTTTTTTCGACTACTAGATTTATTTTGTAAAGATTATCATACACATTACTTCAATCTTTTTTTCTTTTTTTTTTTTTTTTAGGGGGGGGGGGGGTTGCCTTCTTCCCTTTCGCCAAAGTCTTGGTTTCCTCCCTTTTTTTTATTTTAGGCTTCGTGATGATTGCTTTTTATGTTCGAGATTTAAAACTATATTTTTAACACTTAACATATATTAATTGTGTGTGTGTGTTTTTTTTTTTTTTTGTCACACCTTTTAAGGATATATTTTTATCTTAAAAAATATTTTTAAATCAATCGAATAACATTATTACTCTCCCTCCCTCACTATATATTGCAGGGTATCTTCAAGCTGTCCAATAGTTGATTCTTAAACTGATAATTTTAGTGCATCTTATTCCAAATGAAAAAGTAATGTTTCAAATGTTGTTGTTCATCATCTTGGTGGCCGTTTAAAAGTCAAAAAGGTATTTTTTATAGAATTTGTGAAATTAAAATTTTTATACGATCTCTGGGTCTTATAACTACTGTTTAAGAAAACATACTCTGTGCTCTAAGAAATATAAGAAAAAAAAAATATTGCTTACGACAAAAACTTTTCATGATACTTTAAGATTCGTAATGTTTCTGTAATCAAAGGTGTTTTCAAATTTCTTATCTTTTTCTGATACATTCGCGAAATTTCTTTTATATGTAAAAGTATGCAATTTAAAGGCGTAACTGTTGAAGTGATTTGGAATCGAATAGCATTCTTGATCTTTTGATAAGTATATTACTCCTTGAGCTATAGTCGATTACTCTCCTACGACGACCATCTTCGAATCTAAGTCTCTAAAAATAATTCAAAACGACAATTTTGACACACATTTCCAAAAAGATTGATTTTATATTAGGAGACAAAACATTTTATTTGATTCCTTAATGTTTGAATAAGAATATATACCAATTCTGTGCATTTAAGTCAGTTTTCAAAAAATATTTTTTTTCGCAAAATTTTGATGCGTTTATTATGGGCTTACTTTTTAATGTAAAATCGTGAAATTAGTAAGCATAACGATTGAAGTAATTTCGAAACGAATATCGGCTTTAATTTTTTGATATATGTATTCCATCTTGAGTTATAAGCGATTGCTGCCTCATAAGAATAACTCGCGTCCAGAAATTTTGGGCCGCACCAGTGGCTGAGAAGTTTTGCTCTTGAAGCTGGTAGACGGGAGGTGCTGGATTCGAACCCAATCGCGCCCTTCGGCCTAATCATTCGGAGCTTTCCGTGGTTTTCTTAGAACCTTGGTTTACTTTACGTAAATACGGGTTAGGTTCTCTTAGAAATACCCCCACGGAGGGCATACTTCCTCGGGCCTATATTCCTCGTGTAGATAACCGGCCTTCATAAATAGCACAACACCACACTGAAAATTTGGTTCAAAACGCCATCTTTAACAAGATTTTCTCAGCGATCTTTTTGACTTTAACAAAAAATGGAAAACGCTATTCAATTTCAAATTTTTTGAATAATAACATCCGTAAATTTTAAATGCTTGCAAATAAAAAGAATTAAAAAAAAGTATCAAGCAGTAGCCAGTTTGGATTTGAGAGCAGTTTCAGGGAGGAAAAATGATTTATTGAGTATGTGAAAAAAGATTTGTTGCATAAAATGCAAATGTGCTTTCATAGTAAAATATTTTTGTAAACACATTATCAAATATTTTAATGCAACTTGTGAATTTTGTTCCCGCAGGCCCCTTGGGTCCGTGTATTAATCAAGCCCTGGTTATTGCTATAATAATTTTAAAATACACTATAAAAAATAAAAAATCTCTAAAGTTACTAAAAGTTTTATATAGGAAACTGTGATTCCTAGAACATTTTATATAACGGCAACAACAAAAATTCATGTAACAGATACACGTTTGCACTGTAAATCAAAAAATCTGTATGGTTCTTAAGAATTTTTTAGAAAACTGGGATGCCTAGAACTTTTTATGTACTGCAACCCGGGTTACAGATAAAATTTTAGTAAGATTACTGTAATTTTAATAGTTTTTTTGTACAGCTTTACAAAAACTAATTTTGTACGTTTATATCTTTTTCTGTACAGTTGTACGTATAAAATTTTAGAAAGCATACAGATTTCTGTAAATTTACATCTGTAGAATTTTTTATGATTGTATATGATTTTTTTTTTTTTTACAGTGTAGATAGGTTCATTAGGAAATGACCACACCAACTCATTAAATCATCAAATAAATCATTAAATGACCAAAAAAAAAATCACTAAATGAATCCGTGTCATCTCAAAAGAATACAAATTCATGGCTCAAAATTTCCCATGAATCAATATAAATCTGTGTTATACACAAATGTTAGATTTTTTTTTCTTTTCTTTTTCTTTTTCTTTTTTTCTTTTTCTTTTTTTTTTTTTTTTTTTTAGAACTACGCTGGTAGAAATTAGCAGAAAACTGACCAATCTTTTATTGAAAACGGTTACATAACCATAATTTTATTTTATTCTAACCATAATATAGCCAATAATATGGTTAACTACGCTTAATAATACGGTCAAGTAATTTTTATTTATTTTTAAAAGCAGCCAAATGACTGGACAATTTGCTGTAGATATTTAACAGTGTATGTTGTGATTCACTATATTTTTAAAATCTCTTGACAGTTATTTATTTTATAAAAATTATTGTATTAAAAAAAAAAAAGAAATAAATAAACTTTTGGACTATGCTAGAAATGGGATTTTACGGCACCCACAGATAAAAAATCTGTGACAAACTCTCCAGTCATTTGACCGTTTCTGTAAATAACGGTTCCTTGAACATATTATGAAAGTTTTATGACTATACACTGTAAAAAAAAGTCTGTAATTTTTACAGAAAATAATTGTATTTTTTACAGAAAAAAACTGTTTTGAAGAAAAACGGTTTTTTTCTGTAAAAGCAACTGAATTTTCATGATTTTTGCAGAAGAAATCTGTATTTTTTACAGAGAAAAGCAGTTTTAATGAAAAATTACAGCTTTTTCTGTAAATTAAACGGTTATTTACTGGCTCCAAAATTGACAGTTTTCCCTTTCAATTTGACAGATTTTCTTTACAGTGTATTATTAACTAGATTATGGTCAGGATCAATCAAAATTGCAATTAAGTAACCGTTATCTAATAAAAACCGTTGAATGACTGGATAGTTTATTGCAAATTTTTAACGGTTTACAAATGATACAAAAAAAGGTATTAATGATATTTGTGTTTGGTATTTGACAAAATAGACATAAATTATTAACGTCTGGCATCTTATTTGTAGGGGCAAATGCTAAAGATTTTTAACTCTATTATTTCAGAACAGTAATAGTTGACCTATTAAATAGCAGAATTCCACAATTAAATAGAGCAAAGATAACTATCCTGAAAGGTGAAATAATGGTATTCAAAATCCAAAATTCCTTGGCACCTATTTATTAAGACAATGTAATTATATTCTCCATCATAATCGATCACATTTTCTTCATGTGCTGTTAATATGGCCACTGGAGTATATCTTGATATAAATATTGACTAATGTTGTTCTAGCAGTAAAAGAGAATTTTTTCCCGGCGTTTGAGTGGTAACGAATAAATAAAACTTCGCAATTTTGGTATTTCCTTCTTATAGATACAATTACGATTTCGCCAAGTCTCTAACAAGCTGATAGAAGTATCAAATTTACGCCAGATATATCATATATATTTGTTATATATACGTAATATTGACGTCTTAAATGTCGTATATACATCATATAATGTCTTATACTCATGTCATATATATATAGTATATATATATATGACATATATGACTATAATGTCATATATGTCGCAGAATTTGACAATATATCTGGATCACATGGCGATTCATTTTCAGGGGCCACTGTAACAGGAACGTAACAGTATAATTTTTGTCCACTCATGTGAGCTTACCTCCAAAAACACTTTTGAAACAAAAGAAAAATATGTATTTTGAAAAAAAAAAAAAATGGATTATTTAGTTTTTGAAATAGCTGATTCAAATTTATTTGGTAAAATTTAATAATAATTAAAAAAAAAATTCGAAACAAAAAATTGTATTCGATCGCATTTGATGAAATTAGCGTAAAAAGAAAAAAATACTTAAAAGTAAAATTTATTTCCATTATGCTAGATGACTCTTACAATTTACCACTCCTGTGCTGCTCATGTTCACTTCTTGAGTTCCCGCCATCCCGGATATGCATTCTGAATAACTATGATCCCTTCAGAGACTGATTTACGAGCCCGAATACATTGAAACCGGTTGTAAGTTCTCCAAGTACGCCTGCACGCACTTCCATACCTGACAGATTTGATCCGCTATCTCGATTAATATGCAGGTCTCGGCTATGAATAATCGTAACCGCCTGCTATACAGCGTGAATGAGGAGATTCTGTCATAGAAAAATGTATAATAGGTACGTTTTAGCATTTCTTAATTAAGTTAACTCCAAGTCAGTTTTTATCTTTAATGTGCATTAATAATAAATTTGTATGGGAAAACGGCTGTACATTACATTATTTCAAATAAGAAGAGATGGTAAAACTAATTTTCATCTCAATTATTTACTGTAAAAGCTAATTATCTAAATAGCTTTTTGCGGATTTCTATTTTAACTTTCATAGTTAGAAGAGCTCATGAGTGCATTCAGGGGGATGTGAGGGATGAAGATGGATACACTCTAAATAAAAAAGAGTGACTATTCACTCCGGAGTAGTGAATATTCCCTCTATCACAGAGTCAAAATATGCCCAAGCTCTTTAGAGTGACTATTCAATCTGAGCAAAACTGGAATTGTTAACTCTCTGAAAGAGTGCATACTGACTTCTGGGAAGTGAATATTCACTCTAAACAGGGGTGAATAATCACTCTTTCGGAGGATGACTATTCACTCTTGCTAAAGGAGTGTGTTTTTTCACCCCTTGTAGGAGTGAATAGTCACTCTTTCATAGGAGTGAATGTTTATTTTTTATGGAGTGAATTCTTTTTTTATGTTGCTTTTATGGGCATTTACAAAAAAATCATATCTGTTAGAGCATGCAATGAAAATAGATATAAGCATGGTAAAGATTGGAATAAAATACTTTACTGACAATATTTATTTAATTCATAATTTGTAACACTAATTGTACTTTTAAGGAAAAATTCAATTAAAGTTACATATGAATTAAATTAGATTACTGATAGAAATAAACTAAAATATTTTATTCCAATCTTATCCCTTGTGTTTGCTTTCATTGCATGCCCAATAAATATATGATTGTTTTAAAATGTCCATAAAGGCATAAGTAATTAACCGAAATATTAATCAGTTAATATTATTTCTTTCTTTTCAGATACCCATTAAGCTGTATTTAGTATTTTATTAATTCCCGTGATGTACATTAATTATGTTCTTTTTTCATGTGTAATTCAAGTTTTGAATATTTAGATTTCAGTATTCATTGTTAACGAATTTAAATCTAATCAAACATTATTGTTTACTGTATTTTAGTTACTTTTCAAGTTTTATTAATAATTGTGTAATAGGTGGATGTTATATAATTAACAGCGTGTGATTTCGTTTTAATTTTTGTTTTAAATATAAAATCGTATCTTTTTAGCGGTATTTTGCAGAATTCTATTGTTTTAAAATATTTTTAAGTTTTCCACTAAAAACACAATGCTTATCAACACACATGTTTTTTTAATAAGTTTTAAGCTTGATCTAAACATTAAGAATGTGCAAGTTTTTTTTATGTTTTGTGATTTGTCATTGTTTTATTAAATATGAACATGGAGTCTAGATTTTTATATTCTCTGGAATATGTTTATAGTTTTCTTTTAAACATATTCCTTAACTTATTCATGATTTCGAATTTTCTTCCGCTATTGCTGAAAAATGGATATTAATACAACGCTTATTTATGGAACGACATGATAAGCCATATTTAATTTAAATTATTTATTCCCGTATATATTATATTTTGTGAATATGAACTAAATAGATTTCATGTGTTTTATAGGAAAGATTGATTTAGGAAATAGAAAAAAGAATGGAATGTAAAAAAAAAAAAAAAAAAAAAAAAAAAAAGAAAAGAAATGACTGCATATGTACTGTTCTTATTGTTTGAAAAACATTTTTAATGTAAAAATTAGTTATTTATCTCTTTAAAGTATATTCAATCTTATATTATATACGTGATACTATGAGCATTTTAAAAAATATATTAGAGGAGTTTTATCGGTAAACTTCATATCAGGCATAAAGAACACTTTATTTCAATGCTTAGCTATCATGTTTTATTTTTTGGTGCCAATGATTAAGTGTATCATAGCTATTTAACTCATAATCATAACATACAAAATCTACAGGAATAAAAAATGAAAATTAAATAAGACTTACCTTTACGGTCCATAAATAATCACTTTAATAATATCCGTATATTTTAATAGTAAAATGGCGGGCGCCTTTCTCTAAAGACAGATCACACACTAAACAGACAAGCAAACAAAAACGTGAGACAGGAGACAAATTGTAGCGCTCAAACCGGTTTCTTCTTTGTTATCAGGGTAAAATGTCTCTTGACTTACGCTTTTTTTGTCGCTTGTCTGTTCAGTGTGCGATATGCCTTATTCTAAAAAAGCGTCGTAGACTTTTTGTTCTGATTTGCTATACCAATACATACAATTAAAGATCGACCGAATATTGGGTTTCGTTTTCATTTTCGTCCCAAAATCTGAGTTTCGCCAAAATTTCGTTTTTCGGTGAAAATGCTGCCTTCAGCCAGACCGAAACTCAACCGAAACTAACTATATTCCAGAAATCTCGTTTCTTCCTTCGAAAATTTTCAACATTACCCGTTAATTTGAGCAGTATCGACCTAAATGAGACGCTCTTTATTTAATACTATGAACTTCACTGTGTATAATTATTAGTCATGACACACTCAAGACGAGAGTGAAAATTATAAAGCAAGCAATGCATATATGAGTCAACTGTGAAGATACTTTTCACGCGCACGTTAAAAACTGAAGACTGAACAGTAATTAGAAAAATTTCAGTTTGAAACCGCAGAAGTGATTCGAATGCTCTTTGAGAAAGTTCTATCATTATATATCCTTCGCTTAGAGTGGATATTCATTCTAAGTAGGAGTGAATAGTCACTCTTTCAGAAAAATGACTATTCAATCTTGAAAAGGAGTGCGTTTTATTAACAAATCAGCATAATTCGCACTGTTACATTATGGAATGGAATTTTTGAGAATTAAGAAGTGACATATTTTGGTGTTTTTCATTATTTTACTCCATATATTGGTTCAAAGCTGAACGGAAATTTTTAAAAGTATATAATGCCATGCTTTCACTCTCGTCAGCGGAGTGAGATATTTCACTCTTGACAATGGAGTGAAATATATCACTCCTATCAAGGGAGTGGAAAATTCCACTCTTTAAGGAGTGTATTTTTACAAAATTCTCTCCAAAAAGCGTGCAAATGCCTGTCACTATTTTAAAGAGTGAATTTTTCACTCCTCCCAATTTTAGATTGTAATTGCTCTTCGGGGGCTGGCTGGATATTCATATTTAATTACTAGCTAAATTTTTCCTTTTCTCTGATGATTTAAAAAAATATCAAAACTTATTCTTCTCGGGTGACTTAAAATAGTCAGACACTAAGGTAAAAAGGGACCAAGAATTTTCTAACAGAAGGGAAAAATTGTAAAATGTTTCAATTCTTCATTTTGAAAATTCGGTAGATATCAATAAAATACGTCATAAACGATTAATTCCAAAATACAATAATTCTTTTGTGCGTCCTTGTAAACGAACTATAAATGCTACTTTTTGTGTATACTACAGCAGGGCTTAAAGTTTGTAGCCCACCTAAGGGAATGCCATTATGTTTTAATTCTCGCAACATGATAAAAATGCACCGGAAACATTTTTCCCCCATGGACCATAATGTAATGGAATTATTTTGTGTGTCCCTGTGCCTGGAAACAAAGTATAAATTTTACACACTGTATTTCCAACAGTAGACATTCTATAGTGGATATCAATGTCGTATAAAAATTACCTGGCAATCAGAGTATATTTACGAGAGCTAGAGCACCGCCAGACAAACAGGCAGACAAACCAAACTCATAAACACTTTTTAATTATGTTGGAAAGAGCTGAAACCAAAACAATTTTATCAAGGCATTTTTGTGAAAAAAAATTTTTTTTAATGAAAACATTAACTTTTAGTAAACTTTTAAAATAAGGTATCAAATCCAAAATGATTACTTTCTGACCTATTCATGAAGTCATTTTTAAACTTCAACACATGAAATCGGAAAGTAATCTTATTCAAAAACTAAGAAATCGTTTTCCATTTATCTCTAAAGGCAACGGATTTTTTAGAAAATGCTGTCAACGTTGGAATTTCGAATATATATTTGAGATTTCACAACCCGCAAAAGGTTGTCATGAGACAGAAATCACATATAACTTTAAGATGCAATACATTTGTTGAACAGTGGTGTTGTTTTTCTCGGCAGATTATCCACACGAGGGATATAGATAGGCTCGAAGGAGGGGGGGGGGGGTGTCCTCCGTGGCGGTCTTTCTAAGGAAACCTAACCCTTATTTACGCAAGGAAATTCACGTGTCGAAGATAACTGCGGAAAACTCCGAACGATTAGGCCGACGGGCGCGATTTGGTTCGAACCCAGCACCTCCCGTCTACCAGCTTCGAGAGCAGAACCTCTCGGTCACTGGTGGGTGGGGGTAATACATTTGTCGAATAATAAACAAGAACCAAAAATCATGCGTCTGGCATAGATTTTGAAACACTCTTCCAACATATACAGAATGCTGTAACATAACTTCGCAGTTGATTAAGGTGAAAGGCAATGTCTAAACAAACCATTTGAAAAAAAGCGTTTTTTTTTTTCGTGCTGCCTTGTATATGATCTATAGATTTGTATGTACACTATATGACCAAATGTGACTAGCCACTTTCGATTTTAGATGTTTTGTTAAATATCTAGAAAAATAAATGAGTAATTAACTTGAAACTCCAGGTATGTAAACAGTATAGTATTAGGTCATATATTTCCGCGAATATTTTCCCCCGAGACCCCATAAAGGACCGTCAACAACTTGAAAAAGAACGAATATTTTTTGGATAACCCTGTCAAAACTAATGTAGCAAAAGCGTTCAAACTCTAGATTATGATTAAGTGGCTCATTGTTCTAATTTGTGTTCATTTTTATGAGGATAGCATGTATACTCGAAGAGAAATTCACGTTTTCATAAAAACAGTCTCAAATTTTGCCAAGTTTTTAGCTTATAATTTACAGAGTTCTTAATATACAAAAAAATTCTTTTCAAAAAAATATGACAAACAACATTGTACACGATACCCTTGCAATCAGAATTAAAATATAGTAAAAATTGTATGAAAAATGAGCAGGTTTACAAAATAATGTTTCACTGCGCATGCCCCAACGCAATCAAAATATAATGTGCAGAATCTGTTAGCTAAATATATAGAGCAACATTCGTAAAAGTCTCAAAAACATAAGCTTGAAAATTCTGAAAATTATCATTGATAGAATAAGCTGAAACTTAGTTGTTCCCAAAATGAAGGAAAAAGATGAGGTATTGTATCCATATATCCATTCATTAGTACCAATATAGCATGACAATATTGCACGCACTACTGTATTTGGATACAAACCCCTCATCTTTTTGCTTCCTTTTGAGAATAACGGATTTTGAGCTTATTCTATCAACGGTAATTTTCAGACTTTTCAAACTATGTTTTTGAGACTTTTACAAAAGTTGCTCTAAACATTTAGCTAACACATTATGCACATTATATTTTGATTGCATTCGGGCATGCGCAGTGAAAAATTATTTAGTAAACCTGCTCATTTTTCATACAATTTTTACTATATTTTAATTCTGATTGCAGGGTATTGTGTAGAATGTTGTTTCTTGTTTGTCATATTTTCTGAAAAGAACTTTTCTTTATATTAAGAACTCTGCAAATTATAAGCAAAAAGCTTGGCAAAATTTGGGACTCTTTTTATAAAAACTTTAGTCCCGCCACGAGTATACATGCTATCCTCATAAAAATGAACACGATTTATTACAATACGGAATTAATCATAATCTACATTTTGAACGCTTTTGCTTACAGTAATTTTGGTTATCCAAAAGATGCTCGCTCTTTTTCAATTTGTTAACGGTCCCCTATGGGGCTTCAGGAAAAAATCCTCACGGAAATGTATGACCTGTACTATTCTGTTTATGCACCTGGAGTTTCAGGATAATTCCTTATGTATTTTTCTAGATATTTAAGAAAACTTCAAAAATCGCAAGTGGCCGCGGTCACTTCGGCCATATATACTATACAGTATGCTAAAAGTTTGTTCAGTTAAAGGAATAGCACAGTTGAAAAATTCCAGTCAGTAATTTCCTTGAATAAAAGGAAACGTACTTGAGAAACTTCCTGCAGCCCTGTATATTATTTAAAGAATTTATACACACCAAGTAATATTTAAAAAATACTTCAGTTTAAAAGCACGTGCAGTCGTGGGGGGAAAAAAGTAAACATCACCCCTTACTAACTCTGTGCAAAAATCACCGTAGAAGAAAGTTACTGGTACCACACGATTAGTAATAAAGTCTACTTTTAAATAATGTATATAAATTTTGCTTAGGAGGCCGTCTACATATTAAAACGAACCATAACTTTGTCTTTTTGTGCACAATTCCGACAGCATAAATGAACTTTACACCCTTCGATTAGCCTAAAAACAAATTTTCATGCAATTAGTATACAATAATTTTCCGAGGAATTATTTTAAAACGAGCGCATTTTAGGGGCTTGTATCCAAATTGAAGTTCGGTACTCGATCGTTGACCTAGAAAGCCCCCTTCTTGATCGATCAAGGCGTCACTCAAGCAGTCATTGAAGACTGCTAGTTTACAGGATAGCATAAGAAAATCCAAAATATCTATAGTAACTTCTATCATAGACGGCCCCTTAAACCATCATTTTGCCGTTTTTTAAGCATAATTTGAAAACTACTTGGAAGAAAAATGGAAAATTTTGGATTTCCATAAAACAGGACTTAATAAATCTAAATCCATCAAAAAAAAAAAAAAAAAAAAAAAAAATTGTAGCTTGCAATGCATAATTTTTTCGAATATTAATTTCATAATTCATATTTCATATCATAAAATTATAAAAATTGCAAATTCAACGTATTTATGTTTGGGTATTTTAGTATTATTGCTACACAAAAAATTAGCACATTAGGAGCATAATTTCAGGAGATATAAATAAAAATATGAAAATGTAATTTAACATTAGAAGCACTAAATTTTGAATGTTTATAATACAAAAACTTATCATTAAAATCGCTTGAAATTTGTTGACTAGGCATAGTTTGAACCGAAGATTTGAAATATTTTGTTAAAACTGGGTATTGCCATTGAAAAAAAAATGAAGTTTGGGTTCGTTTTAATATGTAGATGCCCCCTAAGTAAATTTTATATACACAATTTAAAAAGTAGACTCTATTTCCAATCGTTCGGTACTAGTAACTTTCTTCTACGATAATTTGTCGAGGAGTTAGTAGAGGGTGTTTATTTTTTTCTTTTTTTTTTTTTTTCTTTTTTTTGACGACTATACAATAACTGAAAACGTACTTTCAGCAGTTTATTGTCCATATTCTTTAATAGTTCAATTATTTTTCACTTTCTTCTGTAACAATATTATTTTGTGCGTCCCTGTAAATGAACGGTAAATTCCACACTGCAGAAAAAAAAAAATCTCTCAGATTGACAGAATAAAACGGCCAATTTTGGCGCCAGTGAAAAATCGTTTAATTTACAGAAAATATCTGTAATTTTTCATTAAAACAGTTTTTTCCAGTAAAAAATATTGATTTTTTTTTTTTTTTATATATAGATATAATTGTTTTTCTGTAAAACAGTTGTTTTTGCTAAAAAATACACTTTGTATCTGTAAAAATTACAGATTTTTTTTATCGTGCATGAGCACCATACTTTACAATAAGTGCCGTATAGTAAACCTCAGTGATATATATTGCAAACGGTTTTTCCCCATAAAGCGTAATGTGATGGAATTCTTTTGAGTGTCCCTGTAAATGAACCGTAGATGCTACATTTCATTTTCAATACCAAACATGTCATAGTGATACCCAATAACATCTATGAATTTTATGGTAATCGGACTATATTTATGCGAGTTAGAGCGCGGAGAGTCAGGCAGACAGACAAAGATGGAAAGTGTTAAAATTTTTTCTATTCCAAATAACTTCAATAAAGAAACCTGTCGATTTAATGCTTTTATGTTTACAAATGATTACATGAATGCGTCAAAAAGTTCCACAATGTGGGAAAGTATTTTTTGAGAACCTCTTTAAAAATATTATTTGTCTCCATATTTTTTTGGTTGTTCGATATTTTTTTTTTCTTTTTTTGTTTTGAATAATTATTCTTAAGTTTTTTTCATGGGATATATAAATTTAGAATGCTTTCAGAAGCATCAAAGAAAAATTACGATCTGTGCTATAAAGAATGAATTGTACTTTAGTTGAATTTATTTTTATCAAATTTACCAAATTTGAATGATTTCATGAAATTTATTTATTTTATTTTTTTAATTTATTAGTAGCATAGATATTTTTATTATGCGTGTCCGGAATCTGTATTTTACTTTACGTTTTATATTTAACTTAGTTTCCTTTGAAAAGCTGATTATTTTTATGTAAAAAGCGAAGCTAACTTTGAGTAGGACTATTGACTTAATGATTATAAAAAATAATGTAAAGATTATATTTATGAAAAGCAGATTGAAATCATCGATGAAGTCATCTGGAAGAGGAATGCATACTAACCTTTCCGATAGAGGGCGTTACAAGAAATAGCTCTCTGAAAGATCAAAAGGTATTTGAGAGAAGCCGAAGTTTCCCCAAAATGTTTCTGACATGGCCTTCCAAGAAGAATATAATCGATAAGAAGAAATAATCCAATTAATTAAAAACAAATTAAACTGCTTTTGTATTCATTGAGTTTTGCATTTCTGTTTGACCAATAAAAAGAAACAAATTAAGAAAATGCTAAAAGTAAATAAATAAATAAAAATAAAATAATAATGTAACGTTTTACAGAGACTTTGTTGTTAACGGTTATAAATGTATGCTGAAAGTATGAAAATAAGTAAATAATTGAAGAATCAACAAATAAAAGGAAATGTGAATTATACTGTTGTTTTGCGAACATCAAAATTTGTATTACAGGTAGGGGAAAGGAAGAACGGGTTGACGACAGGAGAAATGGGACAATACTAATTTTGCATAAAATAAACACTATTATTTTTTTCAGTTTCTATGCCCCCATGGAGCGTTTATTATCCCATAGTTGTAAGATTATAAACATTTGAAAAATTCCATTTTCACAGATAAAAAGTGATTATTGAAATCTATTTCGAAAATAGTTTTGACACTCATTAGATTTGTAAAACAAAAATAATGAATTGTTATCACAATTTTATAATTGTGTTATTAATTGTGTTAATAATGTCTAAATTATGCCTATAAAGCATCATGTTTATCTTGATAAGCCATATATTGAATATATTTTCATGGAGGGGGGGGGGGGGGGGGGGTTAGATACTGCGAGAGATGAAGGCATGGAACATGTTAACTTCGCAATTTAAATATTGTTTGTAATACTTATTTTGCATTAAATTTCGAAGTAAATTTCAAAATAGATTTTTTTTTTTTAATCAATAAAAAGGTGTTTTTCCAATTTCAAATGTTTTTATATTGTAGCTACAAATTTATAGAAAACATAGTCTTAAATAAAGTCAAATCATATTTTTTATTTGTGAAAGTATAATTGTCATTAAAACGTAAATTAGCCATACTTTTCCTCTACTTTACATGTGTGTCTCACTTTGTTGAACAGGGAATTTGAGAACCTCTTTAAGTTTTTTACCCGACTGCCAAGAAGGGTTATGTGTTTCACGGGTATGTGGGGTAATCCATCACGGGTAATCCACATCTGGGTATGTGGATTTCTTTATACCCTTGAAACATCCCAACGGCTGGATGGATTTAAATGAATGAGGTCTCTATTGATTCGTCTTAACTGTCGGATGGTTATAGGCTAGGTTTTGTTTTTGTAAATTCAAAATGGTGGCCTTAAAATACAAAATGGCGGTAGAGACGAAAAAAATTTTTTACGTACCTATTGAGTGGCATATTATTGGATAGGTCTTTCAAAATGAAGACGATGTTTCATTGACTATTTTACAGTCAGAATCTCCATTTAAATATTACACAACCTGGAAGTTGTGTACGTTGGATCTCTACCTTTACTGTAACTCTAACTTTCATAATAGACATCTATAGACCTCATCAAAACAGTGTTTATAGATAGGAACTAATAATTAAACACAATTTAAAAGTCATCAATAGAAGTGAATAAAAAAAATAGGTAAGTAATATTAAAAATAGTTTCATATTGATGAGAAATAATTAATTAGTTCGCTTTTTACGCAGTCGGGATTTTTGATTTTTTAAATTTAATATATTTATTTCTACTATAATCGCTAAATTGAAAGTAAAGAAGTACGGGGTTGGTTTTCACAAATCTTGTTTCTTCCCTCATATAATCTGTGTTAGCTCGAAAATTCTTCAGTACATGTGTTTCGAAAACATGTTTGAATGGATATGAATGTGTATGAAAGATAATTTTTGAGCTGACATCACTTACATGTGGGTATAAGGGATTTTTGTGACAAACAGTTCCAGTCTTCTTTATTTATATATTTAATGTTCAGCTATTTTACAATCATTGTTAAAGAAAATGTGAAAAGATTTCAACAATATATGTAGAATTTATTAAAATTAAATTTCTGTATATTTTTTGATATTGATAAAATAATTTAGTTAAATTTAGCTATAATAATATTTCCCCTGTCTTATTTATTTCCATATTTAATATTCGCCTATTTTACAATCATTGTTAAAGAATAATATGTGAAATTACCTCATATAAGCTCTGTCAGCTCAAAAATTCTTCAGTACGTGTCTTTCGAAAACATAATTGAATGGATATGAATGTGTATGAAAGGAAATTAAATGATTTTTGTGACAAATAGTTCAAGTCTGCTTTATTTACGTATTTAATATTCACCTATTTCTCAATCATTGTTAAAGAAAGTGCTAAAAATTTTTAACAACATATACAAAATTTATGAAAATTAAATTTCTCCATATATTTTTTTTTATATTGATAAAATAATTTAGCTAAGTTTAGCTATTAATGTTTTCTCCAGTGTTCTTTATTTACATATTTAATATCCGCCTATTTTGTAATCATTGTTAAAGAATAATGTGAAAATTTGTTTAACAACATATGCAAAATTTATTAAAATTAAATTTCTATATATTTTTGGGTATTGATAAAATAATTTTGCTGAGTTTAGCTGATCATATTTTCTCCAGTCTTCTTTATTTACATATTTAATATTCGCCTATTTTACAATCATTGTTAAAGAATAATGAGAAAATTTTTTTAACAGCATATTCAAAATTTATTAAGATTAAATTTTTCCGCATTTTTTTTATATTGATAAAAAAAAAAAAAAAAAAAAAAAAAAAAAAAAAAATTAGCTAAGTTTAGCTAACTTAATATCCGTCTACTTTAGAATTATTGTTAAAGAATAATGGGAAATTTTGTTTGATAATATATGTAAAATTTATTAAAATTAAATGTGTCCATATTTTTCTTTACTGATAAAATAATTTAGCTATGTTTAGCTAATAATAATATTTTCTCCGGTCTTCCTTATTTACAATCCGCCTACTTTACAATAATTGTTAAAGAATAATGTGAAAATTTGTTCAACAACATATGCAAAAATTTTTTAATTAAATTTATCCGTATTTTTTACATTTATAAATAATTTAGCTAAATTTAGCTAATAATATTTTCCTTATCACCATCGCAACTAAGAGAATTTTAACTAAAGTTCTCTTTATGGCTTAAAGTAGTAATTGCACAAGTAAAGAGTGTCCCAAAATTCATGCAAGAAGTAATTTTGATAGAAAACACAGGTTTATAATTAAAAAATTGTATTTTTTTTTGTTGATTCATGAAGTAAGCTGTATAGGGTTTTGTATGGGATAGCATATCAGGTAAACGGTCTCCACGTCTTTTCTGGCAGATACGCACTCTTTTGTTGAAATTTTCCATGACCGTTTTGCATAAATATGGCTGAATGTCATTGATACAGCACTCAATTTCCTCCTTCAAGGCGTGGGTGGTCGTGGGTTTGTTGGCATAAACCTTAGACTTAAAAAAATCCCAAAGAAAAAAAGTTCAATGGCGTTAAATCGCATGATCTGCAATTCTGATCACCAAAACGGGAAATCACACGACTTTAGGAAATGACTCATGCAGTAATAGAATTGCTTATCCGGCTGTATGGCATGTGGCACCGTCTTGTTGAAACCACATTTCGTCCCAGGCCCGTAGCTAGGTGGGGGCGAGGTTGGGCAATGCCCGACCTGGAAAAATATTTGCCCGACCTAGCGCAATTGACTGGACACCCTGATCCCTGATCGACACATTAAATTTCCATACTTTTTTTTGCCTCATTTAAAAAAAAAACTCTTTTTAGAATAGACATACATAACCTAATCGAAACCCATCCCTAAAACGTCTCAATTCCAACAACACAATTTAAACAAAAAATTCAATTGTAAAGATATTTTTTTCCTTCATTCCAAGAACTGTAGGACATTTTTCGTTTTGTTGCTTTGTAGAAATTTATATTACCGCCTCCCCAAAGAGTCAAACTGCTTGAATAATAGGGTTTAGGGATTATCCTCTTAACTTTTTTTTCGAAACTGGTCCTGATGTCCGCGAAAATCGTTTTCTTTGTACAACTGTCATATGTGAAATTTATTGAAATCAGGTAAGGTTGAAACCAAATGCTTGGATTTTCAGTTCCACAAAACAGGCAACTATCATGTGTTACAATCATGTAATTTTGTCATTGTTAACTTCACTATATTACTTTTGGGCGCTTTTGAAAAAAAGTGGGAAATATTCTTGACACTGTTGAAACTCATAAAAGTCTGTAAAATCATTATCACACAGAATTGCAATATCGAGGAAGGGTTTTTCAGAGTAAGGGGCTTTATAATCATTGTAAATGTCATATATGACTATTTGAATATAATATTTTATATTAATTAAATGATTTAAATGTAAGCAAATGTAGCAATGAGAATATTACTGAATTAAATTATCCTTTTATGAGTACAAAAAGTATTTTTTTTTTTTTTTTTTTTTTTTTTTATGGAGCTTCCCACAGCCCTTTATTTTTAATAAGATTTCACCTTATTTATTCTACTTTTTAGTTGTTTTCTTCCTTTCTTCTTATATATGCGATATAAATATCCAAATATTACATAGGTTTTTGTATGAAAAAGGGAAATGAATGTAAGATTGCAAAGCGGAAAGTGTTTTTTTTTTTTTTTTTTTTTTTTTTTAATGGTGCTTTTCCCAGCCCTTTATTTTTAACAAAGATATCACCTTATTTATTCTACTTTTTAGTTGTTTTCTTCTTTTCTTCCTATATGTGCTATATAAATATCCAAATATTACATAGTTTCTGTATGAAAAAGGGAAAATAAATGTAAGATTGCGAAGCGGAAAATATTAAACGAGCATTAATATTTTTAAGCTATAAAATACTCATTTTTATTTTGGTATTTTCTTAATTTATAGCTACTGTTTGCAAACAATAATCACGTACGGCTGTTTGTAAAAAATATTTTTGTTCACTCGACTTTGCAAAACTTTATAATGCGTTAGCGGACTTATTTTTAAATGTAAAGGCATGACATTCTCAGGCAAGATTATTGAAGTAGTTTAGAATAGAATAGCATTTTTCATTTTTTGACAAATGCATCGAATCTTGAGCTTCAAACTATAGTGTCTCAGATGACCTTTCCTAGCCTCAAAAATTCGTGGAAAACTATTGATATTTAGTGGAAAGAAGCTTGTAAGAAGACTTTTAGATTAGGGATGCAGAGCATGTGGACCGCGGGCCAAATGTGGCCTTCGATGGGTTAACTTGTGGCTCGCGAATTTCGTCTATTTATAACTGGAAAAAAGTAGTAATCTTTGTCCATAGGTCGCAGGAAAAAAAAAATTAATTTCGTCAATTTGTCGCGGGAAAAAATTGTAAATTTAGTCAGTCAATTAAAAATCGCGAACTTCGTTAATCGGCCGGCCGATACCATACATATCAGCATAGGAAATTCCCAAGTCACATATTCCATCAGTCGCTAAACGAAAAATAACTCGAATTTCGCCAATCGGGCATGAAAAACTGCGTATTTCGTGGATCAGGCATGGAAAAATCGAGTTTCATCGGTCGGACACGGAAAAATGCGACTTTCATTGATCGAGACCCGCGATTTTCGCCGATTGGGAACGGAAAATCGCTAGTCTTGGCGATCGGGAACGGTAAATTCGCGAATTTCATTGATCGTGCACGGAAAAATCATGAATTTTGTCGATGAGGTGAGGAAAAATTGCAAATTTCATTGATCGACTGCGGAAAAATTCGGAGTCTCGTCAGTTTACTGCGAGAAAAAATCGCGAATTTCGTCAATTTGCCGCGAGAAAAAATCGCGAATTTTGTCAATTTGCCGCGGGAAAAAATTACAAATTTCGTCAATTTGCAGCGGGAAAATATTGCAAACTTCGTCAGACAGTTAAGAATCACAAATTTCGTTGATCGGGCGCGGAAAAATCTCAAATTTCGGTGATTGGCTGCGTAAAAATCGCGAATTTCGCCAGTTTATCGCGAGAAAAAAAGCGGGAATTTTGTTAATTTACCGCGCAAAAAATTCTAAATTTCATCTGATTCAGTTAAGAATCTCGAATTTCGTTAATAGGGAAGGGGGGGGGGGGATAAAATCGCGAATTTCATTGATCGTGTACAGAAAAATCATGAATTTTGTCGATGAGGTGAGGAAAAATTACAAATTTCATTGATCGACTGCGGAAAAATCCGGAGTCTCGTCAGTTTACTGCGAGAAAAAATCGCGATTTTCGTCAATTTGCCGCGGGAAAAAATTACAAATTTCGTCAATTTGCAGCGGGAAAATATTGCAAATTTCGTCAGACAGTTAAGAATCGCGAATTTCGTTGATCGGGAGCGGAAAAATCTCGAATTTCGGTGATCGGCTGCGTAAAAATCGCGAATTTCGCCAGTTTATCGCGAGAAAAAAATCGGGAATTTTGTTAATTTACCGCGCAAAAAAATTCTAAATTTCATCAGATTCAGTTAAGAATCTCGAATTTCGTTAATAGGAGAGGGGGGGGGGGCAAAATCACGAATTTCGGTAATCAAGTGTGAAAAAATCGCGAATTTCATTGATCGGGCGCGGAAAAATTGCCAACTGAATTGAGTATGTTGACTGGGTAGGGGAACCTAAAGGGGTAGAACTCCTCCTCTCTCTGAAATCCTTATTTTTATCTTATTATAGGCCACAGATTCCCTCCCACCTTATTAAAATAAAATTCTCTTTGTGTTACTGATGTGGCCCTCGACAACCCAGATATTTTTTTTGTAAGTGGCCTTTCTCTAAAAAAGGTTGTGCACCCCTATTTTAGGTAGATTTCGTAAGAAACACTACCTATTACATTCTCCCCTATTTCGGAATTTCTGAAAACTTTTTGCAGATCTATGCCGTCCATGACACCTAGAACCCAAAACCACCACCAAGTTGAAAACTTTATCTATCTGCCTATCTATATATATATATCACTTTTTTATAGACACGATAACTTCCATAATTCTGCACAAATCTCTTCTAAACTGATACATGAAATCAAGGAGCAGGAAATGGAAATGGAAAGCATTTTTGTGAAAGCAGAAAAAAACCATAATTTCTTAATTATGATACATATTGAATCCGTTTAAACTTATTATCACTTCTAGGAAAAGGGCCAAAAATTTAAGTATGACATATTTTTGATATCATTAAAAATGGCCTCAAGGAGCGAAAAAAAATAAGGTTTTGAGGGGGGGGGGGTGGGGAATACTAACTTCGTCAATTCACAAGATATGAAATCCCCTTAAATTTATTATAAATCTTCTTAGTATTGTCTACAACTTTCATATTGACAAGTTTTTGGTAAGACCAACTCTTACAGTAAAAAAAAGAGGAGGGAAGGGGGGGGGGGTGAAGGAGAAAAAAAATTCATAACTTCGTCAATTCACAAGGCATGAAATACGTTTAAATTTATTATAAATCTTCTTAATATTATCTGCAACTTTTGTACTAACAAGTGTATGATAGGACTAACTCTTACACACACACACACACAAAAAAAAAATAATAATAATAGAAAAAAATAAATAATAAAATAAATTAAAATAAAAAAGGGAGGTGTTGTAGAAGAAAAAAATTCACATCTCCGATAATCTAACCACTAAGGCAATAAAAAAATATCATTGGCGTGATGAAAATTTTTGACAACCTTCAGAGGTGCTGGATATAGGGTTGTATTATTAAACGTGCACTGCATCAATAAAAAGAACGCCAGAATTTAAAATCCAGTGTGTGTTTCACTTAATCAAACAATCACCACACGGCTTAAATTTATTATATAAATCTTAATATTATCTATAACTTTTGTAGTAACAAGTTTCTGATAAGATGAATACTAATGGATGTTATTACTAAAAATATTCTCAAGAGATGAAAAAAATCGGGGTTGAAGAAAAAATTTATCGTATTAAAACGATTATGATAAAGCCAACTCTTACAGAAAAATAAAATTAAAAACTCGTCAAAAGCGACCAGATAAAATTGTTAAACTGGGTTTATCTCTCATCTTGATTTAGTTTTAGTTGGTGAAATTAGTACTTAACTTCGAAATCTATCTGTGCTTGCATGCCTAGCCGGCAGTGATTTTTTTTTTCTATTGTCCAAACTGTTTGAAAATGTTATCAGTTATAAACACACATTATGGTTTTAAAGTATGTGTAAAAAATCCGTAAAAATATATTAATATTTAGTTGTGAGAGGGTTACCTGCTTTGTAAATAAGTGACGAATCTATCAACGTAATTACCAAGGCCTTCTTTATATTACATTTTAAATCATATAAAATTCCATAAATACTGTAAAACCTCTGTAAATGGAACCTGTCTATAACAAAATCCTGTCTTATATGAGAGCATTTCATGGTCCCGTTGAAAGGAATACAATACAATAAATAAGGAATTTAGTGACCCTGGAGGAGGGGTCTCCCATGAGCATCGAAATGTCACTCCCGGAAGCTTTCTAATTTTGTGCTTATTAAAGTTGTGAAAGTGCAATTCCCACCCTAAGGCATATCCCACACTGAGACGACTGAGCGACGACATGAAGCGCAAAAACCGGTCGAAACAAAGAACGAAGTTGTTTCAAATCTGTTTTAAACCAGTTTTTCCAGCGAATTCAAGCGACATGTCTTATGTGTCGCCTTAGTGTGTGACTTGCCTGAAAGCTCCATTTTGTTTACCACTCCGGGAGCATCAGTAATCCCTCCCGGAGAAAAATACCTAAATTCAACACTGCGGTTATAGCTCATACGATGGAAACTTTCTAAAACGGAATATTTTTTCGATCCTTTGCCAATCCATTTTTACAGGTTTTACTGTAAATGAATTTCTTGGAATATTGTATTATTAGTTTATCATTAATAAAACATAAAAATGTAAGTGTCCAGATTTTTCTGCGGACAACGGTGAGGGAGGGGTGGTGTCACAGACAACTGGCTGGTGACGCTGTTGTAGCAATCCTCAACAACATCCAACATTTTTGTGGAAGTCCATATTATCTTAACCATATTTACAAAAATTAGTTTATGGATTGACAGCAAAATGAAAGAATATCACTTTTTTCAACTACTTTGAGAAGAGCTATAAACTTATACTGAATCTGAATACGTAATATATATTTTTAAAGGATCATAAAAGTCTAAAAAAATGAAGAAGTAATTTTGCCCCTCTTGGAAAAACATTTGCCCGACCTGGAAGCATCGTCCAGCTACGGGCCTGTTTCGTCCACATCCATAGCTTGCAATTTAGGCACAAATGGAGCAAAATTAAAATCTTCCGTGAATTTTGGGACACCCAGGCCAGGGGCGTAGCTACAAATTTTTTTTCGGGGGCGAGAGTTCAAAATTTACCCAACGTGAAACAAATTGCTCTGTTTTTAGACTAAAATGATATGTTTAATAATGATGATACTTATATCCCCCTCCCGCCCTCCCCCCCCCCAAAAAAAAAAAATATTTCCAAAGAAAAAATTTGAAAATAAAAACATAAAAATTATAATTATTGGTTCATTTAATGAAAGTTTTTGTCTTCAATTGTGTGCGAGTCATAATCGCACTTCATATGAAAATAGCCTCATATTTTTAGATTTTTGAGAAAGGAACAAAGTTTTGGAGGAAATGTATTACATAACACTGTTGATGGACAACAGTAGAGAAATTCAGGTCTGGTAGATGTATGATATTTTCGTAGCATGTACAGAGAAACATAATGAGAAATTGAGTCTGACTGTTTTTTATATTTCTTTTGAAAGTTTAACTATTTTACTATTACAGAATTCAGAAAGGTAAGTAATAACAATAGTAAGGTAAACAATAAAAAATCCTTTTTTTTTTTTTAACTTTTTATTTAAAAAAAAGAAAAATTGTTTAAAAAATCTACAACTTCCTAACTCTAAGCTCAAATTTTCCAAGTTCACATATGTTGGGGGGAGAACTCTTCCCATACCCCCCCCCCCCCCCCTGGCGACGCCTCTGCACCCAGCAATAGTGTTACCAAGTGTCCCGCGTAAATATGGGCTCCAAATGCTCTGGAGGCCTGATTATCCAAAAGGCACGTGAAGCACGAGCTTCCTCTCTAAAATTTAAGAGCCCCCCCCCCCCCCCCCCCCCACCTTTCATATGTTTGGGAAATGGATACTATAATTCCCGATTTCATTTTTTTTTTTTTTAATCGTGCTTTTTAATTTTCTTTGAAAGAAAAAGTTTGCCTAATGCAAGAGAACATCCACAAACTGCTATAGTAAACTTATTTGACCGGGAAATATGAATGTGATCAATAGGGTGTTAATTTATCATATTTTGCATCAATATATGCTGATTAGAAACGACCTGCTTAATTGATCAAACAGCAACTATATGTATACTAAAATTATCTGTAGTATATACAAGGAACATAAAATTTTGTTTAATGAAATATATGTGTTCTCCGGGAATAATATTAGCAGCATTGATGAGTTTTTCATGTGTTGTAGAATTTAGAAAACTTTAACCAAATGAATAGGGCCCCCAAAATGATACTGCACTTCCCCTTGATTCAGAGGTTAAGCGGACCCTGGGCACCAGTATTTTAAAGGGGTCGTTCAAGTATTACGTAAGCAGTAAGGAAGGAGGGGGGGGGGGGTCCAGTGTCTGCTTATTTTGGCTGACAAGGGGGAAAGTGGGTCACGAGAATTCTTATGTAAGCATTAGACAACGAAGCAAGTATAGTTTAAGGCTGTTCTCAAATTCAAAGGGTCAACTTTCTGACATAAGTTATAATTCATTTTTATTCGGACACGCCTGAAACTAGAAGGTGTTGTTATTCAGAAACTATGTCATCGAACTGTTTTTTCCGTTTTCTTGTAAACGCAATAGATCTTTCAGAAAATACTGTCAAAGTTGGCATTTTGAACCGAACTTCCGAACATAAGAAGAAAATCCACACAATAAAGGGAGAAAAATGCCGTGTCACGTGATCAAAATCGCTTATAACTCAGTAGCCAATTTATTGATTAAAAAAATGGAAAAAACAGTTTGATTTCAAGTCGCTTCCATGGTCAGGCTTTCCAGTTTTATATCTTTCCGTTAAAAAATGAATTTGTAAATGCGTCAAAACGTTTTGCGCTGGTTGAGCAGAGCAGTTGAGAACAGCTTTAACAGCAAAAAGCAAAAGAGCATGGTTTGGATGAGCGTTCTGCTGATCTTGAATGACTTGAGAAAAAAGATATGGAGTAAACAAGGACTGGAAACGAGGAACATTCCAGCCCACCACTATATTGAAAACGTAATAATAGACAATGCAGAAACATGGATTCAAGTATGTTAGGCACCAGACTAGAAATGTGAACGCCAAACACATAATATTCCTATGATTCTTGTTAAAATTTTTAGTCATGTGCCTAAATAAGTTAGGGCCTGTTGTATTTCTTAAAGTTTTTTTTTCTTTTGTTCTTGTTGTTCAGTGCGATGAATAATAATATATATATTAAAAACTATTTTGTATTCTATGAATTGTTTAATGCAGTAAGTAACAATATATTAAACCGATTTTGTTTTCCTTCAATACGACATCCCTATATGTCTATTTATGTAAATTTACTGGATTAATAATGTAATTTATCGCTAACTGTATTTTTTTATTGCAAACAGAGTGTTGATGTTAGAGTGTCATAAAATCTTACGTAAGCAAAAAGGAGGGGGGGGGGGACTTTCATTTACTTATTTTTCCTTAGAAAGGGAGTGGAGGGGTACAAAATGACTAAAAATATGCTTACGTAATACTTGAACAGCTCCAAGAAATTTTTTCGCCTTATCTAATGACAGAATTATCTGAGATTAAAGATGGCGAAATAAATTGCAAGAAATTAGTGGTGTCCTGAGCATTTAAAGACCTGGTTTACGCAGGACACCTGGCCACACTATACCCAGCAATATCCGATCTGCTATTCCATACGTAACCCTTATACTGTATACTTTATGAATCAATAAAAAATTTACAATTTTTAATTATAAACCTGTGTTTTCTATCACAAAATTACTTCTTGCGCGAATTTTGGGACACCCTTTATTAACCAATAAATTCATGTTCTCATGGGTATTGGATATTATTCAATCTCGTATCACGTGAAATAAAAATCCTTTTATCCTGATTAAATAGGACAGAGAATGCAAATCAGTTATTTCAGCTGCATGACAAAGACATAAATAATGTTTCGATAACTAAGCAATTTTTATTATAGTTTTACATAAAGCAAATCATCATAAAACACTTTATTGCTGTATGCATGAAATAAAGATTTAATATATCTGCCTTGATGCGTTTTATCAATTGGAATTAAAAGGTAATTCGTGGTATATCTGGTAGTTTAAAAGGGAGTTTAATATTAAATTTTGTTGAAAAAGTTAAGAAATGTCAGTTATACAGTTGACAGTTTAAAAAAATCATTCGAATATGTCTTTGTTAATCTTAAGACAACAAGTTGGAAATTGCACTTTAAACGTAGAAAATGAGGTGCGTTCGTACTATAACTAATTTTATAAATATTTTTTGCACCGCATTTTGTACTGACTGTATATTTTAGTGCATTTCGTAAATGTATATCAATTTCATTCTCGTCGAAAGGCTGTAACGTCACAGGGATATGTTTAGGAAAATTTTAGGTCCTTTAAAGGACCTTTCACAAAATAATTTATCTTAAAACAGGACCCTTCAAAAATTTTTTTATCCCCAAACAGGACCCATCACAAAACATTTTATCCCAAAACAGGACCCTTCATAAAATTATTTTTCTCTTAAATAGACCTTTCACAGAATTTTTTCACCTTCAAATTGAACTTTTCACAAATTTAGTCATTTAAAAATAAAATCTGGCCTGTAAGTAAGCACAGTTGAACTCACCAAAGAGCACATTACTTAGCTTTTTATATATAAAGGATAGAGCATGAAGACATTCATAATTTAAAATTCACAAAATTATGACTAGAATTTTCACAAAAATAAGGAAAACTTCACAATTTCACAAAAACAGGGCCCTGTGAGAAAAGTCTGGACAGACCCCTGCATCATTAAAATGCACTTGAAATATTTTTTTCCCATTGACCGTAATGTAACAGAAAAATTTTGACTGTTCCTTTAATTAAACTATACATACGATTTTCATAAAAATTGAAATGACTCAACAAAATTTTCCAACAATTATATATTTAAAATTTCAGACCATTCGATTGGGTAGTTTTTGCTCTGTTATATGCGAACTGATGGACAGACAGACTGACTGAACGACGACTATAGGTGCTACATATTTATATAATTACGAATGCACCTAAAAAAAAAGATAAAATAGGGAAAGAATGAAAAGAAATGACTAAAAAAAGTAGTCCAGTTGCAGTAAGTTAATGAGAAATGGCTTTTTAGCTATTTTTCGATATAATTTATGTATCGAAAGCAGGAAGACGTCTAAATAAGAACCTGTAAATTTCATGCATCTAAGATAAAAAATTATTTCATGAATGTATCAGATAGCAATCACTTTGAATTTGAGTATACAAACAGACAGACAAAACCGAATATATAAACACTTTTCAATTATATTGGAAAGTTTTAAAAAGAAAGAAAAGAATTAAAAAAAAAAAAAAAATTCGAGAATTTTATATACTTTTGAAACTGGCTCTTTCATTCAAAGAAATATTTCTTACATTGAACATATAACACCCAATTATGTGCCATCATTACACTTATTGAGAATATTCATTTAAGAAACTAGAACTGGTTAATATTAGAACGGCTAGTGTGGTCATTTTCACCGGTTCCAAATAAATATACTTCGATTCGAACCAAAAAATTTTACGAAATAAGTTAAATGAATAATAATAAGCATAATAAAATGTAAAATTATAATTTGCTAAAAATTAAATAAACAGTACATAAACAAAGTATAAAATTATTAATTATATATTTTATTTCCAATTATTTATTTCAACTGACTGTAAGTTTTAATGCAATTTTTTATTTTTTTATTTTTAATAAAATAGAATGCTGTGGTTTGTGTGGTTCCGCAACAGAGTCGGACTAGAGTAGAAGAATAAAGTGCTGCGGACGAAGATGGGCCGCTCGCCGCGGCGGCTGCCCAGAAATGAGTTAAATAAATTAAATAGTTTTACATAAAAATTCAACTGTAAAATATTTTTATAAAACTTAATTGAAACTTTTGGACGTTTTTGTGTTAAATATTGACTTTATATTGGAAATATTTACAATGAAATGGAGGAAATTTGGTTGAAACAGAAGTATTTATTTTTACAATGTAAACTTGAGCAATATTTCTTTTCAAAATGAGTATTATTATTGACAAAGTGGCCTACTACAGCGATTTAAAGCAAGTTAATTTCAATCATCTTCATCTCTTACACAGCAAACATTTCCAGAATAAATATATTTTCTACTTTTTATGCAATATTTTTTTAAATAATTGCCTTGTTAAAGGTAAATAATTTTCATAAAATAATGCTATGTGTAATTTTTGTGTATCTGTCTTATGTGTGTCATGTATTTTTATGTGTATGGTATTCTTTGTAAGTTTTAATACTGGGGAGACATTCAAATAAATGAGTGTTTTAAAATTCATAAAGTTTATAGAAATAGCCACTGGAAATACAAACATTTTACCAATTCAAACAAAATCCTTTAATTTTTTAGGGTTTCGTTCATCTGGCGAAACCCTATTCGTCTCATTCCTCTGTCTGTCTGTCTATCTGTCTTTCGCAGAGCCATTTCTCAGAAACTATGTATGTTGGAGACTTGAAATTTTGGATTTTTATAGCTGAACACCTCACATCAAACGACAAAACATAAAATTTTTAAAAAGTCTTATATTTACCTCTCTGGGCTCTAACTTTTGTATTTTATGCTTTTGTTTTTCTTTCCTAACTGAGCCCTTAATTAAGTTGAAGACTTGAAATTTTGGATTCTTTTAGCTGAACACCTCACATCAAACGACAAATCATAAAATTTTGAAAAAGTCTAATTACTCCTCTGGGCTCTAAATTGTGTATTTTAAGCAATTTTTTTTTTAACTCAGCCGCTAATTAAGTTGGAGATGTGAAATTTTACATACTTATAGCAGAACACTTGCACTCACATGAAAAATCATAAAATTCTCAAAAAGTCTTATATTATTTACCACTCCGGGCTCTAACTTCTGTATTTTTAGCAATTTTTCTAACCTCCACACTTTTCACCTGGGGTGCACTTTTCTAACTTTTGCCGACACTCCTTTCACCACTCTTTCATATTATGCACCATAGCCTAACATATTTTAGTTCCAATTTTTACCGCCAGGGGCGCCTACCTATCTCGTGTGCTATAGGTCGGATCCCCTCAACTAATATACCTACGGATAGTTTGTAAAATAGAGTTTCGTTCGCATAGAGGTTTGTTTAGACTAGAGTGTGCCCCCCTGGTTGCGAAATGAGGAACTAACAGATTTTACAAAAGGATAAAGTGTTTTGAAAGGAATATTAAACGAAACCCTCCGTACGATCTGTGATCACACTTACCCACTTGTTATTTTTCCTAATGCTTTTTAAAATTATTATTAAATGAACACCATGTTAAAAAAATCATCAAAATAGGTATAAATAATAATAATAATAAATTCTGCACACTGTTTTGATATGCATCTCTTTTCATTCGTTTTTATTCTGATACTTTTTAGGTCCGTCCGTACTTATAAATTACGTAGCACCCAGTCGTCATCTGGGCCGTCCGTCTGTCCGCATATAACAGCGTAAAAGCTACCTAACCGAATGATTTGAAATTTAATATATATAATCGCTGCAGAATTTTGTCAAGTGATTTCAAATTTTATGAAAATCGAATCAAAACTTAAAAAGATGTAAATAAAAGTTTTCTCCATTCTATTCAATCCCATCATACATAATTAATTCAATGATATTGCGATGGCTTGTGATTCAATGCGATGGCTTGTGAAATCTACTAAACGTAAGAGGCTGAAAATTTGCATGAAGGTAGCCCAATGTCCGCCATTGTCCACCCGAGGTTCATATTTAAAAAAAAGAAATTTAATCTAGAAATATTAATTAGAAGTCATAAACTGCAGAAAATTATTGATAGAGTATAAAAATGTATGATTTATGAAAATATATACATTGTCTCACTGTGTACCACTTGTGATACACAGTGAGACAATTTCCGACACTCCGTTATGCTGCTTCTGTGCTTTTATAAATAACTTTTAAAAAACCATTTATACATTAATGTGTAGCGTATTTGTGTAGCTTAAAGATGGAGCAAAATTTTTTTCAAAAGAACAAAAATCGCTGCCATTCGTTAAGTAATAATAATTTTCGTCTCACTGTGTACTATCCTCCCCTATTGATTATGCTGTAACGGAGCCGATGTCGTAAGGTGGTGTGGTAGCGGGCAACTTCAACGGCCTAGTCTTATCAATATCGAAAAAATATTTTATTGTTTCACAAACAATTAAATAAGAATTTCTTGATTAAATAATTCATAATTACAACATTTTTCATATAAGGGTTCGAGTTCAGCTGACAATAATATATTTATAGAATCAAGTCCAGTCCTCGAATAATAGATCGCTTTCAGTGTAGTCAGTCTCTTACTTACCCAATGTCCACTATTTTCGAAGATAGAGCTCGCGATGCTCGACAGGAATGTCGCACTTTTGTAGGTGTTTAACCGAGGTTTAGGAACCTCCGATCTTCAACTCCATGAAGGAGATATCTTAACAGCCACACCTGGCTTTCGCTTTTCTGTGCTTCGGAGTATGCCCCGAAGCCGTCGACCCGTGAGAGATTTCCACTCTGCACGACCAGAAACACCTTGAAGTCTCAACTTCAACAGAAGGGAAAATTAAGCTCCCGAGAATGCTCTCGCATCCTCTTTTATCAGTTTCGTTTTTCCGTCTAGGACCAGAGCCACTCCCATTAGCCACTCACCATCCGTGGGCCATGATCTCATAGGCCAGCCCTTTCTCTATAGGCTGCCGTCAGGAACTTTCGCGTCCGGTTTCATCTCTGGTTTCACTTTCTACTTTCCCACGGGAACGAGGGCCTCGTGAACATCAAAAGAATATTTCTCTCGCTAGATAAAAGAGTTCCTTTCACCCTAGTGTCATCTGCGAAGATTGATAGAAATTGAGGTATTTGTTTCATCTCTAGCGACATTTTCTAGGACTCTGAAGAAATTTGGAGGCTAGGTGAAAATACATTAGCTTCCCTATGCTGGCTTTTGCCTTGTAAATTGAGAGTTTCAATGTGAGATATCGTCGAATTCTCACAACACCCTTCCCTCAAATCATATTTCGGCTACCAGACGTAATATGCTGTAAGGGAAATGGTTAGCTCATACATTTCAAGTGGCCCATATTTAATTATATCAATTCCTAAAAAAAAACCTTTTCCTGTATTTTATACTTAGCTTGCAAATGCTGAACACATTTGGTTACGAAATTTCTCTTTAACAGACAAAACACATTTATATTTTACACGATTACATTTACACATAATAAAATGAATATTAATATATACATATAGTCGGGTTTAACGACCGACTTACTCTACTCGGCTCAAGTAATCCACGTGAGGTATATCTTTGCCTGGTCGATGAGTAATTGCATAATGATAAGGCTGCAGTGTCAGTGCCCACCTGAGTAGTCTGGGATTATTGCCTGCATTGTTTTTCAAGAATATTAATGGGTTGTGGTCCGTTTCTATGGAAAACTTTTGCCCATCAATATAGTGCCTAAGCTTCTTTATTGCGAAAATTATAGCGGCACATTCACGCTCGGAGGCACTGTAATTCCGCTCTGGTTCTGTGAATTTTCGGCTAAGAAAAATTATTGGGTGTTCTTCTGAGCCCTTCCTCTGCGCCAAAATAACCCCAATACCCACTTCAGACGCATCAGTTTGTATTACGAATTCGGAATCGTAATCAGGGGCATACAAAATGGGTTCTTCGGTGAGTTTGGTTTTTAAGAGTTTGAACGCTTTTTCCATTTCGTCGCTCCAATCTACTTTTTCCTTTTTGTTTTTTCCTTTTAAAGCGCGCGTGAGTGGTTCTACTATGGTTGCGTAATTTTTTATATATCTCGAATAATATCCCGCCATACCCAAACATCTTCTAATTTCCGTCTTGTTTTTGGGCACCGGCAACTCCACGATGGCCTTGATTTTCGCCTCCGCCGGTTTGCGTTGACCTTCCCCCACTACGTGCCCTAGATACTTAACAGTTTTTTTGCGCAAATTTGCATTTTGCGATTTTGACTTTTAATTTAGCCTCTTTGATTCTGGTTAACACTATCTTTATATGCTCAAGATGGTCCTCCCAGCTATTCGAGAAAATGGCCATGTCGTCTAGGTATGGTAGACAAAATTCTTCTACCCCACTGAGTAATCTAGCCATAAATTTGGAAAATCGGTATGAAGCGTTGACTAAACCGAAAGGCATTGTCAGGGGTAAATAACTCCCGAAACTAGTCACGAAAGCGGCCAATTTTTGAGCTCTGGGGGTCATCGGAATCTGCCAGTACCCCTTAGTCAAATCCAATACTGTGATATATTGGGATGCGGCAACTCTTTCAACTCTATCCTCGATATTAGGAAGTGGGAAAAATTCAGCCCTAGTAATTGAGTTCAATTTTCGGTAATCAATGCAAGGTCGGGCTTCTTTACCCGGGGCCTCCACTAAAATCATGGGAGAATTATAATCCGATTCCCCCTCCTTTATGATTTTTAAATCAAGCATACGCTTGATTTCTTTTTTCAAAATTTCATTTTGCCTGACTGATGTTCTATAAGGTCTTATCCTCACTGGTTTGTTTTCGACAAGCTCAATATCATGCTCTGCTAGATCTGTTAGTCCTGGGTCGTTCGAAAAGACTTCCCTATACGTGTTTAATAAATTTTCTAACTCCCGCAGCTGTTCAGCCGTGCACCGGACCCTCAAGTCACTTTCCTCCACTACTTGCCTGAAATCATAACTGTTAGAGTCGGCCGAAGGGTAAACTATCTCTAAATCTTGCATCGCGTCTAGGTCGTGAAATTCATGGGTCAAAATGTTGATTTTCTCCACGCGTTTCACATAAGGTTTTAATAAATTCACGTGGTAAATTTGGGATTTTTCGCGTCTACCTGGAACATTCACAATATAATTCGTAGCAGAAATTTTAGATTCGATTACGCCTGGCCCAATCCATTTTACCGACATTTTATTTGGTTTACTAGTGGCCAAAACCAGTACCTCATCTCCTGGCTCGAAACTCCTTTCGGTCGCGTTTCTATCGTACCAGAGTTTTCTCTTATCTCTGCTAGTAGTCATGTTTTTGACGGCCAGCTCTTGGCAACGTTTTAACCGATTCATCAGTTTGAAAACGTATTCAGTGACTAATTCATGTTCTTGACTCTCTCCCGTCCATTGTTCAAACAACAATGTTTCCGGCGTTCTCAAATTTCTCCCGAAAACTAGCTCCGCGGGACTGAATCCCGTCGATTCGTGGGTCACTGTTCTTAAAGCTAACAGTGCATGGGGTAAGTTTGCCTCCCAATCACTCCCATTTTCGACACACATCGCCTTCAATAATCTCTTAACTGACCTCTGAAATCGCTCGATTAAATTCGAGGAAGGGTGACACACGCTCGAATGTCTTAGCCTTACACCGAATTTCTTCAGAAAAGCAGTAGTTAAATTAGAAGTAAAGCTACGCCCCAAATCTGTCTGTATTTCCGACGCGTAACCTACACGGCTGAAAATAGTTGTCAAAGCTTCAATTACCGTTTCCGAAAGCATATCTGCAATTGGAATCGCTTCTGGGTATCGGCTATACACACATATGGCGGTCAACATGTATTTATTTCCCTTTTTGGATTCTGGCAAGGGGCCAACTAAATCAATTGATAGTTTTGAAAATACCTCTGAAATAATCGGTACAAGTGTCAAAGGGGCCTTTTTCTGCTCCCCCGATCTCCCTACGCGCTGACACGCGTCGCATGATTTTACAAAATTTTCAGACTCCCTTATTACATTGGGCCAAAAAAAGTATCTCAACAATTTGTCTTTCGTTTTCTTCTCTCCCAGATGAGCCGAAATGCCCTCATGGCACGCGATTAAAAGACCCTGTCTAAACTTCAGGGGTACGACTAATTGTATCCTTTCATTTCCCCGGTGGTCGTATGTTTTCCGTACTATTAACGAGTCCTTATACTCGTAATGCGACTTCTTTAACTCTGCCCTTTTCCTAACTTCGCTTAAAGTGTCATCCGTTTCTTGTTCTCTTTTAAATTCCTTCTTCCCCACCTGGCTTAATCCTATGCTCAAGTCCTCCACTAGATCGGGTAACAATAAATCCTCTTCGTCTTCCCCCAAATCCCCATTCATTTCCCTTGAACTGGTTTCGTCGTCTATAGGTCTTTCCCGTGTATCCGCGCCTGTCTCTTTCGACTCGGGACTTCTCTTTTTCGCGTCCTTCCCCTTCGTCGGGTCGGACTTCAATCCTTCTGGTTTCGGTTTCGCCTGACTCCGTGTTATCACGGCGTTTAAATTCTGGGCATTATCGCTCTTAATTTTATCGATCAATTTTTGAGTTTCGTTCCCCAGTATGTAATAAGACATGTCTGATTCTGCGTCTGCTACTATGGCCTTTGTTTTTATGCTCCCCAATCCGTCCAATTCTAACGTTACATCAGCCGTCGGCAAACAACGTAAATCGTTCATTAGCGGTTGTCTCACCCACACAACCATACCATCTAATTGCTCCGGCTTAATGAATCTGCTTGAGACCACATCGGAACAACTCCCACTGTCCCTTAATACAGTGATTTTCTCTCCATTAATTAAGGCATGGCTTAAGTAGGGTTTGAAACCTTCCTCGAGATCAATATTTCCGCTAACGTGATGAACTTTAGCAACGGTTTTTTCGGCCCTTTTGTTTTCAGGACAATTGGCCCTCAAGTGCCCAGTTTTGGAACAAATAAAGCACTTACTCCAATTTTTACGTTCGAAGACTTTTTCCCTTTCTTTATTTGTTTCCCGCTCACGCCAGTTGAGTTTACTTTCGGAACTCCTATCGCGCGATTTATCTTCATACTTAGGCCTTTCAGGTTTCCTATCAAGCGTGGGTCTCTTGTTCCACGTTTTTTTGGACACTCCTTTTATCGCCTCGTATTCGTCTAGTGCCGTAGCGAGCACCAAGGGATCTTTATAATTCGCCCACGAATCAATAAAATGCTCTTTCAAATCGACCGACGCACGTCGTTTGATCTGATCAGTGATCAACAAGTCTTTTAATTCAGAAAATTGCGTAATCCCCAAACCGTTAATCAATCCTTCAAGAAAACTATTCAATTCGAATATGAGATCTCTCCACGGGTTTCCTGGATTACGCGTATGTTTATTCAATTTTTGACGGTACGCTTCCGCACTCAGCCTGTACTGGGCTAATAAAAGCGATTTAACATGTTCGAAATTGTCAATTTTTTGAGCTGGTTCGCGTAAGATTAATTCTGCAATTTCCACCGGCAATAATGCTAACAAGTGCGTGACGTATTCATCTTGCTCTATTCCGGACCTATTCGCCTGTCGCTCGAACAAATTCAGGAATAATGTTATGTCGGATCGTTCAGGATCGAAACGATGCATAATAGTTTTAAGAGGTAATCTAACGGATCTTTCGGAACCGCTGCTTACCGTAGAATTTCGCCTTTCTGAACTCTGCGTTAATTTTAGCTGTTCTAAAGTAAACGCCCTTTCCTTATCTTTCTCTCTCTCTTCCCTAACTCTCTCTCTTTCCTCTCTCTCTCTCTCTTTTTTCCCCTCTCTTTCTCTTTTTCTACCGTGATGCGTTCTTCCCTATCCTTTACGATGTACCCTGCCTGTACTAACGTCAGTTCCTCGTCGTATTTTTCTGCTGCTTCAATTTTTTCGATTATCATTGCCATATTGTCTTGTTCATCTATTTCCACCCCTAAAACTTCCGCGAGATTCTGTAAATCCGCTTTCCTGCAGTACTTCAGTGAATTTAACTTCGACATGACTACGGTGTGTTGAAATAATTCAAACGGAAACTATTCGTTTTGTTTATCAATTTAGAAGTATATGAACCTTACACCTCACAATAAATATTTTACCCCTAATCACACAATATAAATAAACATTTCAAATGCATAACCAATACGTAAAAATTATTTTATGATTTTTCAAAGGATTTTCAGAATTTCTATATTCTCGTGCCAAACGTAAAGCAAAAACTAAAATTCAAAATTTTAAAGCTTTAGAGTCCCTATACACACAATATGAAAACAATAAGTAATTTTTCAAATACTATAGGCAAACTACATTCCCAGTATTTCTCAAGAACTGAACACTCTCTGCAACCTTTATCAAAATGCATCTATACTATTTAGGGTAAAAGTTTAATTTACTCTGTTTGTCATTTAGCAATCCAGCATGCATCAAAAATTCTCTTTATACAATCACTCATCAAAATATATTTCTTACACATTACTCTTACATTATATATTCGTCATATAAGAAAAAAAAATTTTACTGGGAATTTTTTTTTTGAGTAGTTATGAATTTAGCCTATCTAATCCTTTCTGCATTCCAAATATTACAAATACTGATAAAGATAACATAACATATAAATTTGCATTAAACGTTAGTTTTCAATTAACTACACATTATTGATTTATCATAATCTTAGTATTTTCATTTACCTCAAAATAAAAAAGTTTCTCATATTTTTATTTAAACAACATTTTAACATCCTATCAGTATGATAAATAATAGTTTAAGAGCCACTCAAAATGAAATGAGCTTACCTGTTGCAGTTGTTGCTTGAAGTATCTTGTCTGGGGAACGGTCCGTTATGGCACTCCGCGGGTGTCGTCCACTGTAGCTCAAGGGCTCGTATCGGGCGTGTTGCGTCCCACTGTTTGTCGTCCAAGGTCCACCTTGCACTGTCTCGAAGCACTGTCTAGTTGATCTAGATGAACTGTCTCATTGCCGTTGTTCTGGATGAACTGTCTTTCGTTCTGGACGAACTGTCTTTTGTTCTGGGTGACCTGTCTTTTGCTCCCGAAGGGCTGTCCTTCTGTCTTCCTCGGAACTGTAGTTTCGATTCTTTCGGCTGCCTCTCGGGTTGTCGTCAGAAACTCCGGGTGTTCGCCGTCTGTTTCCTCCTGGGCTTTCCTCTAATAACAATTATTCTTGCTGAAAATCTTCTAGCTGCCACCAAGTTGTAACGGAGCCGATGTCGTAAGGTGGTGTGGTAGCGGGCAACTTCAACGGCCTAGTCTTATCAATATCGAAAAAATATTTTATTGTTTCACAAACAATTAAATAAGAATTTCTTGATTAAATAATTCATAATTACAACATTTTTCATATAAGGGTTCGAGTTCAGCTGACAATAATATATTTATAGAATCAAGTCCAGTCCTCGAATAATAGATCGCTTTCAGTGTAGTCAGTCTCTTACTTATCCAATGTCCACTATTTTCGAAGATAGAGCTCGCGATGCTCGACAGGAATGTCGCACTTTTGTAGGTGATTAACCGAGGTTTAGGAACCTCCGATCTTCAACTCCGTGAAGGAGATATCTTAACAGCCACATCTGGCTTTCGCTTTTCTGTGCTTCGGAGTATGCCCCGAAGCCGTCGACCCGTGAGAGATTTCCACTCTGCACGACCAGAAACACCTTGAAGTCTCAACTTCAACAGAAGGGAAAATTAAGCTCCCGAGAATGCTCTCGCATCCTCTTTTATCAGTTTCGTTTTTCCGTCTAGGACCAAAGCCACTCCCATTAGCCACTCACCATCCGTGGGCCATGATCTCATAGGCCAGCCCTTTCTCTATAGGCTGCCGTCAGGAACTTTCGCGTCCGGTTTCATCTCTGGTTTCACTTTCTACTTTCCCACGGGAACGAGGCCCTCGTGAACATCAAAAGAATATTTCTCTCGCTAGATAAAAGAGTTCCTTTCACCCTAGTGTCATCTGCGAAGATTGATAGAAATTGAGGTATTTGTTTCATCTCTAGCGACATTTTCTAGGACTCTGAAGAAATTTGGAGGCTAGGTGAAAATACATTAGCTTCCCTATGCTGGCTTTTGCCTTGTAAATTGAGAGTTTCAATGTGAGATATCGTCGAATTCTCACAATGCTAAAAATCAACCTGTGGGAAATTATACGTCAAACGTGTAAAATGAGGTGCGATCGTACTATAACTAGTTTTATAAACATTCAGACCTTGGTGCAATAGTTGTTGCACTCTTATGCAAAAATACATGAATGCAAACTTTATTACGATTATATATGTATTAAATTCAGTAATATAGAAATAATATGACTCCAGCTTAAATCTGACCTAATCACCGTGGCAACCTAGAATCATTTACCTATCATGGGGTATCATTGAATTAATTACGTGTGATAGGATTTAATAGAATGAAGAAAACTTTTATTAATATATTTTTAAGTTTCGATTACATTTTCATAAAATTTGAAATGACTGGGCAAAATTCTACAAAGATTATATACATTAAATTTCAAACCATTCGGTTGGCTTGTTTTTTGCGGTGTTATATGCGGACAGACGCACGGACCAGACGACAACTGTAATAATGAATCATATACTGTAAAAAAGTACAAATGTTTCTTTATCCATGAAAATATACACAATGCAACCACAAACGAAAATATACAATAATCTCTTCCGTGTTATCCAAGTCATACAATTTACTACCGAATTTCAGCTTATATTCTCAATATGGTCTCTTCTTTTCCTTTATTCTGCCATACTTTATTGATTTTATTTAATACATTGTAAAATAAATTTACAGAAAAATAAAATTCAAGTGGCAGCTATATATGTTTTTACAACTGATGCTGCAGTTGTAAAAATATAATCGTTTCGTTGGCATTTTATTTTGTTCTACCCAGATAAATAAAAGATTTTCTTCAGCAGTTTGATGGCCAATTTAAGGCATCCTAATTTCAATAATCCATCTCATATGTCACATTAAAAATCCTCCAGATTACATACTTTCTTGAGTGTCCACAAACTTGTTATAGCCTCATAAAGTGAAATTAAGCAATTATTTATTGATAGAGGAAAAGAGATAAAAAAAACTCAAACTTATTAATAAACATTTTCGCTTTACAAATATTACTTTGCATTGATTTTATACTCAGTCTTAAATTATGCTCAAGTCCATCACAATAATAGCAACTTATACTATTTTCTACTTTAATTTCAGCATAATATAATCTCTTCTTTCCTTTTTATCTGATACTTTATTATTTGAGTTTAATGCTCTGTAAAATAACTTTACATGAGATCGAAAATTCAAGTAGCAGTTTTATATATTTTTACAACTGGTGCTGCATTTAAAAAAATAATTGTTTAGCTGAACCTTTTATTTTCTGCTACTTGGAGAAATAAAGAGCCCGCTTCAGCAATATGATTGATGATTTAAAGCATCTTTATTTCAATAACCCACCTCATCTGTCACACGAAAAACATCTTCCCGATTACATAGGATACATATTAGGATACATACACCCGATTACCCAGCCAAGTTGATCAAATAAAGTCAGTGCTACAGGGTTTTTATTCTATTTCCTTCCTTTTAAGTTTTAGAAGTAAACTAACATGATTGCAACAACCCTTAATGAATGTCCTACAATGGGCAAAAATGAAATCCGCTGACATTAATTAGCAACAAAATTATAAATAAATAGTTTCTTTAATTGTCATTTCCCCAGTGGTTGATCAGGTGAAAGTAATCAATCGAAAATTTAAAAAATAATCTTTAAAATATAATCCTTGAGCTGTAATTAACAGTAATTCTTATAAAAATATTAGTTGAATAAGCAAGATGGAAATGGATTATTTTAACTTAACGTAATTGTCTCCAACTAGTCAAAAACTAAATGCTTACACTTTCTAATAAAATTTTTTCACAAAACCGTCAACTTTGGTCCTTGCAAACTACTTTGGTCCATCCCATAAAAAAAGGTTTTATTCTTTGTATTGAACAAACAATACAAGATAATTCGGAATTTTTGCCCTTGAAAAATATTTTAGATCCTACTATAGGGTATTTGAATAGTTTGGGGGTAATTAAATTTTTTTTAGTGGAACACTAGATGTGTTTGCAAAAAACTGTTTTCGTGTGTAGATTTTAACTCCCCAAACTTTCTATAGTGAGACAAACTGGATAAAAGTTACAAATACGGTAAGTGTCACATTATTACCTTTAGTAACCTGTAACCCATGTGTGATCATAGTCTTTCCTTTAACTTTTTATTTTGACAGGGAATGTTTGCGTTTTCATAAAGCTAACATGAAAACTGGTATTTCGGGGCTACTTTGTGCCAGACCTTTTTGGTCCAAAAATAGCGCCAATTACTTAGAAATGCCTTTTATACAACCAAATCTCTTAAAACATGTTTTAAGTAACATTTGTTTTCAAATGTTACTGTAGCAAAATGTTACATTAATTGTTTTTGTACCAGTTTTGAGGATAACATGACGAAAACTGTTTCTCGTTTCTTTAATATTAACAATTGGTTTATTGTGTTTAAAAAAAAACAAAAAAAAAAAACATTAGTTTATCGAGTTTGCAGTGTTAATTCATTAGCAAATGCTATTGCAAGGGGTTTTCAATAAAAATGTATTCATTTACACATGAAATGCATTCATTTTATATGAAACTAAGTGAATGGACCAAAGAAGCCCCCCGCAGGGGCTACTTTGTTCAAAAACTTTAAAAATAGTTTAAAAAAAAAAAAAATCCTCTTTAAAACCATACAGTTTGCTTCATTGTTTCATGTTAATTGTCTACAACTCCATTTCGACGTTGAAAAATCACATATCATATTTTTTAATAATGGAAATGTGAGTGGAACCAAGAAAAAGTGGCCCAAAGTAACATTCAAACGAAAATATTATGTCTAGTGCCAAGTATAAAACGTATTTCCACCTGAAATGGCACAATATTTCAAAAAAATTGATCAATTACTGGAAGAGTATCTACTACAGGCGGAGTCAGTAGCAAACGTGTCAATAACAAACATTATTAATATTAATAAATATTTCCTCTAAGAAATATTGCTTGGATTGGATTATTTTGACTCATTGCATTATTTTGATTATATTGGATTGTTTTGACTAAATCTCAAATCTTTTGGCACTGCCTAGTATTACCGGGGCCGTCGCGAAACAACTTTCTTCTCTACGGGCCTGCTTCAAGAATAAGAGTCACGCAAGAGATCTGAGTTAGCAAACGATAAACGAACCAAGTCTAATAGTTGTATATATGCATCAGAAACAGTGCTATAAATTTCCGTTTTTAATATTTTGTTATGGCTGTTTGAATTAAACATTCAATAATTAAACATCGAAAGGTCACTAAACAGGTACTTTCTTTCTTTTTTCTTTTTTTGCTTCTTTTTGCCCTTTGATTTAAAATATATTCGAAAACATTTGATTCGCGGTTTTTATCTATGATTTTACCTTGAAATATACATTTATGACAAAGTTCCCTTTAAAAATTTCTTACATTAAAATGCCTTAATTTAAAATTATAAATATCGGGATTGATATTACATAAACTCATAAATAAAAATGTTATATTTTTTTTATTAATTAAAACAAAAATTCTATTTATCAATTAAAAATTTAATTTTCATAATGTATGCATAACTTAAAATACACATTCCGTTGGCAGGTGTTACAACTGAAATAGCATTTTTCACTAACAGTAAGCACATACTTACAGCAATTTAAAAAATATATGGTATTTAATATTGCATAAAAAATAATCTCACTTAAACAGACAAGTATTAAGGAAGTTGAAATATCTGGAAACTTATCAACGACTGTTACATGTTTATACATGTGATTTTATTTTATTAGAAGTGAGTTTTCTGTTGTCATTCTTGACTTTTGCATAGTTATTTATTTTATTATTATATTCGCAATTCCTGACAAACACATAACTTAAGGGGACAGTTCACCTGAAAATTAACCCAAAAAAATCGATTTTTTATATTAAAAAAAAATATTAAATGGAAGCTTATTTAATTATATTGTGACACCTCATTTTTACCCATACGGCGATTATAACGCCAGATATTGTAAATTTCATCAATACACCCAGCGCAATTACCCAGAAACAACCAACTTTAAATGTTTTTTTTTTTTTTTTTTTTTTTTTTCTTTGGCTATGTTCCTATTTCCTTCACTTTCATGTTTTAAAAATGCTAAGGCCTTTTTTTTCGTATTTCAGATATAGATTTAAACTTTTTTGTACATGTTCTTTATTATATATGTGAAAAATATGAGCATGGAATTGTCCTTCATGGTTTTATTTTATTTATTTTTTTAATAAAAGTATATGAAGATGTATTAGATTTCACTCTTTTACGCTATGTATATCAGTGAAAGAATTATATTAAATGTAACATTTGATTTATCTAAAACTCCATGCTCAGTCTTGCGTAATACACATTTGAAAATCTTTTTAAAAAAATGGGCAAAAATATTAATATTTAAAAAAGTAGAATTTTAAAAAATTCAAAATGTTTTAAACTATTTTAAATTTTTAACTAAATATGCAGTTAAAAAACATTTTTTTTTTAAATGTTCTTTTAGTTCAACATTGAAATGCAGTGACTTATTGCACCATTTGAATCATTCATTTAAATTTTAAAAAATGTTGAAAAGATAAACTGCTTCCTTAAATACACTAGGGGATTGTACCCGGGCTTCCCGGGTTAAAGAATATAGGTAAAAACATTTTTTTTTTTTTTTTTTTTTTTTTTTTTTTTTTTTTTTTTTGTAATTGAAAACTAATAATATTTTTATATGCAATAAATTTTTTTGATTGCTCACTTGCATTAAAAAAGCATTTTTCATTTGGAAAATACGAATTATACAATCAAATAGTTTTTTGAAATTTATCAAAAGGTTATTTTCTTATTAGCCGCATGCTAAGAGTTATTTGACCAAGATTTTGCTACTTATGGCATGCTTTTATGTTCTGATAATTTCAGAGCTTATACATATCTGTTAAATATGTGTGTTATTTATATTATTTTATTTAATTTTTCATAGGGATGGTTTTTTTTAATGGATATTAGCCGTAAGAAAATGAAGAACTCTTTATGTTGTTTTAAGGGCAAACGGATTAATCTTTCGTAATCGAGGTCCACGCGATATAGATCAATAAAAAAATATTTCATGCTTTATAGTTGTATTTAAAGCCATAGACAATAAGTAAACTGAGATGAACTTTGCAAACAAATTCCATTTGAAAAAAAAAATCCTATTTGGTGATCTAAAAATTTAAATTGTACGATCACAAATATGTTAGATTTGTGTTTTTTCAATATTATTCTTTTATTTGTTTATAAAAGAAGTATTAATTTCGTTAATTTGTCTCTCACAAATATGTTAGATTGGTGGTTTTTTTTATATTATTCTTTTATTTCTTTATAAAGGAAGTATTAATTTCGTTATGCAAAAATAGTAAAACAAATGCTGAAAAATGTTTGTTGTTTTATGTGCAAAATGTTTATTATTATTATGTATTGAAACCGGCACGTGATAAGATACACTTTAAAAAAAAATCATGCTTAAAAATTATTTTAGAAAATATTATACATCCGTCAATTAAGATACAGTTTTTAAACAAATTGCATTTGAAAGTAAATTTTTTCCCTATGCGACGAAAATAGAAAATGTACAACGGTTGCAGTAGCGAAAATTTCAAGACCGAAATTTGATCGTGAAGTTTTTCCATTCGCAAAATAACATCAGCGTTACGCACTTATACGTTTGTTCTTTATAATATAGATACTTAATCAGTAAAATATAATAAAGATCAGTTATTAGGATGTGGTTATCAATTGAGGCTCCTATGCTTGGTATTCCGGAATGAAAAACAGCAATTTTTACCTTCTCAAAATTTGCATACGCACTTCTCATATCTATATTCATCATTTAAAAAAAATTTGTATTTTGCTTGATCATTTAGAAATCATTTTAACTCAAAACTTCAAGTCACGATTGTCAGCAACTTCTTTTATGTGAGCAGACGCACTCTTTATTTGAGATTCTAATCTCAATTCCGAAGAGTAAAGAATTTCCGTATTATATGTTTTTTAGACGCATTTGTGTTAAAATGTTTAGTTTTATCTAAAAAATGATCGTTTTTTTTTTTAATAGGACTTATTTTCCCCTTAAATAAGCATTTTGCCTAGTGTCTGAAACTTAGTATCAGTACACATGCAGAAGGAAAAACAATATAGAAAATGTATGAGAAAAAATGCGTGTTTTCAATAGCAGTGTACCATTTTCCGTTAATATGCCCCTAATGGAATTTTGCGACACTAAACCCTATACAACAATTTTTATCAACAATTTTGAATTTTTAACAGAAAATAGCATGAATAAAGATAAAAATACCTCATTATTTCTCTCTTGTCTGCAATAATGAAAGCTATCAAATTTTCACCATAAAGAAATTTCATAAAATGCTTTTAAAATTAAAATATAAAAGTGGGGATATAAAAAAAAAAAAACTCTAGTGCGACCATATCTACAAATAAACAGCTTTAAGTTAAAATATATATATATATATATATATATATTAGTAAAATTGGTTCAGCAGAAAGATCAGGACGGATGACTGAAAAATACATTTGTGTTTTAAATATATAGATTATATAAAATTAGGAAAAATTAACATTGCATTTTATCAGTGTGCGATTTCGATTACATTATTTTCAAAAGTGAAGCATTTTCACCTGTGTAGAATTTGAAAGCAGCTGGGTTGTAAAAATGACGCACTTCTACAAAACATAATTCAGGTTTAAGAATTAAAATACACGCTTTTTTATAAAATGACATAATTTGCATCCGCTAACGCAATCCACTTTTACAATACCAGTCTCAAACTTCGTCTACAGAAAAGTATGTATATGACTTCATTATCACGTAATAACAGACAATATTCTTGACGTAGGCCCATATTTTAATTTCAACATTTTTTTCAGGTTTTATAAGAAAACTAGAAAGGTAGCCCGTCAAAAATGGCAGAAATTTAGATATAAGGATATATACAACTCATGTGCAAGAATATGAGTTTTCTCGCTTGTTCAGCAGTGATAGATGAAAATAACACATTTTAAGATCAAAACACATTTAAGAAAAACTGTTTACAGTAGAAGACCACTAATCTGCACAGTTTGGTTCCAAGTGTTATGCAAATTTGAGGCTTTTTGCGGTCATGTCGATGCAATCTTTGTTTACATTTTTTTAAATTCATATATTGGACAATTTAGATTGTTAAGCCTTAAAAATAAATAAATTACACACTTGAAGTAAGGTAAAAACTATTAAATTATCGTATACGATTTCATGAAATGGTATTATATGGTATTATATGTGTGTGCTTCACGATCTTGGTTACGACGTTGGCGAAATTGGCTGCAACTTGTCATAATCCTAATAGTGTGGGCCGCTATAACAAAAAAGTAACCAGTTTTTAGTAAAATTTCTGATATAAAGTAGCTTTCAAAAACTTGTGTAAAATTGCAGGCTGTTCTCATGTTATGACAGTCCTAAGAATAATATTTCTAACACTGAAGAGTTTCCATGTATATGTGGAATTTAGAAAAGATTCTCCAAAAGAATGGTCCTGAAATGACATTGTAATTCCTCTAACTGCAAAGTTTAATCGGGCCCTGATGTTGTTTACTGAAATCTAATAAATACAGTTATTTTGAATATTACAACAGAATTAAACAGTTAAACTTATTTAACTTAAACCCGCTGTTACTTCCCGATGACATTTTTTACTGTTAAGAAAGAAAATTATTTAGATTTTTCAAATCATTCATTTATAATTTTTTTCCGTCTTTAATAACTAAATAATAAAAAAATATGCTTTTGTTCTGAGCCCATAAATATGACAATAAAATAATGTAACTAAGAGACATTGCAAAATTAAATCTTTGTGATTTCAAACCATAAACAAACTATACCGCCACCTTTTTACCTACTATGACGTCATTAGAATATTGTCCATTGATTGTTGGAGAACTTACTTTGTGAATGATTACCTCAATGATTTAATATTTTTTACGTTTCACGATGAATGAATCACTTGTGTTTGTTTAGGTTTATGGAATGAGATATTAAGCTGTGAACCTAATTTCAATTGAAGTTATCCCAGGATATATATGTATTTTTAATTGAAATTAAAAACAATGCTTTGATCTCGAAATAAAAGTTTTAGTTTGTATAATTGGTTATTTCTGTTAATTATTTATTTAGGTACTTTTCCATTATAGCGCTTTTAAAAAAAGCTTGGCGCAATTCGGGCATCAGAAAGTGAGATATGTTGCCAAAATATATAAACAGCTATGAAAACAAATCTAATGAACTTTTATTTTTGTTTATATATGCACTTATATACATAAAAAAATCGTTTCTAAATATATATAATATTTTTTTATATACATATTACGGCACAGATTTCAGATATGAACCGGGATACTTAACTGGCCCCAAAATGGTGTTATTTTGCCTGCTATGGAACCCGGCTATTGTTTTTTATTCATTAATAAATTGCTTATTTACTTTTATTTTCTGTTTTTAATTATATAAACTGTTTTGATCTATAGTTATTATTCAAACTTTTATTTATTTATAGTTATTTCCTTTTCAAGATGATAGCAAATAATTTAAAAATATATAAGTAACTGGTATTCGAAAGCAAGATTTCTGCCAAATTGGCGTCAGAGAAAAATCACGCCAACCCCGATGCGTATTTGACATCTGTGCAAAAATTACTTCTGTTTCTTTATAAAAATGGGTAAATAGCTTTTTTTTTATATTAAATAAATTGTATACATATGGGAAAAATTGTTTGTGAGTATGAAGCAGTAAATAGCTTGTCAGAAAATACGTTGGCAAACTTTTTTCTCGCCAAGAAACTTTTCTCCGAAGTATTGTACATAAGCAATGATTGCCAGAAATGCATTTTTAATTATGATATGCTCTTTTATGTTTCACTACATTTATGCTTACTATACTGTGTATATAAATGCTACAGTTCATATGCAGGGCTACACAAAAGAATTCGTAAGGGCTACTGAGTATAAGAGTAAATTGCTTAAAGGTGGTTTTTAAAGGAGTCATGCATTTTTACGCTGAACTGCATTTACTTTACTAAGAAATGTTTGTAGAATATAGATAAAAGGATATACAGGGTCACGCAAAGAATTGGATACATAATCGTCTATGGATGATAATATCTGGAAATGTGATTTCAGTAGTTTTAAGAGTAGTTTAAATTAAATTTTGGCTAAATAGTGGCATGTAATAACGATACTATTGGCTATGGACGGTAACTGCTGAAATCAATTTTTAAAAACTTTTATGCGTCTTCTAAAATGTTTACTTAGTTATCTTATTTACCTTATTTCCCCAAATAACGAAGTTTTGTTAAAGCATTCAGGATGTGTTGGAAAGTGTTTCATATTCTATGCTTAACGCATGATTTTTCTTTCTTCTTTAGTCTTATTTTGCATTTATTTTATTTTTAATTTTTAGTCCTATACTGTTTTATAGAAACTTTGGCACAGTTGTCATATACGCTAATTTGACGAAAACATCAACAGCATAAACAACAACATCAGGGTTACCATATCAAGCAAAATAACGTCACTTTAGCGCCAGTTAAGTACCCGTTGTGCATATGACATTGGCGTCAGAAACAAATCGCGCCAATATGGGGCGTATATGACATCTGTGCCGAAACTTTAATATTTAATGTTTAAACTCTTCTCTCCACCCCCCTTGCATATAGTACAAACTATAACACAGATAGCGCAAAATAATAGACAGTTTGGTACTTTTCCACTGTAGGGGCTTTGGCGTTTTTTTAAAAAAAGCTTGGTGTAATTTGGGCATCAGAAAGTGAGATTTGGGTACTTTTCCGTTATGTGGATACCATTGTCACCAAGCGTAATAGTTGGCGCAAAATGAAAATAACGTGAATTGAAGCATTTGAAAAAAAAAAAAAAAAAAAAGAACATTGTCGATACTAAAGTGAGCATTTAAAAAATATAACATTTGAAAATTCCAGACTTTTACGAATTATTTCATTAAATCACAAATATATACTTAAAATAAGTGAACAAATAACTGTTATAAAATAAAGCAATAAAATAAAACTCATATTAAACTGCTGGCATAAAATTACAAATATCTTTTAGCATTTTGAAATAATTGGCGCATTAGCATACATTTTGGCATGGTGTCCGTATAACGGAAAAATATCGAGATTTTTTGTCAAATCATATAAACAGCTATGAAAACAAACTTGATGAGCGTTTTTGTTTGTTTTATATGTTTATTTTATATGTATATTATTGATGTTTTTTATGAACAAATTACATCTGTCTCTGTATAAAATTAGAGAAACGGCTTTTTTTATGTTAAATAAATCGTATAAATATCGAAAAAAATGCGTGTGTATATAAAATAAAACAGTGGATAGGTTTCCGGAAAATATGCAGCCAAATTTCCTTTTTCGCCAAGGCACCTATACTGGAAAAGTACCTAAAGCACATTAAAATCGCGCAGTTAGGAGCTCACACAGTAGAGCGTCATCTTTTGGCGGTTATTTTATTAGTAGCATTGGGAGGAAGATGTAAAGATGTACTTTAAATTCTCACTCATAGATTTTGAAAAAATATCTTAAAAGAGCGGAGTTTAAATTAAATTTCGGTGACCTCGTTTATGAAAGATTAATGGTTTTAAATGGGAATTTCGCCAAATTAGCCAGCTAGCACCAAGTTGGCTAACATTTGGCGCTACTGTGGTAACCCTGCATAAGTATTTTTCAACAATTACTCATTTCAATGAGGCGGTCCTACCGGAATCGTGAGGGACACACAGAGACTTGGATTTTATATAAATAGATGGCAACAAAAGATATTGTATCTCTTATTTTTGACTATTTTCCGTTTACTTTCCACGACTTTCAATACAAATGGGGTACTTTTGTTGCCACGATAAGAAAAATGGTATTAAAAACTACAAAAAAATTAATATCTCAAAAATAAATTGAGATACAGCTTTCAAACAAATTGCATTTAAAAGAGCATTTTTTTCCTTATACGGCGGTGTAAAAATTTAAAATGTGCGATGTTTAGAAATTTAAAAAAATGCAGTAGAGAAAATTGCAAAACCAAAATTTTATTTCAAATCTCAAAGTGTTGCCATTCGGAAAATGACGTATGCGTTACGCACAGATATGTTTGTCCTTTATAATATAGATAGCAGCGTTGGCTTCCACACTTGCATTTACTTATGAAATCCAGACCTAAATTTTCAGTCTTTTCAATAGTGAGTTGTACAATAAGATTTTGGGCTCTTGGAATTTTAGGAAAGTACTTTTGTAAATATACTATTGTAAAAGTGTTTTTAAAAACTAATTATAATTAGTTTTTAAAAATTTGAAAACCATTTGCAATTAGAAATAATAACATTTCCTGAAGCCATTTTATTTTACCACTATCTGCCTACATCATGTACTTATACACTTTATTCGGGCAATCTCATTCTAAAATTAAAATTTTAATTGATAAATAGAATTTTTGTTTTAATTGTTTAAAAAAATTAATATCTTTATTTTTGATTTTATATAATATCAATCCTGAAATTTATACTTTTAAATTAAGACGTATTTACTTTTAAAGGGAAATTTAATTATTATCTGCTAAAATTGTGTTATTTTAATGCATGATATCTCCTGTCATAAATGTATGTTTCAAGTTAAACTCTACGAAAAATACCACGAATCCCAGTTCTTTAACTATTTTTGTATTTTTATTTTTTCATGATAAAGTTGATAATTTTAATGTATGATTTTTTCTACCATAAATGTATATTAGGGTGGTGCGAAAAAAGTGAAGTTGATATTTCCGAGTCGCTATAGTGCGGAAAAGTTGCGATTGGTAAATACAAGAAAAACAACAACAAAAAAAAATCTTCAAATTGGACTTTATCTTCCGATCCCGCAAACCGCCTAAAAATTCAAAAAAATTGAAAAATTTCGATTTTTTCAGAATTAATTTTTTTTTAACGTTTATATATTTGTTTTATCGTTATAGTGAAATATATCTGCAGATTGTACTGTTTAATAATAATAATTAAAAAAGTTGTGGTTAGAGAATATCTTCCGATCGCGCAAGCTCAATAAAAATCGGCAAAAATTCCATTTTGAGTGATTTTCATGCAAAAAGAATGTAATCAACTGAGGTCAGTTTGCTGTCTGAGGTTAATATTTAAATGTTATTTGATACTATTGAGCATATTAGGTCATTTTTAAACAACATTGAGCTTACCACGAAGAGTTCGTTGCAGGTCTGAAAAGTTTAGTAGTTCACCCATCTGCCGCTAGCAACGTTTAAAAACAGTGCTGAAATCGGGTACACGCTCCCATCTAATCTCACCTAACTCCATAAAATTTACAGCAAAAGTCATCTGGATTCAGATGAACTTACATGGTATATATTTTGACAGAAGAAAGGACGATACCCTAGTTATAGAAAGGATTGGATCAAAACAGGTTCGTCGAACTATTAAAGAGGAACACTATTCTATCATAAAAGAACGTGGCTCAGTTTTAGGCCATGTGTCTCTAAACTCTGGATCTACTAAAGGCATTGTAGTTTTCATAGTGTCATGTCTTACTGAACAAGGGTTTCATGAGAATACTTAGATTTGGTAGGCTGTGATGCTACAAATACCAATATTGGATGGAAAGGTGGTGCTATCAAACAGCTTGAGGTGCATCTCGGACGACCACTTCAGTGGGTTGTTTCTTTATTCCATTTTGTTGAATTACCTTTCCGCCATCTTTTTCAACATTTGGATGGTGAAACAACTGGTCCAAGATCATTTAGTACAATTGGGTAGAATCTCATTGTTGTGAAAAGTTCTCAGGGATAAATTTTCAATTGACTGATTGTGAAATTCCAGAAGTGGACAGGCAATTAGTGAGCAAGGGCCAAAGATATCTTTTTGACGTAAGTCAAGCAATTAAAATTGGCAACTTTCCAAATGACTTATCAAAGTGTGACCCCGTCCCATTTTCACATGCCAGTAGGCTCATTTGTGCAAATAGTCCTTCGACTTTACGCGAGCGTGGAAAGCCCAACGGATGCCTTAAAAGTCATATTGACATTTATTTTAAAATCTTACATGCCAGTTTGGTTTTTAAAAAAATGCATTAAGTACATTACAGACGGTCCTATTCATCTGTACAGAGCAATAGAAACATCTGGATACTTGCGTGACAACCTGAAAACTGTCTAGTCCCTGTAATTGAACGAAATTCGTTCTTTTCTCACCCGGAAAACCTACTGATGGTAATGGTGTTTGATAAGAGGAGGCACATAAAAGAGCTAAGGACTAAGAAGAGTGTTAAAAGCCAGGCATACTGTTTCAAAATGTAAAAGCATCAGAATCTTTATTACTCCTACTTTAAACTTCGATGCGGCAGACTATATAGAATTAATTGATTAGAATGTAGAAAAATTATCATCTCCTCCTCTTTTTTGGAGAATAACCAATGAAGAAATACATTTATTCGTTCAATCATGTGATATCTCAGGCTGGGATGATAAAAAAGTTCCCCTGCCACACGCAAGCTGTCAAGCGGTACGTCAAATTGGTAACAGAAGCATCGTTTAAGGTATGTGGGCCCCAATCAAGAGATAGATTCATCAGGGCCCCAGTGAAATCAATGTCCATGATACTAGACATTACCACGAAATCGCAGTACAAAGTTGCATCTAAAAGTCAGACTTAAACAGAAGAAATAACAAATTTATATCTTATACTGTCACGACACTAGATTTTTAATACAGTGTTTTGACTCTATTATAAAAAATAATGTATTTAAGTAGTGTAAATAGCAAACACCCTCATTGGTTGAATGAAAGGAAGGGTGTGGGTTGAACTCAAAGTGCAACTACCTTCCCGTGGTCAGTTCTGGGTTGTTTAAATATTATCAAATATCTAAACAAGCAAAAAGATGTACAATTTATATGCAAATGTTGTAATGCAATGCAAATTGGACCGCAAACTGACCTCAGGTGATTATTTTCTTTATTCATCAAAATCACTCAAAAATAGAATTTTTCCCGATTTTTATTGAGCTTGCGCGATCGGAAGATATTCTTTAAACGCAATTGTTTATTATTATTATTATTAAACATTACAATCTGGAAATACTTTTCACTATAGTGATAAAATATATATATACGTAATTTTTTTTTTAATTCTGGAAAAAATCGGAATTTTTCAATTTTTTAGAATTTTTAGACGGTTTGCGGGATTGGAAGATAAAGTCCGATTTAAAGAATTTTTTTTTGGTTTTTCTTGTATTGACCAATCGCAACTTTTCCGCACTATAGCGACTCGGAAATAAAAACTTGACTTTTTTCGCACCACCCTAATGTATATTTCAAGTTAAAATCTCCGATAAAAACGGCGAATCAAATGTATTTGAATATATTTTAAATCAAAGGAGAAAAAAAAAGCACCTGTTTAATGACCCTTCTCTGTTTAATTATTGAATGTATAAATCAAATAGATCTAAAACAAGCCACAAATTGCTCAATAAAATATTCTAAAACGGAAATTTCTAGCACTTTTTTTGATACAAATATACAACTAACCGACCTATTTCGTTTGCTACTCAGATCTCTTGCGCCGTAATCTTGCTGTACATTTTCGTCTTGAAGCAGGCCCGTAAGAGAAGGAAGTTGTTTCGCGACGGCCCCGGTATTACGCAGATAGGGTAAGATGGTGCAGGAGCAGGTAGTGCGCTTTAGCTATTTCGTTAAATAACAATAAATGAAGATATTTAAAAAATGATGTTATACTTTATTTATAATCTTTGATTATTAAGTTAAAAGGGACACGGGATTTTAAAAACCTTAAAAATCAATTTTTTATTTTTTGTAAATTTCCCTTTAAATATTATTCAAGGGTACATTATACGCATTATGGCATGCATTTATCGCAAAAAAAAAATGTTTTTGAGAAAAAAATGGAATTTTGAATGGTCTTAGAATTTTTCGAAATGCCCCCTGCGCTCCATATCAATGAAAATCACCAATATTTTTTATAAAAGTTTGGTTTATATATATAAATAAAACTGTGCATCGAATTTTATATATTTAAATATACAGGTTAAAAAAAAAAAAAAAAAAAAAAAAAAAAAAAAAAAAATCAAAATTTTTTGAAAATTTTTCGAAAAAATTTCAAAATTTTTCATTTTTTTTTTTAAATTACACTTTAAATATTACTCATGGGTTCATTATATGCATTATGGCATGCCTTTATCACACAAAAAAAATTATTTTTGAGGAAAAAAAATGGAATTTTACGCGTCGTTTTAGAAATCTTTGAAATGCCCCCTGCGCATTCCATATCAATGAAAATCCCCAATATTTTTTTCTAAAAGTTTGGTTTATATATATAAATAAAACTGTGCATCGAATTTTATATATTTAAATATAAAGGTAAAAAAAAAATTTTGAAATATTTTGAAATTTTTTCAAAAAATTTTGATTTTTTTTTTTTTTTTTACAATTATGTTCAAATATATAAAATTCGATGCACAGTTTTATTTATATATATAAACCAAACTTTTACATACATAAAAAAAATATTGGGGATTTTCATTGATATGGAACGGCAGGAGGCATTTCGAAGATTTCTAAGATGGCGCATAAAATTCCATTTTTTTTTCTCAAAAATAATTTTTTTTTTGTGATAATGCATGCCATAATGCATATACTGTACCCTTAAGGCTGTTCTCAACTGCTCTACTCAACAAGCGCAAAACGTTTTGACACATTTACAAATTCATTTTTTAACGGAAAGATATAAAATTGGAAAGCCACACCATGGAAGCGATTTGGAATCGAACTGTTTTTTCCATTTTTTAATCAATAAATCAGCTATTGAGTTATAAGCGATTTTGATCAAGTGACACGGCATTTTTCTCTTTTTATTGACTGGATTTTCTTCTTTCGTTCGGAAGTTCGGTTCAAAATGCCAACTTTGACAGTATTTTCTGAAAGATCTATTGCGTTTAGAAGAAAACGGGAAAAACAGTTCAATGACATAAGTTTCTGAATAACAACACCTTCCAGTTTCAGGCGTTTCCGAATAAAAATGAATTAAAACTTATGTCAGAAAGTTGACCCTTTGGATTTGAGAACTTTGCCTTAAATAATATTTAAAGTGAAATTTACAAAAAATAAAAAACTGATTTTTAAGGTCCTTTGTCCCCTGGAGAACAAAATGCATTCATCAATTTATAAGATACACTTTCGCTATTATTTAAAAAAAACTTTATCCTCCCGAATGCGTACTCTTGTACAACCACTGAGGGCAAGAGTGTTCAGTCAAATGCGCAAGAGAGCGCAATATAAAAAAAAAAGGAAGCATTTTCACTTACAAACGTCTTATTTGTAGTGACCACGATCTGCGTTGTCTGTGCACTGTTCGTGCCACCAGTCTCTGCAACAAATGCACCGATCCAATCAACTACAATTTGTTCACTATAGATTTCTAAGCATCCTGGACATATCCACTGTTTTTTCTTTTCTGCAGTTTGTGGCTTCTTGGGTTTACTTTTAATCTTTTTTTTTTTTTTTTTTTTTTTTTTTGTAAAGGCTTTTGGATTTTTTCCAAAGCGTCATCTTCAAAGCTAACTTTTGCGTGGTGAACTGCTGAAAATTTCTGACTTTCTGCTCCTCTTATTATAGTATCGCAGCACAGATGATTCTGGATAATGTGACAACTCTGTTCATTTGACGTAAGATGAGGTTGTTAAAGTCGAAGCTATACTTTGTGAAAACCGAAGTTATTGGGTTTATTTCACATTGAGTGTGCGTCTTTTCTTTACATAGCTTTCCTGCCTTTTCTCGAATATCATTTTCTATTGAAAGCATTTGTCTTTCCTCCTCATTTTTAGTATTCTGTGGTTCAACGAGTTTAGATTCTAATGGTCTTCCAGTGACGCTGCTTGCTAAAAATCATTATATAAAAAGGGTAATTTTTGAAAAGCTATAGAACCGAGCAGTTTTTCCAAAAACAGGCGCGCACTCTTGCACACTTGGCACTGTGCACTCTTTCACTATCGTCACTAAATATCTTTGAAACATCAGTAATGCCATCTATTGATAAACAAATCCAAATCACTTAGGTGAGAAGTAGTCCAATAATAACCTAATCCATAAAAATAAAAAAACAAAACAAATTGTAGCTTTGTAATCTTTCTTATGATCCTGTTTCCAAAAAGCATAAATATTATAACAAGAAGGCTAAAATCACCTTTTCTCTTCTAAATCATTAAAAATGTCACCAAAATACGCACTCTTTTTTCACCATAAACTTATCATGTCATTACATCTTTTACAACTGTAGCTAAACGCAAAACTCTGTTTAGGCATTAGATAATCTCTCTGCGTACTCTTGTACACCGCGCACTCTTGTCTCACCTTACGCTTTGCAGCAAATTTATCACGATAATAGACACTCGTACTATTTACTGGCCTTACTTTAGCATACGCTCTCTTCTTTTATTTTGTTTTGTATTTTATTCATTGAATTTAATACTCTGTAAAATAACTTTACAAGAAACCAAAAATTCAAGTGGCACTTTTATGTATTTTTACAACTGCTGCTGCAGTTGTAAAAATAACCGTTTCGTTGGCCTTTTATTTTGTTCTACCAGGAGAAATAAAGAGTTTGCTTCAGCAGTTTGATGGCCGATTTAAGGCATCCTAATTTCAATAACCCACCTCATCTGTCACATCAAAAATCCTCCAGATTACATACTTTCTTGAGTGGCCATAAACTTGTTATAGCCTCAATTCTATCTTGTATACAAGATATAAAATTTTAATTCGTTTTTAAAGACGAGAAATAATTTTTATTTAGTCATCATTTATTTATGGTTTTTTCTTCCCTTATACAGAAATGATTTTCACACGGCATTTTTATGTGCCTCTCTCTGACTACGTCGTATATAGAAAAACGCGAAAGTGTGAGCTCAATAAAAGTTTTTCTTTTTTCTTTTTTGTTTCTGAATTATGCTTTTGTTTGTAAGTGGGTGCCTGTGCCTTTTATTCTATTGTGTGGGTATCCCTGTTTCTATATAACACGCTGATGTGATTTACTGTGCAATAGAATAAATATTTTATTTATTTAAATTATCAGACCCGAAGATGAAATGTATGTGAGACAAACCTCCGTGAGTGGATTATGATAACAATTGGACGTTCCATGCCACATCTGGAAAGATCATCACAATTCTTTTGTGTGTGCAGCGGAAAATTTGCTTGATGCGTATATATCACACACCATTCCTTAGTTTTTTCTTTTTCTTTTAAACAGCCGATGCACGCTGCTTGCGAAATTTTGTAATGTGAAAGCACATTTATCATTTGATGATTGTTTTCAGCATTTGACATTTAGACTTCAAGCAAAGCTAATTTTTAAGCTTATGAAATCTGACTTAAAGTATTTACTGATTATAATAAAATCAAAGGAATTTACAATAGCTGAAATTTTGCTATATAAGGCGTGGAAACCTTTAGAGCGAAAAAGTGTCTCGGCCTGGATTCGAACAAGGGCCATTGGCATTCGTGTCAGCGCTCTAACCACTGATCTTTCCGGAATTTATAATAGGTGACTTTTGATATATACATACAGAAAAAAATGGGTACTCAAAATTGAGTAAAAAGCACTCAGTTTTAAATACGTGACATACTCAAAATAGCTCAGTTCCAAATGTACTCAAAATTGAGAATCACATGTACATTGTAAAAAAACCACTGTAAATTTGACAGCACAACTCGATCACAGTTGAATGTACTGTATCTTTCTTTGGTTTCCTGACTATTTAAACATGAAAAATACAGTAGTTGCTTAAAATTAACAGTACAATGTACTGGCAATTTTGGACGCATTTGGACCGCATCACAAACTACTGGCGTCCAAATTGCCAGTACATTGTGCTGTTAATTTTACGCAACTACTGTATTTTCCATGTTTAAATAGTCAGGAAACCAAAGAAAGATACAGTACATTCAACTGTGATCGAGTTTGTGCGCGAGATGAACAGTACTTTGTACTGTAAAAATGTCGTTTTTTTTACAGTGTAACTCATTTTTTATCCCACGGTTGTGTTCAAATATGAATCGTTATGTACTGCCCCCCCTGAACCTACAAATTAAAGTAAAAATGTACTTGAATCATCATGAACATCTTCTATGCCACCATAAATGAAATAAACCATTACAGAGTACAAAATTATCGTTTTACTTGAGTTTGATAACATGGTGATGTTTCAAAATTGAGAAAACATAGGTTCATTTTTTATCCAAACATACTCAATTCGATATGAGTACATCGATTTACTCATTTTTGAGTACTTCATTTTTTTCATTGATAAGACGTGAAACATTCAATTCGTATTTCTAAAGGCGTATACGTATGCCATTTCTATAAATTATATATATATATATTCATCAATGCTGGAATAAATAGCAATTAGAGTCTCGTGCTTGTCACCGTGGTTGTGGTTTATAAAGATCTTCCATCTTGCTCTGCAGGTGCAACCTTGCGAACTTATTAGGGAGGTCGTACACTGAGGCGACAAATGGAACATGTTGCACGATTTCGAGGGAGAAAACAGGTTTAAAGCAGGTTTGAAACGGCTTTCTCCTTTGTTTCGACCTGTTTTTTCTCCTATGTCGCTCTTCATTTTCCTCCTGTCGTCTCAGTGTGCGACCTGCCTAAGAGGGGCGAGTGCCTGTCTGGGTATCGTCTGGGTAGCTCAGTGGTTGAGCGCTGGCGCGCAATGTCAATGGTCCTAGTTCGAATTCAGGTCAAGATACTTTTTCACTCTCTTGGTTTCATATCTTATGCAGCAAAAATTCATAATTATAAATTAAATTATTATTTCTTAAGGTGCATGCCATTTCTACAAATTGTATACATATTCATCGATGCTAGAATGCATGGCAATTAGCATCTCATGCTTGCCACAGTGGGTTGTGTTTCATGAAGATATTCCATCTTGTGCAGCAGGTGCAGCCTTGCCAACTTGTAAGAGTGAGAGAGAGCTATGCTGGGTATCGTCGGGGTAGCTCATTGGAAGAAGCTCAATGTCAGTGGCCATGGTTCATATTCAGACCTGGACATTTTTTCGCTCTCTTGGTATCACACCTTAGCAAAAATTCAGCAATCTTAAATTCACTTAATATTTCTAAAGGCGTATGCCTACATTTTTCGAAATTAGAGAACTTTTGAACTTCGAAGAATTAGAATTTTTCGAATGTATTTGAACTTGCTGTACCATTCAAATTGTACTTCTAGCAGGCGCGTGATTTAATTTCGAGTCCTCTGGGTTGGAGACGAACTCCTTACTGACAGTGCTACAGTACATGTCTTTACTGTATGTAAAGAATGTCTTTTATGATTCAGTGGAGAAATTACTTCTAATTTACTTTTAATATTACCAAGCTTCATGCACATGGTGACTGCAATGTGATCGTCGATAAAAATCCCCGCTAACTCGCTGAGATGAATTTTCACTTTCTAAAATATTCTAGTTTTTAGTAAAACAATTTTTAACCCTTAAATGCCGGGTGTTGCTTTTCGGCACCATACACAATTTAGGCTCTAAAATACTATTAGTATAATATTGAAGCTATAATGCCTAATGTTGCCAATAAAATACATTCTGAAAATATTATTAAATCGATTTTCAACATGTAGATGGCAACACTTGTGCTGTTTAAGAATAAAGATAGATTTATTTTTTCAATTGTTACTATTTGTTCTTTTTGTTTTGTTTGGAAGCTTGCGAAATACCCTATTTTGTTCTGCAGTGATCAAGTAAAATTTATTTCTTATTATAGTTCCTAAAATTCTTGTGTGTTTAATGTTACAGAATTTTATCAAGGAAAATTATTTTTTCATTTAAAGACCAGTATTGCCGATTAGTAACAAACTGTCTTTTAGCCGTAAACCATACTTAAAACAAAATATGATTTTTTAAAGTATTTTTCCCATAATTTATTTAATAAATGAAAGCCGAAAAACATTATTACAATGATTTTTGAAAAATCAGGCATTTAAGGGTTAAACCAAATTTTCTTCTTTAATATTTGTAATAAAATTGTAAAAGAATTTAAAAAATGTGTGTTTTGAATTACAGGTTATAACGAAGATAAAAATATCTTTTAATAAAGACATGGAAATCCCTGTAGAGAACTTGATATAAGAAAAGGGAAATTTCTGTAAAATGATGATCGAGACACTCAATCGAATGCAATTAACTGAGAACTAATGTAAATTTATAGAGAGTCTCGCTTTTCTTCTGTGTTTTTACAGAAAATTTTAACAGTGTAACTTTGTTAATAAAAATGTGATAATCTCTGTTAAAATCTCAATTTAATTTTTTTCTGTAAACAAATTTTTTTTGTTATGTTAGGTTTTCCGTGTAATTTTCCTGGAACTCTTTCCTGGCTTTGTGGGGAAATCTCACGTGATATCGAGAAAATCTTGTCATTTCTAAATTCAGCATATCGGAAACATTACAATCACTAAAAATTCGAAATCATAATTGTCAGGTTTCTGACGCTAATGAGCATGTAAATAATTAAGATTACTATAAACTGAAATTATATTTTTACTTGTTTAATGTATTTCATATGTATGTCATATGTTTCTGCGTGCTTAGGGTTTAAGGTAATATTTTTTCTTATGTTGAAGTTGATCCGAGCTATTTCAGCTAGATAGTATTGTATTGACAAGCTCCATTGTATCGAGGAATTCCAATTTCCCTTTTTATTGAAGAACATATACCTGAGATAAGGCAAACAAAGAAGTTCCCGTACTATCTAGGAGACAGTGGGTGTCATGGGAAGAGGGAAGCTTTAGATAAGAGAAGGGATCCCTGAGGGCATAAGAAAATCCCCGTATGCTGGGTTTGAAAGGAGTCGTTGAGAGAGTCACGGAGAGTTCTGGCGTAGACCTGGTGAAGAGAAGTCGTAGTTTTTTGGTTGAATTTTCTGGAACGGAGCGTAGGGAATTGCGGGAAACGGTTTAAAGCTGTTCTCAAATCCAAAGGGTCAACTTTCTGACTTAAGTTTTAATTTATTTTTATTCGGAAACGCTTGAAACTAGAAGGTGTTGTTATTCAGAAACTATGTCATCGAACTGTTTTTTCCGTTTTCTTGTAAACGCAATAGATCTTTCAGAAAATACTGTCAAAGTTGGCATTTTGAACCGAACTTCCGAACGAAAAAAGAAAATCCAGTTAATAAGGGGAGAAAAATGCCGTGTCACGTGATCAAAATCGCTTATAACTCAATAGCTAATTGATTGATTAAAAAAGGGGAAAAACAGTTCGATTCTAAATCGCTCCTATGGTCAGGCTTTCCAATTTTATATCTTTCCGTTAAAAAATGAATTTGTAAATGTGTCAAAATATTTTGCGCTTGTTGAGCAGAGCAGTTGAGAACAGCCTTAAGACCTGAGCGGAGGGATCCTGTGTGGTCCTCCGATAAACCTAATGAGATACCATAGGGTGAGAGGGAAATAGTGTATTTTAGTAAGTTGACCCAGTGCGCAGAAAGCACTTGATATATAACTGAGTATCTGGCCGGATCGTCTATATCCGAGCCCTTAAATGTAAATAATGTTGTGTTTTGTAAATAACATGTAAGTAAATTGTTCTTTAATATTAATTGAATAAGTTTAGTATTTTTGATAATCCTTCTCACATAGTGTAATACGATATCACGTATTTATATCGGTGGTGTCTGCATATCCAATAAAACGACAATTTTCCAAAATCTGTACGAATGGTGATCGTCGATCTGGGAAAATTCATCAGCGTGTGGACTAAGTATATTCGCCTCCGCTTGCTAGCGGCGCCGGCAGGGTGATCATGTGATTGTTTTTTGTTTTTTTTTCTCTCGATCTGTTTTGAGAGTCAGACAGTTTGATGGGCACCGATTGAGAAGGATGTTCAAATCCGACGTGAAATAAATTTATTAATTTTGAGAAATGTGTTTTTTAATGGTGTCTTCTTCAGTTGGTCCGATCTCGCGCAGTAAAAGTAGAGATTAGTGCCTATGGATTTGTGGGTATAAAAAATAAAAAGTTATATTGTTCTTCAAAGATCAGGGAAAACTTTGGAAAGAAAATGTGATTTCGATTACGATCGAGAAATATTGTTGTGAAGGAAAAAAAAAATGTTGGTCTGATAAAATATTCTTCAAAATACTGTGATGAAATGCAGCTTCGTGGCTTTCTGTAAACGAACGCATTGTGGAAAAAAAAAAAAAAAGTTGCGATTTCAGTCGAGAAATTTTTGTGTGCAATAATTATTCTTCAGTGAAACATCTGTCTATCTATATTATAAAGGACAAACATATCTGTGCGTAACGCATACGTCATTTTGCGAATGGCAACACTTTGAAATTTGAAATAAAATTTCGGTTTTGCAATTATATCTACGTCAAATTTTTAAACTTCTAAGCATCGCACATTTTAAATTTTAACACCGTCGTATACGGAAAAAAATGCTCTTTTAAATGCAATTTGTTTGAAAGCTGTATCTCAATTTATTTTTGAGATATTAATTTTTTTGTAGTTTTTAATATAAATTTTGTAATCGTGGCAACTGAAGTACTCCATTTATATTGAAAGTAAAGGGAAATTAGTCACGGTTTATTATTTTTATTTATTATATCCTTATTGATGCCATTTTCACAATACAAATAAAAGTAACTTTTTTATAATTTTTGAACAGAAAATGATGTCAGACATTAAAAAAAAATCACGCATTCTTCTTCATAAATCAGTTACATTTCAATATTTTTACATTACGCTGATACTGAGTTTGAGACGCTAGGCAAAATGATTCAGTGAGTAAAAATTATGTCATATTTAAAACAAAACGATCATTTATTTTGATAAAACTAAATATTCGTCCAATACTAAATGACCAATACTATGACAATTAAAGGCAAATTTCTGATTTTTTTTTTTTTTTTTTTTTTTTTTTTCCGCGGGTATTGAGATTAGAACTTAAAGTTTGTGCGAATGTTCACATGAAAATTTGAATCGGACAAATGTGACTTTAAGTTTGGAAATACTTTCATTAATAATCTATTGTGGGTTAAAATACTTTCAAATTGTGAATTTGAGTGGTGCGTATGTAAATTATGGGAATGTGAAAATAATGTACAATTTAGATTTCATGGGGGAAAATTTTATGATGTGACAAAGCGAAATCCTTTTTACTGATTTTGCATCCCGTAAAAACAAACATAAAAGTCTCTATCGATAACTTTATCATAATTACTCATCTTGATTACGTATTCTAATAGAGTTTAATTTTTCAATAATTTAAGCAGTTGAAGTTTGTAGAAATAATATTTTGGTAATTTTAGTTTAAAAATATTATTTGTTTTAAGAGTGAGAGAACCAATGTTAGATGAATTTTTTATTCTAATTATTTTTGTAGGTTTATTATAAATTCGATCTGACAGTTCCTTTCTAACATTTTAGTTCGTCGAATTTCGACGGGTTCCAACTCGTTTTAATAAAAAATAAGAGTCTGGTGGCGGACGGTTCCGTGGTAATGGTGAGTACGCTTTTAGTTAATTTAATAGAGTTGTTATAATTTGTTGTATTTTGTTTCGATTTTAAGATAACTTTGTCATGTTTGTTTCGATTTGATATTTATCGTTATGAGTTGATTCCGAGTGTAAGATTTATAACTTAGTTGACTTTAGTTTCGATTTTTAATTTAAATGTTTTGAGTTTGATTTTAATTTATTGCAATTACTTGGGTTCTCTTTTCAAACAAAATGTTGTTATCAAAATTAAAGAAGAATGATTTAATCGAGGTTATAGAAGAACTTGAGCTTACATTACCCGTAAGGCAGACCATAGTGTCGCTAAAAGAAGTAATTGAAACGAGCGAAATTTATAAAACTAATTATGATCTTGTGGAAACGGTTGTTGAATCCGTGACGCAGAAGGAAAAAGACAGAGAAAAGAAAGCTGAGCGCGAGAGATTAGAAAGAGATTCGGCGCTGGAATTGGAAAAAATTAAACTTGCGCAGTTAGAAAAAAACAATTGGAGCTTACTAATATTCAGAAAGAAACATCTCATAATTTCAATGACGCAGTAGTAAAAAGTGATTCAGAGGCATCAAATTGTAGTTTAGAAAATTTGTTAAAAAGTGTTAAAACGTTAACTATTCCAGTACCTTCGCGTGCAGAATCGTATAATCTCTTTTTCCAATCACTGGAAAGAGCATTTAAAACAAAGAATGTTCCGGAGGAGTTTAGAAGAGAAATTCTTTTAAATATCTTAGGCGAAAAGGCCACTAATTTAATGGTATATTTGAGTGAGGATGACCTAAGTAAATATGATCAACTTAAGGGTGTATTCGAAAAAATATTTTTCCACCCTCAACAGCTCGAAATTTTCTGAGACATTTTCAGACTCATTTTTAAAAGTAAAAACATGAAACTTGCTGGGGTGATTTCTGAAGACATGTTTAACATGCCGTGTGATTTCATTTTCAGCTCAATTAATTAGAATTTGATTTCTAAATAATTATTTTCTCAGTATGACCATTTTTTTCATTCCCAGATCGCCCGCTTCGGAAAATTCGGTTCAAAACGCCAACTTTGACAGCGTTTTTTACAGTATTTTCTGCATTTATCAAAAAATTAAGAAGCACCGCACATTATATAGTTTCTAAATAAGTGAATTTCCAAGTTTGATGCGTTTGAGAGCAAAAATGAATTTTAAAATGAATCAGAAAATAAGCAGTTTGGATCGGAATACACCCTTAAAGAAATTGTGTTGAAGGAATTTCAAGCCACTCCGCAGGAAGTGTTAAACAGTTTTCGAAGGGCGCAAAAATTTCAAAACGAAAGTTATGTTCAATTCGCGTCGCGATTAACTGCAACATTTGATTATTACTGTCAATTAAGAAAGGTGAATGATTTTAAGGGATTGTGTGAACTAATGATTTCCGACAAAATTTTTAGCTCGTTAGATCGTGAACTTCAAATTCATATAGGTGTAAAGCAAGAAGAATCTTGGTATTTACCTCAAGAATTATCTAGATATTGTGATATTTATGTATCATCTAAGAATAAATGTAAAACCGAAAATAATGCTTTTTCACGTCCGCAATTTGGAAATAATTCGCAAAAATATCGTAATGTATACAGTCCACAAAACAATTCTAAAGTGTTTATGTCGGAAGTTAAAACTCCAAAATGTCTTCTTTGCAAGTCTAATGGGAATCACCATCTTGATATGTGCCCTATTTTCAAAAAAATTTTAGTTAATGAAAGAATTGAGTTCGTTAAAAATAATCAATTGTGTTTTAATTGTCTTAATCATCATAAGGTTATTAATTGTTCTTCCAAATTCAACTGCTCCATTTGTAAGAAACGGCATCATACATATCTACATATTGATAAAAAGGTAGATGAAGGGCGTACGCATGGCAGTGCGAAAGATACCAATTCTTACAAGCCAATTGGAATGTCGGGTGCAGCTTTAGATCCAAGATCAAATGTTTTTGTTCCGAAAGGAGCATGTGGTGATAACTCATCAGCCGAGAGTAGAGAATCGTTGTCTTTCACAGCCACAAATGTTAATGTTAACAAATCTCGTATGGTTTTGCTGAGCACAGCTAAAATAATGATCGCGGATAATTTTGGAATATTGCATGAAGCGTGTGCATTATTAGACAATGGAAGTCAGTCATGCTTCATATCGAAACAGTGCACTGACAGATTTAATTTGAAAAGGGATAAAATAAATCTTGCGGTTTCAGGTTTGAATAATAGTGAAAACGAAAATTGCGAATCATAGCAGAACTTTCGAAAAAGGAGTAGAGCTTTTAATAGTCTCGAATATAACAGATTACACACCCGCTAAGCAATTCAACATCGATATCACACATTTAGAGAATTTAACATTGGCAGATGAGAGTTTCAATAGGCCAGGTGTTGTGTATATTTTGTTGGGCGCACAACTATTTTATGAAATTTTAAAAACCGGTCAAATGAGGATCCCCGAGACAGATATAATTTTGCAAAATTCAGTATTTGGGTTTATTGCTACTGGGAGTGTTGCACTAGAAAACGAAGCTTCTGTTCATTGTGGGTTAATTATGGAAAATTTAGACATAACTTTGAAAAAATTTTGGGAAGTTGAAAATATTGAGGCAGAAAGAGTACAAACCGATGAGAGTTTAATTTGCGAAGATCATTTCATGAAAACTCATTTCAGAAATAATGATGGGCGTTATGTCGTTAGAATGCCGTTAAAAAAAGACCCCCCGTGTTTAGGAGAGTCAAAAGATATCGCCGTTAAAAAATTGAATTCTCTTTGGCGACGTTTAAGAAGAGAACCTGAGTATCTAAAATTATATAGGGAATTCTTAACTGAGTATGAAGATTTAGGTCATATGCAGGCAACTAACGAAAGTCCAAAATACATTATGCCTCATCATGGAGTTTATAGGCCGAACAATAGTACAACTAAATTACGCGTTGTTTTCAATGCTTCTCAAGCAACGTCATCTGGACAATCTCTTAATGATAAGTTGTATCTTGGTTTTGTTGTCCAGGATGATTTATTTTCAATTTTGTTGCGATTTAGGAAGCATACTGTAGTTTTTACCACGGACATAAATAAGATGTATAGGCAAATTTATATTAGTCCCGATCAGTGCGATTTACAATGTATTTTATGGAAGGGTGATGAGAATGAATTTATACGCGTTTTTAAGTTGCTCACTGTTACCTACGGAACCAAATGTGCACCCTATTTGGCAACGAGAGTGCTTCAACAGCTATGTCACAATGAGAAGGAGAAGTATCCATTAGGTGCCGCTGCTGGCAAAGATTTTTATGTCGGTGACGTACTCAGCGGTGCAAATGACATAGCTACTGCCATTGAATTGCAACGTTAACTAATACCTTTATTAAATGCTGGAAGACTGAAACTTCACAAGTGGAGCTCTAACAACGAATTGCTATTAAAAAATCTTCCAACCAGCGAGAAAGAATACAACTTTGAGTCTCATGATTCAGAAACTGTTAAAACTCTCGGACTGCAGTTCAATCCTAGCAAGGACACATTTTGCTTTAAGGTCCAACCATTTGTGAGTTCGATAACTAAAAGAACTATCTTATCAGACATTTCACGGTTATTTGACCCTTTAGGTCTTTTAGGTCCTGTGATAGTCACAGCAAAAATTTATCTGCAGAAGTTGTGGCTCCAAAAGCTTGACTGGGATGCTGAAATTCCACTACAAGAGAGAAAAGCTTGGAATAAATTTCGCGAAGAACTGACAGAGTTGAGACATTTGCAGATAAACCGTCATGTTTTAAGGCCAAATGCGCAACATATAGATTTGATCGGATTCGGTGATGCTTCTAAAGATGCGTACGGTTGTGTTATATATCTTAGATCTATTTCTGAGACAGGCGAATCCAAGGTGTCACTCCTGTGTAGTAAATCGCGGGTGGCACCCCTCAAGAAGATTGCTATTCCGAGATTAGAACTCTGCGCAGCAGAGTTGCTTTCGAAACTTACTGTTAAAGTACTGTCATCCTTGGACGTTCAAATTCGTGGAGTATATTTATACTCAGATTCGACAGTAGTCCTGGCATGGATTGCCTCACCACCTCAAACGCTTAAGGTTTTTGTCTCAAATCGTGTCGCCAAAATTCAAAATAGTACTAAAGACTTCGCATGGAATTATGTAAAAACTTCTGAAAATCCAGCAGACTTGATTTCACGTGGTGTTAGTCCAGCGAAAATTCTTGATCTTAAACCCTGGTGGGCTGGACTTTTTGCAGAATCAGGAAAACTATGATTTTGAGAAAGAACATTTATCTGTAATTGAAACAGAGGAGTTCCAACAAGAACTTAGACAGAACTGTAATTTCAAAAATTACGAACTTGGGTTTTTTAATGAAATTTCAGACTTTGATTATATATTTAAGATTACTAATTCATATGTAAAATTAATACGAATCATTAGTTTTATTTTCAGATTCATCTCTAATTCAAAGTGTTATACAAAAGAAAAGGGACCTTTATCTCCAGCAGAATTAAAGAAAAGTAAATTGTTTTTAATAAAATATGCTCAAATTCAGGCATTTTCTAGGGAGATAAAGGCCTTGAGAGAGGAAGGAAGGATTAAGGAATTTAATGTAAGTACTTTATGCCCTTTTATTGATAATGATGGTATAATACGCGTGGGTTTCCGATTAGTTAATGCTAACTTACAAAATGATGTTAAACACCCTATTTTACTTCCTAAGAGCCACAAATTCACGGAAATGATTTTTTTGTATTTTCATTTAAAAAATTTTCATGTTGGGCCCCAAACTTTGTTGTATGCCGTTCGGCAATAATATTGGCCTTTAGGGGGACGTGCTATTGCTAGAAAAACTGTTCATAATTGTGTAATATGCTTTAAGGCGAACCCAAAAGAAATGAGTCAAATTATGGCACCTTTACCTAAGGAGAGAGTAACCATTAATCCTCGTTTCTCCAATTCAGGCCTAGATTGTTGTGGGCCTTTCTTAATAAGGTATAAGAACCAAAGGAAAGGTGTATATAAAAAAAATTATGTTTGTGTATTTGTTTGTTTTATGACTAAGGTTGAAATTATCACTAGTTATAGGCAGAGGTCATGATTGCATGTTTAAAAAGATTTTTTGCACGCAGAGGTTTGGCATCTCATCTTTTTTCTGATAATGGCACTAATTTTCGAGGTGCTGCTTCAGAAATAAAGGAATTATTTGCTTTATTTAAAAATGTGTATGTAACTGATTACCTGTCTTCTGAAGGTGTGTCATGGAGCTTTATCCCTCCACAGTCACCTAATTTTGGGGGACTGTGGGAGGCGGGGGTAAAGTCTTTCAAACACCATTTTAAAAGAGTGGTAGGTGCGCATAAACTCACATTTGAGGAGTTTTTGACTGTAAGCAGTCAAATTGAAGCTATTTTAAACAGCCGACCTCTGACACCACTGTCTTCCGATCCAAATGATTATAATGTTTTAACTCCTGGTCACTTTTTGATTGGTAGGCCACTTAACTCTTTACCTGAGATAGACATTTCATATGTAGAAACTAATAGACTTTCTAAATGGCAACTGCTAACAAAACTGGTTCAAACGATTTGGAAAAAATGGACCAGAGATTATTTGCGTAATTTACAGCAGCGATCCAAGTGGCATAGTATTAAAGGTGACATTAAACCAAACATGGTTGTATTGCTAAAGGAAGAAAACCTACCGGTATGTACTTGGGTAATTGGTAGGATAGAAAGCGTCATTCGTGGAAATGACGGAAAAATCAGAGTTGTTAATGTAAAAACGCCTAAGGGCACTTATAAACGAAGTATTTCCAGTGTATGTATTTTACCTCTTTCAGATAATGTTATGTAAACTTTTTAATTTTTGCAATTGTATGATTATAATTGAATTTCTTATTTCATAAGTATAAGCAGAGTGTATATATATTGTGCTAGTTATTGTACTTTGTATCTATTGTATATTTAATGTGAAAATGTAGTAAAATAGTACGTGTTTTAATTGAAACCTTTGGGTTTCAAGGTGGGGAGTATATTCGCCTCCGCTTGCTAGCGGCGCCGGCAGGGCGATCATGTGATTGTTTTAGTAGCGGATGGGGACAGCTTAATGCAGCAATGTTAAAGAAGCACCTGCGTAATAGAAGAAGGGAGAAGGGAATCTTGTAAGGTATTCTTTAAAAAGGGAAAAAATAAGATTTTGCATTTAAAACTGGCGCCACCTATCCAAAATATTTGAAAATAATATTAAAAATGAAATCTTTAGAACATGATCTTTCCAACATTGTAGTAAGAATTATTTAAATAAGTAAACAAATATCTATAACTTTTACTTTTAAAATTTAAAAGCAGTTCATCTTTTATGTCATAATAATGTTACTGCATATATAACTCATTGCATATAAATAAATAGATAAGGATATGCATGTGGCATTTTAACCCCTTTAAGGCTTATAGCAAATAAGTTTACAAGGGATAAAATAAAATTATTTCTTATCTTAAGGTAAATCTTTGTCTTTGCTTTCAGTCAAGGATTTAAAAAACAATAAATATGATTTAAGTAGCATATACTTCTATAATTAAAATATACATAATTTAATACTTGTTTCCTAAGATAATTATGCATATATCATTATTACTATACATTAGTATGTCAATGTGGTTTCAATTTGTTTTTAAAATAGTTTAGAAAGATTTAAAAGCTATTACTATTTGTTTGCACTTTGGTCTTAATTTAAAATATTTCTTTGTTATATATAGTATTTAAAAAAAAATTGAATTAATAGAGCACAGTTTAATTTCTTTAGTTATTACATTGAACTAAACATAATTTAATTTTAGGATTATTTCAGTTCCTATTTTATAGCAAATGTATAATGAGAGCATCTCATAATTTTTTTTAACATTACAATATTAATAATTATAATGTGATATCTTCAAGTATTAACATCTTAAATTATAATAATAACAGTAACATTAATAAAGTATGAGGGAAAAAAACAACACATGGATAAGTACCAAGTACAAACGAAAATCAGCATCAACAAAACAACGTGCCAAAGCCGGCTAGGGACTTTTTGATTTTTTTCCCAAATCGCTAAGCTACCCAGTGCGCTCGAAGTTTGAACATTGTTGCATTAAGCTGTCCCTATCCGCTACTGATTGTTTTTTGTTTTTTTTCTCTCGATCTGTTTTGAGAGTCAGACAGTTTGATGGGCACCGATTGAGAAGGATGTTCAAATCCGACGTGAAATAAATTTATTAATTTTGAGAAATGTGTTTTTTAATGGTGTCTTCTTCACTAAGGAAGAGTGCAGCAATAATAATAATTGAATAATTAAAAAGGTCTGTTCATAGACCTGTGATATTGTCAAGAATAGCTTTGCAACACATTGCACACGAAATATTAACGCTGTCAATCAAAATGTGAATATCTCTGTTAAAATCTCAATTTATATTTGTTCTGTGAACTAAAGTTTTTTTATTATGTTAGGTTTTCTGTATAATTTTCCTGGATCTATTTCCTAACTTTGTGGGGAAATCTAACGTGATATCGAGAAAATCTTGTCATTTCTGAATTCAGCATATCGAAAAACATTAGAATCCCTAAAATTTCAAAAACATAATAAATGAATAAGTGAAATGTACTCTTTTCATAGGCCTGTGATATTTGTCAAGAATAACGTTTAGCAACACATTCCATACGAAAGATTAACGCTGTCAATCAAAATGTGAATATCTCTGTTAAAATCTCAATTTAACAACCATAATATCGGCAATTATAATAACTAATGAATTCTCCTTCCACTGTTTCGCTAACCGCATTAAAAATAGCGGCACGGCATTATAAATATATTCACTGCATTTCTTTTTATGGCTCATGGTAGAATAAATTTATGGCCCTCATAAAACATCCAACCCATTCATCTTCTGCCGCGTCACAAATCTGTCCGAGTAGTCGGAAAGACAGAGGAATTAACTAACTGGTATCTAGCTTCAGAATAAAATTAAATCGGATTCCAGTATTAAAGATAACCACAAATGTAAGTTATAACGCTTTTGACACAGCCGATTTAATACGCCAAGTGACGAAATTGTGTGACAATCTTCTTCGCGATACAATTTTGAATTCAAGATGTCACCTCTTTAAGTTTTTATATTTATAGCTGCTATAAAAAGGTAATAGTGCTTTCTGTGGGAGGGGGGGAATGCTAATACACAACTGTTATACAATATTCTTTCATTCTTAAAACTCGTTTTGATTCATGAATAGTGTTAATACGAATTATAACTCGCTTTATTGAAGGATTATTTGGTCTCTTAAATTCAAACTGATTACTTTCTTAACACATTTCTGAATTAATTTTTACTTAATATTAAGATAAAATTTGCAGATATTTTCATCCCCATACTGCGCAAATGAAAAATGTTTATCTCTCTCTTTTTCTGTATATATATATATATATATATATATATATATATATATATATATATAATAAAGATGAAATCACAAATATATGAACAAATCGGTAAAATTCTAAAGATGAACAAGATATAAATATAGGAAACCAGTATATAAAGTAAGAAACTATGAGTAACCCACAGAATCATCAGAGGAGCGTAGGTTTAATTCATAATGAAGATGCGTTATTTTATTCAATTTTATCGGCATTAAGGAGTCAGGTAACCTTTGAACCAATAAAGTACATGGAAAAGTGGCGTCTGTAAGAATTGCAGTCATTCTATAATTAACTTTTAATTATAAAATTGATAACACATGTTAGGAAAGATTTATTTTATCAATCAAAGTTGTTAGAAAAGGCATACACATATATAGTTTTTTTAAATTTATTTTTAAACATAATACAATTTTTACGAAAGAATTATTCTTGCATGCATTGCGCGCATGATTTTTCCCATTTCAATGGCTGAAACAAGCCAAAAATTTTTTTATGAGTATAGATATAAAGTGTTTTCAAAATGACCTACAATGAAAAAAATAAAACTTGTAGATCCCGAGAAAAAAAAAAAAAATTAAAGTAATTCGAAATATCGAGATTTTTTTAATACAAAAGTGGCCGTGAATTCTAAACTTCTAACTTGAGAAACATAATAATAGGTCATTTTGTGCTTCTGTACGTTTAGTACATCCACCAAAAATTTCGTGAAATTCTAGGTAACAGTTTTTCAGAAATCGTGCGCGCAATGATCAAAATCACTGTTTTGAGAAAATTGGCTTTAAAGATTGAAAAACCCGTTGATCATATAGCAAAAGCTTAAAGTGTTTTAGACATATAACTTCTCTTATAATGCGATTTTTTGCATGGGGTTTGCTTTTAAATGTTTCCAAAGAATCATATTTAATTATAAGGTATTTAAAAAAAAAAATCAATTTTTGGACGCTTCAAACGTTACCTGACCCCTTAAGCATAAAACGACAAATTTAGCTCCTAATAGCGCATCGTAAAACAAAATAAATGATAAAAAACCAAGAGATCTAAAGAAAAGTAACCCTCACACAAGATATTAAAAATTGAAAAATGGTTAGAGTACAACACCTCAATTATAGTCAAGAATACAAGACTTAAGAAAGTTGACCCACAATATTGTAACCTGTTAGGATGCAATCAGATTTAAGACTATATATATGTGAATAAAGGCAAAGGATCTTTTAAAAGAAAAATACTTACAAATTGGTGTACTGAGTGGAATTTTGGGACATGTTATTACGGAGGAATCAATCATATATAAAAATGTAATATATTTATCGGAAAATGGAAAACATTGTTCGATTCCAAAATGCTTAAGGTCTGCATATAAGGTCGTATTTCAGATCATGCCTTTACTTGCAAAAATGAGTTTGTGGATGAATCAGAAAGTTTCACATAAAAAAAGAAAAAAAGAAAAAAAAAAATATTTTTTTTTTCAGAATCGTCTTAAACCTTGCTCTCATTTATTTCCCCTTGCTGGCAATTCGAAATTTTTTGGCCAGTGTAAAAACTCATTTTCATTTCTACATATACGAAATTGTAAGGTGCATTTATCATGTTACCAAAATACATCCAACCAACTATTCATATTTTACTGTATCATAAATCCGTCCGAGAAATCTGAAGGACAGAGAGACTATAACTGGTATATAGTTTCACAAGATGATTAAATCTGATTTAGTTGTCTGCAGGGACTGACACGCCCAGGTCTGGGCACGGCTCTTACACAAATCAATGAAATTAAACAAATCCCGACTCAATTTCTGCAAAAACTCCAATTTTTCTGAACATATAATTATGATTATTTTAACAAATACGGCTTACATATTTATGTAAAAATTTTACAGTATATTTCATACTATATGTCCGCGAGCCTATAGAATACAGAATAGCAACATTAATGACCACTTAGACTCTTAGATTATTACATTCAAATAACGCATCTTTTAAAAAAAATTAATGTAGTTTTGAGTAAAAGAAAACAAGTGGGTAAATGTGATCGCAAATCGCACAGAGGGTTTCGCTTAATATCTCTTTTAAAACATTTTATCCTTAGTTAATAAATCAAAATTGTTAATTTATAATTATTAAACCGTTATATAAATGGCAGCACCATTATTTTTAATTTTAAAGTAATCAAAAAAATACTTTTTAGACCAAATTAAAAATAATTAAAATTATTACAAGTAAAATTATTTAAATAAAATAAAAAAATCGAATATTTTTAAATTCAGCAAAAAATTTAGCGGATGTATAAATAAAATATAAATTTAAAAAAATAAAGTTTAAAGCATATTTAAAATACTGAAATAATCCCGAAAAAATCCATATCAATTCTTTCGCTTTCCAAACATTCACTAGATGGTTGCCAAAAAAAAAAAGTTAATATTTATTAAAATTCCAAAAAACCCGTAAAATGGCTAAAAAATACGTCATTTCTTTTAATTAAATTTATCGGACAATAAAATGTAAAAAACTGAAAATATCACCTTCCGGTGACATCCTTCGAACTCGGAACCTTTCGGTTAAAAATAACACACTCTACCACAGGACTACCGAGTTCACGAAGAAAATGGTTGAAATTAAGATTGTGTTTTGAAATTGCGAAAATGGTGGGATGTCATTACATTAATTTATTTAATTAAAATAACATAACTTTTTCAAAATTTTATGATTTTGGGTGTGACAGGGATATTCAGTTCTATGTAAAGACAATTTCAAGTCTGTATCTTAGATAGTTTCCGAGTACGAGCGCTGGGACGGACAGATAGAGAAGCGAGACTATAAGGGTTTCGTGAGATGAACGAAACCCTTAAAAGGTGGTAAAAAAAAACCTTTCATAACTTTTGAAGTTGAATAATTAAAAAATGTAGATTTTGAAAGTAATCATACTTCATAATTTATTAGAGTCCATTTCCAAAAAATTCGACAACAAATGTTCGTTATTACCATTATTTTTCAAAAAAAAAAAAAAAAAAACACCTCATTGATTCCGTCAACAAAAGTTCGTTATTACCATTATTTTTACAAAAAAAAAAAAAAAAAAAAAAAAAAAGAAAAGAAAAAAGAAAAAAAGAAAGAAAGAAAGCGCCTTATTCTGCTCACATTTCGTTGGGAAAAATTAACACCGGGTGCGGCCTGGTCAAAGTATGTACACTGTAAAAAAAAAAAAAAAAAAAAACAGAGATTCTACTGGCAATCGAGACGCCAGTATACTATTTCCGTATTTTAACGGAAATTTTCCCTCATAAATTCCAGAAAAACGGAAAATTTTCTGTAATTCATGTGGAAAAATTTCTGCAAAAATACGGATTTCTGGAATTTATGGGAAGAATTTCCGTTAAAATACGGAAATAGTCTGGCGTCTCGATTGCCAGTAGAATCTCCGTTTTTTAGTCCTTTTTTTTACAGTGTAGAAAAAAATGGAAAACAGAGCCCCGCACGGCCTGTGTCTGCTGAAAAAATAAAGCCAAGCTGGGATACGATATAACTATTTGATGCAGTTCTCTACCCTACACACGTTACATTTCTGTACTGATGTTGTCAAACTCGCATTACATTTAGAGTTTTTTCTTGGCAACCAGGTCGATTGAATAATGGAGAGGTTCTGCTCTCGAAGTTGGTAGACGAGAGGTGCTGGGTTCGAAACCAATCTCACCCGTCGGCCTAATCGTTCGGAGATTTCGGGGTTTTCTTCGAACCTTGGATTTCAATGCGTAAATACGGGTTGGGTTCCCTTAGAAAGACCCCCACGAAGGGCACTCCCCATTCGGGCCTATATCCCTCGAGTAGATAATCGGCCGTCAAAAATCAACCCAACCCAACCCATTGAATAATGTTCATATTTTGTTATCTTAGTCCGACCTTTCGAATTTTGTAATATCGGTCCTATCGGCCCCCTTAATTTTTTTATCGACCTGGATGATCCGTTTAAATTTTTTTAATAAATTTTTAGCCGTTTAGCCTTTTTATCGACCTGACCTGGTTAAAAAATGTCTTTATTCAGCCGGTACAGCCTGGCCTGCTTGGAAGTTTGTCTTTATTTTGCCGGCCCCACTGGCAGGCCAGTCCGGGCCTGGCCTAGGCTTGTACAGATGTTTCTAATTCCGTATTAAATACTATATCTGCAAATTTAACGCTACGCTTTTGATATAGCATTTTTTATACACTAAGTGGCAAAATTAGATGATAATATTCTTCACGGTAATAATTTTGAATACAAGCATTTTGAATATACTTCTTTAAGTTTTTATAATTAGACAGAAAATACTTAATAAATAATAAAAAAAACATTTATAACACTTAACTGCTATGCTATCATTTAGTTCTCAAATTTGTTTTGATTTATGAATACCACTGAATATGAATAACAACTCATAGTTGAAGTATTGTTTGGTCATGTCTTTGATTAAGGTTATTCTCAAATCCAAATCGACTATATTTTTACACATTCCTTAGATCCATTTTTAAAAGAATGCAATTTATAGTATTTTTTATTCATTTTCTAGAAAGTTGAATAGAGTTATCTTTTTTCTTTAAAGGCAAGAGAGTTTTCAGAAAAGGCCTCAAATTTTCCGCTTCTATAGCAGGATATATTTATGGTCCTCTTAAAACATCTGTAAGAACTTTACTAATTACCCCTAAAGACTATTTATTCACGAACTATTAATTCGGGAGAAGATCCCCCTAGGGTCTTCTGGACTTTCCCACGATAAGAGGAATCTCATAAACTCATAGTTCATCTCTGAACAAAGGTATGGTGCCGTCAAGTCTGCAAATATGAATGGAACTGGCAGTACAATTTCGTTCCGGCGCTAACGTAACATTCCATTGAATTGCACAGAGAGCAGGTGTTTCAGCCGTCCAGGAAGTGAGCGGTGGCAACAGCTGAGGGGGAGAAAAGACGATTTCTCCTAGGACGGCGAGCTTCAGCCTTCGAGAAATAGGCGGTGGCATCGGCTAAGAGGGAAAAAGCTAGTTTTCCCTAGGACCGGGAGTTTCAGCCTTGGAGAGAAGCGAGGTGGCAACGCGGGGAAGCAGTTAGGAAGTGAGAGAGCGAGGACGCTGGCGAAGAGGTCTTGCTGGAGCTAGTGGTGAATGAGCGAAGCGAGGAGATGAGATAGATGGTCATCCGACCAGTCTTTTCTCCGATTGAAGCACTATATCTGTGGAAGCAGCCCGTTGATGGAACTTTTTATCCTGTAAAATTGACGCGAACCAAAACCAATATTGTTTACCTTGTAAATATTAATAATATAATCGAGACTAAATAAAGGACTTAGATTTTGATAACTTACGCTACCATAGACTCTTGTCCAGTGATATCTAAGTCCCTACAGTGGTGGCAGCTAAAGAGGATTAAGAACTGGTGAAAATAAATTATCACAGTTCGTCAAAAAACAGGAAGGGCCGCAACCAGGCCGCAAGATAGAAGGACTCGTGATCACCAGACCAGAGTCTTCGGCAAATCCAGCAGGGATTCCAGAGCCAAGGCAATCCGACGCCGTGCAAGAGGTTCCGGAGAGCTGAAATCGACAGACGGAGATTAGAAAGGAGACCTTGATCCCAGAGCAGAGTCTTCGGCAAATCCAGCAAGGATTCCAGACCCAAGGCAATCCGACGCCGTGCAAGAGACGAGAGACACCCGAATGCAGGGAAGTCGAGCCCGCCGGATGGTTTAGCCTACAGATGACCGGAGCTGTACCAGTCTAAGACGATGTCAGAAGAGCAGTCAACAATATCTCAGGTTAGCACTCTTTATTTGATTCATTACAGAGGTTTAATCGAAATAGTATAGTTAATAATAAACATGTTTTTTAATCATTATATATTTAATAGAGTTTAGGAAGTAAGGAATTTGATAATAACATTTTGTGAAATTTTTCCAACTGGATTCTAAGAAATTTAAGTAAATATTAATTTTCTAAAGTTCCTTAAAACTGTTTTAAATAAGTATTATTTGTACTAAAGGTTAATAATTCAGTGAGGATAATTTAAATTGCTTATGAGAGGTGGCGCATCGTTGGATGCACTGAATGAAAATAATTTAAATTCTGTTTTGTATGTGAATTTTATTCAGAATGTATGTTTTCAAAATTTAAGAGACTTTTTGAGCAATTGACTTAAAAGAAATGATACCAAAGAATATATAAAGTTATATATGAAAACTTGGTTGGTTAATGATAAGGCTGTTTATCATATTAATATTATTGAAATTGTTGTGATATTTTTATGTCGCGAGAGTTTGTGATTATCCACAACTAGGGAAATATTTAGAGACTTCGAAGTGGATAATTGCATGATTGGCATAGCATTTTTTATAACTGTTAATTAGTAGGAAACATGTCAGTGTTTGCGGGTAAGAAAAAGTGCGATCTAAAAGAGTTAGCTATTGAATTCGGCGCGAGCATAGAAGAGTCGGATAATATAGCCAAAATTATTAAAAAACTCGAAGAAGCAGAGGACTATGACGAAACTTTAGCACTAGCCCAGCTAAAAATCTTAGAGAAAGATAGGGTTGAGAGAGAAAATGAAGAAAGGTTAGAACGAGAGCGGAATAAGGCCTTTGAGAGGGAAGAAAAGGCTAAGGCTTTGGAGAGGGAGCATGAATTGGCGAAAATTAGGTTAGAACGGGAACCAGATGAGTTTAGTTTAGCTTCTAGCCAAAATGAGAGAGAGCCGAAAATATCTTTAAAATCAGTCCTGCCCAAATTCGACTCCGATAAGTCCGAAATATCAATCTATCTCAGTTTATTCGAAAGACAAGCGCAGAAAGCCCAAATCGAGAAAAGTCAATGGGTTACGCATTTACTAGGATTGTTACCGACGGAATTGGGGGAGCTTATCTTGAGAGAGCCACCCGCGTGTTCCGACGATTTTGATCATGTAAAAAAGATGTTACTAGAAAGGTTCCAGCTTTCGGCAGAAGACTTTCGACTAAAATTTGTTACGACACAAAAGCCCGAAAACAAAACGTGGAAAGATTACGTATATGAGGCTTCCAATTACTTTGATCAATGGTTAAGTGGTTTAGAAGTGGGAAATTTTGACCAACTGAGAGAGCTAATAATCACAGATCAGCTAAAAAGAAAGGTTAATCCGGAAACGAAGCATCATTTCATTGATGTTTGGGGCACGATAATCACTCCATTTGAGTTGGCAAAGAAATTAGATGCGTATGATTCGGCTAGGAAAACTATGAGACGGCAAGGGCCCCCGAAACTTCAAAACCTTTCCCAACCTCTAGAGCGAAATAAATTTGCGGAGCAATCAAAAACGGATAGTAGAACGGAAGAGAGTAGGACAAACTGGAGGGATAAAGACAACTCGAAAAACAGAAATGAAATATTCGATAAAAAGAAAGAGATTACATGTTTTTTGTGTAGGAAAATCGGCCATTACAGGTATTCTTGCCCGGAGCTAAAAAAGGCTGAAAAGACCGAAGCAGTTTACCATATCGCGGGCCTACAAGACTTAGAAAGTGCCTTTGAACCCTACGTCAGTCGCGGGTTAATTAATGGGAAAGAAATGACTATTCTACGCGATAGCGGAACTAATTTGGACTTAATATCAGCTCACGATGTAAATGAGGACCATTTTACGGGTGAAAGTGTATGGGTTAGACAGGCATTAGATAATAAACTTCGGTGTTTACCTATTGTAGAAATAGAAATTAATCTGGGTACCGGGGATACTATAAGGACAAAGGCGGCCGCAGTGGATAAAGAAACGGACATGGTTCATTATTTGTTAGGGAACAAAACGCAGCAATTAATTGACAGGCGGAGACGATACCCACGTTCAATCATCGCAGTTCGCACTGGGCCACGAGCGCACCCCGGAAACGCGGATACGAAAAGCGAAACTAAATCGCAGAGCTCGTCCATTCCCCCTACCGTAACGGAGAGCGAAAAGGAAAAACCAGCCGGTTCACCTAAGCCGATGGACCAGCCAATTCTACGCGCCGAGGTAGAAAGAGGAATTTTTAAGTGCGACCCCCCGAGGTCAGGGAGTAACCCAGAGGAGGGAATCTTGGTCGAAGAGAAAAGGGGAATTTTTCTACCTGTAGTTCAGAGCGCACAGACCGTACCGAATTTGAATCCCTTTAATGAACAGGTTTTGAACTTGGCTGAGAGAGGCGATTTAGCTGGAAGGGTGGGGAGAGTCGAGACTTTAAAATTCAACCCCCCGGACGCAGTGGGAGAAATAGGAGCCAGTTTAGCAACGGAGAAAAAGCAAGAGACTTTTCTAAGACTAAGCGAGACCGTACCGCGGGATGAAAACTTGACCCTAGGAAACAAAGAAAATGTGAGTGATGCGCAAGAGAATGTCAAGTTCGATTGTGTTAAGCAGAGAGCGGACGAGGTAAAATCACATTTTGAAATGAACGAGGGGTTGGGGATTAGGAAAATAAAAGATCCCAGGGAATCTGACCAAGAACAAATGGTAATCCCGTTGAAAGTCAAAGGAGATATGTTATCCTTAGGTAAGGAGAGTGCAGGCAGACTTCTAAGTACGAAGAAGTCAGGTTATAAATTCTTGAATCGTTATTGTTGGCCAAAAACCGTAAACGAAATTAAAAAGTTATACGAGAGGTGGAAAAGAGATGAACGTTCGAAAGGGTTAAAATTCATACCTAAATTGGATTTAATTAGACGCATCAGGCAATTTCGGGAATTATTAGTGGAAACGGGGACTAAAACTCGTGAGGTTAAGAAGAAGGGGAGTGTCTTCCAGATTGATCCGGGAGAAAACTATTCGAGTACGCACGACTTAGATTTAGGCGCTAGAAGGCAAGACAATTCGAATTATGATTCTCCTAAGATATTTGGTTTGTTGTATTTAAACAACGTGAAAAGGGTTTCCGATTATTGGAGTAATCATATGGGACAGAGAGGAATTGTATTGAACCGCATCAGAGGAGTAAAAATGAAAGTGAAACTATATAAGAGAAAATCAGCGCAGAGTACCAATAAATATTGGATAAGGTTGATCCGGAACAACGCCGTGAATAGCCCAAGATTGATCCACTGGTCATTGATACGGCAACCTTATCATTATACAATCAGGCACCGCCCGGGAAAAGAAAGAGTGCACTATTGCTTATGTAGGGCTGAATAAATTTAGGAAAATTGTATATAATTTTCAAAAAAATTGCTTGCATCATAAGGTATAAATAATTTTCATTTTGTATATATTGTTGTAATAATAATGTTCCTGGAAAAGTGTGTAAATTTATGTGTGATTAGTACAAAAAAACGAATGGTTAACCTCTGTGGTGAACGAATTTTGAGTGTAACACTGACTTCACTATAGATTTTCCAGCTACGTGAAAAATCTCTCTTGGAGGGGGGATTGCTGTAAGAACTTTACTAATTACCCCTAAAGACTATTTATTCACGAACTATTAATTCGGGAGAAGATCCCCCTAGGGTCTTCTGGACTTTCCCACGATAAGAGGAATCTCATAAACTCATAGTTCATCTCTGAACAAAGGTATGGTGCCGTCAAGTCTGCAAATATGAATGGAACTGGCAGTACAATTTCGTTCCGGCGCTAACGTAACATTCCATTGAATTGCACAGAGAGCAGGTGTTTCAGCCGTCCAGGAAGTGAGCGGTGGCAACAGCTGAGGGGGAGAAAAGACGATTTCTCCTAGGACGGCGAGCTTCAGCCTTCGAGAAATAGGCGGTGGCATCGGCTAAGAGGGAAAAAGCTAGTTTTCCCTAGGACCGGGAGTTTCAGCCTTGGAGAGAAGCGAGGTGGCAACGCGGGGAAGCAGTTAGGAAGTGAGAGAGCGAGGACGCTGGCGAAGAGGTCTTGCTGGAGCTAGTGGTGAATGAGCGAAGCGAGGAGATGAGATAGATGGTCATCCGACCAGTCTTTTCTCCGATTGAAGCACTATATCTGTGGAAGCAGCCCGTTGATGGAACTTTTTATCCTGTAAAATTGACGCGAACCAAAACCAATATTGTTTACCTTGTAAATATTAATAATATAATCGAGACTAAATAAAGGACTTAGATTTTGATAACTTACGCTACCATAGACTCTTGTCCAGTGATATCTAAGTCCCTACACATCCAATAAATAGCCTTTTATCCTGTGCGGCATCACAAATTTGACCGCGTAATCGAAAGGACAGAGGAACTAACCGATATTTAGCTTCAGGAAATACTTAAATCTGATTCCATTATATTAAGATGCCACAAATATAAATGTACGCTTTTGACAGAGCAGATTTTATATGCCAACTGACAAAATTAAGCTTAAAAATTTTCAAATGCAAAATACTATTTAAATTATTCAAAGGTGATTTTTTTTTTTTTTTCACAAAGATATACATTTAAAACAGATACTTTCAAGCATATTTATGCTCATCATCAGTGTTAAAAACGATAAAAACCAGAGGTTGAGTCCTTCATACCAGATGGGCTGATCCAAATGTTAAAAAAAATGGCTATGGGGGAGGCTATGCTGTCGGATTGTTCCAAAGTTCAACAGAAGTGGGGGTGTTCAAGCTATTCTCAGTATACCAAATTTTTGGAATGTTGTACGAAATAAGTATAATTAGCAAGACGACGTGCATCGTACCAAAAATTTGGTATAGTATGTTGCGAACATCTTGAACCCCCCCCCATTTCTGTTGAATTTTGAAACAATCAAACAGCATAGCCCCCCCCCTTTTTATTTTACCTTGATGTTTGGATCAGCCAATCTGGGTATAAAGGACTCAATCTCTGGTCTTTTATCGCTTTTAACACTGATGATGAGCATGAATATACTTGAAAGTACTTGGTTTTAAATGTATCTTATTGTGAATGAAAAAAAAAACCACATTTTAATAATTTAAACAGTATTTTCTTTTTACAATTTTTAAAACTTGTTACCGTAAGGTGAATTTAGAGATTTCAAGAAATTGATATCTTATATCATTTTTAACTTAGTGACAAAATCAGGTGGCACTATTCTAAACTATATAATTTTGAAGTCAAGATATGGTATCACTTTATATTTTTAAAGTTGTTGCTGTAAAAGTCAATTGTGCATGCTTGCTTAGTACAAAAAAAATTGTTAACACTAAAGTGTTGTGGCTAGTCTTTCAGTCTTGTTGTGATTTATAATAATTTTAATATGAATTATAATTCGCTGAGACATTTTTTGTGGACATATTTTAGCTTAAACTTGTTTTAAGGCCCCAACTCCCACCACCCCACCCCCCCCTTTCGCTGATAGCACGTCAGTAAAACATGTGACACATTTAAAAATTCGCTTCTGTATGCTGAAATTATTAGATCGCATATGTGCCAAATATGGTCCTCTTAAAACATTCATCTTTTGCTGCATCACAAATCTGTCCGAGTAACTGAAGAAAGAATTAGATCTGAATCTAGTAATAAAGATAATCACAAATATAACTGTTACGCTATTGATATATATCTAAGCTGTTTTTATACTGTATATGACAAATTAGGTAACAATATTCTTCATGATATAATTTTGAATTCAAGATAAGCCACATGTGTTCTCAAATCGAAAAGGGATACTTTCTGACACATTTTTAAATGCATTTTTGTTCGGAAACGCATGAAATTGGCAGGTATTGTTATTTAGAAACTATGTAATCAAAATGTGGTTTCTATTTTTTATTAAACGAAATATATCTTTGAGAAAATGCTGTCAAATTGAGTGTTTTGAATCGAATTTTTGGATATGATAGCGAGAGAAAGGCGAAAAACATGTCGTCACGTGATCAAAATCGCTTATAACTCAATAGCTAATTTATTTATCAAAAAATGGAAAACGTCTTTCGATTTCAAATCGATTTAATTGTCAACCGCGCCATTTTTATGCAATTTAAAAATGAGTCAGAAAATTTGTCATGTAAAGTTTCGCGAGAAATTTGTAATATAGTGCATATAAACTATGTCTTGATTTGTATTAATTTCGAATTTTCTCGATATATATATCGTGCTTTTTAGGTAGATTTCATAAGAAATACTATCTATTGCTGTCGTTGCCATGGTGCGACTTTTGAAAAATTCCTTCATAACTGTACATTATATGATACCACCCCCACTAGCAAAACGATTTGTTTAGCCTGAACTAGCGCACCCCCTCACAGAACAAGAAAAAAGAATATAACTGTTTTTAAAAAGTTAAAATTTCAACAAGAAAGTACAGAAAAAACAGGAAAAAACAGGCTGCGGTCTTCTGTTTTTTCCTACTTTTTTCTGTATTTTCTTGTTGAAATTTTAACTTCTTAAAAACAGTTATATTCTTCTTTCTTGTTCTGTGAGGGGGAGTGCTAGTTCAGGATAAATTAACTATATAGCTAATTTATTATTCTTAGTTTAATTATGATGCGAAATTCTGGGTCTGTCGAATGCATTTCATACATAATGTGCTATTAATCTGTGTGGTTATTTGCAGCTGTAGCGCTTATCGCATGGATTTAATTTTAATTTTTATTTTTAACACTTTTTTTAACTTATGTGTGTGTGTGTGTGTGTGTATGTACATATGTTCTAAATTTTGTCCGTACGATAAAAGTCGCAATTATGCACGGATTGTCTTCAAACTCACCAAAAACATCGAGGTGGCTAATATCTCTCCGGGGATTGCAAATGGGAAAAATCAGCCCATGGGATGGTAATAGGGAGGGGTTTTGTGAAAACCGAAAACAAAAACAAAACCATAACTTCTTAATTATAATGCATATCAAATCAGTTAACAGTTATTATTATTTATAAAAAAAAAGGGCCAACAATTTACGTATAACAGATTTTTGATAAAATTAAAAATGGGCTCAAGGGGCGAAAAAAAAAATAGGGTTTTAGGGAGAAAAAAATTCATAATTTCGTCAATTCACAAGATATAAAATCTAATTAAATTTATTATAAATCTTCTTAATATTATCTACAAATTTTATACTAACAAGTTTTTGATAGGACCACCTCTTACCGGAAAAAAAAATAAATAATAATAACAAAAACAAAAAGTGGGATTCAAGAGAGAAAAAATTCATAACTTTAACAATTCATAAGATATAAAATCTAATTAAATTTATTATAAATCTTTTTAATATTATCTACAACTTTTATATTAACAAGTTTCTGATAGGACCAACTCTTATCGACAAAAAATAATAATAACAAAAACAAAAAGGGGGATTCAAGAGGAAAAAATTTCATAACTTCAACAACTCACAAGATAAAAAATCTAATTAAATTTATTATAAATCTTCTTAATATTATCTACAACTTTTATATTAACAAGTTTTTGATAGGACCACCTCTTACAGTAAAAACAAATTAAAAATACATAGGGGATGAAGGAGAAATTACCGCATTAACATGATTCTGATAAAACCAGCTCTTACAGAAAACTGGAATTAAAAACTCGTCAAAAGCAGCCAGATAAAATTGTTAAATTGGGTTTATCTCTTGATTCAGTTTTTGTTGGTGAAATTAGTACCTGATTTTGAAATCTACATGCGCTTGTAGGGATTTTTTTTTTCTTTTTTTTTTTTTAAACCATTTGGAAAAATGGTTATTGTCCTCATCAGGGTAGGGAATCAAATGCATATCTGAAGGTTTTTATTGGTTTAATCATCATTTTATTCGTTTTCTGATTGGTCTATACAGTAATCTGTATTTCCCTTTACTTTCAACAGAGATGGACAACAGAGTGTTGCCACTATGACAAAAAAGTAATAAAAACTACAAAAAAAAAAAAAAAAATAACTCAGAAACAAATTGAGATACAGCTTTCAAACAAATTGCATTTAAAAGTACATTTCTTTCTCTATACGACGATATAAAAAGTAATATTGTGGGATGTTTAGAAGTTTAAGAAATAAATTTCATTTAAAATTGGCCGTCAGATTTCTTGGAAATCTGACGATCGAATCGGGATCTTTTTCCCGAACAGCCAATGAAATGCTTGGATAATACGCAAGTTTCAGGTGGATCACCGCCCCCTGAATACTAGGCCTGAGCCCTGACACAAAAATGGCGGCTTTCGAAGGCGGATTTTTTTAAACGTATGTACGACCCCTTAAATTTTGACACCAGTATTTTATATAAGATTTCTTTGACTTGTTTAATCTCAGAAAAATGAAACGGAGAAAACTTTAAAAAAAAGTATTGGTACGAATATTTAAGGGACCGTACACTCGCTGAAAAAAATCCGCCTTTGTCAGCCGCCATTTTTGTGTCAGCGCTCAGGCCTGGTGGATAATACATACGAGTCGCAGGCGATTTCTGCCGCTTACAATTTTTATGTGTAATAACACTATTAATGTTTAATTCATTGCGTACGTTATGTATGATAAACTCAGTGCTATTTTTTACGTCTTAAATTTTAGTCTTCAGTGCTATTTTTTACGTCTTAAATTTTAGTCTTCAGTGCTATTTTTTACGTCTTAAATTTTAGTCTTCGGTGCTATTTTTTACGTCTTAAATTTTAGTCTTTGAAAAAATCATTTTCCAAATGGTCGTTGTAATTTGTTAAATTGCATTATTTATTTATTTATTTATTTATTTTTTCGTGTCAACAGGAATGCACGATACAACGAGGAGCAATTTGTTTTGAATAAAAGAACAGCGGCCATCTAGTTATTGAACCTCTCAACTTAGAATGCCTGCGACAGCCCTGTCTCATAGATTAAAAGCCACTGACATATGTATTCATAAATTATTGGAGAGTGCATTTTCATTTTGCTTTCCCAACTCTTGGGTCACGGTTGGGAAAAAAGAGCGGCACGGTACGCCGGACAGATATATTTTTTACACAGAATTCCAGAAGAAAAATAATGAAAATCAACCAGATAAATCACAACAAACCAAGGGAAATGACCGCAGAATATGAAAAAAGGTTCTTTTCTCATTGTGATCACATTTTTTGTTCTTTTTTGTTTTTTTGCTTCGCAAAATAATTTTGCTCTTGTTAATGCGTGCACAATAGTTTACCATGAATTAGAATAATTTTGCTTTCATGTTTTCTAATTGATGATGATTTTTTATGAACGTAGGATAATGTTTCTCTGGTGAATGCGAACAAATTTGTTTACTACGAATTAGAATAAGTTTGCATTCATGTTTTCCTGTTGATGATCATATTTTTGGGGCATACGATAATTTTGGATAGCTTTGTAAGAAAATTTTGCCCTGTTTAATGGAAGCGTAATCGTCTGCCGCAAATTAAAATCAGTGTGGAGTGTAATTTACCAGTTGAGGATAGTTTTTTAAAGTAGGAAATTTTTTATTCGGGAATTCGAGCACATTTTTTTTTTCTTCAATGAATTACAATAATTTTGCATTCCAGTTTTTTTTTTTTTTTTTTTTTTTTTTTTTTTTTTTTTTTTAATATATGTTTTTTAGAAACATAGGATAATTTTGTTCTGGGTAATCCGAAATAATTGTGCACTACGAATCAGAATAATTTTGCATTCAAGTTTTCCAGTTGATGATAAAATTTATGATGCTAAAAACTAAAAAAAAAAAAAAAAAAAAAAGGTCAAAAGTGGCTGTTGAAAATCAAAGTTGTTACAATTTCTACTATGGAGACGACCACTATTTCGAAACTGCACTCATATTCGGAAAGTAGATACAATTCCGCGTCGAGTGATACCTCTCGCGTCTCTCTGTGGCAATTTGGTGATTAAACTGTGTGGGTGTGGGAGGTGACCCCTTACTTTTTATAGCGTATCAGACTTTTTATTATTGGTATTTTTCGTTAAAACATATATATATAATTTCTTAAAAGCCGTTAATTAAAAAAATATAAAGATATTATTTAATATAACCCTGAGATCTCTCAAACGCACACACGTACATTTTCAAAAGGAAAAGATTACGATATTATTTTTTGGTTTAAAATAGTTCTTTCATTAAGGCCCTACTTCAGTCACGCGAAAAGACCCGTTCGCTAATGCTATTCCTATGGAAGAAATTTATAAAGATATCTCGGTCACATTTCACTACTTTTCGATGATTTTTTTTGCAGTGGCTAGCTGAGGTCGATCCGTATGCAGGACGTTTTCTACTTTTTCAATTTCGTTTACAAGTATTTTTAATCAGAACACTTTCCTTTTCAGAACCGGTTCCTAAAATGAAAGCATCCTCTTGAAAAAAACTCCCAATAAAAATCGAAAAAGTAGAAAACATCCTGCATATAGATCGAACTCAGCTAGCCACTTCAAAAAAAATCTTCTAAAAATATTGAAATGCGATCGAGATATCTTTATAAATTTCTTCCATAGGAATAGCATTAGCGAACGGGCCTTTTCGCGTGACTGAAGTAGGCCGTTAATGTTCATCACACTTACATTTTTAATATGTTCTATTTTGCAAAAGATCTAATATATATATACTAGAATATAGCCCGTCAGAATGACGTGTTTGCATTTTCAAAAAAATTATATAGCATTGCATTATAAAAAGAATTGTGGAGTAATAAATTTTGTCTTGTCTGACTGATAGGGTGGAGTGGGGTAAAGTAAAAACAGCCCATTTTTCATTTAAACTTAATTTGCAAGAAAATTATTAATTGAATTGGTAAAATACTGACATAAAGTATGCAAATGAACTTCACTCACAAAATTTGAATAAATATTTCACAAAAACATTCAAATTAGTACTAATAATGCTATTTTAAAACATATTGTCAATTAACTATTTTATCTGATGGTATGGGGTAAAATAAAAGACAATTCCAACAGAAAGTTTATTTGTTTTTATTAATTGCCAAAATAATAATTATATAACTTAAATTTTAAAAAGTTGAACAGAGAAAATCCCGATTTTTTTTAAACATGCATAAAAGAAACCTGTAATAAATTTTGATAATTAAAAATCATCTTTTATCACATAAGTAAATTGCAACTCTTAATTACATTAATAATATCTTTTCTCAAATTCTGTTATTACAAATTTATTTTCCCTACAAAATACAAAATTTTATTTATTATAATAATGCATTGATATATATACGGCATTACATATTTCTGATATTCTAATTTCATTTTATAAGAAATATTCATTTTCCCCCCAATGTCTTCAGAATTCAAAAAACATTTTAAAAAGAAAATTTCTTTTTTTTAAACTACCGACAGATGGCGCAACAGAGCATATAAACGTTTGTCTTAATATTTTAAAAGTTCAAGACGAATGAATCGTTTGTTTACTTTCATATAGGGATAGATAAAGCTACCAATCTAATTTTAACTGAAGTTATCGCAGCAGAATATTAGATAATTGAATGTAATCACTTAAATGTTAATTTATTTTGAATAATCTGTCTAAAAATGTAACTTTTGCGGAAAAGAAAGCACGTTTTACTCAACGTTTTAAGATTGAAAATCAAATCCACATTCACTCGTGATGCCACATGTACAACACGATCCAAATCCAGAAGCAATTGAATGACTCATTTGAACGAATCATTAAAAAATACGGTCGACATCCGATTTTGCTCTTAAAATATTTGTAAAACCATAATAAAGCCTTTAAATAATTTGAAATACGTTTGTTTTTAGAAAGGAAACGTTAATCCGGTACAAAATAATTCACGGGAATGAATCACAGAATATAGCTATATTCACTGAACACTATGAAGCGTTCTCATTGGTCAGAAAATAGATAGCCTTGAAAAACAGAGGTATGTTTTCGCGATATTTTTAACCGTGTATACTGAATTCAAACTGTAAATAAATGTAAACAAAAGTGAAAAACGCATTTCAAAATATTAATCTGCTTTTGCAAAATATTTTAAGAGCATTTAATGAATAGCTGAAAGAGTCATTCATTTGTTTTTGGATTTGTAAATTGTGCTTATGAATGGCAACGGTAATCGCTTGTATACATCGGAACCCTGTTGTTGGTATCTGGTTATTTTTAAATTAGATCTTAAAGCATTATAATTGTATACTTTTTGAAGGTTTGAGAAAAATTGAAGAAGAATATGTTACACAACAAATAGATAGACAGATTAAATAAGGCAGTCGGCAAATGCGGCATCGGAATACTTAAGCCTAACGTGGCCGCGAATGGATTATCAGGAAACAGATGAGTTCAACCCCGGAAGCGTTATACATTTTGTGTCATTCTATGTATAATATATATATATATACATTAATATTCTGTAAAAAATTAAAACTCAAAAAGCGAAAAAGTAATGTTTACTTTAGAATGACACAGATACTATTCTTACTCTTAGTCTTGAGTCTTTTAGAATAGCTTTTAGCTTCAACAATTTTCAACTCACCTTTAAAAGTTTTACAACAATTTAAAGAAGGGATAACGAAAAATAAGATATAATGAATTAGAATGTATATGAATTTTATTTTTTTTTTTAATAAAATGGAACCCAGAAACATTTGAATCTATTCAAAAATCTAACATGCTGTTTTTCTTCTCTTTATCTTAAATCAAAATCTTTACTTTATTGTAAAAAAATTATATACTCTATACCAACTCTCAGGGCGAAAAAATCGATGATAGCATCAGGAGGGGTAATTATGACCACTTTGTACACTGTAAAAAAAAATGGTAACGTTCCATGTAAAATCCAGGAACGTTTCGCCTTTTATCAGGTTTTCAGAATAATTTAGCTCTTTCCTGTGAAATTCTGGTTTTCTTATCTGAAACGTTCCTGAACAAAAGTTGGAAACAGCAAAACGCTGCGGCCGCCATTTATTATTATTTTTCCCTATAATCCGTTGCTCGCGCGCGAGTGTCGAAAACGAATTCCTTAAATGAATGTAAAAAAATCAATATGGAATGCAAATAAATCAATAGACGACATAATCCTTTACGTCTCTATTGTCAAGATAATTCAGATGGAAATACAATACCTCTTTGACATCACTAAGAGATTATCTCTCGTACTTGTCTCTGAAATCTTTAACGAGCAGACTGTGTAAAAAAAATACACCTATTATTTGGATCTGCATTAACCAGGGGACAATCAAATATGATTCTCACCTATTTTGATTAATTTAAAGTATGTTTTAGAGTTCTTATCTCTAATTATTCTTGTGAAAGGATTTCTTCAAATGGGCCTTAGATTTTCAGAAATTAGATGCCGAGTTTTAGCATACGTTTCAAATACCCATTAATTTGCAGCTGTCAACGTGTCTTTCGTGGTGTGGGCGCAGAAAGCTCGCACGCCACCCGTACGGCCCGAGTTCGATGCTACCTCTTGACTTTTTTTTTTCTTTTTTAATTAATTTTATATTTTAACACTTTATTACAATTTGATTTAAGTTTGACATATATTTGACACTTTGAATTGCTGCAAATTTGAATTTTTTTTTATTTTCGGAAAAAATATACAATTACGTTTAGGTTTTTTTTTTCATGAAAATTTATATGTATTTTATCTAACTTATAAACTAACATAATTACTGACGAAAATTCAAAATATTTTATGTCTAGATTTTTTTTCTAATTATTATTTACATTTATATATTTTTATATTTTAAGCAAAGTTCAGAAACAATAAATCACATATATATTTACTTTATTGAATTTTAACTGAAAATTTATTTTTTCGTGTAAATTATAAATAATAATTTTGATGTCAATTTCAAATTTTTTTTTCATTCTAACAAATAATGATAATAAAGCGAAAATTGTCAACTGGAAATGTAAAAATCGTCTGCGGATCCCGCATACTGTGAAATGTCAGTAATGTCATAATGAAGGGAACGAACATCCAGAGTGAATTATGCCATCCAGGTATCGGTCCGGATAGCCTAACAGGTAAGGCATTGGCACGGCACGCCAAGTATCCAGGTTCGATCCCTGGTCTGGACATTTTTCGCTCTTGTGCTACTCCAGCCTTGAATATGTCAGTAATGTTTTGATGTCAACAGAAATATTCCTGGTATTTCGCAGGAAACTTACTGGCATTTCTGTAGAAAGTTTTTTAACATATACAGTAAAGTACCAGTCATTTTCAAGAAATGTTTCTTGGAAATAATAGGCAACTCAGCTGCCCATTTTTTCCCAGGAACGTTGCGGAATTTTTTTTACAGTGTATATTTTCAACATCGTTATTTTATTTTATTTTTTATTTTTTTTTTACTTTTTTCTAATTTGGAAAAGTGGTGTTCTTAGTACATACGAAATAACTTTGACCCTTTAAGAACACCTTATAAAAGTTTTAATTATCATAGCTGTTTTTTTTTTGTTTTTTTTTTAAGTTAAAAGGATGGTTATAATTACTCCATCAAAAACTCACAATCACAAAAGTTTGGGGTAATTCAGACCACTAGTGGGGAAATTATGACCACTATATTTTCTCTCTCTACTTGCCTGTACACATTTATTTGGGGTAATTGGGACCACTTTGAACTCCAAAGTGACAAATCCGTTTATCAAAAATTTTGATAGAATTAGTTTCAAATTGCTATTCGGATCTCAAAAAGGCTTCAGAATAGTGATAAAGAATATCTAAAATGAAATATACATTATGAGGTTAATATCTAAGCTTGAATCAAAATTATACCATACACAGTTTTCTCCAATATAGCGGCGGTCACAATTATCCCTCCTCACCCTATATAAGAAGATGGAAATTGTAATTTTATTTATTTATTTTTTTTTAGACTGTGTAATAATATTAACACGTATGCATAATTTATGGAAAACTAGTTCTGATTCTCTACTCTTTTTTTTTTTTTTTTTTTGTAATTTTTTTTTACTCCATTCTTTTGTCCTTTTTATTTATTGTTTTTTTTTTTTTTTTTTTTGTGCAGTTGAACAATTGACGAGTCTTATAGTAAAAACCGGTAGATTTTTTAAATATCGCAATGAAAGTTTTTGCAATCAAGAACTGATTTTATTTTAGACGGCAAGTTAAGTTAATAAAATGAGTGAAAATGCAACCACTTGAAACTATTTAAATAATAAAAAATGTTGCTATGAACTTCTATAAACGAAACTTAATGTAGTGTCAGATAACAATCTTAGGACATTAATATAATCACAATGCTCCATAGATGTTTTAAACGTTGCTGCTCAGTTTTATCACCCTCACAAAAATCATATTCACTCTTAGTGCACCTCCCAGTAATTATTAGACATTCAGTATTACATTGCTGATCTCTTGAAACATTCATGTACAGCTGATAAAACAAAAATAACTGCAAAAATGAACTTGTTTATAACATTTTACAGAATGCGCCTTTGAATCATCCTTATAAGCAGATTTTCAAGAGGCACAGATGTGAAGACTTAAAAAGTCAAGACAAGTAAACGAATTCTTCTTAAATTAAGAGCGGTGTCTCTTTTTGGAGCATGCTATAAATGAATCAGCCACTTGAAATTGTTTTATATTAGTTCCCAGATGTTAACATCTGTTTCATCTAAGTTGGAGAATGTAAATATCTATATTTCAATTACGAAGTGGCGTTGTGGGAAAGCATTTTGTAAACAAATACAGTAGAACCTCTTTTATCCGAAACCCTTTTAACCAAAACTCTCGATTAACCGAAATCCATTTCTAGAGCTTTTTTTTAACAATCACATTTCTTGTGGTCAAAATCCATTTTAAAAGCTTTTTTTAAGATTATCATATTCTTCGTGTGCAAGCAGTCCTTTCCGAACCACGAGTACATATAAATATTTTCGATCCCCTTTCATAGAATTCCTTTGAATTTAATTTGAGCTCCGTAAGATGCGGAGGGGCACTTGTTACTCTAATAAGAAATAGCGCATATATTACTCCTTAATCTTAAAATTGAAGCGTTCTCGATTATCCGAAATTTTCGATTTTCCGAAAGAGGCTCGGTCCCAATTACTTCGGATAATCGAGGTTCTACTGTACAGCTATATTTATTAATCGGCGTTTATGAATTGTAAAACCGCATGACCTAATTCAAATAGATGTTAGCAGACTCTTAGTTTTATCTGCGAAAATACTTAAAACAAAATAGAAAACTGCGAAAAAAAGAGTAACAGAGAAAAATAACTTTTTTATTTAACAGTAAATTTCTTTATTAACCAAGTGCATGTTCAAGGCATGGTAATTGATAAAGCCATCATCTAATCCTACAATCCTTTAGATGGCTGAAATTTAAAATAAAAAATATCCCAACTATACTTAAAAATGAATAATGTACTCAATGGTAAATATACCAGAATATCTGTTAATTCCTGAAACAAAGTTATGCGACTTTTTTCACTATGTTAATTTTTTTTTCTCAATCTGTTTAGTGATGCTATGGCAATGATAGACTTGCGAGGATAGTCTTAGAATATTGGATCTTTGACTTTTCTCAAATTCAAACTGACTACTGTCTGACACATTCCAAAATTCATTTTTATTTGTAAATGCTCACAAAAGGCGGGTATTCAGAAACTATGAAATCGAATAGTGTTTTCCATTTTTCGATGAAGATAAGTGATTTTTCAAAAAATTTTGAAAAAGCTGGCGTTTTGTACCACATTTCTGGAAACAACTGTGCGGGGAAGATCGTCATGAGAGTGTAATTACTTATATCATACAATGTAATACATTTAATGAAAAAATGGAATGCATTATTCGATTCCAAGTTATCTAAATAGTCAGCCTTCCTATTTCTTGTTATAAAATTAAAAATGAATTTGTAAATTTGTCATAAAGTTTCGGCGTTGAGAGGGACACGTTTAAAACATACCGTAGAACGATATCCAAATATATGGGGGTTTTTTGTTTGAAAAGTATCCAGGGCTTTCTTTTTAAAAAATCAGTTCAACTCGAACATGATCCACGAAGAAAAAATTAGCGTCAATCCGACCCGACCCGAATTGCTAGTCGGGTTGGGTTTTGATTAAGTCGGGTTACCCGACGCGATACAGAACTCAACTCTTTCATAAATTGCTGCTGGTTGGTTAATTCTGATTCATTCTGCGATCAGATAATAGATAATATCAGACAGTGCATCGTTGACGTGCACACTTACTATGGTGACGAAATATTTCTCAACGCGTCCTCTATGACTTGAACTTTGATATTTAATCTATTTACGTGAATGTCAAAAGATAAATTGGATCTTAAAAAAAAAAAAAAAAAAAAAAAAAGTCTTCGGATAATAACAAATTGGCAGCTGCTTCTGTTTTTGTTTTCATTGACGGATAAATTTATTTATAGCTATGATTTGCTGGAAAGGTCATTTTAATACTGAATAAAAATGTAGTCTGTGTCAAAAAGTATAGGTCAAAGAAAAGTTTTTAAACATGAGATTATTTTGAAAATATCATTTTTACAATATTTTTTCAAAAATGTATTTTGTAATACTGCGTTCAGATTACGAAAGTTAAGTCTTAACTTAACTTAACTTTTTTTTTTTTTTTTTTTAACTGGACAACTCGGAATTAGGCTTCGCCTCTTCACATTACCAAACATTTTAAGAGACTTAACTTATGTTAAATTTTAACTACAACTTCTGACCAGAAATAGTTTATCATTGTTTTTAACCTTTCTGACAGTTTCAATTTTGAAACCGTTTTCGAAACTGAAAGTACCTTTAAAAAAAATTGCAACCAAAATCGAAAAAGTGAAAAAGAGTCATATTAAAGATTGAGCTCAGCTATTCCATGAAAAAAAAAAAAATCGTTTAAAAATATTCAAATTGAAACGAGAAATTCGAAAATAACCTTCCTATAGGATTAACATTACTGAGCGTGTGTTCTCAAGTGCGTGAAGAATCTCCTTAAATGCATAAACGATTCAAAGGATCATTCGAAAAAAACAATTAATAATTTCTAGAAGTCAACTGGAATTTTATTGAACAGTTTCAAATAAGCAAAAGAGTTCAGACGGCAGAGTTCCGCTCAACTCATAGCTAAGAGAGTATCGAAAGTTAAGTGAGTTTTATAAAGTTTGTTCTGGTCGAAAACTTTGATTCCGGGTCGTCCGCATGTGACTTAGCATAGTCTGAATGTGATATAACGCTGTATGACTGTAAGTCTATTGAAAAACGGAATGAAATAAGCATTGTGAAAAAGACAAATGTGAGAATAAATAGCATTCTAAAAACCGATATACGATTTGAGAAAAATGATTAGTACTCTACAAAAACAAACTCCGAAAAACAGGGGAAGAGGGGGGGGGGGGTAAAAGATAACAACAATAATAACAATAATAATCGTTATGAAAAAAAGGATTAATAAATAAACGAAAAAAAGTATTACCAATTCACTTTAAATTAAATTTCCATCAGATAATTTGTAAATTTTTGAAGCTCTGTTGTGGGTCATCATAGATTTTTTTTCTTTCTTTAAGTCTAATATTTATGAAGATTAAGATTAATAAAAATAACAATATATTTTACTTAATAGTTTAAAGAGGTGAATTTCTAATTTTACATTTTCAGAATTAAGTTAGTATTTGTGTAAATATAGCAAATGCCCGCAGCATTGTAAACGATTGAAGGTTTACTTAGAAAATTTTAATGTATTTCAATTTGTTTTTTTTTTTTTTTTTTTTTTTTCGATATGAAGCGCTCATAACACCATCGTAGTTTTTACATATATTTTACTTTATTTTTCGCAAATTAATATCGTAAACTATTGAAGGTTTATTTAGAAAATTTTAATGTAATTTTATCAGTTTGATTCTTTTTTTGATGAAGCGTTCATAACACCATCGTAATTTTTACATATATTTTACTTTATATTTTTCGCCCATTAATTATTGTAAACGACTGAAGGTTTATTTAAACATTTTAATGTATTTCAGTTTGATACTTTTTTTTTCGATATGAAGCGCTCATAACACCATCGTAGTTATTACATATATTTTACTGTCTTTTTCGCACATAAATACTAATCTAATCAGACAACAAATTTCACAAAAACTCAAGTGGCAGGAAATTTCTTAATTTAATATTAATACTTGGTGAATTGTTAATTTAATAATAATTCTTGATGAATTGTTAATTTAATAATAATTCTTGATGAATTGTCTTACTTCCTATATTCAAAATTTCTATTTTTTACTATATTGCGTTATATATATAAATACTAGCAACATTACGTCTATAGAAAACGTAATTTTTAATTTGCATCATATCTCTTGAGGATTTCTGCAAAGTTTATTTTCACTATAAAGGATAAAATTTTAAAAAATATCTAAAAAAATATTTCTTTCTTTTTCTTTCTTTCTTTCTTTCTTTTTTTTTTTTTTTTTTTTTTTTTTTTTTTTTACAAAAGTTTTATAACACTAAAGAGTTTTCTGAATATTTCGATTCATCAGAAATAATATTACATTTTTGCCCCCTTTATTCAATATAAAATATAAAAAAAAAGTAAAACAGCAGCAATGTGATAAAAAATATATATTCTTACAATATAAAACACTTTGCTTGCTTATTGAAAATAAGGTAAGTTTTTTTCAAGCTATTTAAGTGCAAATTTGAACTTTTCAAAAGTTTTATTTCATTTCTTAACAAAAAGAAAAAAAAGCTAAGAAGGCAAGAACAGAATTTATCTTCACCCAAAAATTAAAAGTTCGAAATTTTTATTACCTCTTCGGGAACTAAAACCTTTCGCCTCCAAGCGTCTTTACGAAGTAAAAAAGAAAACGGACAATGAATTTTCATGGCTTTATCAGAAAAAAAGTAACATTTTATTTTCAAATCTCTTATGCACTGTCAGGCACCGCAAGGTAAATTGCTTCGAAAAAGCTTCTTAGAGGGGGGGGGGGGGGGGGGAAGGAAAGAAAGAAATTCGAAACATGAAAATCCAAATTCAAAAGATCGACAAGTTCTTCAAATAAATTCAGATCGTGAATAAATTATTCAATGTGATCAGTTTTAACTACGGAGGAGGTTGAAGATTAAATTAGAGGGCCACTCTTTTTATACGAGGCAATAAAAATTTAAGGACGACTTTTGCCAGGACAAGATCGTTGAGTTCTTTCTTGAACGGAGAATATATATATATATATATATATATATATATATACGATCAGCCAGATGAATCCTCAGACTGAAGTTACAGCAGGAATGATTTGCCACCACAGTTGTTGTGTTTTATGTAATCGCGGGCAGAAATCTCTGGGACTTGTTTGTTTTATATTGCCATGAAACAAGACAGTTATCGGAAATAAAGTGGGAGACTGGCAGAGGCCGTTGGTGTCTGAAACACTAAGAAAAATACACTTAATGGTGGTCAAGTGCAGATAAAACTTCCGGGTGAATGGCTGACAAATAAATTTTATAATGATCGTAAACGACTGATATCTCTGAATGGTATGCCGTGCACTTATTGAGGCTTTTTAGGAGGTTTCTATGGCCAATCATGTTTTTATTGTGTTGTTAAGCATGTTCTTACCATATAACTATTGGGGTTGTTATTCTTCAATTTATGGAGCGCAAATAATACATGAATATCTCTTGTAAAAACATGAAATAAAGCAAGGGAAGTGAGTATAATAGAATTCATTTTGACATTTTTTGTTAGCATAAGTGAAGGAGGAGGAGTAATTTAAGAGAATTAACAGCTAACGCCTGCAGGAGAAAATATGGCAATATGAATAAATTTTTATACTAATAATTTAAACAATAATTTCAGAGATACAAAAGTGTATGAGCATTTGTAATTTAATGTAAAAAATTACGCTAATCGTTAATATACGAAAGATTTTTATAAAATAATTGTACAACCATATCAATTACAAAGAGACTAAAGATATCTAAAGACATAGATGCAAAGATGATAAGTGTCTAAAGGTATTACCGAGATGTTAGGAATAAACAGTTTGGACGAGCACCAAATAGATTTATAGGCAGGTGTTACACCTCCTAATATTTAGGGTAATGACAAAGTATTACACCAGTTTCAAATATGGCAGGCCAAGCATTTTCTCGTAAGTTATCAAAAATATTCATGGCACAAAAGGCCTATGCAAATTCCTATACAAAAATGGTTTTTTTATTGGTTTTAGTTGCTTATACTGCACGCTCTCATGGGATGCCGTGGCCGAGAGGTTCTGCTCTCGAAGCTGGTAGACGGGAGGTGCTGGGTTCGATCCCAATCGCGCCCGTCGGCCTAATCGTTCGGAGTTTTCATGGTTTTCTTCGAGCCGTGGATCTTCCATGCGTTAATACGGATTAGGTTCCCTTAGAAAGACCCCCACGGAGGGCACTCCCCCCGGGCCTATATCCCTCGTGTAGATAATTGGCCGTCAAAAATCAACCCAACCCAACCCAACTCATATGATGCCTCTACAATAAGTATATATACTAGAATTTTATACATCATCATTATACAAAAGCTATTCATACTCATTTGTGAAAATAAATGCTTCTTGTACATGATTTTATACACTTCAAAAATTATTACTGCTACTTGGATGTGAGAACGCCCATTGTTATACTCTTGTGACCATCAGAGGAAATTTCCTATTTTATTATAAAATATATTTAGGATAAATTTGATGCAAGCACTTAAAAATACATGTGACCTACTTTCATAAACCATATGCAATTTGTAGAAACAAAAAACATTTTACTTGCCTATATAATAAATGAAAATTTTGTTAACTCTTGTGACCACAAAAAAATGCAATTTACAAAAATTGCGTTTGACACAGAAATTCTGTGAATTATATGAGATTATAGAAATAAAATTTACAGAATGTAGCAGAGTAATTATATCTTTTTAAAAGGGATTAATTATTGAACTTATCTGATAACACATGAATTAGTTACATTTGATTTTGCAAAATGCTAAGTGTTACTCTTGTGACGTTACTCTTGCGACATTTTGTCCCTACGGAAATTTTAGCAAACATTCATTTTAAATTTTACAAAAGACTCATTAAATTATGTTTGGACAAATTTATTTTTCATACAGAACAACATTTTATGCTGGTTAAAGTTTAAAATAACATAAAATAATGTAAAACACACTGCAAATAGAAGCGTCTTAAATTTAGACACATATGTGACTGAAAAAGAATTTTAGACACTTAAGTGTCTTAATCTGAAAATTCAGACATTATAGATGTCTTAATTTAAGATACATAAGTGTCTTACTATGACCATGGTGCAAATGAACTGAGAATAATGTCTAAAATATCCGCAAACGTCTTATTTTAAGACACTTCATTGCTTTAAACGTGTCTTAATTTAAGACGTTTTGATTCTTCCGACGCAATCACCACCAGGGGGCACTAGCACTCCCAGTTGCGCATGCGTTTTAGATGTCTTCGTTCGAAATGGTATACGTTGTAATTCAAACAAAGTTTGTTTTTATGTACGCGTGTATTTTAATTCGTTTTTTGCGAAATGTGAAGTACTGTGATTTTAATTCGTATTAACTTGGATTATTTATTTATTGAGTACCTACATCTGACGTGTGTGCTCGACATCAAATGTCTCTTAGAAGCTGTCGTCGATATAAGGGCGGGATAGACACAGAACAGAAGTAGACGACGGTTGAAGATTACACCCGGAAATTCTACAAAGCGTGTGCAATGGGCTTAGTGTTAACTCGTATTAATTTATATCAATAATATTGTGTTATTCATCTTCGTCCTGTCGAAGCTGGCAAAAAAAAAAAAAAAGAAACTTTTGTCTGGCAGGTCCTGTTTTGAGGATGAAACATCTCATTCTTTAAATATGGCTAGTCGGATGTATTATTGTATTACCTTTTAAACTGGTGCAAGTCTTTCTCCCTCACTGTGGTTGTGGTAGTTTTTAAAATTTCAAATCGGGGAATTTTTCTTACCTCTTGCAAACAGCGATTTAAGTAAGTGTTATAATTTCTTTATAGTACTAACATTAGTGTCTTTTATGATTTTATTTATTGTACTAAACAAAATATTACATGAAATTTAATTAGTTTTGAATCTTTTTGCAAAAAAAAAAAAAAAAAAAAAAAAAAAAAAAAAAAAAAAAAAAATTCTAGAAGTATATATTTTTTAATTTATGACGTTGTCTTTTATTACAAATTATGTATTATTTATTCTCATCTTTTTTCTCAAATTTAAAGTAATAACATCACTAAAAAACAGACATATTAAGAAGTTAAGTTCATTCCCTTGTTTTGTTTTGTTTTCAATATGGCAGTTCCTTTCAATGACTAATGCTTATCTCATACTAAACGACCACAAGGAAATAGAAAAAAAAAAAAAAAAAACTTTGAAAGATCTCATAAAGCTTTCTTACTTCCTAGCTAGGGATTACAATCCCGGATTGATATCCCGGGATCTCGCTTCAATTTTAATCCCGATTTTCGGGATTGCCTTTTTTTTTTTTTTTTTTTTTTTTTTTTTTCAATTGAACAATATTTAGCTGAAACTAAAAAATATATTTATAGACTTTCGCTTTTGGAAAAAAAAATCAATTGATTTTTATGAAATTTATATATAATTGAAAAAGAATATTTATCTCAAATATTTCTTAGATATATTTCTAAAGCTATTAAATCTTTTACCGAGTAGATTAAATGTGCAAAGCTTTTGACTTTGAAACATAGATGTCAGTAACCCAGTCAGGAAAAAGGAAATCATTTGTTTATTTTGATTTTGCTGCGTGTAGAAAATATATTTCACTTCGAAGGTCATTTTCCCATTAGACTTTACTGATAAGCATCGCAAGTGTGTATCATAGTGATTATGTGGTAACTTCTTTTCTTGCGGCTTTATTTTGCTTTAAAGATATCTAATGAAAAGTGTTTAATAGGAATGATAACAATAAGCCAATGTGGCAATATAAATTTTTAAAAAATCTAATTTTTAAACGATAAGGATTTTCATTTTTTTTTTCGGGGAGGGGGGGGGGGGATTTTGTATGAAATTTTCGTAAAGCTGATACCTTAAATCTTGCACTGATTATAATTAAAGTTTTGAACTTTTAGAGTAGGACCAGATTAAAAACACAAAATATAAATAAACAAAATACGGAAGTAATTTTTTTCTCAATATTAACCCTTTGCACTCGAGGGCTCCGGAGCGGAGCCATTTAAAATTTATCTTCAAACTCGAGGTCTCCGCTACGGAGACAATGCAAATAATTTTGTGATACCATGTAATCTTGGCTTTTCTAGACAGGTATCACAAAATTATTTGCATTGTCTCCGTAGAGGAGCCCTCGAGTTTGAAGACAAATTTTAAATGGCTCCGCTCCGGAGCCCTCGAGTGCAAAGGGATAAAGTAGAATATTTATTTATTTATTCATAGTTGTGATTATCATCTGATATATATGTAAAATTGCCTATGTGGCAATATAAATTTTTAAAAAATCTATTTTTAAATTATATGAAGTAGAGTAGGACAAGATTATAAGAAATATATATATTTATACATGTACTTTAAAAGCCATCAAAAGCCCTTGCCGTTGAATTTGTCTGATAATCGGAGATGTCTGCTCTTGTGAGGTAAAAATATACAAATATGTATGCCATGCGGATTAAAAAAGTATTCGCTAAATAGATGCTTCAGCTATTCGGGAATGTCCATTAACCTCCACAACGGATACTCCCGAGTACCGGACATCTCAATTTAGATAACAATAATGCAGGGTTGCATTTTTTTCAAAAGAACTTCTTAATTAAAGAATGGGCATACTGGGCCGTGCCCCGCCCCCCTACGATTTAAGTGCCCACAAATTTGATGTGCAATATTTGTAAAGCTTATGTTTTAAATCTGTTTCGAAATTGTACTGATTATAATCAATAATTTGAACTTTCAAAGTAAAATAAGATTAAAAATAAAACAAATTTTAAAAATCTAATATTTAGATAAATATTTTTAGTTTTAATCTTGTTCTACTCCTGAAGTTCAAAATATTGATTATAATCAGTAAAATGTCGTAAAAGATTTAAATTATCAGCTTAACAAAAATTGCATACCAAAATTGAGAACACCAAAAAAATCAGGCTGTAGGGGGGGGGGGGGGGGAGGGGGCAGGACCCCAGCCAAATATTTTTCCGGGATTCAACGTGGTCAAACATGGCTACGTATGATGCTTGAAAAAAAAATGGATGCTATTAAGACGTTTGAAGTGTCTGAAATTCAGACACAAAAAATGTCTGAAAAAATTCAGACATTTTAAAATGTCTGAAAATTGAACACACCGTTTCAGACACTTAAGTGTCTGAATTTCAGACATTTTGATTTAGAGTGCATTTATGAAATTAGAGTTTGTAAAGTTGATACATATTTATCAATCTGAGAGCACTAATCTCAACGACAGTTTGATTTTTTTTGTATCAAATAATGTGGTCAACAGATTTAAACTTGAAAATTACTTCTAAGCTTCGTGTCTCTAAGTACTACTTTATTTGACAGTCATCATCTAACAATTCAGTAATAATACCACGAAACTTTAAATCATCATATTTTACTCATCACAATCACATAGCAATCTCCCAGTTTGTGCCACTGAACTTAATAAATTAATTATGGTCTTCAATATCAATAATATAATTTACAACTTCTCCTATATCCTTATTTCTTTAGTGAAATGTAAATTATTTGTACGAATCATGTTATGTGAATGGTTTGTATAGTAGATAGTGTCATTTTTCATGGTTTTAACAAACTGTATTTGTTGAAAGCCCTTCGGTGGTGGTATTTTCTCTCAAAATAATGATACGCTGTTTTATTTCTTCATCTGATACACGGAGTATGCTTAGTTATTTTTTCCATGAACAATTTTGACAAAATAAGCAGTATTCCTTAGAACTGCTTTTTTAGCACGCACTTCATTCCAGATCTATACCAGGAGTATTTTAAAAACAAATATGCCCAATTAAGTTAATTGAGAAAGAAATCTGATTCATTTCAGGCATATTTGCATTTATTTTTGTTTAAATTGGAAAGCACAACCATCATATAAAAAACAAAACAGATGCACTTTAGGAAAATGCTATGTTGAAATTTTACATACCAGAGCATTTACAGAAATTTAATTATGAGCTGCATTGTCTGAAATAATAGCATAAGATTTTACTTTATTGGGATCATACTATATAATAGCTGAAAATACAGCCGCTTGTGGATTTGACTAATAATTATGTGACCTTTTTCACGCCTAACTATAATGTAGATTTAAATGAAGAATAACCTCTTCTTAAATCTTCATCAACATAAAATTCTCCAAAGCTGTGGAGTTAGATTTTTTTCGTTACAGAATCTGAGGTTAGCTAGTTCTCTACTTATTCCTTTTCTTAATATTTCCATTCTCTTGCTGAAGCTTTTGATGGTTCTAAGACTTTTCTTCACTGTATCAAAATATATTTTCTTTTGTTTCTTTCTCACATCAACATATTCAATTTCATTCTTATTTTTTCTCTACAATTTTTGGCGCTTAGCAGAATTTTGCCTGCTCTTTAAAACAATGTCGTGTATAAGAAGCAATATTAAAATTTTTATTTTAAAATGTACTATCAGAATCCTTTCCACATAAGAGTTACTATAAGAATCTCTGTAGGTCATACAGCAGAATTTAGTAAACGAATCCTTACAAAGCCTATAAAATATCTGATCAAATACCATGTACCTCAAACCAAAAGAAAGCACACAAAAATGACACGAGTTGAGTTGTTTTAATCTATCTTTAATTACTTGTCCTGCTTATTTTATACTCTTAAGTAATAACAAAAACGAATAAAAATAAATCCATCCATTAAAAAATACCCTAATAAAGATAATTTATCGTCCTTAAAATTTACAAAATGACCTTAATTATGGTTAAAACTACTTCAAGAACTGCTCTAATAATGGTGAAAACAACTAAACTTTAAGCATTCTGTTTGTTTTGGTTGTAAGTTTTATGTCAAACTATGAACAAAAGTGTTATGTGTTACTCTTGTGACACAGACGTTTGTTACCCTTGTGACAACACACCAGAACCTATTCCATGCATAGCATAAACAAAATATTTAATGTAAAATCTGTCTTATGCCTCAAAATCAGAGAATTAAAAATTTTGGGTAAAAAATTTAAGTAGTTTTTATAAAATTAAAACTTTAATATGTTTTCTGTTACACTTGTGACATTTAATTATCAACTAATAAATAAAGGTAAAATTGCATTTAATACCTTATATAAAACCTTTCAACTCTGCAGATCTGACGGATGTAATAATAGCTTGTTATATTCAATGCATAATAATTTCACTTAATGAACAGAAGTAAAAGATTTTTATGCTCAACTGTAAATGAAATTAAATATTGTTTGTTTCCAGCTCAGTTTCGGAGTAGACTTATTCTTATTAAGTCAAAACTTACAAATTCCTATACAGCAACTCTTTAGCTTTAAATTGATGTATCACACTTATATTTCCGCTTAAAATAATTTTTCAACAAAAATTTTCTATTGCCGTGGACGTTCCCATGTATTCTATGAAAATGAAAATTAAGCAGAATACATTAAAAGAATTCGATGTTAAAAAATTAAATGTTTAAAGAAATATGTACTAAGAAGATCTTTATAACGCAAACCTAAAACGCAAGGTTGTGCGTTATATAGAATTTTGCGTTATGTGGATCACATCATTAAATTCACCTTGTAAACATGGCCAAATATATCTGAAACATGTCAAAATACATTAGAATATCTTTATACTGCATTCCCTGTTACCAAGAATTATCCAAATTATAAATTTTTGCATAATATAGGTCAGACATTGTTAAATTCACTTTATAAACATGATCCAAATAACTGACACAACCACCCCTTATATTAGACATTTTCAGAAATGTTTATTGTAATAATATTATTTTTTAACAGTAAAAAGGTCTTAAATTAGAAGATAAAGTTGAACTAATGTATCAAATTTACTCATCTAGAGAGTAGCAATATTTTAGAAAGTGAAAATGCAGGTGCTTTTTAACTGCAAAAATCATTGTTTACATCTGAGGAGTTGTGCGTTATATGGAGAATTGCGTTATATAGAATTGCGCTATAAAGATCTTCTACTTATATAGTTTGATTCACAACTTACTATTAATGTAATCTGTAAAATTAAATATTGATAAAACCACATTTGTGCATTGAATTGAAGAACCACATTTATGCATTGAAGACATATTTATCTATGAACATGGCACCAAAATGACTAAAAGAAATCTTAAAAGTAGTTTGAAATTTTGTTTCTACTTCTAAATACATGGCTATAAATCTCTGGGAAAACTACATATTTCTTCATGACTATTTTTCAATGAAAAATATTTTGGGATCTGCTTTAAACAGCACTGACGAAATAGAGTTATATTCAGCAGTGCACACTGCAAACAGAGGCGTCTTAAATTTAGACACATATGTGACTGAAAAAGAGTTTTAGACACTTAAGCGTCTAAATCTGGAAATTAAGACATGATAGATGTCTTAATTTAAGATACATAAGTGTCTTACTATGATCATGGTGTAAACGAACTGAGAATAGTGTCTAAAATATCCGCAAACGTCTTATTTTAAGACACTTCATTGCTTTAAACGTGTCTTAATTTAAGACGTTTTGAGTCTTCCGACTCAATAACCACCAGGGGGCACTCTCAGTTGCGCACGCGTTTTAGATGTCTTTCATTCGAACTTGGTATACGTTGTAATTCAAACTGAAAGTTTGTTTTTATGCACGCGTATATTTTAATTCGTTTTTTTTTTTTCGGAATGTGAAGCTCCGTGATTTTAATTTGTATTCACTTAATTTAGTTATACATCTGACGTGTGTGCTTGACACCAAATGTCTCTTATAAGCCATCGTCGATATAAGGGCGGGATAGACACAGAAGTAGACAACACTTGAAGATTACTCCCGGTAACTCTACAAAGCGTGTGCAATTAATGCCAGTATTAATGGACTTAGTGTTAATTTGCATTAATTTATATTGTGTTATTCGTCTTCGTCCTGTCAAAGCTGGCAAAACACAAAGAAACTTTTCTCTGGCGGGTTATGTTTTGAGGATGAAACAAGCCGGATATATAATGGGATTTCCTTCTAAAATGATGCAAGTCTTTCTCCCTCACTGTGGCAGTTTTTTAAATTTCAAATCGAGGAATATTTCTTACCTCTTGCAAACAGCGATTGAAGTAAGTGTCTTAATTTCTTTATAGTACTAAAATTAGTGTCTTTTATGATTTTATTTATTGTACTAAACAAAATCTTGCATGAAATTCAACTAGTTTTAAATCTGTTTGCAAAAAACCTGCACTAATTCGGGAATTATATATATTTAAACTTATTTTTTTTCTTTTATTTTATGTCTTTTATTGCAAATTATTTTATGTCTTTTATTGCAAATTATATATTCTAAATTCTCATCTTTTTTTCCAATTTTAAAGTAGTAATATCACTAAAAGACAGACATTTTTCCTCTCGTTTTCAATGCCAGTTCTTAGTTTCAATGGCTAATTCTTATCTCACAGTAAACGACCACAAGCAAATAAAGAAAAAAGAAAAAGCTTTGAAAGATCTCCTAATGCTTTCTCACTTCCTAGCATAAAATCACAGATTAAAAAAAGATAAATAAAGTACATGAGATTCATCTATTATGTGCCCCGGTAATTTTAAAACTGATTTGAAATCCATTCTAATATTGATTTTTTCATTATTTTTAATAAAAAAAAAAATAATTTAAAATTTATAATGGGAAAAAGTAAAAAGCTATAACTAAATTTCGTACTTAAAATTGTGGTTTTTATAACTTTATTTATATGCACTTATACGAAAAATACAAAAATGACAATTAGAAGTTAAGATATATATTTAAGACAAAAGAAGTTTGGAAACTATGCTATTTTTTCTTCATGTTATTAATATAGAATATTAATTTATTTATTTTTATTGAAAGTTGAATAGCTTTTGTGATTACTCTCTGATCTACATAAAAACTTGCCCATGTGGCAATATAATTTTTTTTAATCTAATTTTTAAATTATAAGGATTTTCTTTTTTTTTTCGGGGAGGGGGGGGGGGGGATTTTGTATGAAATTTTCGTAAAGCTGATATCTTGAATCTTGCACTGATTAGAATGAAAGTTTTGAATTTTTAGAGGAGGACAAGATTAAAAACAAAAAATATATTTAACAAAATACGGAAGTAATTTTTTACTCAGTGTTATTAAAGTGGAATATTTATTATTTTTATTTTTTTACTCTTACGTAATTAGCTGTTGTGATTATCATCTGATATATGTGTAAAATTGCCTATGTGACAATATAAATTTTTTAAAAATCTAATTTTCAAATTATATAAATTTTCCTTTTTTTTGGCGGGGGGCGGGAGGGGGAGGTAGGAGGGAATTTATTTGCAATTTTCGTACATCTGATATTTTAAATATTTTTCGATATTCAACCGAGTACAGAGGAGAAAGTCCAAATACCGACTACTAAGTGTTCTGACAACTGAGCGCAGTGCAGGCTAGCGGCGATAGGCAAAATTTGAAACTTTAATTGAGAGAAGAAAGTTACGGGAAGTACGTCGCTGAAGTCTGTGTCAGTTACAAAATGCAAATGCAAAAGTGTCGAAACGACGTAATCTGGAACATCAAAAGTTTTTTCAGATATGTGTTTCTCATTTTTTTTTTAATATACTTTTCATATACTGGCTTGAATTGATGTTGAAGTTATTCTCTAGACATATATAGCTCTCAATTGCCGCGCGCACGTTATTGGTATTTTATTATATGAATAATTAAGACCGGTTTTAACTTAAACATAGCAGTGGTCCGGACACCGGCTACCTAGAGTGGTCTAAATACCGGCTAGCCGGTATTTGGACCTCTCTCGGTTGCTCTGCTTGAAGAGGAGAAAGAAAAGTAATTTAAATAGTTCCATAATTAATAAATTAACTTAAAGGGTTCAGAAATAGTTCCAGTCCCATTTCGCAAAATGAAAAAAAAAAAAAAAAAAAAAAAAAAAAAAGCAACTGGGCCGTTATTCTTCAGGGAATAGGCCGTTCTTCAGAAAGGGCCGTTATTCTCCAGTTTATTCTTCAGGGGCGATACTGGTTACCGGATCACTTCCCAAAAAAGAGATTTTGGATACTCCAAAATTGCCTGCAAGAAATGTGAAGAGAAAGAAGAAAAATGACGATGGAAAACAGGTGAAAGGAGCAAAAATTAGATTTTTAAAAAGTGAAAAAGGAAGATATCCGACAGAGGAAGATGATGCAATTTGTGTCTTCTGCATGGATGCTTTCTCTGCGGACAAGAGTGTGGGAGGGGATTCTAGGTTCAATGTTAGGAATGCGATATATGGGCCTATAGCGACTGCACCGATGCAGAGAGTGATATTAAGTTTGTGATTTTTTCAGATAAAATAATTCTCATTGCAATCAGTTTTTTTTACACGTCAAAATTAGAAACATGACGGAAAGAAGACTGTGAGAAATTTAATAAGAATTTTATAAATTTGACAAAAATGCTTGTTTATTAATAATTACGCATTTTTTCTGTGCAGAAAAAATCTTATTAATCAATAAAATTTATTAAAATAATATTATAATTGCTTAATAATTGTCATTAGCTCGACTTCTGTGATCTTTTGGGAAAAAAACTTAGGTAGCCGGTATTTAGACCCCATTTTCAAAACTCAAAATTTGAAGACTTTCGGAATTTTGCTTTTTATAAATAGAAAACGTTTTTTTAAACTGATATTTTTTCTCTCTACTCTAAATAGGTGTAAAACATGTCAAGATACCCTGCTGTCACCTTTTCTTTTACTAATTTTGAAAACTGTATTATCTAGATGGAAAACAAAAGTGGTAGCCGGTATTTGGACCTTCTCTTCTAATAAATATTTTTAACTTTTAGAGTAGGACAAGATTATAAAAAATATATATATATATTTATCCATGCACCTTAAAAGCCTTTTATAGAGTACACTTCGGGAACGCGAGATTTGTCAGGTAATCGGAGATGCCTGCTTTTGTGAGGTAAAATAATACAAATATGTATGCTTTGCGAATTAAAAAAGTATTCGCTAAATAGAGGTGTCCGCTATTCGGAAATGCCCATTAACCACCACAACGGATACTCCCGAATACCGGACATCTCAATTTCGATAACCATAATACAGGGTTGCATTTTTTTCAAAAGAACTTCTTGATTAAAGCATGGGCATACTGGGCACTGCTCCGTCCCTCTACGATTTTAGTGCCCCCAGATTTGATGTGCTATATTTTTAAAGCTTATATTTTAAATGTGTTTCGAAATTGTACTGATTATAATCAATATTTTGAACTTCAGGAATAGAACAAGATTAAAAACCCTACAATGTCGTAAAAGATTTAACTTATCTGCTTAACGAAAATATCATGCCAAAATTGGGAGCACCAAAAAAATCGGGCTGTATGGGGATGGAGAGGGCAGGACCACAGCCAAATATTTTCCAGGATTCAACGTGGTCAAACATGGCTACATATGATGCCTACAAAAAATGGATGCAATTCAGACGTTTGAAGTGTCTGAAATTCATATGCAAAAAGTGCCTGAAAAAATTAGGACATTTTAAAATGTCTGAAAATTGAATACTTCCTTTCAGACACGTAAGTGTCTGAATTTCAGACATTTTAATTTACAATGCGCGAGTTAAAAATATTCTAATTTTGTTTAAGAAAAACGAGATGAGGAGCTTTTTATTAAAAAACGCTATAAGTTTCTTAGATTATTATAGGAGTTTTAAAAATGGCGCAATGTCATGTTGATGTCCTCTTAAACAATACGTTTTTCCCGCGCATTATTTTCGATTACATTGCTGCGTTTTTCAAGTGCGTCGTGCTGTTAGTATTTCTAAAATAAATGCTATAAACTTTTGTGTTATTGCAATAGTTGTTAGTGCAATAGTTAGTGCAATGTGTTATGTTTAAAAGATAGAATTTGGCAATTGTTTGAAAGAATGCGGGTACAAATAATTAAAAAGGGAATGAGATTGCTTTTTCCGGAATATAAGGTAAGAGTATTTTAAGCATTCATACTTTAATGGTCATAGCTTTCGTACGAGTTATGTTTAAATTTGACATATTGGTAATTAATATATTTTTCCTGTCCTTTATTTAAAAAATAATAATTTCATCGCTAATTAAATTATCTGAATATTAAACATGACAAAAATTAAATGAAATGATGATTTTTTTTAAATATTATAAATCATATCTATAAAGAAAAATTATCTATTTAATTTATGATGAGTGACTAATATCTTCTTAGCACAATAGTTATTCAGCAGGAGGAGGAGATTGCTTCAGCCAATAAGAAAAGTGTTCGTGAAACAATTGTATATAAACCGCTTTAAATTTTAAAATGCATGTCTCTCTTATCAGTTACAGCATAGGGTATTTTCTTTTAAATATTTTTTCAAAGCAATTAACAAATTTATGATTTAAAAAGCTCCAAATTGTGTTGGTAGATCACAAAGTATGATGGACATTTCATTTTTGGACTTTAACATTTTTTTTTTTTTAAATGCCACTTTTACAATTTATTTTGATGATATATTTAAGTTTTTTTTTCTTTATATTTTCTTAAAACAACGTTGTCATTTTTTTCTTCGAATTTTAAAGCTATGGTTTGAAAATCCTGTCTCCTCTGTTTGCCATTGGTTCTTCCATAATATAATTCAAGAACTCTAGCGAATCACGAACCAGTTTTCCTTTTCGTATCTTTACTAGGTAAATGTATTTTTACTCAGAATAGGGGGATTTGGTACACAATTTTACTTCAATATTTTTGTGTTATAAGCTATTTAAACGCAAGAAAATATCACCACTGACACTCTCTCTTTTAAACCTATTATTTATTTATTTATTTATGTTTTAGTTTTAAGATAAGAATATCCAGTAGACCATGAGTCCATATATGAATATCATTAGTATAATGAGGAGTGAAATAAATATATTTCATTCATTTTTAGATAATAATATATAAGATATCAGGCATTGTTTTTATTGAACAATTTTACTTTGTTTTTCATTGGTAAACGAAAATAGTGCTGATAATAAGCATAGGTTTTACTTAGCAATTTTAATCATAGGTAGTCTCTTACAACTACCACAGAACTTTTTTGCATAATTTTTCACTAAATAAATATCCACCATTATTTTGAGGGTGGGGAAGGGGGGGGGGGGGCTGTGGTGAAACACCTAAGCACTAGTGGGCTATTTGGGACCACTCCACTAATATTTAATAGTGGTCTTCACCTTCTTTATTCTCAGAAATTTGCATTAAATAAGTCGAAGAATGCTATTAAAAGTTAGTGGTAATAATTGGCCCATTGTTAAACAGCTTTTCAACCACTGGAGAGGTTGGAGAAGGGGGAGGGGGAGAATGCAAATATTTATTTACAAGTTATTTATTTATTTATGTTTAACGAGTAATTTTAATTTTGAAAAGAAAAACTTTTCGCGATTTCTAGCTGTATACGTTGTATTATTTCAGGCAAAGAAAATGTAGAATGTAGAATGTATAATATATTGCTGATATTCGCAGAGTCCTGATAAAATAAATAAAATAAAATCTTGAAGGATTTCCGCAGCACAAAATAACCACAATTTACATGCGTGGAACTTCAAAATTGCAGAATACAGCGTTTGCCAAACAAATTAACAGCGAAACAGGAAAAAGGAAAAGAAACACTTTCAGAAACTTTCTCCAATAACCTATCTCTGTTGAGACTTGGAGGGAATTCGATCAGGGTAGGAAATTGAAAAGGCTAGAGACCTCCTCTAATTGCATCCGAACTGGCGACTTAATTCAGCAGTCGGGGTTCTCTGATTTATTTTGCTTTGAAATTAAATATTTAGAAGGGGCTAAAACACTGGCCGAATAAACAACCTCCGCCCTTTGACAGTTATGAGAAATTCTTCCTCCGCTATAATTTCAAAACGTAATTTTGCCGTAGACATAAATTAGGAGGCGAATTCGGAAGAGCTCGCCCGAAGCGTTTGGTTTCCTGAACCAATCACGGGCGCTCCAGCAAATGTTTAGGGGGTTATGTATCTATTGTATGATTTTGTACCTAGGTTTGAAGGCGTTAGTGAAGAAGTTTTATTTGTAAAAATGTTGAAGAAATATAAAATAGAGATATACAGTCGAATCATGTTAACATGAGCACGCCTGACCAGATTTACTTTTAACATGAATTTTCTCGCATTCCCTATGAAAGTGAATATTACAAAGATTTAGTTACTGATAACATGAACAACTGTTAACATGAACAAAACTTTATCTCCCCTTCAGATTCGCATGAAAGAAATTCTACTGTAGTAGTTTTGAATAAGAAATGACTGATTTTGTATGCTAGCCTAATGGAAGAAATTTAAGTGCGCAATTCAAGAAATTGTGACATGAAAAGTTAGAGGAATATAAAAGAGAAGTATAATAGTTTAAATCTTCTTCAGTAAATAAAGTTAGTGAAGAAGTTTTATCGTAAAAATGTTGAAGAAATATAAAATAGGATATACAGTCGCATCATGTTAACATGAACATGCCTGATCAGATTTACTTTTAACATGAATTGTTCTCACATTCTATGTGAAAATATTACAAAGATTTAGTTACTGATAACATGAACTACTGTTAAGATGAACAAAATTTTAACTCCCCTTGAGATTCGCATGAGAAAATTTCTATTGTAATAAATTTTAGTAAGTATTGACTGATTCTATATGCTTAGCCTAATGGAAGAAATCGCGCAAATCAAGAAATTATGTCATAGAAAGTTAGAGGAATATAATAGTTTAAAATAACTGAATTTTATTAAACAAAGTTTTAAAAAATATGTCTTGTTTAAAACTCTTTCATTACTGATGGATTTAAGTATTTACTTCGGTTTAAATTAACAGATTTTCTTTTTTAAATGATTTATAATGATGAAGATTAAAAATAAGAATTTTTGCTTCTTACTATCTAATATATGAGAGTTTTGAATAAAATGAATGGATTTTTTGTTTCAGGGAATTTTTTATTTGTTAATACAAACGAGATCAATCATAATACTGTTAATGGCACTGTTAAAGATTGTTTTGTTAACATCACCACTAATAATAATAATAATAACAACGATAATGAATAATGATAATGCAGTGAGTCACTTATTCTACTTTCTAAATGCAGTTTAAATTTAGTATACAGGATATTTAAGACTACACTCTAAATCGAAATGTCTTAAATTCAGACACTTAAGTGTCTGAAACGGAGTGTTCAATTTTCAGACATTTTAAAATGTCTGAATTTTTTCAGACACTTTTTGCGTCTGAATTTTAGACACTTCAAACGTCTGAATCGCAGCCATTTTTTTAAAGCACTACACGTAGCCATGTTTGACCACGTTGATCCTAGAAAAGTATATGGCCATTATTCTGCTCTACTCTCCCCCCCCCCCCCCCACACACACACAGCCTAATTTTAGGGGCTCCAAAATATGGTATGCAATTTTCATAAAGCTGATAATTGAAATCTTTTTCGACTTTGTACTGATTATAATCAATATTTTGAATTTATAGAGTAGAATAAGATTAAAAATTTAAATATTTGTCACAATACAGTAAAACCTCTCAATAGTAGGCACCTTAGAACCGTGGAATTTGTTCGCCATTCGGAAGTGTCTGTTTTTCTGAGGTAAAAAATATAAAATATGTGCATGTTGTTAATAAAAAATGTGCTTCTTAAATAGTTGTGTCCTCTATGTAGGAGTGTCCGTTATGGAGATTTTACAACAAAACTTTCATAGGACAATTTTCTTCAGCGAACACTGACCTTTTTCAAGATAAATACATTTTTTTTACCTCATAAAAGCGAACACAATCGAATAGCAGGCAAATTCAACTTCCAAAACGCGTTCAATTCGCGAGGTGGCCGCGATTGAGAGTTTTTACTGTATTTATTTTTTTATTTAGTTTTTAATCTAATTCTACTTTTAAAGTTCAAAATGCTGATTATAATCAATAGAATGTTGAAACACATTTAAAATATAAGCTTTAAAAAAAAAATCCATATCGAATTTGGAGCACGTAAAATCGTAGGGGGGGGGGGGGGGGAGGAACTGCCCATGCTTTAATCAGGCCCTCCTTCTGGAAAAAGTCCAACCCTGTATTATGATTCGATAAATGTACGTGTCAGTTTTAAGTGCAAAATCTAGCTATAAAAATCTACCTCTTTACTTTGTATTCATTTTTAATTTCAAATTACTTTTTAACTAAAAGTAATCAAAAAATCAATATTATATAATTATTTCAAATGAAATATATCTGTATATTTTTACCGCATTCTTACAATTACGTTAACGGTACATGATTACATGAATTTAAGAATCTAAAAATAATCATTAAAATTTAACAAAGTGACTACAGATAACGCGAGATCCTTTTTCTAAATCTTTGTTGACATCAACAAATTTTTTTCTGATTCAACGTCTACATTAGTGACGTCAATTTCCGTTCAAACAATCACTGTGGTTTTTGACTTTTGAATCATAAAAAGATTACATGTTGACTATTTTCAGTATGGCAAATGGGATATTTCTAAAATACTCGGAAACACTAAAATTATAGCAAAGAGAAATCTTTTAATTAGAATGACCGGATTTAATGAGTTTTATCAGTCAAAACATTTTAAAATAAATAAATGAACACAAGTAATTCGCTGTATTAAATATATGGGGGAATCAATGAATGGAAGGATGTTCGAACTATATTCTTTTTTAAAATTTATGATGTACACACTATGAGGCAGAAGAAAACTTCATTAGACAAGAAAAGCATAAATAAGCAGCTATTAACAGGAATGTTTACTATAAATGCTTTTGAATTCCAGTACATAACACATAATAAATCTATCAGAAATGTAAAAATCGATGTAAACATTACAAATGCTGCCGCATTAAATGCTTATAAAAATATTGTATACGTAAATAAATAACTAAAAAGGGTACTTCAGAGTAATAATTACACCAAAAAATACTATTAAGGTAGTCTTGATGGTAATTAAGAAGTATGAGCCAATCAATAGGCGATGTCACTGCGATTTTTAAAGTAATGGCTACATAAGAAAAGGCTTAGGAAGGTGTAAAATTAATAAATTCAGTAACCGCTAATATACACCATGCAGAGACACCTAAATTTATTTTAAAGATAACATTGGATAGAAAATAATACAGAAATATGATTGCAGATGATTTGAAGAGTAGAAATTTAAATATTAGCAAAATAAAATTTTAACATGGAAATACCATAGGCAAAATGCTTTGAACATATTTTGGCATAACTCAGGAACTAATAAAGGTATAGACTCGTGTGAGGTCTTCATTTAAAGAGAAAACAATCACAGAGAGTTTTAAATACATAGTTAAGACCCCACTTACCTGGGAAAAGGTCTGATTATTCCAAAAGCACATTCGCCCAGAGGACGTCCGGATTGGAGGCTACGTTAGTATCCGTTAATTAGGCAGACTTGGATATTTAAAAAATAAAATCCCCTTGCACATCCGGCTAGCTCTGTTAAAAGGATGGAAAATTTCCATCCTGAAAACATAGCCCGCCAGACAACAGTTCTCTTTACAAATTTGACGAGATGAAGAACACTGTATTAGTTTTATAGATAAATATTAATACGGACTACCACTATGTCGATAGAAATTAAATCCCGGAACTTCACATTCCACAAAAAACAATCAAGTCAAAATAAATTATTACTTAAAATGTACGCGTTCATAAAAACAAGCATTCAGTTTGAATTACAAACGAACATCGAGTTCGAAAGGAAGACGCATGCGCAACTGAGAGTGCCCCCTGGTGAATGCGGAGCGGAGTTACAAAGTGTCTTAAAATTAGACACTTGCAGATTTTTTAGACACTTTTATCAGTTCGTGTACACTATGATCATAGTAAGACACTTAGGTGTTTTAAATTAAGACATCTATTGTGACTGAATTTTCAGATTCAGACACTTAAGTGTCTGAAATTCTTTTTCAGTCACATATGTATCTTAATTTAAGACGCCTTTATTTGCAGTGTAGAGTGCGTTTAATAATTTTTTAGTATAAGTATTTTAGGAAAACAATAAAAATAAGTATTGACAGTTTTAAATCTTTTGCAATATTATTCATTTCATATGTTTCCTCTGCTAATTTAACTGCATAATGATACAATTCTATGTATAAGGAGTCGGGAATAGTATTATACAGACATGAATATAATTAATTCAACTTTCTTCAAAATCTTTCAGTGAATGTAAATTAGAATTGGAATAATTATCCGCAAAAAGTAAGTATAAATAAAAATAAAATAATCATATTTTGCCTGCATGAAGAAAACAAACTATTTTTTACTTTTATTCACATGGACAGATTTCACATACAAACAAAATTTAGATTACTAAGCAGCTGATATAATATATATATCTGTTATTTTAAAGGATTTTAATGACATCATTTTTGGTCTTCAATATCTTCTTATATCAACAATATTAATAATTTAAAAAAATCACCAACTTTCCTATTTTATTGACAATTAATTTCATTCGAAAGAATTGCAACACAATGCTTGCAATAAATTTATCTTTTAAGGCAATATTGCCCTCAAATCCTAAAGGGCAACTTTCTGACATAAGTTTTAATTTATTTTTGCTCGAAAATATATGAAACTAGCTGGTGTTGTTGTTCAAAAATTATGTAACTGAGCTGGTTTTTTTTTTTTTTTTTTTTTTTTTTTTTTTTGCAAACGCAATACATCTTTCAGAAAATAGTGTCAAAATAAGCGTTTTGAACCGAATTTCAGCGCGAAGGAAGAAAGAGCACTCAAGAGCAGGCGAAAAATCTGTTTGTCACATGATCGAAATCGCTTATAACTCAATAGTAATGGATTGATCAAAAAATGGAAAAAACAGTTCAATCCTAAATCGCTTCCATGGCCAGGCTTTCCAATTTTATATCTTTCCGTTAAAAAAATGAATTTGTAAATGTGTCAAAACGTTTTGCGCTTGTTGAGCAGAGCAGTTAAGAACAGCCTTAAGCAAGCCAGAAATAAATCAATAAGATAAGAATAAATGTATATTTAAAATAATTAAATAAATATACATGTTTAAAAAATATATACTTAAGGTTATTCTCAAATCCAAATGGGCTGCTTTTTCACACATTTTTGAATTTATTTTCTTCACAAACGCATAAAATCGGCACTTGGTGTTATTCAAAAACTATGTAATTGAATAGTTTTTTTTTCCACTTTTCGATAAAGTCTGAAAATCATTTAAAAAAAAAAAAATGCTTTCAAAGTTAACGTTTTGAATCTAATTTTCAGACGCGATAGTGCGGAAACCGGGAAAAATTGCCAACAGAAAACAAGAATCGCTTATAACTCAAGATATATCATTTATTAAAAAATGAAAAAAACAACTGTTCTATTACAAATCACTTCAATAACCATGCCTGCAAGTGTCGTGCTTTACGTTTAAAAATGTGGCAGAAAATGTATCAGAAAGTTTTGGGTTGTTGAGTGAGGGATTTTTTTTTTTTTTTTTTTTTTTTTTTTTGACAATCGCCTTAATAAAAGAAAGTAAAAGAAAACTAAATAAATAAATAAACTAATAATTCCTCAATCAATGCATACAGAAATTCCCATCAGCATACTTGACAAAACTGTCAAAATTAATCTGACGTGATTTATTGTCAACATTTTATTTTTCGCCGAAGAATTTTTAATAAAGTAATGTTAATTGGCATTTAATTTAAAAATAGATTTATTCAACTCTGGGAACGGTATGTATTTGTAGATAGTATATGCATATGATTTCTAGTCTGTAACGCATTTATTTGGTGAAGCAAATTCCTTAACATCAGCAAATAAAAAAATTTCAGTTCTTTCTAATTATTTAGTTTTTGATATATCTTTCCATGCATAAAAAAAGTACAAGTGCTGCCAGATAATACATCATTTCCAGATTGGCCGTTACGGATCATAACAAGGTACTGATAACCGAAAACATTTTCTCCTTCTTGCTGATAAGGGGATAGCTATAAACTAGATAAGGAGTAATTTATGATCACAATTTAAGAAATGAAAAATAAAATGGAGAACGCTCGATAAAAATGAGATAACTGTATTTTTTCTAATTCTTACGGATTCTTGCTTCTATTTATAAATGAGAATTTTCGAGCATAGTCTGCATTCATGAATTAGTTAAAGCAGGGGTCCCCACTCTCTTTTATATACCACTATTTCTCAAGAATAATCTATGCGGTATATTTCTATTGCAAATTTTGTAAAAACCTACGAGGATTATTACTTAAAAAAAAAAAAAATAGTGGTATTCAAAAAACATACCAGCCCAAAATAGACGGGAACTTTGCTAAACCGATTGTCAAAAAAAAAAAAAAAAAAAAAAAGAAAAAGAAAAAGAAGTTTTTGGTCTGCAAAATGAAATTGCATTGATTGTATTTTTCGATGTAAATAAAGAATCTTATCTCAGTTTTCTGCTGTCAATCCTTTTTCGATGCAAATTTTAATTAAAAAAAAATTTCATACGTTCGTTGTTAAATGACCCAATATTGTTTGAAATTGGAGTACATTATTCTGTAACAACAGCAGTTGAGAGAATAAGAGTCTGGTTGCATATTGTGATTTCAGCACATCAGATTTTTTTTTTTTTTTAATCAACTGAATTCTTTTAAAGAATTAAAAAAAAACTTTTTTGAAATTGCAGTACAATTGTTTCGTAATGTGAAAATTGTTTATCGAAGACATTTTTTAAATTAATTTGTCGTTTCCATAAAAGTTTTCTACTAATATGCCATCTCCATGATAAAGGGACACATCTAATACTCAAATCACATCCCGTTTAAAATCACAGTAGAACCTCTTTTATCCGAAACTCTCGGTTGACCAAAATCCATTTTTCAAGCTTTTTTAAACCATTTGGAAAAATGGTTACTGTCCTCGGTCAGGGTAAGAAATCAAAAACATATCTGAAGCGTTTTATTAGTTGAATCCCGCATTTTATTCGCTTTCTAATTGGTCTATACGGTAATCTGTATTTTCCCTTTACTTTCAACCGAGATGGATACTTCTGTTGCCACTATGACAAAAAAGTAATAAAAACTACCCCCCCAAAAAAATTAATAACTCGGAAAAAATTGAGATACAGCTTTCAAACAAATTGCATTTAAAAGTACATTTTTTTTCTCTATACGACGGTGTAAAAAGTAATATTGTGGGATGTTTAGAAGTTTAAGAATGAAATTTCATTTAAAATGGGTCCAGGAATATTAATGTTTAATCCATATGTATGACCAGCTCCGTAGAAGTTTAAAAATTTACAGTACCGAAAAATGTAATCCATGGCGTACGTAATGTATGATCAACTCCGTGCGATTTTTTATGTCTTAAATTTTAGTCTTTGAAAAAATCATTTTCCAAATGGTCGTTGTAATTTGCTAAATTGCTTTTTTTTTTTTTTTTTTTTTTTTTTTTTATAACTTTCACATTCTATGTGCGGAAAATAAATTTGTAAAGCTGTTTTTTTTTTTTTTTTTTTTTTTTTTACTATAAAAGATTGTGTGTACATGATAAGTGAAGCTTGGGAATTGTTACAGCAGCATATGCTCATTCGAAGTTGGTGAAAACTTGCTCCACGTTTAGCTACTGAAACGAACGAAAGCGTTATGGATGAAAACGAGAATGGTACTGCCGATTTCGAATCAGTATTTCATAAAATACCTGGTTGTGATGGCTGTGATGTTGCAGGAATAAAAGATTTGGCTAAATTGTGACTCAAATGATGCCGGATTTCATATACTGAGCGATAAAGAAATCATTGATGATATCCGAGGAATATGGTGCTGATCAAAGCGAAGAAGAGGACAACGATGTGGATGAAGAAAACGAACAAATTAGCAATTCTGAAGCTTTTGAATGTTTTAAAAATGTTTGGCATGGCTGGAACAGCTGAAAGACTGTGATACTTGTGAACTAATAGAATTATAAAAACTTAATGATTGAGCTGCAAAGCAAAGGCAATCGAAACTGCGACAAGCAAAACTTTCTTTCAAACCCTTGTAAAATATGTAAAAGGTACCTAATTTAAAAAATAAAATCCAGTAATTTATTCTTGTTTCTATTTTGCTATTGCTTTATATTTATTAAGCAGTTGTTACCATGATAAGAAGTATCGCATAATTTGTCCTTAATCTTAAAATTGAAGCGTTCTCGATCATCCGAAAATTTCGATTTTCCGAAAGAGGGTCGGTCCCAATTACTTCGAATAAACGAGGTTCTACTATAGAAAGAAAAAAATATACCTTAAAAATTCCTTTTCATCAATATAACTAAGAGTGAAATCATTCCTTCCAAAATTTATGAAAAAAAATACTAACACCTTTATAGACGTCTAAATAATATCTTGCAGATATAAAATTGTTTGAATAAACTTTAAATAAGTAATTTTATCTCATATTGAATTCTATACACGCTTTAAGATATTGTGGCTTAACACCAGAGTAAATTACAATAGCATAACTTAAGATTTATGCATCAACGTTTCTGGTGTTAATTGGATATATGTATGAATTAAAAATATCATGTAATATTAATATAAAATAACTTCACTGTAAAAAAAATACTGCCAGTTTTCCGGTAGGAATCAGAAAAATAGTTGCGCTTATCGTACCGGAATAATTTCTGACCCAGCTCGGAATAAAATCCGTAAAAATAAGGAAATAGTCAGTAAAACGGTATTTTACGGATTTTATTCCGAGCTGGATTGGAAATTATTCCGATACGAAAAGGGCAACTTGCCGAAACCGGAAAACTGGCAGTATTTTTTTTACACTGTTCTTCAAGCGATTTTTAGTTTATATATATATATATATATGTGTGAAAAAGTTAACTGACAAGGAGGGAAAATATTTCCATTGCACAGAATTTCTACAGGAAGGAAAATGCAGACATAATATGTTTGTCTTCTTTTTCTTTTAGTTACTTTTTTATCCATAATAATAATAATAAATACTTTTTTAACCATTTTTTAATCTATGGGTGAAACTGGAAAGCATTTTACTATTTTTGTTTTCTTAACGCAAATATATACATACATATATATATATATATACTTAATAAATTTCTTTAAAAATTTAGTTCTTATCATTTGAAATATCGTCACAGATTTTCAAATTATGGGATTTTAAAATTAAGTACACATTTCATAACGATATACGATTTTTAAACTACTCTAAAAGTGATTTTTCATTAAAATAAATAAAAAATCATGATCTTCACTATTTTCTTTAATTTTTTATTATTATAATTTAGCGTAATTTCTTTGCTCAATCAGTATATGCTATCGGTGGTCGCGGCGTTTACATTTCCTACCACTATTTCAAATAAAAATACTTCATGATAGATTCCTTTAATAGCTGCAATTGGATATTATTTATAGGATTGGTTATATTGAAGAGTTGCATATTGTGGCAGCTGAAATTGATTTATTTTCTATCTGTGTGTATACATAAATACAAAAAATATCGGGTAACAATGTACTAGCGTGTAATAAAATTTTTGGCAGCTTTTAAAATTTATCATATGCTATTAAATTTTCAAATAATTTTTATATTGACTTAAAAATTGTTTTTTAAACGTAACATTTCTAAATAACTATCGTGCTGTAAAATACGAAGTATCTACATTGTTGTAAGGATTCCATGCTATCATAAAACAATATTTATAAAATAAGTATGTTTTTAGCCAAAAATATCAATGGCAATTACAACTACAGCAATCTCCCTTTTAAAAACGTTAAAAGAAAATTTGGATTTCAAGCCGATTTTTGATGGTGTTGTTGTGGAGTTAGGCTGTTATCACTTTATCCAGGGCCGAAACTAGGGGGGGGGGGGGCAGAGGGGGCACGTGCCCCGGGCGCCGGTTTAACAGAAGGTGAAGGGGCGCCAGAATGAAGAATTTGTTTGACGTTTGATACAAGAATGTATATATATACGAAATTTGCACAAAGATGTCTCGCAGCCGGAAAATTTAAAGGAAAACTTTATCAAATGCATTAAACTTTACAAATAGATAAAAAGTTTCATCTACAATACAAAATTTCAAATGAATAAGAAAAAAGGCTTTTTTCATTCTCCCATTCCAAAAGTATCATGCCTATGCCTTTCGCCTTCTATCTTTCACTTCCTGTGTAGGAAAATCACTACCATTTTTCAAGGTCAATCTCTATTGTCGGACACTGTCCACTACTGATAACTACTAAGTGCGAAGCGACCCCTCACAGTCTGAGTTTTCTATTAGATAAAAAAATTCCATGAAAGCTGTTTGTTGTTTTTCCGCTGAGCAGCATTGAGTTTCTTTTCTTTTCTTTTTTTTTTTTTTTTTCGTCTTGCTATGGGCGATGACTGTCCGGACAATAAAAACAAGAAGGAGGGGAAATGCACAAAGTAAAATTCTTAGTAAAACCGTTTTTTTTTAAGAGTACAGCATTTGTAGTGGTACAGTAAAAAATCTTGCACAGGGCGTCATATCTAGTTAAGCAAAGTCCCCCCCCCCCCGCCTTTATCGCCCAAAATGATTTTTTTTCTCGTCTTTCTGGCATTTCTAGGCGTTTTGCCACCCTGCAGTGGCGTATCTAGACTCATCATTTCTGAGGGGGCTGGGGTGTAGTAAAAGTTTCTAAGAGGAAATCACAAGAATCGGGAAAAATTCCGCTTTAAACATTTTTTATCATAGCAGGTAACACATCTATTACACAATAATCCTACTATGATGAAAAAATACAAACGTACAGCAAGATGTCGACCTCATTTAGGCCTATACAAAAAAAAAAAAAAAATTCTTTTTGATTCCGTTTTCAAGGTTTTAATGAATCAATGTTTGGCAAAGCTGATTACGTAGTTCAGTTTTATATATTTTAAATTTAAAAATAAGTTGTCTATTAGATACTTAGTAAAATTGTTTTTGTAAATTTACTTTGTAGTGGAGGGGGGGGGGAGGGGCGCCAAAATCCATGCTTGCCCCGGGCGCCAAAAAGTCTAGTTTCGGCCCTGACTTTATCTTTTATTTCTCCAATGTTTTAGATGTTATTTGAAATATCTAAAAGCGAAATTACTGCAAGTCGATTTTAGGACTTTTTTCCAGCTAGATTTGCAAAATCTTACACTGTGCGGCGCTATAATCTATAAAGGATTATGACCTTTTGCCTGATGTGCAAACTCTACTTTCTTTATCGCAGGCCCCTTGAGGAAGGGGGGGGGTTAAAATGTATGTCCCGGTCAAGTAGTCAGGCACTCAGTTTATGATTCCCGAAAATATGAAATCTTGATGCTGTAGTATACACACACTGCAAATAGAGGCATCTTAAATTTAGACACATATGTGACTGAAAAAGAATTTCAGTCACTTAAGTGTCTGAATCTGAAAATTCAGACATAACAGACGTCTAAATTTAAGACACATAAATGTCTTACTATGATCATGCTATAAACGAACCGAGAAACATGTGTAAATTATCCAACAACCGTCTGATTTTAAGACGATACGCTCCAAGCGATAGTTAAACATCATCTTTGGTACTATTCTTAACAGCCAATCAGAACGCTGATTTCCGCGCGTGTCATCTACAGCACCTTCATGAGATAAGAACAGAAAGAATTAAATTTTCACCGCCGCCATTGCTTGGATTAAAAGGATATGTGTTAATCTGGGTATTTATAGAACGAACGAGTAAGTCATATTTAATTCTAATATTTTATTCCGATAGATTTTTGTACCTTTGAATATGAGTGAAATCGTTTATAAAAATTTATCTCTTTTCTGTAGTTTAATGCTAAATTTTTGATTTCACTAACGGTCGTCTGTTATATGCCTTCTTAATGTAACGGAATGGAATATAATTGTTTTGAAAATTAAATAGCAATGCTGTAATTCTATTTGCTTGGCCTTTGTAAATAAACGAATGAGTGATAGTTTAATCTTCATTTTCGATAGGGTGATGTGAAATAATTATAATTTGTCTTTGCTCAAAAACAAAACTTGCAACATATAGGTTTGAAAAGTTGAATGATTCATCGCTTCATTTATCAGAGATAAAAACATTAAATTGAAGCCATTTGTAACTGTGTTTATTCTATGTTTGTTTTTTACTGTTTACTGACTATAAACGCTTGTAGTATATGACATCAGGCATTTATTTTATTTTTTGTTATTATTATTATTTTGGAGCTAAATATGATGATTCATATTATTATGATATTAGGAAAAGTTTTCAGATTGAAAAAAAGCATTAATATTGTGAAATTTGACTGTATATATTGCAGTTTTTAATCACCTTATTGATTTTTTAATTTATTATTGAAAATCGTAAATTTTGATATCCAATGTTTCAGATTTAACATTTACCAAATTTCTAAAAATAATATGAATTTTTTATATCATCCAGTAAAATTTTCGAAACATTAAACAAACGGAGAAACATTTTATTCATATTTTGCAGTTTACGTTGCTGTTTAGCAGTATAATTATAAAGTTTAATTAATATTTTTTGTGTTTTTTAAATTGGTATATTAATTTTTGTAATTTATATGCAAGCATTTTTTTGCGATATTTTGTTCATGATTTAAAATTTTTAAAATTGAGTAATGCGAGAAATAATTATTAAATTTCCTTTTACTGCAATCGAATTTGCAACGGTTCTGGTACAAGTAATTGTTGGCACTAAAAAAAATTACACATGATAATTTAGACATAAATAAAGAGTTGTTTATGCCGTGATATGAAGTTTATGTATAAAACTGCCTTATATTTTTAAAAGTTCGTATTTACTTATATGATACAGTATTAAATATATTTTTAAGCCATTTAATAACTGCTTTTTTATGTTCAAAACGTTTTTCAAACAATTAAGAATAGTACGTATACTGCCTGATGTATTTTTTTTTTTTTTTTACTTTCTATTTTCTTGTTTTTTTTGTTTTTTTGTTTTTTTTTTCTATTTCTTAGATCAATATTTTCTTATCAAATATATAAAATCTATTTAGCTCATATTCAAAGGATACAAATTTTACAGGAATAAAAAATAAAATAAATTAAATATGACTTATATCGTGTTGTTCCATAAAAAAGAATAATAATGATATAAATTTTTAAGCAATAGCGGGTGAAATTTTTAAATTGAATACGGAATATGTTTAAAGAAAATTATATACATATTCCGAAGAATGATATATAAAATTAGATACCAAACTGGTGTTTACTTTTAACTAAACAATGACAAATTACTACATATTTAAAAAGAAAAAAATATATTACACATGTTTACTACTTAAAATGACTTAACTATTTTATTTATATGTACTTAAATGACAAATACAAAAATGGCTAAGTTTTGAAATTAGAAGTAATTTTTTTTTTCTCAATGCTATTAAAATAGAATATTTATTTACTATTTTATTATTTACTCATGGTTATATAGCTGTTGTGATTATCATCTGATGCATATGTAAAATTGCCTATGAGGCAAAATCTAATTTTTGAATTATATGAATTTTCCTTTTTTGGGGGGCGGGACGGGAGGGGGATTTTCTTGCCCATTTTCGCGTACACGGGATTTTTTAAATCTCTTTCGACATTCTACCGACTATGATAAATATTTTGAACTTTTAGAGTAGGACAAGATTTAAAAAAAAATATATATATATATATATCCATATACCTTAAAAACACTTAATAGCGGACACTTCGGGACCGCGAAATTTGTCGGATAATCGGAGATGCCTGCTTTTGCAAAAGCAGGCACCTCACATGTGAGGTAAAAATAATACAAATATGTATACCTTGCGGATCAAAAAAGTATTCGCTAAATCGAAGTATCCGCTATTCGGGAATGTCCATTAACCTCCATAACGGATACTCCCGAATACCGGGCATCTGTATTTAGCTAACAATACTGCAGGGTTGCATATTTTGCAAAAGGACTCCTTGATTAAAGCATGGGCAGTGCCCCGTTCTCTTACGATTTTAGTTCCCCCAAATTTCATGTGCAATATTTGCGAAGCTTATATTTTATATCTGTTTCGAAATTGTACTGATTATAACCAATATTTTGAACTTTTAAAGTAAAGTAAGATTAAAAACAAAATTTTAAAAAATCTAATATTTAGATAAATATTTTTTCTTTTTAATTTTATTCTACTCCTGAAACAAAATACTCATTATAATTAGTACAATGTCGTAAAAGATCAGCTTTATGAAAATTGCATACTAAAATTGGGAGCACCAGAAAATCAGGCGGTATGGGGGTAGAGGGGGCAGGACAACGGCCAGATATTTTCCCAGTATTCAGCGTGGTCAAACATGGCTACATAAAATGCTTACAAAAAATGTCTGCGATTCAGACGTTTCAAGTGTCTGAAATTCAGTCGCAAAATGTGTCTGAAAAAATTCAGACATTTTAAAATGTCTGAAAATTGAACACTCCGTTTCAGACACTTAAGTGACTGAATTTCAGACATTTTAATTTACAGTGATATGACATTAATCCTTTCAGGTGTAAAGCACTTCCTCCCCTAAAAAATTGAAATGAATGAATGCCACCGGAATTTACGAACAAATTTATTTGCAAGTAAGAAAAGACTATATTTCAAATAGCTAATGAAGAGGAAATTTTTGTACCAAATTTCTGGTGACATTGCAGCTCTTTTTATGTGCAAATTTACAAAAGATTAATTTTCGAAAGTAATTAAAAATAGACTAGAAGTATTAATAATATTAATGTATCTGTTGTCAAAAGAAGGAATTTTTAAATTATATAAAAACGACTACCAATATTAACCCTTTCAAGGGTGGTGGTACGTTTACGAAACAGCTCAATTTTAATTCCCAAATGCCATAATGTCACCAGAAATTTTGTACAAAAATTTTCATTAGCTATCTGAAATATATGATTCTCGAAGATATGAAATCTTGATGCTGTAGTATACAAATATGAAATTAACCCTTTCAGGGGTAAAGCCCTTCCACCCCTAAAATGCTGAAATGAATGAATGACACCGGAATTTACGAACAAATTTATTTGCAAAAAAGAAAAGGCTATATTTCAGATAGCTAATGAAGGGGAAATTTTGTACCAAATTTCTGGTGACATTGTCGCATTTGAGAATTAAAATTGAGTTGTTTCATAAATGTATACCACTGCTCTTGTAATGGTTAATATTGGTAGTCTTTTTTATATAATTTTTAAATTCCTTCTTTTGACAGCATATACATTAATATTATTAATACTTCTGGCCTATTTTTAATTATTTTAGCAAATAAATCTTTTGTAAATTTGCACATAAAAAGAACTGCATGCATAAGGATTGGTAGTTTCCGTGTGCAAAAAAAAAAATGCCTTTTTTTAAAAAATGCGTTATCGGTGCAATTCATCACTTATACGCTTACATCATAGGCAGCTTTTGAAACCAAGGATGCTCCATTCATATATTTTTTTTAAATCCTAATTTCAGGACAGCACTTCTTACAACATATCGGAATTGTACTAAACCTATCGAAATCAGAAATTTATTGTCTGGTTTGCTTATGTACAGTGGAGTTTCATCTCATGGACATCAATCAAGAGAAGATAATCAGACAAATAGAAAATGGAAGCAAAACAAAGCATGGAATTTAAAAACCTAAAACACGAATCTTCAAAGAGGCATTAACCTCGTAACCCTCATTGGTTTCTTGTATTTTTTAGCAATCATAGTTCGTGATCGACGGAACTAAAGCTGTAAAATGAGTAAATGGTTTGCGTGCTTCGCTTTAGTCTGCTTTGATGAATCAATTCATCGTGTGTGTTCCCAGACTGATAAAAAGAGAAGATAACAAGGCTTGTCATGTATACACAAAAATAATATTGAATTTTTAACAGTAAAGTGGCTTTGAAAAACCAAATTACAAGATAACAAATGAATACCCAAATCACAACTTGTGCTTGAGAGAAACAATGAAGTTTTTTTATTTTAACGTTTAATGTTAAGCTTTAGAAAAAAATATGTACTAATGTAGTTTTTCCACTAACTGCATTTCACTCATTATTCTATTATAGTTATTACGAAATTACTCACAAGGAAGGTAGCCATACGGGCATACTCCGAAAAATCTAAATCTGAAAAATCTGGAAAAAAAAAAAAAAATAGAGAATGTTCTTCTCTCTAGGTTATATCCTTCTATATATATAAAAAAGTTTTGATTTGGAAATGGACCAATGAAAATCTGCGTAGATATTCCGGGAAGATCGGCATCCAATTTGAATGCTTAAGCATGGCCTTTCTTCGTTAATATTAAAAAAACTGTTGCATACAAAAATATGAAAATCGGTAGTATTATAGAGAGATGTTTGATAAACACGCTGATGCAGACAGTTTTCAAATAGAAGAATTATTTTAAGTGATATTTAATGCCAAAGTTGAATAAAATCGTTCCATTAAAAAAGTTTTATAGGAGCAAAAACTGTACATAGGAATTTAATCATTTTTAGATAATTTTATGCGTCAGAATTTCCCGGATTATTGCATTTAGTTTTTTCAATTTGACTCATTTTTTGAGGTTTTATTTCTATTTTAAATTCAAATTTTCAGCATTTCGAGAGATATTTTTTAGATATTTTAGAAAATTGTATTAATTTAGACTGTTGCCAGCTGTATAAACAGCGCAAACAATAATGTTTGCTTCAAATTAAAAATTTATTTTACACGTGACTATTATAAACAGAAAATATAAAAAGCAGGAACTCATTGAAAATTACGTCATAAAAACTATAATTACACGTGAATTTTAAAAGAGAAAGAATACTGTAAAATAATAAATTCATTAACATGCGTTAGAAGTCTTAAATAGGAGAATTTAAGTCACATTACACTTATTACGTAAAATGAACAAAAAATAATATTGCAAAACAGTTTAAATTTAAAAATTGTTCGAGACATTTATTTGATTTTTTAAGATGATCATAATATTTCATTTCTAACAAAAGTATTTTTATGTGAATATTAAAAAGAGAAAGAAAAGTTTAGTGAAAATTACGTCAGATTATAATTGTCAGATTCAAATTATAATTCAATCTTTGAAATCTTTTTAAAGCGATCAAATTAGCGTACTGTTAGAGTCTATGCGGTGTCTGAACGGGGGTTGACGTGCGTAGCTCGTAGGGGGCAGAGCCCCCTAGTATGTTTATAAAAATATTTTCGGCGAAACCTCGATAGAGTGTCCGTAAAAAAATACTGAAAATTTCGCTATTTGGCGATTTTTTATCGGTTGGCAATTGAATACAATTTCAAAAAGTACTTTTTTATGTCAAATACACTTTAAAGAAAAAAAATTTTCCTGTTGAACTTTTTTAAATAAATTTAATTTCAATAACTATAGCTTTTACAGTTTTAGTTTGTTTTAACTGTAAATTTACCATACCGATGTTTGCATGTACTTTTATGGAAATGTTAACTATCAAAAATTACGATTTAAAACGAAATTCAAAATTTAAATTAATTAAAATTATGTCAAGCTCAAAATTAAGTCCAACTGAGCATTGCGATTGAATTTTGTTGCTATGGAAACGACTTCTTAGACATTGAAATATATAACTGCTGCATTCTTCATCTGGCTTTTATTTTTGAATAAGCTTAAAAGTATGAAAATAATTTTTTCAATATGATTTTTTTTATGAAAATATTTTATTCAGTAATAAATAACTGCTGCAACAAGCATAATATATATATATGTAATACAATATTTATATATGTATATCCATATTAAACTCTCTCATTGTTTAAGTTTAAATTCATTAAGTACTATCTACACGCGTTCTAAAAAGCTATTAACAAACAATTTTCAGTTACATTAAAATCGTTTGCTTTTGGCGAGGAAAAGTGCTGCTCTCCAAATCGCGTGACGTTTTCGTCTGTTCATGCCAAATATTCGAAAGCATTTAATTTTTTTACTTACTTTCTACTGTAATTCTGCCGCTAAATTTGATTGATCCTTTATTATGTAATTTAATCAGTATTTTTTTTTTCAAAATATTCTATGCCCTATTCTATGTAAGGAGACCTTCCTTGTCAGTACATTTGTCATGTAATTTTGTTTTAGGAGCAAAAACGGATCTAGAGATTTTTCAAAAGGAGGGGGGGGGGGGGGGTGTATTACAAACGCGGGGTTTCTACATCAGGACGGATTTACCGTCCCCCCTCCCCCCCTGAACAAAGAATAACGCAACAATGCTAATTACAGTAGACGTTCGATATAATTATAACCCATTATAGGATTTTTCTCATTAACGACCTATAGAAAAAGACCGACGTTATGTAATCCTTCATACTCTTATTTTCACGTCCAATAGAACGATCAACAGTGTTGAATTCATGGGGTGGCTCGGGGGAGGACATTCCCCCCGGAGCAATGAGATGTCCCCCCTCCAGAAGATTTGAGATTTTGCGATTTCAATGGTAAAAAAGTGAAATCCCCCACCCCGAACTCTACAATGTCCCCCCCCCCCCCCGGAGCCACAGAAATCCCTCCCGGAGAAAAGTGTCTGAATTTAACACTGGATCAATTAGACCACAAACATTCAACTACATACAGATTTTTTACCCATAAATATTTGAGATAGATTGTAAGAAAAGTTTGGGGTGTTTTAGCATCTCAAAAATAGAAAAAATTCCATTTTTTATTTTATTATTATTAATTTTTTTTAAATTTAGCAATTCATCCTCCATTCATGGAAAAAAAAGTATTGCAAAGACTTATTATTTTCGCCTGCACATGTTCTAAGGAGAACGGAATTTCTGTGTTCGGAATTTATGCAACAGGTATTTATAAAAAAATTAAGTAAATAAAATAAATACTGCATACAATGCCTTTTGTTTCTTTATTTCTAAAGTAGTTCAATAATGAAATTATTTTGAAATTTATTAAAGAAACATGTAATTCAGTAACTACACTGCAAAAAAATTATGTAACGTTACTCCACAAAATTCGTGGAAACATGCTGCCTCCAATTTTATGGAGTAATTTAACTTATATAATGGAGTAATTTAAGCTGATATAACTGGTGTAGTATTACACATTAGTGTAACTTACGACCAGTTATAGCGGTTAAATTATTCAATAAAATGGAGGCAGCAAGGCTGCCACTAAGTTTATGGAGTAACGTTACATAAATTTTTTACAGTGATGAATAATAGGCTCAAAAATTAGTTATTACACTTTTAATTTCTGGTTGTCGGATTCACTCACATTTGCTTATATTCATTCATATATATAACCGGAAAAGTTGTGAAAGAATATTTTATACACGATATAAAACTTAATCCTATTACAACTTTTTATACAATTTTTCTGCATTGTAAAAAAAAAAAAAAAAAAAAAAAAATTACAGAAAAAAAACTCTTTAAAGAAAAAACAGTTTTTTTTTTGTAAAAAATATGGATTTCGTAATTTTTACAGTAAAAACTGTTTTCTGTAAAATAAATAAATAAATAAATATATAATAATAATAATAATAATAATAATAATAATTATAATAATACAGTTGTTTTCTGTAAATTAAACTCTTTTCCACTGGCGCCAAAACTGACAGTTTTTTTTTTCTGTCAATTTGAGAGATTCTTTCTTTCTTTCTTTCTTTTTTTTTTTTTTTTTTTGTTTGGTAATAGTCATATCGCATACAGTTTCTATGCGATGAAGGGTAAGAAAGATTAATATAACCGTTAAGTCCTTTAGGTATCGGCCTACTCATAATATAAGCACCTGATAAAATGATGATGATGATAAAAGACAGAAACTTCTTACTTTGCAATATACGTAACGAATATTGAAGAGTTTCTCAAATTATTGAAATTTCACCATCTAACCCAAAGGTTTTATTGATATTGGGAATTCAAAATAGAAGCATTTTAATTGTTATTCCAGCATTTTCCCCATATTATATGTATATATTGGTAGGTAGTTTTCATATCTAAATTCCAATAAATTGTAAAAATTACCCTGGTGTAGTTCCAATCATTTGGCAATATACCACAACATGAGGTAGTTTGTCACTAAAAATCTTAAAAACACACTAAATAGGCATATACCCTCACATGTAATTATATTTTGTTTCTGGTAATTTCTGAGGATTATCCTAAAAAAAACGAATACGTGATTAGTAGATGTCTCACACATTTCTGATAGCTTAGTGAAAAAAATCTTGTACCATCGTTCAGAGCTTGCGGGGGGGCGGGATTGTAATATCATTGTTCAGAAAACTTTTTATCGGATCTTTTCAAAGGGACCTGCCAAATCCTAATAATAGCTTGATATAATAATATTATTATAAAAACAGAATAACTTTATTTTTGATTTTAAAAATGTTAAAATTTAAAAAATATATATATTGGTAATTTTACATGTGTAATTGAAGCATTTCATCAATGTTATAATTTTATCGGACGTATTTCTACTTTCTCAATAGCATTTTACTAATATTGGTAGTTAATATCCATTGTATCCAATTTTCACATTCTAATAATGAGACAAGCTTGTGCTAATGTTCTGCCAACATTACCACTATTCTGAACATACGAAAAATGGTGAATATATAGTAAATAGTTGAATAGCCTCGCATATTTTAGTAATTTTCTGCTGCGAATTTCTAAGGATTATGATCAAAACAATTTTTTATATATTTACGAATACGTGATTAGTAGATGGCCCACGATTCTGGTAGCTTGTAATGAAGAAAATCTCGTACAACCGTTCACAGCTTTGGACGGCTAATTGTATATTGTCATTGTTGGGAAAACTTATTATCGGAACCTTTTAAAACATTTTACCTGCCGAATCATAATAATCACTTGATATAATTATATTATTATAAAAGCAGAAGAACTTACTTTTGATTTTATCAATGTTAAATTTTGTTTTTTTTTAATTATTGGTAATATTACATGTGTAATTGAAGCATTTCATCAATGTTAGAATTTTACTGGAAGTATTTCTACTTTCTTAAAAGCATTTTACTAATATTGGTAGTTAATATCCATTGTATCCAATTTCCACATTTCATTATTGACACAATCTTGTGCTAATGTCCTACCAATATTACCAATATTCTGAACATACGAAAAATGGTAAATGTATAATAAATAGGTGAATATCCTCGCATATTATAGTAATTTTCTGCTGCAAATTTCAGAGGATTATTCTCGAAACAATGTTTTATATATTTACGAATACGTGATTAGTAGATGGCCCACGATTCTGGTAGCTTGTAATGAAGAAAATCTCGTACCACCGTTCAGAGCTTTGGACGGCTAATTGTATTGTCATTGTTGGGAAAACTTGTTATCGGATCCTTCCAAAGGGACCTGCCTAATCATAATAACCGCCTGATATAATAATATGATCGTAAAACGCAGAAGCCTCTTATCTCGCACTGTCTTCATTTTCTCCGTGGTAAAGCACGGTTCCAGATAAAACTCATTTGTTTTCTTTTTTCTTTTTTTTTTCTTTCTACTTTTGTACAATTATGCATGGCAACGGAGTTTTGTTTCTCCTGATGCTGATGAAGTTTATTTTGTTGAAGAGAAAAGAGTTAATTACTGGGATAGGATCTGGTTATCAAAGAATGAATCTTTATGTTTCCTATCCCCCCATTTTCTGTAAATGAGTGCGAGTGTGCTGTAGGGCTTAATGAGAAAATACGTTTTTTTTTTTTTTTTTTATAAACATGTTTCTATTTTTTATCGTGGTTATTGTAAAGTTTATTTATCTTTTTATATATACATTCTGTGTAATTGAAAAATATTTATCCCCGTAAGTTTATATTGAAGATTTAATTTGAAGACTTGGATATGCTAATGATAGTACTAATGAAAAAATAAACAAGAATTCGGGAAAAAATACCGTAAAAAAGTAGAATCTTTAAAACAGCTTTGTTGGAACAATATTTTTTCTTGCAAAGGTTCTTTCTTTCAGATTTTTATACGCCGGCGTTCTTAACAAAAACAAAAACCACTTTTGCAAGAAGAAAGACATTATTTTGTTATTGTTTCTCCATCACAAAATATTCCTGGAGAATATTAAGTAAAAATTAAACCTACTGTATATAATATAAATAATATATATTACATAGAAATAATAGTGCATAAAGTAAATCATTAACCGTTTTCCTTTTAAATAAGTTCAATCACGTTTTACATAATTTATGTTAGTGTAACTAATATATTTTGGCTTGTGTTTTGTATTATTTTGTGATGTTCTATAAAATATAAGTACTATTTATTAATTCCAATAAAAATAATATTTATTGTTTGTCAGATTGTTTCTAAATATTGCAAGAAATAAGCAATTTTAATACTCTTTTTATCTAGATTAAAACAACTCTATCCAGAGTATATTCATTCTAAATATTATTCTCTAATTCGCAGTACATTAATTCTCAAATCCCACTATGGAAGTAAAATCTACGATATTTTAGAATAACAATTAAAACTTTCACAAGATTATTTTCTATATACTTTCTCAATTTCAGTATAACTGCTAAAAACAATAAAACTATACTTAAACATAATTAAATCTTAAAACAACTTCTAAGTCTGTTCAGGCATTTTTGTGCCAAAAATTTATTTAGTGTTACCAAATTAACCTTAAAATAGATTTGCTATTCTCAAATCCATCCGAACTACTCATGGCCAAAACTAGACTTTTTTTGCGCCCGGGGAAAACATGGATGTTAGCCATCCTCCTCCCCCCCCCCTCCTCCGTAAAATATATTTACAAAGAGAATTTTACTAATTTTCTAATAGCCGACTTATTTTAAAATTTGAAATATGTAATCATAAAATATGTAATACTGAACTACGTAACCTGTTTTGTCAAATATTGATATTGAAATCTTGAAAAAGGAATCGAAAAGAATCGAAAGTAAAATCCGCTTTATACAGGATCCTTATGCCTTTTCATCCTTATATTCTTCAATCCTTTGGCATACTCCAGACAGGACGAATTTAACAATACCGTGCTAAACATAGACGTGAGAAAAGTCGAGAAACAAAATCTACATTTGGCGCCCCTTCGTTCTAACGTCCAGGGCACATGCCCCCCCCCCCCCCCTTAGTTTCGGCCCTGGAACTACTTTCTGACACATTCACAAAGTCATTTTTATTTGTAAATGCACGAAATTTGCAGGTACTATTCACCACATGTAAAATTTGCAATCGGCTTTTCAAAAGTTTTCTGAAGTGTTCAAAATGCCTCATGATCTTTTGCATCCATGGGATATCTAGAAACCAATATGTAATAATGAAGTCCCCTCTACCCCTATATCTACCTACACACATCTTTCATGTGATTGCGCTGCGTCTATAATACTATGTAAGAATAGATTGAAAGGGAAGAGAAGTGGAAGAGGTCGGGAAAAAACAAAAAAGGGAAGATAAGCGAGAGTTTTTCCTTTTACCTTTTCATTGTGGATCATAGAAATTTCCTTATTACGTAATCATCATCCAAAATGTGTACTCAAATCTGCTTAACTTTTTCTGAAATCCTATCAAATATTTTTTAGTAACCTTTTTTCTTTTATGAGAATTTAGAAACCAATGATTACAACTTGATTACAACTTGCAATAATCGAGTTCCCTGTTTCTACATACTCGCATTTTTCATGCAACTGCGCTGCGTCTTATAATATCTGACAGCAAAGATTGAAAGGGAAGAGAAGTGGAAGAAAGAGATCGGGAAAGAATCAAAAAGGGAAGATGAGCAAAAATTTCCCCTTTTATCCTTCTATTATAAATCATATACTGTTTTCTTAAAAATCGAATCATGCAAAATGCGTAATAAAGTCTGCTTAATTTTATCTGAAACGGTATCCAATAAGCTTTAGTGACCTTTTTTCTTTAATGAGAATCTAGGAACTATAATGATTACAACTAAGGCAATAATCAGGTTCCTCTTTCTACATATGCACATATTTTTCACGCCACTGCACTGCGTCTATAATATCTGTCAACAAAGATAAGAGAAGTGGAAGAAGTCGGGAAAGAGCATAAAAGGGAAGATGAATAAAAATTTCCCTTTTACCCTTTTATTATAAATCGTAGAACATTTTCTTAAAATCATCATGCAAAATGTGTAATCAAGTCTGATTAACTTTTTATAAAACGGTAATCTGATAAGCTTTAGTGACCTTTTTTCTTCGAATCTAGGAACCATAACGATTACAACTTGCAATAATAAGGTTCACTCTTTCTACATATATGCAAAATTTTCATGCGAATGCGCTGCCTTTATAATATCTTTCAGCAAAGTGAAAGAGCGCGGTTGAAAAAAGAAGAAAAAAAAAAGAAGATTAGAAAAAAAATTCTATTTTACTTTTTATTATAAATTATAGAATATTTTCTTTAAAATCATCATGCAAAATTTGTAATCAAGTATGCTTAACTTTTTTTGAAACGGTATCCAGTAAGCTTTAGTGACCTTTTTTCTTCATTAGAAATCTAGGAACTATAGTGATTACAACCATACTGATTACAACTAAGCAATAATAGGTTCCCTCTTTCTACATATACTCACATTTTTAACGCGACTGCACTGCGTCTATAATATCTGTCAACAAAGTCTGAGAGGGAAGAGAAGCGGAAGAGGGGCAAAAAGGAAAGAAATAAAGGAAGATGAGCAAAATATTACGCGGATTCCTTTCTATCCTCTAGAACAAAAATATAAAAAAAAATCTTATTGCTTAGGCACAAAATAGAGGATGTTATGCGGTGATGACAAGTGAGTTTAATTTACGATCAAGCTTTCGACAAAGTTGGATATTTCACGACTCGCAGTTTTAGTAAATACCACTGCGTGTTTACGACTTCAGTTTCCAAAAGGATTTGCTGACCAAGGATTCTTCTCCCTTTACCCTGGTATTTTCAGGAATCTGGCATCGATTGAGATTCGATGCTATAAAGGCAGAGAAAAGCGAAATGGAGGCCTGAGTTCTTTTTGAAGCTTTAGGAGTTTTCAAGGCGTAGCTGTAGTTTTTTTTTTTTTTTTTTTCCATAATTCATAAGATATGAGATAGGGCGAGTACATGTGTACATGTGTACAGGGAACGGGAAAACTGAATGCATAAATAACGACTCTGAGAATAAAAGTTCCGAGCAAATCGGGTATGAAATGCTAGGGAAGGTTTTATTTGTCTCTTGTGTGCTTAGATGAATGGTTTCGGATAGTTAGGAAACGTTTTTAGATAGTTGAGACAAAACTTTAATATTTCGAGAGAAAAAGTGATTTACGATCAAGAAATTTAAAAGTATACAAAACTTTTCTTTTGCCATAATATTTTCTGGTATTTTTAAACCGAACACAAATGTGATTATTATTACCTAAATAATTTTGTCAAAAAACTAACTAAATTTTCCATAACAGAATAAAATACTCAGAATTGCATGATTGTTATTTTTTAAAATAAATGTCAATGTAAAGGATTTTTGACAAATAAAGATATTTAGCCCATAAATAATATAATCTTTGGTTAATCTCAATTTTACCTGGTATAATGGACATAAAGGAAAGTAAAATATTTAAGGGCAATAAAAGCTCTTTCATCCGACATTCTATTGTTCGGCACATTCTATAATTCGGCACGCGAGCCCGCGGTTTTTTTTTTTTTTTTTCTACGACCACTGTTGACTAGAGAAAGTTCTCTACTGTTGACTGTATCACTAGGATGTGAGCACCCACAAGAAGCCCAGATTCAGGAGGTGGAATCGGATGAAGAAGAAGCCGTGGCAGATGAATCTAAAGTCTCTTGGAAACAGGCTTCTGATGCATTAGATGCATTCACAAAATTTGCCTGATCGAACAAAAGCTACAACGCTGATGAGCACATAAATCTGTGTGTGATCCGAAACGATTTTTTGAAGAAGAAATCCTAATCGCGGAAGCAACATGATATCAGAGACTTTTTAAAAATGTACTGTTTATATTAATGTTTTGCTATATGTACAATGTAATGTACAGTGCCCTATATGTACATTACACTGTACATATACAGTATATATTAAATAATTGGATTTTAAGTTTGTATTCTATGTTTTTCTTTAACGCTCACAGTAATGGCGAAATATAAAACAGTATTTGTTGGATATTTATACAATTTGCACACGTTGATAATGTAGGTGAACGAAAAAAAAAAAAAAAAAAAAAAAAAAGACGCTCGATAACTAGGCCAAATCGTTAATTCGGCACGGCTATGGTCCCGAACGTGCCGGATTAAAGAACTTCTACTATACCTTGTAAATCGCCGTCGCCGGAGCAAAAGTGGTGTAACTTCAAATTTTCATAACTTTCTAAATACTTATTGAAATTATATAAATCTCTATGACATATTTTACAATATTAGTAATTGAACTGTATTATATTATATTATATTATATTATATTATATTACATTAGATTATAAGTGTTTGTTTTTACATTTTATAAAGCCTTAAATATGGCTTAAATATATCACAAATGTTTTGTGTAATTTCAATAAGTATTTTAAAAGTTATGAGAAATCGAAACCACATCACTTTTGCACTGACGACGGAGATTTTAAAAGGTATGAGAACCCTAATTATGAAGGCAGAATTAATTTGAATTTGAGTTATTGAAAATAATTAATTTGAATGAAGATTTCTGTATAAATAATTAAAAAAAAGAACAAACTATTAAAGCCTAAATTAATTAAACTAAATCAGCTTATACATATAAACTTTTGTTAAATTTAAGAGGAAAGTTTTATTTGTCTAATGTTTCTTAGATAAGAGGTTTCGGGTGGCTAGGAAATGCTTTAGGTAACTGGAACAAAATATGGTATTTTGAGAGAAAAAGTGATTTAACAAAATTTCAAAGAGCACAGAAACTTTTTCCAGGAATAACATTTTCTGGACTTTCAATCCAAGTAACAAATAAAGTTCGTATTCACCTTTGGGGGAGGAGGGGGGGGGGACAAAAATAAGTTTTTTGCAGAATGCAGCAAAATATTCATAATTGCACTTTAAAAGAAAGAAAATTGATTCATAAAAAAACTTCCTCAAGTAACTATATAGTTCTCTAACAAACTAGATTTGGTTAATTTATGCATTTTAAATAACTTAACGGAAGACAAATAATTAAAAAGATCTATAACAAAAGTTTCTTTTTCTCCTTAGTATAATGTATCTTTGTTTAGTATAACAATGTAAAAAATAAATACAACGTTAGAAATATAACATTCAGTTACCTGATACTTTGAAAAGCTACAAAAAAATCCAAAAGAATCAATACCAAAAAACATATATAAAAATAGTTTTTCAATTAACAATATATCGGAAATGATGGCAATGTACCCTTTTCTATTTTGCATCTGTATAATAAAAAGCTTATTCTTTATCAATTCTTCATTAATATTAATTTACATTGTTATTCATTTTTGATAGAAGATATATTCATATAATCCCCTTATCAAGAGTTTTGGATACCCATTTTCTCCCTCTTTCTACTGCAGAAAAACATCATTAGAGTTCATAGCGAAAAAGAAACACTTAGTAGTCGACAGATGTAATATGCACAGAAACTGCATCTCTTCATCTTTCTTCGCCTTATGTGAGATATGTTTTAAACCAGACTCGCAAGCACTTATGTTCTATTCTGGTTCGCGTTATAAACTTATAAACATTATAATTGACTGTTACACTGAACACTATTTTATCAGACTTTACTTCCTTGTAACTTTCATAAATATCCAATTATGTATAATTGGTTGATTACCTCAAAGTGCCGAAAATACATCCATATGGTTATCAATTTTAATGATGTAACACGCGCGGAAAAACATATGTAATATTCACTTTTAAAACGTCCTCACACAAGTGAAGACGTACAAAATGTAATCTCTTTCTTAGTATCTCTAATTAAACTTCTCCTTTTTCCTTTCCTACAATATGAGTAGTTTCAATGGAGCACAGACACAATAAACCGTCTGTTACATGATTCCTATTTTAAGCCTGATGCACTGAGACCTGAAGGAGTAAAGATATACGAATATATGATGATACGGGATACTCCATAATTCTTAGACGCCCTGACTAACCGCGAGCTGAAAAACGGATATCTATACATAGAAGGTAAGGCCTTTAATTATTCTTTTATTGTTGTGATGAGGCATCGCGCAGTTTGCGTTTATAGTATATGAATTAGTGAGGAGCGTGTGGATTCACCCCAAAAACTGTTAGACTCACAAATTTTTCTAACATATTTTGATTATGAGACTGATTTAATGTCTCATTTAGTAAATTAAACAAATATAGATATCCATTTAGGCAAATTAAGCCAGATAAATAAATCTGGTAGTCAGGTGAAGGAAAAAGTATCTAATTGACTTAAAGGAAAGAAAAATTATGGCTTACGCAAAAGATAGTGCAGCCATTGAAAAACTTAACGCCAATAACTATTCTTGTTGGCGGTTTAAATTAGAAATGCTTTTAATTAGAGAGGAGCTATTTGATGTCATTACCGATCAAGCTCCAGACCCTTTGACTGAAAATTGGAATAAGAAAGACAGGAAAGCACGGGCACTAATCAATCTCAGTATTGAAGATGGGCAGATAATTAACATCAAACATTTAAACACGGCTCGAGAGACTTGGGACACTTTGAAAAATATTCACGAACGGTCCAATCTCTCAAGCAAATTGCACCTCCTTCGAAAATTGTATAGCACAAAGCTAAACGAAGGAGGGAACTTAATCGCACACATCACGAAATTAATGGAACTTATCGACAAATTAGCTGCGATCGGAGAAAATGTTACCGACTCTCATATATCTGCACTCTTTTTGTGCTCATTACCGCCGTCATATGACACATTGATTACGGCGTTAGAGTCGAGAAATGAAGATGAATTGACGCCCAGCTTTATTAAAAGCAAATTATTTGATGAGTATACTCGTAGAGTTGAAAATTCCGAAAACTCGGAACATAGTACTAAAGCATACAAGGCTCGAGAAAAATTAGTTAACACAGACCGCAAGAGAGGTAACAAATTTTGTTCCTATTGCAAAATGAAGAACCATTCGTACAACGATTGTTGGTTCCTGAAACGGAAAAATAATAATAATCCAGTACAAAATAATAAATTTTACAAAAATAAAAATCACACCACCTCTCTATGTTTTGAAGAAAATGCCCCGGCCAAAACCGCGAAACCGCAAGATACAAGACAGATAGGAAATGAAAATAAAAATGTTGCGTTGTTAATTGAACGACCCGCAAATAAACAAACTTTTATTATCGATAGCGGAAGCTCTAGCCATATTGCCAACTCCAAAGAAATGTTTTCAAATATGACTAGCGACACAGAAACTAACGTAACAGTCGCGAATGGCAATAAACTAATTTCATATGGCTCAGGGGAAATTGTAATTCACACAGGAAAAAACAACAGGCAGATTATACTTCGTGACGTACTGTTTGTGCCTGAAATCGAAACTAACCTGCTGTCAGTAAGCAGGGCAACGAAAAACGGATGTCAAGTTAAATTTGAAAAAGATACATGCGACATTATACATAACGATGAAGTAATTCTTCAAGGTAGATTAAAGAACAATTTATATGAAGTACAAGTAAACAATGATAATCAATTTGAAAGCAATCATGTAAACATTACGCATAAGTGTTCAAACACAAAATGTATTGAGTTGTGGCACAGGCGGTTAGGCCACAGAAGCTACGAAACAATTAAAACCATTGTACAAAAACAACTAGTGAACGGAATTACCATAAACAACTGCCGACACGACAAAGAATGTGAGGTATGCATAAAGTCCAAAACCAACGACGCCCCATTTCCCAAATCGGGTACACATAGAGCCACGAAAAGGCTAGAATTAATCCACAGTGACGTATGTGGGCCGATAAATACACCCACCATAGGGGGAAAGCGGTACTTCATAACATTCATTGACGACTATTCCAAATTTTGTGTTATCTACTTAATGTCGAAAAAGAGCGAAGCATATGAAAAATTGAGGGAATACATCTCAACCGTCAAAAATAAGTTTGGAAAATTCCCAACCGCCATCAGATCCGACAATGGCGGGGAATATGTCAACGATGAATTAGAAAACTATCTTAAATGTAACGGAATCGAACACCAGCTCACCGTACCATACTGTCCAAGTCAAAATGGCATTGCTGAGAGGAAAACAGGACACTGTTAGACATGACTAGAAGCATGTTAAGCGAAGCTAACCTCCCACATAAATTATGGGGAGAAGCAATCTGCACCGCAAATCATTTGCAGAATCGCTTGCCTTCCAAATCTATTAGCACTACGCCATATGAGCTTTGGCTAAACAGAAAACCAAATTTAAGATATCTTAAAGTATTCGGCTGTACTGCGTACGCATACATCCACAAATCAAAACGCGGCAAATTAGATGATAAAGCAGAGAAAGGCATTTTCGTAGGTTACGACAACCGATCGAAAGCGTACAGAATATTTACTAGTGACGAAAGAGTCATTTTAGCTAGAACCGTAAAATTCGCGGAAAATAACATGGGTAATATAAATGCTGATGAAAGTTCAAACACGAATGAGTTAATGTCAGAAACAAACAAACACACACGACAGACTGACACAAGCGTAATCGAATTTGATCTAACACAAAACCAAAATTCTTCAGATACACCATCCGCGTCTCAACATACACAACAATTGAGAAGATCTGAAAGGCATAATAGAGGCGTGCCACCGGACAGGTTTGCCTATGCAGTCCGGCATGATCCGGTATATGAACCGAAAGGTTGGCACGACATGCTAAACATTGAAAACCCACAAGAAAAAATGAATTGGATCGAAGCGACACGCGACGAAATAAACTCGCTTATGAAAAATGAAACATGGTCTTTGGTAAAACCACCACAGGGAGCCAAAGTAATTGGATCCAAATGGACCTACAAGGCTAAATATGATGAATCTGGGAAAGTAAAGCGTTACAAGGCGAGATTAGTAGCTCAGGGATTTAAACAAAAATACGGGGTAGACTTTGACGAGACTTACGCCCCAGTAGTATCCCACACCACCTTAAGATGTTTCCTCACTGCCGCAGCCTATCATAACATTAGTGTCAGGCACATCGACATAAAAACCGCGTTCCTGCACGGAGACCTAGAAGAAGAGGTATACATGTCACAACCGGAAGGGTACGTGAACACAAACGAACCCGATAAAGTCTGTAAACTCCGAAAGGCCATATACGGGCTTAAACAGGCAGCCCGGGCCTGGTACACAAAAATTACTGAATCTCTTAGAGAACTAAATTTTATGCAAAGCAAGGCAGACACCTGCCTATTTACACAAGGACAGGGGGAAAATATAGTCTACGTAGTTGTGTACGTAGATGACATTCTCATAGCGGGAAACAATGCGCAAATTGAAGAAGTAATAAATAAGTTAAAAACACAATATACACTTGAAGATTCGGGGGAAATTAGTAATTATCTTGGGATAAAAATTAAGAAAACACATAACGGCTTTAACCTTAACCAAACAACAAAAATAATGGAAATCGTTAAAAGGTTTAACTTAGAGGAATCAAAACCTTACGGAACACCCATGGAAACGGGCTTCTTAAGATCAGAAAAGGATAAAGATCCAATGCCAAACAACATAAATTATCGTAAAGCGATAGGCGCGTTATTATACATTGCAACTATAACTAGGCCAGACATACTACTGGCTGTAAATGTTCTTAGCAGAAAGAACGAAAATCCGTCGGAAAAAGACTGGAAAGGTGTTAAACGACTGATCAGGTACCTCTACCACACAAAGGACCTAAATCTCATAATCAGCACTGAATGTACACCAATTTTGGAAGTGTACACCGATGCCGATTGGGCCGGTGATACGCAAACACGAAGATCAACATCAGGGAATTTATTCCTTCTTGGGAAAAATCCGATACAATGGATAACCAAACGCCAAACTTGCATTGCGCAATCGTCAGCAGAAGCTGAATACGTAGCCGCAGCAAACGCTGCACAAGAACTTGTGTGGATAATAAAACTTTTACAAGATTTGAATTTACCACAAAACCTACCCGTAATTGTATATGAAGATAACATATCCTGCATAAAAATGATAGAATCTGAAAAATACACCAACAAGACAAAACACATCGATCTAAAATATCACATGATTAAGTATATGAAAGAAAATGGTACCATAGAATTACGTTATTGTCCGAGCAAATCTATGCTGGCAGACATTTTGACGAAGCCAGAACCCAAGCCTGAATTTCAAGAGAACAGAGACAAATTAAAATTACAGATCAATCTTGATTAGGGGCTTAAGGGGGAACTTGATAGAAGATATATTCATATAATCCCCTTATCAAGAGTTTTGGATACCCATTTTCTCCCTCTTTCTACTGCAGAAAAACATCATTAGAGTTCATAGCGAAAAAGAAACACTTAGTAGTCGACAGATGTAATATGCACAGAAACTGCATCTCTTCATCTTTCTTCGCCTTATGTGAGATATGTTTTAAACCAGACTCGCAAGCACTTATGTTCTATTCTGGTTCGCGTTATAAACTTATAAACATTATAATTGACTGTTACACTGAACACTATTTTATCAGACTTTACTTCCTTGTAACTTTCATAAATATCCAATTATGTATAATTGGTTGATTACCTCAAAGTGCCGAAAATACATCCATATGGTTATCAATTTTAATGATGTAACACGCGCGGAAAAACATATGTAATATTCACTTTTAAAACGTCCTCACACAAGTGAAGACGTACAAAATGTAATCTCTTTCTTAGTATCTCTAATTAAACTTCTCCTTTTTCCTTTCCTACAATATGAGTAGTTTCAATGGAGCACAGACACAATAAACCGTCTGTTACATGATTCCTATTTTAAGCCTGATGCACTGAGACCTGAAGGAGTAAAGATATACGAATATATGATGATACGGGATACTCCATAATTCTTAGACGCCCTGACTAACCGCGAGCTGAAAAACGGATATCTATACATAGAAGGTAAGGCCTTTAATTATTCTTTTATTGTTGTGATGAGGCATCGCGCAGTTTGCGTTTATAGTATATGAATTAGTGAGGAGCGTGTGGATTCACCCCAAAAACTGTTAGACTCACAAATTTTTCTAACATATTTTCAGCTTAATAAATTCCAGTAAATTAATCAACACAAAATAAATATTTCTAACTAACGGCTTTGAATCAAATAAGAATTAGAATTTAATTACGAAATTAAATAAAAATGCAAAACTACAACATTTAAAAAATAGACAAGATGAACAGTTTCAATGAATATGTGATTTAATTTGCACAGTTTTTCATTTCTTTATTACTGAGGTTTAATTTTATGAATATATATGTCTCATATGAGATATTACTAAAAATTTTTGCATGTTCTTTCTACATAATTGTAAAACTTACCAATGTACAGTCAACTTCAAAAACATACGGAGGCATTCAAAAAGAAAGTATATAAAAAAGGAAGAAATAACTATTAAACAGCTTATTAATTTTAAATATGAACTTAGCTTGAAGACTTGGTTATTATTTAGAAAAAAAGATGGTTTATTTAAAAAAAAAAAAAAAAAAATGCATCGTATGAAACTTTTTTGTAAAAGAACGATTTTGTTTACAGAACACTGAAGACCCGCTCCGTGTTGCCCATGTTAACCATGGGGCAGGCGGAAGGAAGGAGGGCGGCTTCGAAGTAAAATAAACAAAAATGTAACATCCTAAAAATACGGTGTCTCAATAACGGAGCTTTGTGAATTCGAGCCCGAAACTCGTTAAAATGACAATCAGAAAAAAAAATGACGTTACTTTTATGAAATCATGTAAAATCCCCCAGCTTTATAAACGAAAATGCACATTTTCTTTCAGAAATTATACATATTTTTTTTTTCCGTTCATAATAGAAAAATATAAGATTTCTTTGGAAATATCAATTATTTTTTTTAAATAAACACATCCAAATGGCGTGGCATTTACTAAAAGTCTATTTCGCAGGTATCATGTAAATAAAGACTTTTATTTTATAGACAGAGCTGTTGATTTCAGAGAGTCCCCCCCCCCCCCCAAACTGTTAAAATATCATTTTTGAATGTGAATTTGTATTTTTCATTTATAAAAATTAAATCTACAGTGATTATTTTAAAATGACGTCATTTACACATTTTCTTTGTTTTGTTTTCTAATTAGTGTGGATCCTAATTTTAATATGCATTAAATGTCTTGTTCCATCGTAACTGAAGTCATATTTAGTAGATTTTTTTTTTATTTTTATTTTTTTTTTATTTTTTTTTTTTTTTTACAGTTAAAATGCCTGTATTACAGTAGATATTTTAACTCCAAATACATTTAAATAAAGATACTACGTCATTTTAATGCATTTATAGTACAATCTTTTAATTTTTATATACGAAAAATGCGCGTTATCCACTCAGAATGCCGTCAATTTTGGATGCGAACATTTGGCGTATGAGCCTGAAATTTTATCGGCATATAAAATCAAATTATACGCGTTATAACTTTTCTTCCGCGTCGTTTTCTAGCGTATGCACAAAAAAGAAAAAAAAATATTAGAAAAAATAGATTTTTATAAAAATAAATTATGGCAGGTGGTTTCAAAAAGAGACAAAGAGCGCTCTGGGAAATTTTTATAATAGGCAGTAATTTTTTTCGGGTTCTAAAACATATGCATGTGAAGTTTCGTTCAAATTGGTCAGAAATTTCGATAAGGAACACGCGCACATGCTTTGACTTATATATATGTAGATTATGTTTTTTTTTTTTTTTTTTTTTTTCCTATTTGTTTATAAATTGTCTGGTGTATACTTTTTTAAGACATAAAGAAAACAAGATTATTAAAAAAAGATATTAAAGAAATAATTAAAAAAAAAAACCTTCATTGTTTATATCCGATGCAAGAGATTGCAGGTCTTAATTAATTTTTTTTTATGTTTCGGAAAGTGATAATAGATATTCTATTTCTCCTTTTGAATGGCTTCAGCAAACATGAAAATTCGCCAACTTATTCAGATTATGCGACATGATACGCAACACATTTTATTTAGTTATCATTACTGCATCATAATATACACGAAAGATAAACGATTAAATACTCAGAAACTTTTGTGTATTTACTGCACAATATACACATAAAGCTGCATTTCTTTTGGGTTATTTGAAATGAGAAATTCATAGTTGAACATTTAAATATACAAGAATTTTTTTTTCTGCCGGTGATGTGGAATTAAATTGTTTAAAGTATCATTTACAGTAAAGCACCATTATAAGATCCTTATTTTTGTGGGTTTCTATCATTTATATATATATTTTTTTAAATTGGGGAGAGATTCATACCTTATATCTTTCTAATGAAACAGCATAAGAATGGATCATATAAAAAATGTTATGTATAAGATGGAATAATTTCTTTAATTTCGCCCACACTTTTTTCTATCGGATAATTTAGAGTTTAATACTGATTTTGAAATAATAAATTCCGTTGTCGCCCATATCTTTCACGTGCAGTCAGCCAAGAAAAAAAAAAGAGAGAGAGAAGGGGAGAGAGCAGAAGCCATTAAGGTATCACCATACTAGCATTTGTGTATTTTTTGCGTTGGAAAATTTATTTTATCATTTTTGTTTTAATGTTCCCTTATTTTTCAATATTCTTCAATATGAACACATTTAAAGTTACTGAAAATTTCTACACTACTGCGTGTAGCATATTTATTAATCATTTATTTCTCACAATGAAACTGTTATTGGCATTTATAGATGCAATTTTATGACTTGCTTTGTGAATTTCATTCTCTTGGGGTAAGAGCGAATATACTATGTAGGATTAAAAAAGACACTAGAAAACAATAATTGAAGAGCCCTTAAATAATGTTTTAAGAAAAGACAGTCAAAATGTTCAAGAGAGATTTAATATATTAATCATACATTTAAAATAATATTATAGTACACGTATGAATACAGAGTATGTAACGACGCTAAGTTACATCAAAATTTGTTAGAAATTCTGACTTCGTGAAGCAACTAATAATAAGGCATGCAGTTTTAACCCACTTTCTCCTATAAAGTACATTTCATTATTATTATTTGTTCAAAAAATTGTTTTTATTTAAATTTATAAATTTTCATCTTGACTTATATTACATGCTTAAATTTAAAAGTAAATATTCAAAACCTCTTGCTATAATAGATTACTTATCTTTAATCTATTCATTGCTATATTTCATCCCATATATTTTAATCTCCAAATTGACACAACATAAAAATGCAGATATCCATTGGACTAGAAATAAATAAATAAATAATAATAATAAATCTGGGAGGTCGTCCTCATTACCGAAATTGTACAAAACTCTGACATTTTCAATACGAACAATTAATTCCGACACCACTTCACTTTTTCAGTAAATTTTACCTGAGGATTTTAAGTTGAAAGGCATTCAGTCAAGTAGTTTTAGGAATTATGAATGTTTAAAATTTGGAACTCCTAATATTAAATTCATTTATAATCGTTGCAAAACAAATTGCAATATAGAGAGAGTTTTAAGGCTGTTCTCAACTTCTCTGACCATGCAAGCGATTTGGAACCGAACTGTTTTTTTTTTTTTTTTCATTTTTTAATCAATAAATTAGCTATTGAGTTATAAGTGATTTTGATCACGTGGCACGGCATTTTTCTCCCCTTATTGACTGGATTTTTTTCTTTCGTTCGGAAGTTTGGTTCAAAATGCCAATTTTGACAGTATTTTCTGAAAGATCTATTGCGTTTAAAAGAAAACGGAAAAAACAGTTCGATGACATAGTTTCTGAATAACAACACTTTCTAGTTTCAGGCGTTTTCGAATGAAAATGAATTAAAACTTATGTCAGAAAGTTGACTCTTTGGATTTGAGAACAGCCTTAAAACATAACTTTCAAAAACATACTTGGATTGAGCTTCAATTAAGGATTCACATATTTGAAACTTCTAAAAATTTCTTTACATATGAATTGTAATCCATATTAGCAGAAGTCGATTTCTAGAAGCTTCAAATATGTGGATACAAACTTAAAGCTAATTCCTCTGTGTAGTTTTTGAGTTATACTTTAAAAATTACCCTCAATGCAATTTGTTTTGCAACGATTACGATACCTACTTTCTAAAAATCCGTCCTTTAATTTATATTCAAGATACATCACATATTTAAAAATAAATCTAAATAAAATTTTTCAGTCAAAATAAACAGCATTTATAGAAATTATTTTATTTTGATCTTGATTTATTTAAATGTATAACTTCCTAAAAAATAATTTTAACAGATAAGTAAAAATATACTTAACATCATGAAAATGTATTATTCTAAATCTCTTGTATGTTTTTTAGAAAATACATAAAACACTTTAAGTTTCTTTAGAGAAAAAGTGTAATTGAACAATGACCCACTAATTAAAGTACAAACAACGCTATAAAATATTTTAAATACTATAATGTATTTTTCTAGAAAAAACAAAAAACAAAAAAAAACTTAAAACGCAATAGATAATAAATTACTCAGAACAAAGTACTACATTACTGACTAATAAAAAAAAAAAAGAAGAAAGAAAAGAAAAGAAAAGAAAAGAAAAACATATGTTCTTAATAACACCTTCAAAATATATCCTTTTGTTAACATTTTCAGAAAAAAAAAGGAAACCATTTAAAAATCTGAACGAAACTTCATCATTACACATGTCCAAACTATTAAACGCAATCTAAATTAAAACAATTTTTGGCGGTATTCAGATGATTAAGTGGTGTAACAACTATCACTGAGATCACAAGCACCACTGATAAATAATTACACCCACTTAACGTCTTTTAGAGAAAAGGTGCAATCGATTGATCGGTCTTGATATAAAAAAAAAGGTACTTGAAAATAAAACATTTTCTCAGAAACAAAAAACTCATAACATTAAAAACAGTAAATTGTTAACTACAAAGTATATTACATCAGTAATTTAAAAAAACAAAAACAAAACTACATACTGTGGTATATATTCTTTTGTTTATATTCTCAGAAAAAAGAAAATGTCAAAAATTAGACTTCTTTCAATCGCTTTAAACTAACTAAATGTAATCGAAATAACTCCGCACAGTATTCGGATATAAAGTGATTTACAGTCATCTATTAGCTTATAATTGTCATTGATTATAACAATAATCAATAAATGTCATTGGTATCATGATAAATATCATTAACACATATAATCTTTGCTGTGGGATAAAATGTTTTTCTTGGAAGCGACACTTATAACATAAAAAACAATAAATTTACTAACTACAGAGAACTACATTACTAATTTTAAAAACTTCATTCCATGGTACTTCAAATATTCTTTTGTTATAATTTTCAGACAAAAAAGAAAAAAAAAATAACCCTTAACCTTTATATGTCGCCACTTTAGCGACAACCATTTTTTATTGTCCAAGCGTGTTGTTTGCAATTGGACGCTATATTTGCACAGAAATTTTCGCCTTATCTAATCTAAAAATTTCAACAAGTAAATAATGCAAAAAACGTTTGTCAGTAAAAGTAGCACTAAAACAATAATAACTGGAAAAAACACATTTCGACAATAAAAACTGGTAGCCGCGAACATGACGGAATTCGTTCCTTAAAGGTTAAAATCAAAAGTAAACCTCCTTGCACAAATTTAAACCAATTAGACATACATCGAAACTAACTCAACTCTAGATTACGGCTCCCAGAGAAATACCACATTTGAATTTTGAATGACACTATTTCCGAATTATAATATTCGTCTTATATGATTATAGAAATTCCTTGATTAAATAAGCCGAGGATTTACATACAAAAATAGGGGTATTCAAAATTCCAATGTGGTATTTCTCTAGAAAACTTGATCGGGACGATTTTCGGATATGAAGTGACGTCATGGATATCATTTTGCTTATAAATATTATTTATATGTAATAATTATATCCACTGACTTAATTTAATCGGTCCTTTATATATATATATATAACCTTAATGTAAATATTTTTATTAAAAGAAAAAATTATAATGCAAAAATACAGGATTACTAATTAAAAAGTACCATATTACTAATTAAAAATAAACTACATACCATGCTAAAAAAATATGGTCTTCAAATATATCCTTTTGTTCATACTTTCACGAAAAAGAAAACTTTCGAAACCAAAAGAAAACTTCTTTACACACGCTTTAAACTAACTAAATATAATCGAAACTAACTCAACTCCGGACGGTTTTCGGACATTAAGTGACGTCACAGCCATCACTTAGCCCCATAAACATCATTGATGTAATAATTACACCCCTGTTATCGCTGCAATTTCTTACGAAATGTCCAGCTTTGACCAATTGTGTGGGAGGGATAGGGACACTACTGTCCAATCCTTAGCCTGCCCCCTGGATACGAAAAAAACTGGGGGGAGGGGGCGAAAGTAAAAATGATTGTTAACAATGTCTTAGCACATAAACATTTTAACGTTTTTCCTCTTTGTGGGGCAATAATTTGTTTCAGTAACGGATGCTGTTGCTTTCACTGCACTTCAACGATTTATTGCAGCGATAAAATTTTTATTATACGTTAAGAGTGGCTCTAAAATTTCCCTTAAGAAACGACGATACAGGCACTGTAGAAATCAAAAATATATGTTAAAAATTATTTTAATTACTGAATCGTGATTTTAATAAGCTGCCCGTGATCTTGGACACCCAGAAATGCGTTTGTGTAAATCATTTTTTCAAATACAATTGCCGGACATCGGAACTTAACGTATTTCTAAGAGGGCCGTTATCCTGACGTTATAGCCCTTTTAAACGACACTTAAACGATTTATCTTGTCAATAAAAGTTTTACTATATATTAAAATATGGGGAGATCGGGAGTTTGCAAACAGTTTTCATGGGTTACCTGTGGATTTCGAAGTCGTTGTTCAGTGATTAAGACGACATTACGTTAAGCAGTTTGGTGTTAAGTGTGTTTGACTTCGTATTGTTTTTTTTTTTTTTTTTTTTTTTTTTTTCTAGACTTTCGTTTGTAATGCTAATAAAATAAATCGTAATGTAGTCAAGTGCGTGATTTTTTACAGCATTTACAAAAAAGATAAAAAACCGCAATAAAATAAAAATTTTATGAGAAATAAAATAAATATATATATCGGTTAAATAATGTCATTTCTACAATGTTATAGCAAAAGATTTACATTCAATTTACTCAAGATGATTAAGATAAAAATAAGAAGTATGATTAGAGCCTCAATTACCGTTTCTTTTAATGAATTTATTTTTGTAATTAAATTTTGTGATTAACATTCGTGGGCTACCTGTGAATTTCGAAGTCTTTATTCAGTGATTAACACTACTTTATACGTAATACAGTTTGGTGTTAAATGTGTTTGTCTTAGTATTGCTTTTATTGTTGTTAATATTATTACAATTTTTTATAGGTATTCTTTTGTGATGTTAATAAAATAAATCGTAATGTAGTCAAGCGCATGATTTTTATTTTACAACATTTACAAAAAAGATAAAAATCCGCAATAAAATAAAATTTTTACAAGTAATATACAGAATATCGGCATTTTCGCAATGCATGAAAATCACACAAAAATTACTTCGGTCGATTGGTGGCAAAATAAAACCGCGCAGTTAGTCTTAAATTAATGCAAATATTTTAAATATTAATTTCTATTTATAAGTAAAAAATTTTTTCTATGCTTTATAGGTTACCTGCGTATTTTATTTTACAACATTTACAAAAAAGATAAAAATCCGCAATAAAATAAAATTTTTACAAGTAATATAAAGAATATCGGCATTTTCGCAATGCATGGAAATCGCACAAAAATTACTTCGGTCGATTGGTGGCAAAATAAAACCGCGCAGTTAGTCTTAAATTAATGCAAATATTTTAAATATTAATTTCTATTTATAAGTAAAAAAATTTTTCTATGCTTTATAGGTTACCTGCGTATTTGTAAATCATTTTTCAATTAATAAGACGAGATTACGTTAAGCAGCTTGGTGCTAAGTGTGTTTGACTTCGTATTTTTTTTTCTTTCTTTTTTTCTAGACATTCGTTTGTAATGTTAATAAAATAAATCATAATGTAGTTAAGTGCGTGATTTTAATTTTACAGCATTTACAAAAAAGATAAAAAACCGCAATAAAATTTAAAAATTACGAGAAATAATATATATATATATATATATATGTCAGTTAAACAATGACCTTTCTAAATTGTTATAGCAAGAGATTTAGATTAAATTTACTCAAGATTGTTAAATCTTAGTGATTATATTTACAAGATTATTTATTTAAAGTGATTAAATCCTAAATTAGCTAGTATATTTTTATGAATTTATTTTCATAATTAAATTTTGTGATTAACATTCATGGTTATCTGTGAATTTCGAAGTCGTTATTCAGTTATTAACACGACATTATGTAATACAGTTTGGTGTTAAATGAGTTTGACTTAGTATGGCTTTTATTATTGTTATTATTATTACTATTTTTTATATAGGTATTCTTTTGTGACGTTAATAAAATAAATCATAATGTAGTGAAGTGCGTGATTTTTATTTTACAGCATTTACAAAAAAGATAAAAAACCGCAATAAAATTTAAAAATTACGAGAAATAATATATATATATATATATATATATATGTGTGTGTGTGTGTGTGTGTGTGTGTGTGTGTGTGTGTGTGTGTGTCAGTTAAACAATGACCTTTCTAAATTGTTATAGCAAGTGATTTAGATTAAATTTACTCAAAATTGTTAAATCTTAGTGATTATATTTACAAGATTATTTATTTAAAGTGATTAAATCCTAAATTAGCTAGTATATTTTTATGAATTTATTTTCATAATTAAATTTTGTGATTAACATTCATGGCTATCTGTGAATTTCGAAGTCGTTATTCAGTTATTAACACGACATTATGTAATACAGTTTGGTGTTAAATGAGTTTGACTTAGTATGGCTTTTATTATTGTTATTATTATTACTATTTTTTATATAGGTATTCTTTTGTGATGTTAATAAAATAAATCATAATGTAGTGAAGTGCGTGATTTTTATTTTACAGCATTTACAAAAAAGATAAAAAACCGCAATAAAATTTAAAAATTATGAAAAATAATATATATATATACATATCAGTCGAACAATGCCTTTTTTACAATGTTATAGCAAGAGATTTAGATTAAATTTACTCAAGATTATTAAATCTTAGTGATTAGATTTACAAGATTATTTATTTAAAGTGATTAAATCTTAAATTAGCGAGGTTTTTTTTTTTTATGAATTTCTTTTCATAATTAAATTTTGTGATTAACATTCATGGCTACCTTTGAATTTTGAAGTCGTTATTCAGCGATTAACACGACATTATGTAATACAGTTTGTGTTAAATAAGTTTGACTTAGTATGGCTTTTATTATTGTTATTATTATTACTATGTTTTACATAGGTATTCTTTTGTGATGTTAATAAAATAAATCATAATGTAGTGAAGTGCGTGATTTTTATTTTACAGCATTTACAAAAAAGATAAAAAGCCGCAATAAAATAAAAATTTTATGAGAAATAAAATATATATATATCTGTTAAATAATGGCATTTCTAAAATGTTTTAGCAAGAGGTTTACATTAAATTTGTTGTATATGATTAAGATAAAAGTATGATCAAATTTTAAATTAGCGTTTCTTTTAATGAATTGATTTTCATGATTAAATTTTGTGATTAACATTCATGGGTTGTCTGTGAATTTCGAAATCGTTATTCCACGATTAACACGACATTACGTTTTACAGTTTGGTTCTAAGTGTATCTGACTTCCCATTGCTTTTATTATTATTATTATTATTATTATTATTATTATTATTATTATTATTTCTATTTTTTATATGCATTCTGCAATGTTTAGAAAATAAATCATAATGTAGCGAAGTGCGTGATTACAGCATTTACAAAGAAGATAAATAGCTGCAATAAAATAAAAATTTTACGAGTAATGTAAAGAATATCGTCATTTTTGTAATGCATGAAATTCACACAAAAATTACTTCGGTTGATTGAGGTAAAATAAAAACGCGCAGTTAGTTTTAAACTAATGTAAATATTTAAAAAATGAATTTCTCTCTAAAAGTGAATTTTTTTTACTATTCTTTATAGGTTACCTGCGCATTTGGAAATCATTGTTCACCGAATAAGATGACATTACGTTAAGCAGTTTGGCATTAAATGTGTTTGACTTTGTATTTTTTAAAAAGGCAATCTTTTGTAATGTTAAACAAAAATAAATCGCAATATAATCAAGCGCGTTATTTTTTTGCATCATTTACCAAAAAATGAAATGAAGCAATAAGATAAAAACTAAAAACTTGCAGTTAAGATCTTAAACAAACGTAAACCTATGTAAAAATTAATTTGATTTTATAAGTGAAATTTTTTATCGTTATTTGTGTATTTCGAAGTCATTTTTCAGTGATTAACATGATATTATTTTAAGCATTTTTGCGATAAGTGTGCTTGATTTCGTGTTATTTTTACAGGCATTCATTTATAATGTTAATAAAATAAATCGTAATTTTCTTTTTTTCACAGTATTTACAAAAAAGCTAAAAAGAAACAATAAGATAAAATTTTTGTGAGCAATGTAAAGAACATCAGCCTTTTTGCAATGCTCCAGCGTGAAAGTTACATTAAATTTACTTCGGTTGACTAAAATAAGAACGTGCAGTTAGATCTTAAACTAACATAAACTCTTAAAAAGTTAATTTCTTTTCATAAGTTAATTTTTTTATCATCTTTCATTGGCTACCTGCCTATTTGGAAGTCAGTCTGTTCAGTGATTATAAGACGCATTATGGTAAGCAGTTGATTATGTGTGTTTGACTTCGTATGATTTTTATGCATTCATTTATATTGCTAACAAAATATACCGTAATATAAACAAGTCCGTCATTGTTTTACAAAAATGATACAAAGGAGCAATAAGATAAAAATTTTAGGAACAATGTTAAAGAATATCGGAATTTTTTGCAATGCTGTAAGTTACATCAAAATTACTTCGGGGTCGATTAAGGTAAAATTAAAACGTGCAGTTAGATCTTAAACTAAGGTAAAGGTTTTAAGAATTAATTTCTTTTCATAAGCGATTTTTTTTATTATCTGCGGATCTGGAAGTCGTCGTTCAGGGATTAAGACGAGATTACGTTAACACTGCGTTAGTCGCATGTATATCTCTGTGACACAAGCCGCCATTTCCCGCTTGTAATTTTTGAACCAAGTAGATTCGGATCTTGTGGCTTCCTGTAACTTCCTCCCACCGGTATCAATTTTTTACCCGCGGCAGTTGGTCTCGAACCGACTAATGCATTCAAAACTTACAAGAGGAAAGTTTTATCACATATCACAGAGATACACATGCGATTAACGCAGGATTAAAAATTTTGATAATAAGTGTGTTTGACTTTCCTGTTAATTTTACAGACATTCATTTGTGACGTTAATAATATAAATCGTCATAATTAAGTAGGGCATTTTTTACAACATTTACAAAAATTCTAAAAAAAAGCAATAAGATTAAAAAAAAAAAAAAAAAAAAAAAAAAAAAAAAAAAAAAGAGAAATGTTAAGAATATCAGACTTTATGAAGTGTTATACCAAGAAGCTTACATTAAAATCTTATAAGATAATTAAAGCTTAAATAATTTGTTTTCATAATTGAATTTTGTTATCAACTTTGTTATCAGGGATCTATTCAGACTTTTCTCTCAGGTCCTTGTTTTTGTGGAATTATGAACAGCTTTTTTGCATCTGTGAAAAATCTAATCATAATTTTGTGAATTTGAAATGACCGTTATATTCAGGTTCTTGTTTATACTCGTACACTTTCAAGAAGATATATGCATGTAAAATAAATCTATTTTCTTATTATATGTAAAACTGACAGATCAGATTTTAGTTTTAAATGATTAAATTTGTGAAAAGTTCAGTTTGAAGATGAAAAATTTTTGTGAAAGGCCTATTTAAGACGAAGAATTTTGTGAAAGGTCCTGTTTAAAGGTGAAAATTTTGTGAAGGGTCCTGTTTAAAGTTGAAAGATTTTGTGAACGGTCTTTTTTTGAGATGAAAAATTTTTTATGAAGTGTCCTGTTTTAAAATTTAAAATTGGTGAAGGATCCTTTAAAGGACCAAATTTCTTACTAGACAGATCCCTGCGGTTATCAACAATGGACTTCGAAGTCTAAGATTAAAAATGACTTCGTGAATGTATACAAAAATAGACAATTTAGATTTGAATAAGCCTTAAAATGTCTTCATTAGAATATAAAAACTTTCATCTGTCAAGAAATGCTGATATAAAATATGTTGTGCAATCTATGGATAAAAATCAGTCACAAATCGATTTATTACTTTCTTCATAAGATGGCTTTCTTCTTAAAATAAAGACCTTCAAAGCTTCCTGTGTACACAAAGGATCGAAGCGATTGGCATTGATCTATAAATGTAAAAGAATAAAATAATATAAATTATTCATATTTTAATTATGCCTTATGTAAATGGTTGGATATTGTTTTCCTATAAAGTTTATAAAAACCAGACAAACCTGCAATACTTGGAAACTGCTTAGACCACTAACAGTTATTTTATACCAAGAAAAATATTTATTTTATGATAGATAATTCAAATTATAATGAAGGGTGTCTAACCTTCATAAATAACAAGATAAAAGTTATTTTTTTCCGCTCAAAAATTTGAAACCTTCTGACATATTCATGGACTCGTTTGTATAATTAAAAGCATGAAATTAGCAGATATGACTATCGTAATTTGAAATCATTATTTTTAAATGCATTACAACTTGAATTACATTGCAGTGCATCTCAATAACGACCTACCCAGCTCGTCAAACAATAAAAACGGTTCAAAGTTGCAAAATTTTATACCATTTCTTTTTTTCTTCAATATTCATTCCTGTTGTAAAAAGTGAAAAACACTATTTGATTGTTTTTGCATATGAAAACACCTGTATATTGCTCTTAGCAATAACAACGGTTTTCGGGAATGTGTTCAAACACTGTCAACTCGTATATGAAAGCAGTTGGTTATCATAACTGATTTTATGCAAAAAAGACAAATGAATTAAAAAATTTTCTGCGCAGGTAGGCATAAAAACGAGTTTGTAATTGCATCAGAAAGATTAAAACTCCGTTAGTAGCCTCCAATTTTAACATATTGTTCACAATTTAGGGGAGTTTTTCATTCAAAATATATACCAGAATTTTACAACTGTAATTTATGTTTTATTTTATGACAAACGTTCCATTATTAAATAAAGGGAAAATTACTAATCAAAAGAAAATATCTCAAAATTTCTAATAGATGTTTTAAATTTTAAAAAAGATTTTTAAAAAAACTGAGTTAAATTATCGACGAACACACTTGTTAATGGTCGGGCAAGTGTTGAAACTTCGTTTTATTTCGAGGAAAATGAAATATTTTGAGAGCAGTCTTATAAGGTATATAACATGCCTTCATATTACTTCATATTACATTTTTTGCATTGACACGGACTAATACAATAAAACATAATAAGACATTTAAACTATTATTACACAATATTAAAAGAGAACTTTGCATCTAATTAATAATCTAATTAATAATCTTATTATATAAATTTAAAAGCAACGTTAAAAATGCCATAATAAGCAAACATTCAGCAGACTAGTTTCGGTAGCGTTTAGCGTACCGTCCTCAGTGCCCACTGAGGACGGTACGCTAAACGCTACCGAAACTAGTCTGCTGAATGTTTGCTTATTCTGGCGTTTTTAACGTTGCTTTTAAATTTATATCATTCTGCGCCAAGTAGCATCTTAATAATTATTAATCTTATTATAATCTAATTAATTCCCTTAAAGCTTTTCTCAAACTGAAACTGGCTACTTTTTGAAACTTTTTTTTGTTCTCAAACACATGAAATAGGCAGGTACTCTTATTCAGAAACTATCTAATCTAACATTTTTTTTTTTTTTCATGTCTTTGTAAAGCCAGAAGATTTTTCAAACGCGACAGTGAGGGAAAGGGAAAAATCTGCCGTCATAAAACAAGAATCGCTTATAACCTAACATGTGATTCTTTACCAAAAAATGAAACAGACTGTTCGATTAGAAATCACTTCAATAATCACGCCTGTGAGCACCATGCACGTTTGAAAATGAGTCAGAAAATGTGCCAGAAAGTTTCGCATTGTTGAGCTGTGAAAAAAAATTTTTTTTTTGAGGACCGCCATTACTCCTTCCGGTCTTAAAAAATATTTAACATAACTCGCTCAACAACGTGAAACTTCCTGACACATTCACGACTCATTTTGAAACTTAAAAGCATGAAAATGCAAGTAAACTTTTTTTTTTCGAACAAAGAATCTTGAGTTATAATAAAACACTCATACTACAATATATATTAAAACACACATACACACATAAATAACGCCTGCATTCAACAGTTAAAGGGATATATAAATATTATACAGACATACAAACAATAAATACAATAAACCCAACTGGAGTGAAAAATTAGCCAGAGCCAGGAATCGAACCCGGGACCACAGTATACAAGACTGCTGCTGTATACTGTGGTCCCGGTTTCGATTTCTGGCTCTGGCTAATTTTTCACTCCAGTTGGGTTTATTGTATTTATTGTTTGTATGTCTGTATAATATTTATATATACCTTTAATCTTGAGTTACTTCTGTCACATAAGGACCTTTCTCGATCTGTCACAGTTCTTTCTAAATTCTCAATACAATTCTTTCAGTTATTTCCAACTTTGACAGAATTTTCTAAAAAAATCCTTTGACTTTATTGAAAATAAAAAACGCTAGTCGATTTCATTGATTCTGCATAAGAAAATCTCCTGATTTTATGTATTTCTGAATAAGATGAATTCAGGAATGTACCAAAAAATAGCCAGTTTGAATCTGAGAATTAGTCTTAAAGAACATAATTTAGAGAAATTCATACAATTCATACAATTCACATGGCGTTTAAAGCATTTCAACTATTATATCAAAATTAAGGATCGACCGAATTAGGTTTTTAAGACCGAAGATTTTGGTATAATCTTCCTATTTTCGGCCTAAAACAAAAACGAAAATGTCCAAAACTTTTTTTAAAAGTAATACATACATACATGTACAGAGTTATTAATACATTATACGTGTAATTACACGTGTGACCCAAAGTGGATTTCTGTGCCTCTGAACAAAACTTATTATTTTCATATAAAATAAAACGTAATTAATTCATCTACGATACAGAATGTTCTCTAATTATACGAATTTCATCTAATTAAAAAAGGTTTTTGGTATACATACCTCGATTTATCTTTTACAATGACTTTTATAACTGAACACCTGTTATACTAGAACTTTCCTAAATAGTACTCTAAACACTTCTCAGTTTTCAAACTAAAAATTTTTAATCACTGTTAAGTCTGCAACTTTTAAAGAGCACGTGAAAAGCGCCTTCAAAGTTTAGTCCTATATGCAAGGCTTGCTTTATAATTTGCACTGACGTCTTGAGTTAGTCATGGCTGATAATTATAAACAGTCAAGTTCATAGCAATAAGTAAAGAGTGCCTCATTTGAGCCAAATCAATGAGTAATGTTGGAAATTTCCGAAAGAAGAAACGGGAGTTTTGTAATACAGATAGTTTCGGTCGAGTTTCGACAGCATATTCGCTGAAAACGAATTTTCTGCGAAACTCAGATTTTAGGTCAAAAACGAAAACGAAACCGAATTTTCGGTCGATCTCTAATCAAAATATTAGTAGAGAATTATACATATGCTTCATTCCCTTAAGAAATCCATTTTTTCTGCTATCCAGATAGGATCTAAAATATGTAAAAGAATGTGATAAAGAAAGATATACTGATCAGTAAGGATATATCTCACTCTTATCCAAAAACAAAGATAAAAAGTCTAAAGTTCAAAACTTTAGAAGGAAACGAAAATAAATAAGAAGAACGTAGCAAAAAAAAAAAAAAAAAAAAAAACTTCTGCATAAATTTATACGAGTTTGATTTTCTCCTCTATTGCATTTCTTCCTCCACTTTTGTTTTTATTCTTCTTTAAGAGAGAGGCAGTTTTATTTGACTTTGCTTCACGTCGCAATTTCTGAAAAGAAAATATATATATATATAAATAAAAGAATAAATATAAAGGCAAAATTCTTTTGTGTTAAGATGTTTTTCTTTTTTCTCTCTAGCGCATGCAATTCTTTGGTTATTTTTAAGGAAAAGCTTTTTTGAGTATTTTATCACAGCGAATTTTTATTAAAGAACTTCGATAAATCAATAAAAGATTTCAAGGATGCTAGGGTTGATTTTTATAAAATATAGAAAAATAATAAGAAATAAAATCAGAGGTTCAGAACATAATAATCAATGGCGACAAATATTTTTTCGTAATATTCCAGTTCTATACTAATGAGGTCACTTTGTAAGGATGGAAGTTCACATTCTGCAAACATCTAGAATGTAATGTGGAGTCCCCAACAACAAATCTTAAACGTTGCATAAGAATGAAGACTTTTCTGTCGACCTGTAAATTCCAGATAACCAATAAGTTCGGAGAGGAAAATTCTGTAGAAAAAAAGCTGAAAGGAAGTTCAAAATGTAATTTTAAATGTTAGTTTGAACGTAGTTGATAGACTAAAGATTTAATACTTAACTAAAGATTTCGAGAGGTTAATGTATTTTAAGTGCAACTGATTGTGAGGAGAACTTACTTAGGGGGTGGGGGTGGAGGGAGCCTGCATAAATTTATACCAGTTTGGCTTTCTGCATTTCTTCTTCCACTTTGGTTTTTATTTTCTTTAAGTAAGAGACATTTCGATTCACATGCAATTTCGATACATTTTTTGGTTATTTTAAAAGAAAAACCTTTTTGAGTATTTTATCAATCTTTTATCACAGAAATTCGATAAATCAATAAAGAGTTTCACAGATGTTAAGGTTAATTTGTGAGGAATTTGAGGAATTTGAAAAAAAAGGAAAAGAAGGAAGTAGAAGAATGTGAAGGTTCGAGATATATAAACTTTAATGAAGAAAATGACTTTTTTTTTGTAAGAATTCAGCAACAGAGGGGGGGGGGGGGAGTGGCTACGCAAGAGAAAACAAGTTGGAAATTGCTCGTCAAACGTGGCAAATGAGGTGCGTTCGTACTATAACTAGTTTTAAAATTATTTTTTGCACCCCATATTGTACTGAATGTATAATTTTTTTGCACTTCATAACGTGCATAGTCTGATACATCATTAAAATGCACTTCCAATAATTTTTTCGGAACACTTTTGACTGTCCCTGTAATTAAACTATACATCCGATTTTCCTAAAATTTGAAATAGCTCAACAAAATTTTGCAACAATTATATCTTTAAAATTTCAGACTATTCGGAAGGCTGTAATATCATAAAAATGCACTTGCAATAATTTTTCCCATTGGCCGTAATGTAAAGAAAAACTTTTGGCTGTCCCTGTAATTAAACTATACATCCGATTTTCCTAAAATTTGAAATGGCTCGACAAAATTTTGCAACAATTATATCTTTAAAATTTCAGATCATTCGGAAGGCTCTAATACCATTAAAATCCACTTGCAATAATTTTTCCCATTGGCCGTAATGTAAAGAAAAACTTTTGACTGTCCCTGTAATTAAACTATACGTCCGATTTTCCTAAAATTTGAAATGGCTCGACAAAATTTTGCAACAATTATATCTTTAAAATTTCAGATCATTCGGAAGGCTCTAATATCATAAAAATCCACTTGCAATAATTTTTCCCATTGGCCGTAATGTAAAGAAAAACTTTTGACTGTCCCTGTAATTAAACTATACATCCGATTTTCATAAAATTTGAAATGGCTCGACAAAATTTTGCAACAATCACATATTTGAAATTTCAGACTATTCGGTTGAGTAGTTTTTGCTCTGTTACATGCGGACAGACGGACGGACGGACTGAACGACGACTATAGGTGCTACGTATTTATATAATTACGAACGCACCTAAAAAAAAGGCCACCTCTGACTCCAATTCTGTAAATACGTGGTCACATGAAACTTCAATATGCATCGAATTAATTTAACTTTGAATAAAAACTCTAATTGTTTCAGGAGGATGCCAAATCTTCTGCAAAAAGTATATTATTACTCAATACTGTCAGTGCTAAGGTATTCTATACCGTAGTATCTGTTAAGGTATGGAGTCTGTTAGCATACCTTCAGAAAATCGGTAGTTTAAATCGGACGATCTTATAGCTGTTTGTCCATAATATCATAAAAGAATACATTCTTAAACGCATAGACACGCACACACACACATGCACAGAGGGAGAGAGGGAAAGAAAGAGAGAGAGAAGGAGAGAGATAAATAATTGATACAAGCGAGGAGACAAGGCTTCTGAAGTAAGTTTGTGTTACTAAAAATATGGGATCATATTCAATTTTATAAAATAAAATATTATTAAGTACGAAGATGAAAGAAAATTCGATTATTCGCTAATAAAAATAGACTACGTAACACAAACAGCTCAAAATAAAGTTAATTTTTGTTGGGCAGTATAAAAACACAGAAATCCCTTTTTTAACTACTGAACATTGAAACTTTCTTAACTTCGAGAAGGGCTGCATTTTTGTGGTTCGCCTCGCCTTTCTTACCTCTACAGTGCACGGGTTGCAATTGCGCTGAGGTCACCCACTTCGAACTTTTGACTGTCTTTTTATATATTGTTTTAGAACTCTTTTCGTTTCTCATGTAGTGTGTAGTTTTAAAAAGATGCTCCGAGTAGTTGATCTCTCGGTGCCTAAAATATTTTACTCAATCATTAAAATATTAATCCAGTATAGGAGTAATAAGTTCCACCATAAAAGTACACGGGATACATATTCATAATAATGCAACATCTATTTTCTTTTTACACTATAGCTTAAGGGTGTATTCCGATCCAAACTCCTTATTTTCTGATTCATTTTAAAATTCATTTTTGCTCTCAAATGCATCGAACTTGGAAATTCTCTTATTTAGAAACTATATAATGTGCGGTGCTTCTTAATTTTTTGATAAATGCAGAAAATACTGTAAAAAACGCTGTCAAAGTTGGCGTTTTGAACCGAATTTTCCGAAGCGGGTGATCTGGGAATGAAAAAAATGGTCATACTGAGAAAATAATTGTTTAAAAATCAAATTCTAATTAACTGAGCTGAAAATGAAATCACACGGCATGTCAAACATGTCTTCAGAAATCACCCCAGCAAGTTTCATGTTTTTACTTTTAAAAATGAGTCTGTAAATGTCTCAGAAAATTTCGAGCTGTTGAGGGTGGAAAAATATTTTTTCGAATACACCCTTAAGAGGCTACTTCAGTCAAATGAAAAGACCCATTCGCTAATGCTAATCCTATGGAAGAAATTTATAGCGATATCTCGGTCGCATTTTAATATTTTTAAATGATTATTTTTGCATTGAATAGCTGAGATCGATCTGTATGCAGGCCGTTTTTTAGTTTTTCGATTTGAGTACAGATTTTTTTTTTATGAGCATGCTTTCAGTTTCGAAACCGGTTCCGAAAATGAAAGCGTCCTCATTAAAAATATCTGTAAACAAAATCGAAAAATTAAAAAACGACCTTTGTACAGATCGATCTCAGCTATCCAATGCAAAAAAAATCATTTAAAAATATTGAAATGCTACCGAGATATCGCTATAAATTTCTTCCATAGGATTAGCATTAGCGAACGGGTCTTTTCACTTGACTGAAGTAGCCTCTTAATATGTGAAATTTGTTCTCCGACAGTGCGAAGGAAGATGATTATCGGCTTTACGAGTAAAGGGATCGATGTCAGCGGCGTTATCGAGCATACAGGTAACAGTTTTCTTTTCCTATTATATTTGAATTAATGATACATTTTAAAAGGCACACAAAAAGTATGGAAACAAATATTAAAAATAGAAATATTATAAACAATAATTTTAACATTTTTCAGACATTTGTATTACTGGCGCGACTGGTTGCAACAGATCATTTTAAAATATTGTAAAATGAAGTTTGAATCTTTTCTTTGCTGTTACATAAATGTTGATTACAAGTTTAAAATTATGCTGTCTAAAGTTATGGAATCATATTAAATTTTAGAATATAGAACACTGAAGAACGTGCAGATGAGAAAACAATATTTAGTTTCCTGAATTACAGATACTTAATCCCATAATTAGAGGTCATTAAGATAACTGACTATAAAAATGGAAGTAACAGAAATATGTTTTTACTATTATTTAAAGATATGCCTTATTACTGGAGGTTTAATTCACTGGTATATATGTATATTTCTGTTTTCGATAACTAATTTTAATTTCCCGTTTTTAGGCCGTTTTGAAATCTAAAATCTTCATAAAGTCATTTATATTCTTAAATGCACGAAATTCGCAAACTAAAAAATTAAACAGCATTTTTTATTATATTTTTCGATAAAGACGAAGTTTCTTTCAGAAAATGCCTCTTTCAGTCACTTTTTAGGGTGCAAAAGCGTATACGTCATGACCACGAAACCCAGTAATTGATTATAACTCAACATGTATAGTGCAGTTATAAAATAAAATGACAAATACTATTCGTTTACCAATCACTTCGATAGTTATACCTTCAAATTTTATGCTTTTACATTAAAAGAAATTGAGTTCTTAAATGTGTCAAAAAGTTTGGCGCTACTGAGCGGGGAAAATGATTAATAATAGCATTATTATTATTTTAAAACAGCCATAATCTATTTTTAAAAATATATATGAAATCACTTAATATATATACTCAACTACATGCAGACGAGAAAAAGTAGTTTTTTTTTGTTGTTGTTTTTTGTTATTATTATTATTACTAATACATGACGCATAATTCAAATAGTGGACAATCAATATAAAAAAAAGCAGAGATACTTTATATACGTTAAAATTGTTGAAGTGGTTGAAAGCTGGATGCATAGGATCCGTTCCAATATCTCATTAATGCGATGCAACTCTTCTCTGCCCCTACAAGCAAAAAGATAAGGTTATCTAATCAAATTAAAGTTATGTAACTGTTTTATAATGAAAAAAGAAACATTCAAGAGTATACATAATATTTAAAATATACAATCACAAATAGCTAAAGCGTAAATCAAATAATGGACATTGAAACTATAAAAGTAAGATATGTGGCAGTGGGTTAGAATCCCACTTCTGTCACCATCCTTTCTGCATTTTAAAAGATTTATTCATGAATGTTTCTAATAAATACAGATTATTTCCGTAAAATAAACAGTTTTCTACTGTGCGTCCTGACTGGCAGTTTTTTTTTTCCCTCAAAAAATCCATTTATTATTTATTTTTTTTATTTTACAGTGTGGAGACTGGATGAACTGGATATGTTTTGCTTTTTCCGTGAGGTATTCAATCATGTTCCATAATGCAAAAGGTCATGAACTTTTCATGTAATTCATAACAAAAGTAAAAGAGGAGAAACATTTTTACTTGTTCAAAAATATGAATTACCGGAGATTGGATGAACCGAGGCTATTTTGTTTTTTCCTTATAATGCAATTGAACCCTCCGTTATTTTTAGATATATACAAACACAGATATAAAAGATAATTAAAATTGTAAAATCATTTTTAGCTTTTTTAATAAAGTTATCACGGATATGCTGTTAAAGAAACAAAAAACCTATTACAAAAAGTCTATGCATATTTCATATAATTTACCGTGAAATTAAGAAGAATATTTTCATTTTGCGTTACGACGGATTGGATGTGCTGGATCTGTTTGTTTCTTCCAAAACGTTGTTAGCCTCGTCTTTATTCTGATATGTGATATCAAATGATGATAATGATAAATTTAATTAAAGTTGGGAAATCATTTTACAATTTTGAAATAAAATAAACTATACCATGTTGTCACAGTAAAATAATTTCTTATATCATGAAAAAAAGCTATAAGTTTCATCTTTCATTTTTATGATTTTTTATTTTTCCTTAGATGTATTATAGTACAGTATGTATTATAGTATTCCCTTATATAGTATATATATATATATATATAACCATTAAAAAGCCATTACAAATTACCAACAAAAACTGTGAAATTATAAATAGAAAGAAATTTATTCATTGACAATTTAACTGTTCACCTTAACATATTCAACAAAGATTTTAAAAACATAATTAAAAAAAATAAATGAGCAGAAAATGAATAATGGATATTTGTAGAACCTAGACAGATTCATCAGTTCTCAAATGCCTAGAGTTCCAGAAATAAAGTGTGTGGTTTCATCCTCATATTAGTCATACAAAAACTAAAGAATAAGAATTTGGGACTACCACACACAAAAAAATAGAGAAATAAATTATTGAAAAACAAATAAGTTTAAAATAAAACATGATTAAAAAGGATTGAGAAATAAAAATCACATTACCATATTGAAAGCACTGCTGACTAAGAATGAGGTAGCATTAAAAACAAGTAAAGGAGATTATTTTCACATGTTGCCAAAAAAAAATTTTTTTATGTTCATGGATCAAGGAGTAATAATGTACAGTATGGTCAAGCATATTCTTCAATATATGTGACCAATATATATATATATATATATATATATAATATTATAACTTGCAATGAAAGCAATGGAAATATTTTAATTATTGTTTTTTTAAAAATATTACGTTACTGGAGACTGGATGTAACCACCCGAGTTTTTTTTTCTATAATACAATTTAATTTTTCGCTATTCCTAAATAGACAAATGTAAATATCAAATCTAATTTAAAATTGTAAAATCATTTCAGAATTTTAGAAATAAAATGATCATTGACATACTGTTAAAGAAAAATAATTACCTATTACATAGAGGTTATTCATATTTTATATAATTTAGAGTGACAGTAAAAGTTGGGGAAATATTATCATTATTGTTGAAGAATATGTGTTACAGGATACTGGGTGCATTGGATCACATAGTATGTTTTCCTCACAATGTTACTATGTCTCTTTGCTATTCATGTATAGAATTGAATATATATAATATATGATATATGTATATAGAATTGAAAAGGAAAACTAAGTAAGCAAGTTAAAATATCAAAGTTAGTTAAAATTGTGAAAACATTTTAGAAATAAAGTAGTCAACGATAAGTTAAAGAAAAATAGTTTACTGTCATTAAATAAATCATGCATATTTCATATAATTTTGAGTGAAACTAAAAGTAAGAGAAATATTTTCACAATTATTTTACGTGAACTTCATTATTAGAAAATCGGAAACCAATCGAGCACATTCGGTCTCCAGTAGCGATTTTTTTTTTTTAAAATAATAGTGAAAATATTTCTCTTACTATTAGTTTCACTCAAAATTATATGAAATATGTATGATTTATTTTATACATATTTATATGTATATTTATTTTATATATATTTATATGTATATATATATATATATATATATATATATCAAATCTAATTAAAATTGTAAAGCATTTAAATTTTTTGTAATAAAATGATTAACGATATGATGTTAAAAATAAATAAGTTATTAGTATTGTAAAAAGATTATGCATATTTTGTATAATTTATTGTGAAAGCAGGAAAAATATTTTATTATTGTAAAATAAATAAATAAATAAATAAATATAACGTTCGTTACTGCAGGCAGGATGCATTAATACTTTTTAAAAAGCACATTAAATAATTATTTCTACATAATACTCTAAAAAGTACATATTACCCATCCTTCCCCCGATACTCCAGGAAAACAGATATTTAGTATATTTTTAGATATTTGATAGATTTTTCATGTTTTAAACTAATAATCGCTTAGTAATTTTTCGCTTATTAATTGGCTTCTGGGGCGCGCATACTTAACGAAAAACAGAGAGTTGTAATGAGATATGCAAACATTTTGGGTGAAATTAATAATTAGTAAGAGATATAAGTAAATTTAACTTCAGAGAAGGTCAGAATTATTAGGGAAGACCAGCAATTTACGCTATCAAAGACATACGTGTTATTAAATGAGAAGTTTTTATCCTAAATTTGAAATATGACTAACTAAATAAAGTTTGCCATAGAAGAGGATAATTTGGTATACCAGAATCTATAGCTCGATACATCCGTTCCAATTCCTTAATACAAGTAATAACTGGTAATATTAGGAAGCTCATGTGTGCTTTCATTATCATTGAAAAATTAAAGCTAGACTGAACTGCGAAAATGTAGAAAACTGGAGTGGCATAGATTCTTTAAATGGCTATTGCATCAAATATGGTAAATTTTCATGTGTATGGTTTAATAGTCCGCAATTTACTAATGGTTTCGTAATACCCATGATAATTAGTTACCAGTCATTAGTTCCAATTTTATTTTGTATAATGCCATAGTGATGTATTGATTCTCAATTTATTAATTTTATTTTTAGTAAAAAGAAAAAGATGATGAATTGTAATTATATAATGGTTATACATAAATATATATTTAGAAAATGCAAAAATTATTACCTACATCGAATTATTATACTTTAAAAATTAGAGAATCATTAGAAATTTTGAATAAAGGGAATAGCGCATGTAATGATGTTTTATCTTTATACGACATACCTGAGATATGGTTCAATATTTTGAAAATATCAAAAACTTCAGCATCCGTACGAACTTAAGGGGGCTGGTCACCCAGCTTCCGATTTCCCCTCACTAATGTAAAGTCTATGGGCATTGGATGGATTCTATATTTAAAATATCTCCTCGGGAAGTTCATATTTTTAACTTCTATTTTTTGTGTACACTTCCTAAAAGATGTCTCTTTTTTTCTTAGTTCTCAAAATATTTCTAAAGTATAGACTTAATTTTATAGGAAGTGCTAAAAATCTTATTCATAGTTCGCCCGATTTTAACACATAAAATATTAAAGATTTTAGAAATATTTTGAAAACTAAGAAAAAAAGAGACATCCTTTGAGAAGAGTACATAGAAAAAAAGGTGTTAAAAATATGAATTTCCCGAGAAGATATTTTAAATGTACGAATGCATCAAAAGTCCATAGACTTAACATTACGGAGGAGAATTTCGAAGATGAGTGACCAGACCCCTTAATATACACCCCCAACGATTAACAGACTCACCCTTCTTTCAAACTGGTATATAAATAACACAGTGAAAACGACATTTCAGTAACGATATCTTGAAAATGATCACGTGTGTGATTGAAAGATCCCGCGGTTAATGTAACATCTTTTTACATATGTTTTTAACTTCAATGGTTTTAAGTTCATTCAAGACCAGTTTATATGTAATGGAATGGTTTAAATAAATTTAAAGCACCTTTTTTAGTAAATTAGTAATTATTTTATCTGAATGGGATTGCTTGCCTTTTTATCGCATTCATTTTGAATCACCCTATGTATATTTCCATATGTAATGCTTATGTCAGTAAATGAGAATGTGCCGAATATGTGTATCGTGTGTTCCCTTTTTCCCGTACCTATTTATATTCATATCTATTTATATTCACATTTGATATATATTTTACTGTTTTGTTGTATTGTTTTCCCATGCCATGGGCTCGGCATAAATTAATATTAAATCAGAAATTTATCATAATGCACTGCAGAATCATACATATTTCCTCATAAATATTTACATTATTATCATGCTTTCATTCCATCCAACGAAGAAGCTCTGTTTCCACTATCACAAATACGCGTATACATTTATTTTTTTTTTTTTTCTTTTTATATATACTTGACATTTGCGAGCAACCAAGTCGAAATCATTCCAAAAAGCTTCTCCTGTAATAGCCTTGTAGAAGTAACAAATCTTGTCTTCCCCTCTTCAGCGGTGACTTTTTTTAGCCTTGTCCATTGCTAAATAGAAAGCATGAAGCAGGGTTTCTCTATTTTTTTCTTCTTCTTTCTATCTTACTTTCTAAGGAAAAAACAGTATGATAAGCTAAAAGATGGGAAATCGAAATAGTGTAGATAGCAAGCAAGATCTTTTTTTCCCCTGATGACTTCTTTTTTTCTTCTTCTTCTTCTTTTCTTTTGGCTCATTTTCTGCCGGTTGGAGAAACTTCGGTATCTTTCATTTTACTTCTTTATAGAACCTAAGCTAAGGTGATATCTGGGATAGACAGATGGAACTCTAACGAAAACGTAAAAAAATCTTCTGTAATTCCGAAAGTTCTAAGATAAGAGTTGGGATAGAAAATTGAGTTCCAGAGAGATCTCCGTGCAATAGACTTTTTTCTGGAAAAAAACAGAGAGAGAGAGAAAAGGCAAAGGAAAAAATAAAAAGATACTGAGTGAAAAACATATCTTTAGATGACATTTCTATGATTAGAAGTTGTATACATTTTAAGATAAAATATTTTTCAAAGGAATTGGTAATAATTAATAATTGGAATTTCAATATAATAATGTGATTTTAGGGTGTATTCCGATACAAACTGCTTATTTCCTGATTCATTTTTAAATTAATTTTTGCTCTCAAACACATCAAACTGGGAAATTCTCTTATTTAGAAACTGCTTAATGTGCCGTGTTTCTCGGTTTTTCGATAAATGCAGAAAATATTGTAAAAAATGCTATCAAAGTTGGTGTTTTAAACCGAATTTTCCGAAGCGGGAGATCTGGGAATGAAAAAAAAATGGTCATACTGAGAAAATAATTGTTTAAAGCTCAAATTCTAATTAATTGAGTGAAAAATGAAATCACACGGCCTTTTATACATCTCTTCAAAAATCACCTCAGCAAGTTTCACGTTTTTACTTTTAAAAATGAGTGTGAAAATGTCTCAGAAAATTTCGAGTTGTTGAGGGTGGAAAAATATTTTTTCGAATGCACCCTTAAAATAGCGGTGAAACCTAAAATTTTTATTCATTTAGAATTGGCGGAAAAAATAAAAACAAATATTGTAGTTTCATTTTTAAAAATTGTCAATATATCTGCTCAAAAAAGATATAATGCTAATTTTTTTCTTTTTAAATACTGGAAAAACACATACGTTATTATTTGTTGTAGTAAGCGTTTAAAAAATATTCGAACAGCATTTCGGTTGCTGTATGTTAAGGGGACTGGTCACTCAGCTTCAAAATCCTCCTCCATAATGTTAAGTCTATGGACTTTTGATGCATTCGTATATTTAAAATATCTTCTCGGGAAATTCATATTTTTAACATAGTTTTTCTGTGTACCCTTCTTAAAGGATTTCTCTTTTTTTCTTACTTTTCAAAATATTTCCAAAATCTATGCTGAATTTAATATTTCATGTGTTAAAACGGCAAACTGTGAGTAAGATTTTAATACTTCATATAAAATTAAGTCTATACTTTAGAAATATTTTGAGAACTAAGAAAAAAGTTAGAAATTGCACGTGAAATCTGGCAAATAAGGTGCGTTCGTACTATAACTAGTTTTATAAATATTGTTTGCACCGCATATTGTACTGAATGTATATTTTAGTGCACTTCATAAGTGCATACTAATTTTATTCTGTTCGAAAGGCTGTAACATCATTAAAATGCACTTGAAATATTTTTTTTTTTTTCCCATTGGCCGTAATGTAACGGAAAACTTTTTGACTGTCCCTGTAATTAAACTATACATCCGATTTTCATAAAATTTGAAAGGACTTGACAAAATTTTGCAACAATTATATATTTAAAATTTCAGACCATTCGGTTGGGCAGTTTTTCCTCTGTTATATGCGGACGGACAGACAGACGAACAAACAGAGGAACCGAACGACGACTATAGGTGCTACGTATTTATATAATTACGAACACACCTAAAAAGAAACACTTTTTATGAAGTGTACAAAAAAATAGAAGTTAAAAATATTAATTTCCCGAGGAGATATTTTTTATATACGAATGCATCAAATGCCCATAAACTTTACATTAGTGAGGAGAAATCGGAAGCTGGGGACTGTATAAATTTATTATTTTATAAAGGAAATTGTGGTAAATTATATAAAATAACACAATTTATCGTGATAAAAAACTTTCTTTTTTGTTTTTAAATTTCAAGCTGAACCTGGCCACTTTCTGATACATTCCTGAATTAATTTTTATTCGCATGCACACAAAAATTTCTATAGTTTTCAAATAAAAATCGAATTTTCGAAGAAATCAAATAGAGTTTGTTTTTTTTTCCCCTATAAAGCCAAATATCTTTCACGATATGACCTGGAAGTTTTAGCTGATTTTTGAGAATTGATATTCGGAGAAAGCCTGGGCTCGTCATGGGTGGATTATTAATAAATTTGTAATATCTCAAAAAGGCAAAAGCGATATGATTTCAGAACATTTCGACGGTGTGGTTTGCAAATATAAGTTAGTTCTTTGCGTGGAAAATTGAGTTTGAGTGTCATAAAAAATCACATTATTGAACTACGAATAGCAAGAAACTCATGAAAAGGAAAAGTTAACATTTTTTAAATAGAAAAATTGATGTTGAATTTTGCTTTTTAAAGTTGTCACTAAATAATATAACAAATTAACACCCTATAGTAATATATTATTTCTAATTGCTAAAACGGTCTAATATTAAAACTTTAAAATCAGTAAAATAGTTTTATTCGACTGTTGACATGTTTCAACTTTACCCGAGTCGCATTTTCAAAACAAATAAATAATGATATTCTGAAATTGCACGGTCTATGATGCAATGATTTGAAACGCCATCAATTAATTTTCCATGTAACACACGTTATTTTTTTTTTTTTTTTTACTTGGATGTTTATTTCTATTTTCGTAAGAATTGAGTAACTCGAGTCTTGGTAAGTTGAATGATGCTGTATCGTTACATGTAGAATTTTTACGTGTTAGAATCTCTATTTTTTATCTTATAATAGATGGATAATATACGTTGAAAGGGGAAATTATCTTACTTTCTATTAAATTTACTTGGATATTTTCTTCTTGATGTAATCATGCCAGAGCTTAGGTCTTTCCATTATATTTAATATCAGCTACATGTTCCTTTTTTCTGTACTTAAATTTCCTGCTACACATTCCAATATAGTAATTCTTTGATCCGTCTGCTCTAATTAATGGTATTTCATGTACTCCCGAATAATTCTCAATATTCGGGAGTATATGAAATACCTACCAATTAAAAAAAAAAAAAAAAAAAAAGTGTAATTTTTAAATACGGAAATACAAAAAAAAAAAAAAAAAAAAAAAAAAAAAGGAATTTTGTAAAAAAAAAAAAGGGGGTGGAGGGGCTTTTTATATGCGGAAATATTTAAATAAAGGAATAATTTTGTAAAGTAAGTTTTTAAATACGAAAATATGTTTAAAAAGGAATAATTTTGTGAAAAACGGAACTTTTTAAATACATTAGTATGTAAAATGAAGGAAACTTTATGTGAAAAGATGAACCTTTTAAATGCAGAAATGTGTAAACTGAAGTAAGCTTTATGTAAAGAAATGGAAGAGTTAGTTTAAGTTTTTTTTTCCTTCTGAAAATGATGGAAATTTTACTGCAAAATAACGGAATCAAAATTTCTGAAAAATACGGAAAACATCTATATAAGGATACAGAAGATAAATAAAAAGCGAATTTTATTAATCACGAAAGATTTCCTGGAACTTACAGCAAAATAATTTTCCGTTAAATTACGGAAGTAGTACTGGCGTTCCGATTGCCAGTACAATTTCAGTATTTTTCAGGAATTTTTTTTTTAAGTGATTTGTTTATGCAATGTCCGAAAATTTTCTAAAAAAAAATTTAATAGTCAAAAATTTTTATCAGAAATAAGCTTAAAGTTATCTTTTTTTGTTTTTAAAATATTCTCCTTATCAGCAATCCTTATCTCCGATAACGAGCGAAATGAGGAGTTCTTATCAAACTCGCCGGAGAAAGAATGACACCTTCAAATGGTAGGAGCAGGGTCACCTTCCATGATAGGAGGAAGTCCCTCCTGCTGCAGATGAACTGTCTTTTTTCTTCTACTCATAGTACTACAATTTTGCCGCTTAATCTGAGATTCCGATTGACTTCAATGATTAGTATTTTGCTGCCAGAGGAGGCTATAAAATTCAAGAAACACATAAAAATAAAAGTAAATAAATATTATTTGGTTTTAAAAAAAGTTTATGTTAAAAAAAATCATCAATATTTCTGCTTCAAAAGGATTTCTGGCTAAAACAGCGCTTTTGAAAATTTTAACAAACCACACAAGCTATATTTGTTATAACAAAAACCAAAAGAAATTCCAAACCGCATATATTTTTTACCTAATCGCTACGCATTGTAAGTTTGATTGCACATTTGAATTTAACGACTTGAATTCCAGTCACTTTCTTTCTCTATACTAAATTTTTGTCGTTTAGTACATGATGACGATTGGCTTCATTGATTAGTATTTTTACAGCCAGCGGAGTCTATTAATTTCAGGAAACACATAAAAATAAAAAAATAAATATTTTTTGGTTTTAAAAAAGTTTATGTTAAAAAATCATCGCTATTTCTGCTTCAAAACGATATCAAGCTAAATACGAGATTTGAAAATTTTAACAAACCACACACAGCAATATATGTTATAACAAACACTAAAAAAAAATCCTAAACCACATATTTTTTTCCTAACCGCTACGCATTGTAAGTTTGGTTGCACATTTGAATTTAACAACAATTCCAGTTACTTTCTTTCTCTTTACTAAATTTTTGTCGTTTAGTACATGATGACGATTGGCTTCATTGATAAGTATTTTTGCGGCCAGTCGTCTCTACTAATCTGCAGCTGATTATAATCTGATCTTATCTGATTTTAACAGATATTTTTTTAAAAGTTTATGATACCAGTGATTATATCGGATAAATGGCCTCATAAAATGCTATAAAATCTCGGAAACTGGAAGCCATTAAAATAATTTATGGTTTTACATTTTCCTCATATGGTATCTTTATGTCGTGCTCTTTTCTCAGTTATAAGTAAGAGATTGTTGCCACTGTTTAAGCATATAAAGTTGTGTTAAGTTTAGCTGCGGACATGTATCACTTCAAATATAGATTTATACGGGGAAAAGGGCTACGTTTTTAAAATACACCACGAAAGAAATGGGAATAAGTATTTAAGATAGTATACCCTTGCATTTTTTTGCTTTAAAAGATTTCTTTATAAACATATTTATTGTAGCAGTAAATAATACATTATTTTCAGATAGCAATGGACTATATCAGCATCAATTACTTTTAAGTAGTACCAAATTGCATGTTCGTGCGTAATTTCCAATTGTTATTTGTTAAAAGAGTTAATGCGAATTGTGCATTTATAAAACAAAATAAATTTTAAGTTATAGAATCAAGTATTATTTTATACAATTTTTGAAATGGAAGACCCTTAAAATTATTCATGGTTTTAAATTTTTCTCCCAGGGTATCTTTATATATATTTTATGTTTTATTTTGATATATAGAAGTAAAATAATATTTCTGAACTGGTTAAACATAAGAAGTTATGGTCATTATCGTTACTAAATATCACATTAATTGAAATAAATGAAAAACAGATGAAGAAACCCCAAGAGATTAAGTGTTTATTTTTTTTTTTAATTTTAAAATATTTTTCTTTCTTTTCTTTTCTTTTTTTTTTTTTTTTTTTTGTATTAAATGAATGATTTGTTTCAAGTTGGCAGAAGAATATCACACTAAATTTAGCATTAATTGCAATAATAGCAATAAAATCTGTGTGCAATAGAAACACGTTTTTATGCAATATCAGACCCAATTCCGTTTTAAAATTCAATCAAGTGTTAATTTACTATTTCTGGACTGTGTGACGCTATATTTATACGTTTCACATCAATAAAGAAAGTCTTACATCCAAATCATAAGTTAATAGCTTAACTGCTAAAATATTAAATCCTGGAACTATGAACTATGTTATAAATATTTATTTCTTTATTTTTCGAATGATAAAATATTTATATATTAAAGGTAAGATTTTATGCAGAAACATATTTGCTGAGATTTTTTAAAGATCAAAATACTACTTCTTTAATTTAATAATTTTTTTCAGCATTATGATTTTGAGTTTTGTGAATGATGTACCTTCTTGGGTAATATAAAAAAAGAAATGTTTCATTATGGAAGAGAAATACCACCACACTTTTCAATAAAAGGATGGCCGATAATGTACCAGTGATGTATCAGCATTACATCGCATTACATCACAGCACCCATTTTAGTGGGTTCTCACCCTGAAAATAATTAACTGCAAAAGCTTGTAAATGTCAAGATTGTACTTTTCATTATACTTTATGAAAACAAATATTGATTGGGTGGTCTGTTGCTAGACATAGGCCTTTACAGCCGAAGGGTAGCAGGCAGAGTCTTATCAGTCGCAAGGACTGAAGCAGAATGTACCACTCACAAAACATTCCATGCCAACATCCTATGAAATCAAAGCCAATATGAGAATAAAAACAAACGCCAAAATTAGACGTTAATATAAATATATGGGTTAATCTTTGGATAAATATCCTATTGAGTACAGAGGAAAGAAAGAGGGTAAAACTTGAAATATTAGATTAAATATATATATATATATGATGCCTCATCCTATATTATCACCCCCAGTACGCAAAATATGTTGACTCTCGGCATAACTTGATTCCAAAATAACTTAAAAATATACACAATCACTGAGCACAAGTTTTTGTTCAATGTTATATTGTATTTTCCTAGATTAAAAAATAGTTGTCCTTTTTTTTCCTTTACAGTGCTTTATCTCAGGGTCTTAGGTAATATAAAAAACGCATAGTAGCTAACTTTTCCAAAATCTTTGCGAGCTCGAATCACCTTCGCCATTTCCAATTTTTCTCGAAAATAAGTAAAATAATCAACATGGAGAATTGTATGAAATTTTATGAACTCCATCATAAAATGTACATTGTCGGAAATCCTCGTCTTTATACACTAAATTATTCCCCATTTTTTTACAAATAATTTCCGTAATCCTAGAAAACATGTTTTATCCGTGAATGCTTCCCGAAAGTCTGAAAAAGAGGGCAAAATTCCGTTATTCCGGCACGCATGCGTACTGGCTCTATTAATAATAAAATTTCTTGAATTTTTAATTTAATTTAACAAGAAAAAACAAACAAACAAATTTCCAATTTAAAAATAAATAACAATTACTTTTCTCATTCATTTAAAAATACTCACAATTTATTTTTAAAAGTTATAAAAAATATTCGCATTTGAAATATATTCTAAATGAACACTTTAAAATAGATATAGTAATAATTAAAATGAAAATATTAAATGGGAAAATATCGATTTTATTAAAAGAAAAAGGGGTTTCTTCTCGAATGAATATGTAATATTTTTATTTTACATCGAACAATCTACTTTAAAATATTTATAATTCATGTTTTCATCCTATATAAATACTAAACTGCTAAAACCCCAGCCACAATCTCACTAACGACAAAATAGTCCCGAAATTAACTTTCAGAATTTTCAGATTTCTAAAGAAATTCATCTAACCAAACCCATTTGAAGAAAACATCACATATTTACTTCAAACTAATCCACTGCCGAGCAACTGTGGTCGAATGGTTAAAATACTCGGCTCATAACAGTAAGTTACCTGGTTCGCCTCCAAGGTCAGTGACTTTTTTATATTCCCTTTTTCTTCAATCGAAATATATTTTATCTCCTATCACGAAGGGGGGGGGGGGGAAACAAAGATTCCAAATAACGGAAATATTCTGGCAGCCAGGGCCTGATTACCGCATAGGCCAAATAGGCCGCGGCCTTGGGACCGCAGCAGACAAGAGGCTAAAAATGAGTAAAATGATTTAGAAAAAATTCTTAAATCTCCTAGAATTTTTTTTTTATTTCAAGCTCTGATACACTGCAAATCCGTGAAACATTTTTGCAAAACTAACAGAACATAATAATTAACACTTCTAACTGAAATCCTTTTCGATTGTGTTGCGAATGTGTTATGCCAAATAAAATGATTGTGCAAAAAGTGTAGTTAAAAATTACAAGAGGAGAAAATGTGTTTTCAAAACATTCGTTTTTAAAATTGTATTATAAATGTTTAATAAATAGTATGTTTTAACTGTGTGAGTGTTATTTTAAAGGCACCATGTAGAAAGTGTTTTGAAAGTGTTTTACATGTGCTGTTTTATTGTGTTCTAAATTGTGTGGTGTTTACACTGTGTTGTTAATTTGGTGACAAAGTGTTGTGCAGCACAAAACAGAAAATTTTTTCACCAACACTATTTACAACACGATTTCAACGCAATTAACAACACTATTTTTAGAACACATTTTTAGATAGCAACACTTTTGCAACATATTAAGAACACAATCACAACACAAAAAAAAAATTTGCATATGAAGTTTTCTAATTCACAACATATTAATGTGTTATTAATTTGCTGACAAAAAGTGTTGTAAAATATGTTTATTTTCGTGTTCGAAAATTTGCAGTGTAGCTGAGTAACATGTACCTCTATTAATATTTTGTTCGTGCTTTTTCGTTCCCTAAAAAAATCTTAAAAAATATTTTTATGAAAATTAATTTTAAGAAATACTTGTTGACAAAATATTTAAGGTATTATAGCATCAAACGGCAAAAGAGAATTTATGATAACCTGGCTTTCTCATGAGCATTTTTATAAAATGTAGGAAATTTTTTGAATACTCTCAAAAAACATTGTCAACTACTACAGTAAAACATCGGTAACTTACGCTCCCGGATAGCGGACTCTTTTTGGCAGATACTTTTTTGATCCCCAACATTTATAAATCTGTATATTTTTACATCTCAAAAGCGGACAACTCCAAATAGCGGACTAATTCCGCGGTCCCGAGGTGTCAACTATTTAGAAGTTTTACTGTATTTTAGTTAGGAGGAGCCCTGAAAAGCTCCTAGGCCTTGGGCCCCAGACAATTCTAATCGGGCTCTGCTGGCAACGCTACTGCTAGTACAATTTCTGTGATTTGTAGAAAGTATTTCTGAGAGTGCAAGTTTCGTGTATACAGTGAAATAATTCAATAATAAAATTGCATTTTGTAAAAAATAAAAACCAAAATTTTTGATGGTCCAAAGTTAATATGACACATATTTTGATGAATTCGTTATTTCTTCTACGTTGTTTCCGCAGAACACGGTGGATTTTCAAACTTTTTTGAGAGAAATATGCATTTAAATATTCATTTATTGCTTGTTTAAGACTGTTCTTAAACCCAAACGGTCTCTGACACATTTCTTAATCCATTTTTGTTCACAAACGTATTAAGTTGGCAGATGTTTTTATCCAGAAACTATCTAATCGAACAGTTTTTCCAATTTTCGGTAAAGGTAAACTATCTTTCAAGAAAATGTTGTGAAAGTGGGCGGTATGAACTGAATTTTTGGACTCGACAACACTGGAAAAAATATATATATATATCGTTTTGAGACAACAATCTCTTATAATTCAGGCTGTAATTTACTTATCGAAAAATGAAAAAAACTGTTCGATTACAAATCCCTTCCATGATCATTCCTGTAAGTATCAAGCTTTTATGTTTAAAAATGAGACACACAATGTTTCAGAAAATTTCGGATTTCTGAGTAGAGAAAATATACATTTTTAGAGCAGCCTTAACGGATTTTCTTAATATCTTTACACATTTGAAGTCAGACTCTTCCTGAAACATACAAAAAAGATATCTGAAAATATAAATTTTCTTCGCGTGACTTTAAAACAGTAGATACGGTTAATTTTCTGAATATTCAACATCAACAATGTACGTCATAAAAAAAAGTTATTCATTTTCCAAACGCCAAAAGGCTGTTCTTAAATTTTCTGCTCAAGAAACGCGAAACTTTCTGACACATTTTCCAACTCATTTTTAAACGTAAAGGCATAATTGGCAGGCCTGACTATTGACGCAATTTAAAATCGAATGTAGATTTCCATTTTTTGATAAATAAATTTATTATTGAGTTATAAACGATTTTTCACATGCGACGACAGATTTTACTTTTTCCTTACTCTCTCGAGTACAGAAAGATGTTTTACATTTACAAAAAAAAAAAAAAATGGAAAACGCCATTCGATTACATAGTTTCTGAATAAAAACACCTGCCAATTTCATGGGTTTCCGAACAAAAAGGAATTCAAAAGTGCGTCAGAAAGCAGCTCCGTTGGATTTCAGAGCAGCCTTAAAATATTACACATTTACAAACAAAGTCTAGTAATACACTGTAAAAAAAAAAAAAAAAAAAAAAAATCTAGTCAGGCTGTTCTCAAATTTCATTTTTATTCGAAAATGCCTGAAACTAGAAGGTGTTGTTATTCAGAAATTATGACATCGAACTGTTTTTCCGTTTTCTTCTAAACGCAATAGATCTTTCAGAAAATACTGTCAAAGTTGTCATTTTGAACCAAACTTCCGAACGAAAGAAGAAAATCCAGTCAATAAGGGGAGAAAAATGTCGTGTCACGTGATCAAAATCGCTTATAACTCAATAGCTAATTTATTGATTAAATAAACGGTCAAGTGCGAGCATTACTCACGCACAGAGGGTTCCGTAGAATAAATATATGAATTTGCAATTGTATTATTAAGAAAAAAAAAAAAAAGAAAAAAAAAACGTTGCTAAAAGAATGCTAGACTTTGTAAAAAACTATACAACGTAGGGTTGGGTATAACTGCAGATATTAGAAAAGTGTAAATGGGTATACCATGAAAGTTCAAAGAGATATGGAACCTAAATAATATCAAATATAGCTATTCGTATAACTCTTTTTTTAATATTATCCTAATCTGTTTATGATGAACTTAATTCGGTACTGACAATAAAAGCAGTGCGTAGTTAAACTTCATTTGGCATTTCATGAAACTAAATGCAGCGTAGTAGTAACCTTTATTTCTACAGTGTAGCTAAAACAAAACCTTTGTTCAACGTTTAAATTTGGCATTGTGCTAAGCGCGCTTCGAATTGAGGTCTCAAAGTTGCAACGCCGCCTTGGTCAGTATAGCGTTTTTTCCAGATAGGTGTTTAATTAACTTTTAAAGTCACTCGAGGCGTATTGAGAGATACAATCAATGCAAACTATCGCGAATCCCACAATATTTATGCGATTCATTCTAATTAAATCTTTCGAGGGCGATGCCCTTAAAAAACGGACACCCAATTTTAATTCCAAAATAGACAAACGGCACTAAGAATATTTAATTAAAATTTTCCTTTTATCATGTACGTGAAAATAAGCAAGTTCGCATTTTCTAATAAATTCGTTTATAAATTCTGGTGTCAGTCCATTATTTCATAAGTTTATGAATAGAATTACTCTGTGCCGGAAAGGATTAAGTGATCGCAAGACTCTTAAAGCTTCAAAATTTAAGAAATTTTAATTTTTTTAGATATTAAACTTCTATCTTTTCTGAATATTTTGATATAATTGCTTTTTTGAAATTCCCATTAAAACAGAAGTTTTGGCTTTTAGAATTATACCCGCTCAGTAGCTGAAGCGGCGTTTCCGAAACTTTAAAAGTCATTATTTTCTAAATGGCGTTTTTGGGGCATAACGCGCAGGATACCTCAAAAACTTCTGGATATTTTTTTATGAAATTTTCAAAACATATATTTCATGTTAGTCTGTATAAACTGGACGTAAAATTTCCTTTTTATTGTTCAAAAAAAAAATTTTTTTTAGGTGATTTTACCGTTGAAATTTTCAAAATTTTGTATTAGCTAAATGCAACATTGCATTAAAAATATAAAAATGCTTTAAATACAGATTTATTTAAGTTCAAGGAAATTATTGCAATCTGAAGCATAAGTAAGCACCAAAATTTTCATTCTAGTTGGAATATTTATTTTGTAATCCTGCGCGTAAACTGTTATGCCAATTTTTTGTTTGACAAATGTCTAACAGTTTCGAGCCCCCTATAAATACTAATTCTGCATCTTGCAATTTTTTAAATACATGAAACGAAAGAACATACTTATATCTTTCATCCCAATTAAAATTGTGTTTTAAAATCATATACATTTTAAGACATTAAATGTTGTAAATGGTAATTTTTTTTTTCATTTTTTCCACTTTTTAGAGTCCCTAGACCCCTTAAATTAGTATGTTTTTAACAATTTGACGTTTATTGCTTTTATACTGTTGCTGGACATTACATTACACATATATATCATTAAAAGTTGTTAACTAGGCATAGAGTACGCCGCCCCTGTCCTTGTGTATGTCCAAACTGACCGTACCTTTAAGGGTTAATATCTCGGCTAATTACCGATGCTTTTTTTTCGAAAATCATTATCAACAATGCTTTTATTTTTCTGCAACGATAGGTATATTTAGCGATGCTCAACAATTTTTCTGAATGCCCGTAAATCGAAATTTGTGTATAACAGAAAAATGCTAATTACTCAAAAACTATGTGACCTAGGGTAATCGCTATAATTTTCCGGCAAGGTTTATATTAACGTCTACTACCTCTAATTTTTTCATAATTTTAGTTTCAGTAGATTCGGAATTAGATGGGGGGGGGGGGGACATATTTTTGCGCTACATTTTCAACAATATCTTTGAAAATATAATACCTAAAATTAAAAGGAATGTATTTTTGAGTTCAGCGTTATAAAAGCTTTCACAGGATACCCCACATGATATACAAGGAAAAGATTTTTTTTTTCAAGTAGCATAATTAGCCCCTCTACTTTTTTACTAAATATATTTATGAATGTTTATTAATCTGAAAATATGTGGGTCAATGATCTTTATTACTTCTCCGAATTTGAACTTTCCACGTTCCATTTAGTTTACGAGTAAAATGGCTGTGACAGACAGACACAGGAGTGATCTTATAATAGTTCCATTTTTACTTTTTAAGTACGGAACCCTAAAAATGGAAAAAACAGTTCGATTCCAAATCGCTATCATGGTCAGGCTTTCCAATTTTATACCTTTCCGTTAAAAAATAAATTTGTAAATGTGTAAAAACCTTTTGCGCTTGCTGAGCAGAGCAGTTGAGAACAGCCTTAAAATACGGAAATTGTACCGGCAATGGAGGCGCCAGTACTATTTTCGTATTTTAACGGAATTTTTTTCCATGCATTTTGTGAAAATTCGGATTGTTTCCTGGAATTTACGGAAAGAAATTCCGTTAAAATGAGGAAAGAGTACTAGCGTCTCGATTGCCAATGCAATTTCCGTATTTTAACGGATTTTTTTTTTTTTTTTTTTTTTTTTTTTTTTTACAGTGTACCGCTTTCCTGTAACATCTTGACATTTGAAACACTAAAAATAGATAGCTAAAAATGTATAAATTTTCTTCGCAAAAGTTTAAAACAATAAATATAGTTCATTTTCTGGATATTCAACATCAGCACCAACGCATTACCTAAAAATACAGTTGCGCATTTTTCCAACATCATAAGAATGGGCTAAACAAACTCCGAAGACATTTTTCTGGAATTATGCAAGTTCTGCATGGGAAATAGACCTTTTGTTTCAGGATTTTGGCAATTCCAAAGTATTTTGGAAATTTTCACCTGTGGGGAATGGTCAGCTTGTTTTAGACGAATTCGTCAGTTAGAGCTTTCTCATTCCAAAATGCAATGATATGTTCAAATAGTTCAATATTTTTTTATTTTCCGTTACAGAGAACGACATAAAAATATCATTTGCAGAAAACTTAAGGCTGTTCTCAAATCCAAAGGGTCAACTTTCTGACATAAGTTTTAATTCATTTTTATTCGGAAACGCCTGAAACTAGAAGGTGTTGTTATTCAGAAACTATGTCATCGAACTGTTTTTTCCGTTTTCTCGTAAACGCAGTAGATCTTTCAGAAAATACTATCAAAGTTGGCATTTTGAACTGAACTTCCGAACGAAAGAAGAAAATCCAGTCAATAAGGGGAGAAAAATGCCCTGTCACGTGATCAAAATCGCTTATAACTCAATAGCTAATTTATTGATTAAAAATTTGAAAAAACAGTTCGATTCCAAATCGTTTCCATAGTCAGGTTTTCCAATTTTATATCTTTCCGTTAACAAATGAATTTGTAAATGTGTCAAAACGTTTTGCGCTCGTTGAGCAGAGCAGTTGAGAACAGCCTTAACACTTTAATTAATGTTAATGGCTTCTCTTTTCCGATATCCCATCTGCTATGTTTGATATTTTTAAATTAAAATAATTGTGCATCAAATATATGAAAAAATTGTAATGATGTTTACTTTCAAAGTACGCAGAAAATTTTGATCTATTATTTATTTTTTTAAGATTTGATACCAAAATACAAAAGCAATTAATACCATATCCCTTTGCCAATTTGAAACGCCCTGTCATTTATGACTATAAATAAGATCAAATGAAAATATTTCAAAATAACGAAGCATAGGAATACTAACTTAATCATTTATTGGCATTTCTTTATAGTCAAATTTAACACAAATGTGTTTGTTTGTTTGTTTGTTTTTTCAGTACATATTTATTCAAAGTGACCTATATATCCACTGCTAAAACATCTAAATTTTTCTTTCATTATAATGATCAATAATAAACATATTAAAATACTCAGCTTAACAGCATGTAATTTAATCTCCACGTTATTCTCATCTCTCTTGACATCATCATCTTGTATCAGAAATTTGAATTTTCCACTCAACATGACGACGAATTCTGTATCCTAGAAAGAAAGAAAAATCATGAAAAAATACAATATATATATTTTTTTTTTTAATGAAACAAATGAAGTAATACTAACTGATATTATTTAATATTTTTTTCTTCTGGTATAAAATGAATAAAAAACATTGCTGACAAGGAGAGGACCAACCTTGTTAATCACAGATTTTGATTATTTTAATATATGTTGTAGGGTAGAGACCCCTTAGTATCAGGTTCAACGGATTTTATCCAACGCTCCTTAGTTCTTGAGAAACCAGGGGGTCTAATAGTCGTACACAACTTAAATACTTACTTTGGTGCCAAAATGTTAGGTTGGTCGTAGCTCAGTTGGTATGGCGTTGGCCGGCTGATCCGTGCGTTCCGGGTTCGATACCTGAATGCGCTTTTTCTCATTTTCAGTTTTATAAATATATTTGTAATTATAATTTAATAATTTAAATTAAAAATTTAATTATCATACGTTAATTATAATGTTAACAAACTTAAATTTATCTTTTTTTTATTTTTAAACTATTATTTTTAATACTTTAAAGAGGTTAAAAAAGAAATTGGATCTATTATTGAATGACAAAAATTCATAAATCACGACAAAATCTGTACTCCGTCATCTAGGTATGATAAAATTATAAAATGATAAAAAGAATATCGAAATAAAATAAAAATAAAAGCAGGAAAAAGATAAAGGAGAAAGCAAAATAATTGAAAGCGCAAGCATACGTATTACAAATTTAAAAATCTTTAATATGCGGAAAATCGGTTGTAATTTAACTTTAATGCTAATTTTTAATATAATTATGCTTGTTACTTTAAAAACTGAATAATAGTATTGTCGCATTGACTTCCTTCGTTAAAGCAATGCGTAAATGATGTTTCTTTAAACTCACAAATTGACACAATTGCTCAATATCATTGCATCGATAAAGGATATATGAAATACATTTTAAATGTGATTTAAAAAAAAAATTAACAGTTTTATGATGTTTTATTACAACTAATTAGTTAAAAGTAAAAAAATAAATAGGTTAAAATTATAATTGATATGTAATATTATAAATTTTAATTGGCAATCAGATTATTAAGTTATACTTACAAGTATGTTTATAAAACAAAAAATGAGAAAAAAAAAAGCGCAGCGCATTCAGGTATCGAACCCGGAATCTACAGATCAGCCAGCAAACGCCACACCAACTGAGCTACGACCAACCGACCATTTTAACACCAAAGTAAGTATTTAAGTTGTATACGACTATTAAACCCCCTGGTTTCTCAAGAACTAAAGAGCGTTGGGTAAAATCCGTTGAACCTGACACTAAGGGGTCTCTACCCTACAGCATATATTAAAATAATCAAAATCTGTGATTAACAAGGTTGGCCCTCTCCTTGTGAGACAGAAATTTTATCACAAAATCCACAATATGAACTTTAAAAAGCTTATAACGTTTTACTTAACTTTTTTTTCCAAAAAGATAATAATAATATACAGTAAACTCTCTATAAGGCAGACTCTGTGTAAGACGGAAATCTGTCTAACTCGGGAAGATTTTCGAGTCCCTACGAATCCATAGACATAGAGTTAAATTTGTCTAAGGCGGAATATTGTCTACTACGGAAACTTTACTCGGTCCCGATCGATTCCGCCTTAGACAGAGTTTACTGTAGATATTACAAGTAAAAAATATAGAATTATTTAAATTCCATAGTACTATCGGCCTGCAAGCACGCGGCCATCGTCAAGGAATATTTTCATAATTGATGTTGGGTCAATCCATTTCAAGTGGTCCAGAAAATCATTTATTCGTTGCTTGACCATTTTTAAAAAATCTGAAATTTTTTGTACAGCAAGCCTAACATGACGGAAGTTCAAAATGACTATTATTTTAATTTTATTAATTTTTGTTTGTGCATGGCGGCCATCTTTGTTTCATCGTCAGCAGCAATTTTTTCACATGAAGGGTTTACGGAATTGCAAATAATTCATCGTTTATTTCTCCAATTCAAGTGCGGATTAAAGCAATTTGTACAGAATGCATTGGGCTAAAAATCTGGTAATAGAGTAGTTTCCGAAAATAAATTCTTATTGGTGAAATTTAAGCATAAAGTTTCAATTTTTTTCTCCAAAATTTGACCGTTTGCAAAAGGAAATTTTTCTAGCAAGGAAAACTGTGAAAATGAGATTTTTTTTTTACAAATAGGCCGAAAGTACTTGTACTCACACGCCAAGTTCCAGATCTGGGACTTGTTTTCTATTCGCTAAAAAAAATCCCAAATTTTTCAAAAATGTCAAAAATCGCACTTTGATATCTCTAGTGGGGCACGAGATAAAAATCTGAAGTTCTGGTTTCTGAGAGTATTGTATGGTACTGTTATGCACAAGAAATTTCAAGATGGAGATTTGACTACAAGCTGAGATATGGCAAGGGCAACATGTTAAAACAATACTGCCAAACTATTGTTTTGTTGTAGTCACAGCTAAGTATTTATTTCAGTGTCACCAAAATTTATGTTTTTGATTATCTTTAAATAATAGTAACAGAAAGTAAAGCCCTTTGCAAAGCTTAGCAATTAATTAAAAAAATAATTATGCCTAAGGCCATATATTTTGTATGGTTTCAGTAATTTTTGTTGTAATTTTAGTAACTAAAAGAAACCTCAGCACTTTCACATACACAAAACAAAAAAATATTTTTATGCAAGACCTGAGACAAAAACAGAAGAGGGAAAGAGAAAAGCTGTTAATGTTGTTATACTTGTTGAGACTTGATCAAACTTGTAAAAACACATTCTTGCTTGTTGATTTAAAAACCACAATTTTGATCTTTCTCCAAATTTTATTTGTATGAACCAAGTCTTGTCATCTCTTGATAACTTGATTGAAGATATTGGCCCTGCTGGCTCATAGAAATAAACTTTGAAATCACTATGTGCAAGTCTCACTTCATTAATAATTCCTACCTTACTTCTTATCCAAAAATGTCATTTTGCTGCAGTATAAATTTTGAAAGGGCTTTGGATATCTTTACTTTCTGAAAATTACTTGAGGCTGATGCATGGTAACATCGTATAATGTTTCATTTACAGGAACATACTTACGGTAGGAACAAGTTTCAGGGACTGGCAAGCAGCATTAAAATTGTGGTTTTTAAACCAACAAGCAGGAATGTGTTTTGACACGTTTGATCATGTCTCAACAAGTATGCCAACATTAACAGCTTTTCTCTTTTCCTAATCTGTTTTTGTCTCAGGTCTTGTATAATTTTTTTTTTCTTTATGTAAAAGTGCTGAGGTTTCTTTTAGTTACTACACTGTTAAAAATAAAGGTTTAACTTTTCTCCAAAAAACTGGATTAAGGAGGAGGTTTCACCATGTTTTTCGTTCAAGTAAAAATGTCTGGAAAAGATAATTACATGTCGGATGCACTATATCCGAAATTATGGTTCAACATTTGTTATCGTTGAGTGGCAACAATCGATAAACTTTAATGGCGTCTTCCGCTCTGCCGATGCCGAATCAAAACTTGGATATCTCAAGCAGAAACGTGGATACTGGTATCCGGGTTTAGTTTTTCGCCATGTCAATCCATGAAATACTCGAAGTAAGTGCACTAGTGATTGTTTATTTTACTGTTATACACATAATAATGTTTTACTGTAACTCTCGTAAACAAAATTTCGTATCAACGTATTTCTTTTACCGGCAAATGCTGGATATTTTGCTTAAGCCTAAAGTATTTCCGATCTGCATTATATCCGAAGCGAAATTCGTTTGAATTATTGTTTTAATGTGTGGTATAAATTCTATTTTGTGAGTGAAATAGTGCATTCCTTGAATGAATAGAGTGTCTTAACTCAATTTTATAAACATTTGATCATGAATAATAACATTCTCTCATAAAAATTCAAATTCATAAAACGAAGAGTATCGCCTTTTCTAAACATGCAACTTTTTACTTTTAAAAACTTATAGTATATATCTCTATCAGTATCTTAAACATTAGTTACCATGTTTAAAGTAATTTATACAAACAAAATAATAATAATAATAATAAATATTTATGATTTTTAAGCACTGTTTTTAAAAAGTTACATGTATACAGATTTTTTTTTCTATTATTGTCTTCATATTTGATATAACATCATTCACATTAATGATAATTTTGTTTTGTGAGGGAATTACTGCATTCCTTGAATGAATAGAGTGCCTTAATTCAATTTTATAAACATTTGACGATGAATAATAACATTCGCTCATAAAAATTCAAATTCATAAAACGAAGAGTATCGCCTTTTCTAAAAATGCAACTTATTACTTTTAAAAACTTATAATATATATCTCTATCAGTATCTTAAACATTAGTTACCATGTTTAAAGTAATTTATACAAACAAAATAATAAAAAAAAGAGATTTATATGAATTTTAAGCATTGTTTTGAAAAAATTACATGTATCCAGATTTTTTTTTTCTATTATTGTCTTTATATTTGATGTAACATCATTTACATTAATGATAATTTTGTTTTGTGAGGGAATTACTGCATTCCTTGAATGAATAGAGTGCCTTAATTCAATTTTATAAACATTTGACGATGAATAATAACATTCGCTCATAAAAATTCAAATTCATAAAACGAAGAGTATTGCCTTTTCTAAAAATGCTACTTATTACTTTTAAAAACTTATAATATATATCTCTATCAGTATCTTAAACATTAGTTACCATGTTTAAAGTAATTTATACAAACAAAATAATAAAAAAAAGAGATTTATATGAATTTTAAGCATTGTTTTGAAAAAGTTACATGTATCCAGATTTTTTTTTTTTTCTATTATTGTCTTTATATTTGATGTAACATCATTTACATTCATGATAATTTTGTGTTCTGGGGGAATTACTGCATTCCTTGAATGAATAGAGTGCCATAATTCAATTTTATAAACATTTGACGATGAATAACAACATTCGCTCATAAAAATTCAAATTCATAAAACGAAGAGTATCGCCTTTTCTAAAAATGCAACTTATTACTTTTAAAAACTTATAATATATATCTCTATCAGTATCTTAAACATTAGTTACCATGTTTAAAGTAATTTATACAAACAAAATAATAAAAAAAAAGAGATTTATATGAATTTTAAGCATTGTTTTTAAAAAATTACATATATCCAGACTTTTTTTTTCTATTATTGTCTTTATATTTGATGTAACATCATTTACATTCATGATAATTTTGTTTTGTGAGGGAATTACTGCATTCCTTGAATGAATAGAGTGCCTTATTCAATTTTATAAACATTTGACCATAAATAATCACATTCTCTCATAAAAATTCAAATTCATAAAACGAAGAGTATTGCCTTTTCTAAAAATGCTACTTATTACTTTTAAAAACTTATAATATATATCTCTATCAGTATCTTAAACATTAGTTACCATGTTTAAAGTAATTTATACAAACAAAATAATAAAAAAAAGAGATTTATATGAATTTTAAGCATTGTTTTGAAAAAGTTACATGTATCCAGATTTTTTTTTTTCTATTATTGTCTTTATATTTGATGTAACATCATTTACATTCATGATAATTTTGTGTTCTGGGGGAATTACTGCATTCCTTGAATGAATAGAGTGCCATAATTCAATTTTATAAACATTTGACGATGAATAACAACATTCGCTCATAAAAATTCAAATTCATAAAACGAAGAGTATCGCCTTTTCTAAAAATGCAACTTATTACTTTTAAAAACTTATAATATATATCTCTATCAGTATCTTAAACATTAGTTACCATGTTTAAAGTAATTTATACAAACAAAATAATAAAAAAAAGAGATTTATATGAATTTTAAGCATTGTTTTGAAAAAGTTACATGTATCCAGATTTTTTTTTCTATTATTGTCTTTATATTTGATATAACATCATTTACATTCATGATAATTTTGTTTTATGAGGGAATTACTGCATTCCATGAAAGAATTTAGTGCCATAATTCAATTTTATAAACATTTGACGATGAATAATAACATTCGCTCATAAAAATTCAAATTCATAAAACGAAGAGTATCGCCTTTTCTAAAAATGCAACTTATTACTTTTAAAAACTTATAATATATATCTCTATCAGTATCTTAAACATTAGTTACCATGTTTAAAGTAATTTATACAAACAAAATAATAAAAAAAAGAGATTTATATGAATTTTAAGCATTGTTTTGAAAAAGTTACATGTATCCAGATTTTTTTTTTTTTTCTATTATTGTCTTTATATTTGATATAACATCATTTACATTCATGATAATTTTGTTTTATGAGAGAATTACTGCATTCCATGAAAGAATTTAGTGCCATAATTCAATTTTATAAACATTTGACGATGAATAATAACATTCGCTCATTCAAATTCATAAAACGAAGAATATCGCCTTTTCTAAAAATGCAACTTATTACTTTTAAAAACTTATAATATATATCTCTATCAGTATCTTAAACATTAGTTACCATGTTTAAAGTAATTTATACAAACAAAATAATAAAAAAAAGAGATTTATATGAATTTTAAGCATTGTTTTGAAAAAGTTACATGTATCCAGATTTTTTTTTTCTATTATTGTCTTTATATTTGATATAACATCGTTTACATTCATGATAATTTTGTTTTATGAGGGAATTACTTCATTCCATGAAAGAATTTAGTGCCATAATTCAATTTTATAAACATTTGACGATGAATAATAACATTCGCTCATAAAAATTCAAATTCATAAAACGAAGAGTATCGCCTTTTCTAAAAATGCAACTTATTACTTTTAAAAACTTATAATATATATCTCTATCAGTATCTTAAACATTAGTTACCATGTTTAAAGTAATTTATACAAACAAAATAATAAAAAAAAGAGATTTATATGAATTTTAAGCATTGTTTTGAAAAAATTACATGTATCCAGATTTTTTTTTTCTATTATTGTCTTTATATTTGATGTAACATCATTTACATTCATGATAATTTTGTTTTGTGAGGGAATTACTGCATTCCTTGAATGAATAGAGTGCCTTATTCAATTTTATAAACATTTGACCATAAATAATCACATTCTCTCATAAAAATTCAAATTCATAAAACGAAGAGTATCGCCTTTTCTAAAAATGCTACTTATTACTTTTAAAAACTTATAATATATATCTCTATCAGTATCTTAAACATTAGTTACCATGTTTAAAGTAATTTATACAAACAAAATAATAAAAAAAAGAGATTTATATGAGATTTAAGCATTGTTTTGAAAAAGTTACATGTATCCAGATTTTTTTTTTTTCTATTATTGTCTTTATATTTGATGTAACATCATTTACATTCATGATAATTTTGTGTTCTGGGGGAATTACTGCATTCCTTGAATGAATAGAGTGCCATAATTCAATTTTATAAACATTTGAGGATGAATAACAACATTCGCTCATAAAAATTCAAATTCATAAAATGAAGAGTATCGCCTTTTCTAAAAATGCAACTTATTACTTTTAAAAACTTATAATATATATCTCTATCAGTATCTTAAACATTAGTTACCATGTTTAAAGTAATTTATACAAACAAAATAATAAAAAAAAGAGATTTATATGAATTTTAAGCATTGTTTTGAAAAAGTTACATGTATCCAGATTTTTTTTTTCTATTATTGTCTTTATATTTGATGTAACATCATTTACATTCATGATAATTTTGTGTTCTGGGGGAATTACTGCATTCCTTGAATGAATAGAGTGCCATAATTCAATTTTATAAACATTTGAGGATGAATAACAACATTCGCTCATAAAAATTCAAATTCATAAAACGAAGAGTATCGCCTTTTCTAAAAATGCAACTTATTACTTTTAAAAACTTATAATATATATCTCTATCAGTATCTTAAACATTAGTTACCATGTTGAAAGCAATTTATACAAACAGAATAATAATAAAAAAAAGAGATTTATATGATTTTTAAGCATTGTTTTTAAAAAGTTACATGTATCCAGATTTTTTTTTTCTATTATTGTCTTTATATTTGATATAACATCATTTACATTCATGATAATTTTGTTTTGTGAGGGAATTACTGCATTCCATGAAAGAATTTAGTGCCATAATTCAATTTTATAAACATTTGACGATGAATAATAACATTCGCTCATAAAAATTCAAATTCATAAAACGAAGAGTATCGCCTTTTCTAAAAATGCAACTTATTACTTTTAAAAACTTATAATATATATCTCTATCAGTATCTTAAACATTAGTTACCATGTTTAAAGTAATTTATACAAACAAAATAATAAAAAAAAGAGATTTATATGAATTTTAAGCATTGTTTTTAAAAAATTACATATATCCAGACTTTTTTTTTCTATTATTGTCTTTATATTTGATGTAACATCATTTACATTCATGATAATTTTGTTTTGTGAGGGAATTACTGCATTCCTTGAATGAATAGAGTGCCTTATTCAATTTTATAAACATTTGACCATAAATAATCACATTCTCTCATAAAAATTCAAATTCATAAAACGAAGAGTATTGCCTTTTCTAAAAATGCTACATATTACTTTTAAAAACTTATAATATATATCTCTATCAGTATCTTAAACATTAGTTACCATGTTTAAAGTAATTTATACAAACAAAATAATAAAAAAAAGAGATTTATATGAATTTTAAGCATTGTTTTGAAAAAGTTACATGTATCCAGATTTTTTTTTTTCTATTATTGTCTTTATATTTGATGTAACATCATTTACATTCATGATAATTTTGTGTTCTGGGGGAATTACTGCATTCCTTGAATGAATAGAGTGCCATAATTCAATTTTATAAACATTTGACGATGAATAACAACATTCGCTCATAAAAATTCAAATTCATAAAACGAAGAGTATCGCCTTTTCTAAAAATGCAACTTATTACTTTTAAAAACTTATAATATATATCTCTATCAGTATCTTAAACATTAGTTACCATGTTTAAAGTAATTTATACAAACAAAATAATAAAAAAAAGAGATTTATAGGAATTTTAAGCATTGTTTTGAAAAAGTTACATGTATCCAGATTTTTTTTTCTATTATTGTCTTTATATTTGATATAACATCATTTACATTCATGATAATTTTGTTTTATGAGGGAATTACTGCATTCCATGAAAGAATTTAGTGCCATAATTCAATTTTATAAACATTTGACGATGAATAATAACATTCGCTCATAAAAATTCAAATTCATAAAACGAAGAGTATCGCCTTTTCTAAAAATGCAACTTATTACTTTTAAAAACTTATAATATATATCTCTATCAGTATCTTAAACATTAGTTACCATGTTTAAAGTAATTTATACAAACAAAATAATAAAAAAAAGAGATTTATATGAATTTTAAGCATTGTTTTGAAAAAGTTACATGTATCCAGATTTTTTTTTTTCTATTATTGTCTTTATATTTGATATAACATCATTTACATTCATGATAATTTTGTTTTGTGAGGGAATTACTGCATTCCATGAAAGAATTTAGTGCCATAATTCAATTTTATAAACATTTGACGATGAATAATAACATTCGCTCATAAAAATTCAAATTCATAAAACGAAGAGTATCGCCTTTTCTAAAAATGCAACTTATTACTTTTAAAAACTTATAATATATATCTCTATCAGTATCTTAAACATTAGTTACCATGTTTAAAGTAATTTATACAAACAAAATAATAAAAAAAAGAGATTTATATGAATTTTAAGCATTGTTTTTAAAAAGTTGCATGTATCCAGATTTTTTTTTTTCTATTATTGTCTTTATATTTGATGTAACATCATTTACATTCTTGATAATTTTGTGTTCTGGGGGAATTACTGCATTCCTTGAATGAATAGAGTGCCATAATTCAATTTTATAAACATTTGACGATGAATAACAACATTCCCTCATAAAAATTCAAATTCATAAAACGAAGAGTATCGCCTTTTCTAAAAATGCAACTTATTACTTTAAAAAACTTATAATATATATCTCTATCAGTATCTTAAACATTAGTTACCATGTTTAAAGTAATTTATACAAACAAAATAATAAAAAAAAGAGATTTATATGAATTTTAAGCATTGTTTTTAAAAAGTTACATGTATCCAGATTTTTTTTTTTTCTATTATTGTCTTTATATTTGATATAACATCATTTACATTCATGATAATTTTCTTTTGTGAGGGAATTACTGCATTCCATGAAAGAATTTAGTGCCATAATTCAATTTTATAAACATTTGACGATGAATAATAACATTCGCTCATAAAAATTCAAATTCATAAAACGAAGAGTATCGCCTTTTCTAAAAATGCAACTTATTACTTTTAAAAACTTATAATATATATCTCTATCAGTATCTTAAACATTAGTTACCATGTTTAAAGTAATTTATACAAACAAAATAATAAAAAAAAGAGATTTATATGAATTTTAAGCATTGTTTTTAAAAAATTACATATATCCAGACTTTTTTTTTCTATTATTGTCTTTATATTTGATGTAACATCATTTACATTCATGATAATTTTGTTTTGTGAGGGAATTACTGCATTCCTTGAATGAATAGAGTGCCTTATTCAATTTTATAAACATTTGACCATAAATAATCACATTCTCTCATAAAAATTCAAATTCATAAAACGAAGAGTATTGCCTTTTCTAAAAATGCTACATATTACTTTTAAAAACTTATAATATATATCTCTATCAGTATCTTAAACATTAGTTACCATGTTTAAAGTAATTTATACAAACAAAATAATAAAAAAAAGAGATTTATATGAATTTTAAGCATTGTTTTGAAAAAGTTACATGTATCCAGATTTTTTTTTTTCTATTATTGTCTTTATATTTGATGTAACATCATTTACATTCATGATAATTTTGTGTTCTGGGGGAATTACTGCATTCCTTGAATGAATAGAGTGCCATAATTCAATTTTATAAACATTTGACGATGAATAACAACATTCGCTCATAAAAATTCAAATTCATAAAACGAAGAGTATCGCCTTTTCTAAAAATGCAACTTATTACTTTTAAAAACTTATAATATATATCTCTATCAGTATCTTAAACATTAGTTACCATGTTTAAAGTAATTTATACAAACAAAATAATAAAAAAAAGAGATTTATAGGAATTTTAAGCATTGTTTTGAAAAAGTTACATGTATCCAGATTTTTTTTTCTATTATTGTCTTTATATTTGATATAACATCATTTACATTCATGATAATTTTGTTTTATGAGGGAATTACTGCATTCCATGAAAGAATTTAGTGCCATAATTCAATTTTATAAACATTTGACGATGAATAATAACATTCGCTCATAAAAATTCAAATTCATAAAACGAAGAGTATCGCCTTTTCTAAAAATGCAACTTATTACTTTTAAAAACTTATAATATATATCTCTATCAGTATCTTAAACATTAGTTACCATGTTTAAAGTAATTTATACAAACAAAATAATAAAAAAAAGAGATTTATATGAATTTTAAGCATTGTTTTGAAAAAGTTACATGTATCCAGATTTTTTTTTTTCTATTATTGTCTTTATATTTGATATAACATCATTTACATTCATGATAATTTTGTTTTGTGAGGGAATTACTGCATTCCATGAAAGAATTTAGTGCCATAATTCAATTTTATAAACATTTGACGATGAATAATAACATTCGCTCATAAAAATTCAAATTCATAAAACGAAGAGTATCGCCTTTTCTAAAAATGCAACTTATTACTTTTAAAAACTTATAATATATATCTCTATCAGTATCTTAAACATTAGTTACCATGTTTAAAGTAATTTATACAAACAAAATAATAAAAAAAAGAGATTTATATGAATTTTAAGCATTGTTTTTAAAAAGTTGCATGTATCCAGATTTTTTTTTTTTTCTATTATTGTCTTTATATTTGATGTAACATCATTTACATTCTTGATAATTTTGTGTTCTGGGGGAATTACTGCATTCCTTGAATGAATAGAGTGCCATAATTCAATTTTATAAACATTTGACGATGAATAACAACATTCCCTCATAAAAATTCAAATTCATAAAACGAAGAGTATCGCCTTTTCTAAAAATGCAACTTATTACTTTAAAAAACTTATAATATATATCTCTATCAGTATCTTAAACATTAGTTACCATGTTTAAAGTAATTTATACAAACAAAATAATAAAAAAAAGAGATTTATATGAATTTTAAGCATTGTTTTTAAAAAGTTACATGTATCCAGATTTTTTTTTTCTATTATTGTCTTTATATTTGATATAACATCATTTACATTCATGATAATTTTCTTTTGTGAGGGAATTACTGCATTCCTTGAATGAATAGAGTGCCTTAATTCAATTTTATAAACATTTGACCATGAATAACATTCTCTCATAAAAATTCAAATTCATAAAACGAAGAGTATCGCTTTTTCTAAAAATGCAACTTATTGCTTTTAAAAACTTATAATATATATCTCTATCAGTATCTTAAACATTAGTTACCATGTTTAAAGTAATTTATACAAACAAAATAATAAAAAAAAAGAGATTTATATGAATTTTAAGGATTGTTTTGAAAGAGTTACGTGTATCCAGATTTTTTTTTTCTATTATTGTCTTTATATTTGATGTAACATCATTTACATTCATGATAAATTTGTTTTGTGAGGGAATTACTGCATTCCTTGAATGAATAGAGTGCCTTATTCAATTTTATAAACATTTGACCATAAATAATCACATTCTCTTATAAAAATTCAAATTCATAAAACGAAGAGTATCGCCTTTTCTAAAAATGCAACTTATTACTTTTAAAAACTTATAATATATATCTCTATCAGTATCTTAAACATTAGTTACCATGTTTAAAGCAATTTATACAAACAAAATAATGAAAAAAAAAAGAGATTTATATGATTTTTAAGCATAGTTTTTAAAAGTTACATGTATCCAGATTTTTTTTTCTATTATTGTCTTTATATTTGATCAGGATGTTAATGATTTAAATCAGCGATTTGAATCATGATTTTAATAAAGTGATTTTTTTTTTTAAAATCATTGATTAAAATCAAAAATTTTCTAAATGTTTAAAATGACATAAAAGTATTCAAATCTGAGATGAACATAATTTGGATAGTTTCTACAGGTATTGTGACTTGGGTTGTTCTCTACAATACTTGCAAATTTGGCCAGCAGTCTGACTTGAATTTGATGCATATGTAAATTTTCATAAAAATTAGATAAATGGTAAGAAATCAGACAATTATTGAAGATTTTAATAGCAACAGAAATTGTTTTAAAAATTTGACTTAACAAAAAAAAAAATAAAATAAAAATTTGTGGAAAAAATAAAATAAAAAATGTGAGGGAATGATGAAATAAGACATTTTTACTAGTTGTAGGGGGGAAATGCAAAATTATGAAGAAATCCAAACTGTTTCCTGTAAGAGAAACACTTAATATATAATGTATGATAAAATTAGAATTTTTTATATTTACAAAAAAATGAATATTCTGTGTGAGGGAATGACTGCTAATAAAAACGCTTCCGGATATACTGACTAAAAAAAAAATTCTGTAAAATTAACAAAATCTTACACCACCAATTTATGTTGCTGGACTGACATGTGCTCAAAATAGCTTCTTCTCTGTGAAGGATGCTAGACTGCTACTGCTCATTAGTGGTAGATATTTGAGATAATAGCAATGTGTGAGGGAATGATGGTCTAACATGGGGAAACATATAATTGATTGAGTAGACTATATAATAATAGTAAAAATTAATATTTTTATTATTTTTTGTAATGTATCAAATAAGAACTTTATTTTGCTTAGGGTATTTTTAATTATTTTTATTTCTGGATGGAAAGAAATAGGCAATAAAATATGGTAGTACATGTGAGGGAAAGGTGAGGGAATGACGTTTGCATGATATATATTATATTTTTAAATACTAAATTAATTTATTTTTAAATTTTACTTTCTGCCCCTAATAAACTATGTTTAGATCTTCTAATAAAAATAAATAAAAATGTAATAAAATTAAGAGCATTTATATGGCTGGGAAGCACTTTTTGCAGTATTGCAGAGAATAACCCACTTATGAATACACAAAACAAAGTTTTAAATAATTGTTTCTAAGTGTAATTCCTGAGTATTGGGAAAAATTTAAGTACAGTAAGTTTGTAAAATGCATGGTTTTTCTCTAACATAAAAAGCATTTAATTTAAAAATGATATTTAAATCTAATATAACTTACAATGTCAGAATTTCCTTTTAATAATCAAATTATTCATTCTTTTATATACAATAAACATAGCAATAGAGTGTCAGTGATTTTAATCAACTGATTTAAATCAGATGATAAAATCACATATTTTCTGATTTTTTGAAATAGAGTAAAAAAGCATTATAATCAGTAATGAAAATTATCACTAAATCACTTGTAAAAACTGTAATATTTGTTATTGTTAATTATAACAATGTTAAACTGTGTAAAAAGAAGTATTATACATTTAAAAAAACATCTAACTAAATGTTAAATAACTTCAAAATATTATAATATTTAGTAGCTATTCAGATATTTTAATGTTGTGGGGAAACAATCTGATTTAAATTTCAAAATACAATTTTTGTAATCTATTTATAAATTATGTGTGAGTTTGCTGTATACATTGCTACAATTTTTGATCAATTTGACATAAATATGCTTTAGAACCTGTGTAAAATTATTGGCCGCTTTATGAATTTATCAAACGATTATTTATCACCTTTTTTTTCAACCACTTTTTCAAAAATGTAGATTGTGTTCTTAATTAAACAGTTAATTGTTTAATAATCACTAAATTTAATCTGTATCATAAATTTGCAATTTATCAATAACTTTAAAATATAAGGAGTATTTAATATTGGTTTATATAATTATTACAAAATATTAGTGCACCTAATGTTATATGCTACTAAAGAAATTTTTAATTTGCAGTTTTTTTTAAATTTCTATAATTACATAATTAAAATTTTATTAATTAAAAAAAAAAACATAGATTATGTTATTGGAGGGTTATTCATTTTTGAAATGCTTAATTCTTGGTAGATGTTTAATATTCTAACACAGGGAAAAAAATAAAAAAAAATCCGATTTAAATAAAAAAAATCAGATTTTTTAAATCATGATTTTTTTACACCCTGTATTTGATATAACATCATTTACATTCATGATTATTTTCTTTTGTGAGGGAATTACTGCATTCCTTGAATGAATAAAGTGTCTTAATTCAATTTTATAAACATTTGACCATGATTAATAACATTCGCTCATAAAAATTCAAAATCATAAAACGAAGAGTATCGTCTTTTCTAAAAATGCCACTTATTATTTTGGTTTTCTACTTCTGTTCATCTTAGATTTTAATAATTTTATATGTCATTTTAAAATTTAGAAAATTTGTGTTTTTAATCAATGATTTAAAAAAAAAATCAGTTGATTAAAATCATGATTTAATCGTTGATTTAAATCAACTGATTAAAATCGTTGACACCCTATTGCAGCCAAATGGCAAACGTCAGTTTTTGTTAATCACAATTGACGAATTTTTTTCCTCAACCAGCTGACACTTTTTGCAATATTTTTCCACATTTGATTCAAGAATTTCACAATATTCTCCTTCTACCTAACAATTGGAGAATTCTGCAGTCTTTTCTTACAAACTTACTTTGCAGTTATCCAAAATTTTCAACATAATAAAATGTAAAATTATGACTAAAAATTAAATAAACAGTACATAAAGAAAAACTATAAAATTATTTAGATATTTCCAATATTTCAATTGACTAAGGTTTACGTTTAATGCAGTTTTATTTATTTATTTTTTTAAATAAATAAAATTGTGTGATTTTTGCTTGGTTGTGGTTTTCTCTGGGACGGGAAAACTCAAGTTTACCTGTGAGTGTGACCCTGTGAGAGAAGGGGGAACAAGTTATTGATCCTGCTGACTACTAAAATTTTCAAATTAGTGGTCCAATGTCCAATATCATTTTTGGTTTTTTCTGATCAGTGGACCATCAATGATTTCGAACACTGATTGATTTTTCAAATGCTGAAGATTTCCTTGTAAAAGAGATTTGAATTATATGCTGTTTAATTTTTTGATTATTTCCCCTGTGTGAAATTTGACTTTTATTGTTATGTCTGCACAAGAAACAATTTTATGTCTTAAAATATTTACTCTTTCATTTAAAACAGGTGGAGAAATTAACCTGATGCTTGGATCTCTTCCATTTTACCTGACTGAAATCCTGATTCAGAATATACTAAGCTTCAAGAATTTAAATATTTGATGACCTGAATGGTCAGACAGAGTGCAGCACCCTCCTAAAACTGTCTGAGAGAAACTCTATGTAAAATGATATTATATTACAATAAATATTAGTCTGACATACTATACATATAATCTAATGATTATATAATTTGTATTTTCAATAAATGGAGCGGCATACCGCAAACCAACTTAAATGTGTTGCTATTTAATTGTGCCTGTAATCATTTCTTTTTTCAGCTATTGCAAGGCTGCTGTTGGTGAATATTTTTCTTCTCTACGAGTATTGTTAAAAAATAAATAAATTGTCATTATAGATTATCATTTAGGAATACTGAAAAAATATATATGTAACAATAATTAGTGGCGACACTGCTGTTATTAAATTAACCCTTCAAAGTAAGTATTTAATATACTATGGATGTACATTGTGTATTTAAAAAAAGCTTTAAAATTTAAAGTAATACTTTTGTATTAGCTGATATTAGAGGTTAAATGGATTCTGCTACTTATAGCTGCCTTTTTCATGCTGATTATTTCAGTGTTTATGCATATACTTTTATTATGTATCCGTTATGTTTTGTCTTTATTTATTGAAAAGTGTTATATTCATTATTGAATGTTAAACAGAAACAAATTCTGAGTTTTTTTTTTTGTTGTTGTTGTTTTTATATCCAAATGAGCTAATTTTGCATAATCGAGCTGTGTGCAGTATAAATTTTTAAAAGAATCATGCTTGAAAATTATTTTTAAAACTATGAAAAATCAGTAAATTGAAATACAGATTTAATTTAATTGCATTTCACATTGCAACCCCCCCCCCCTTTTAACGACGTAAAAATGAAAATTATGTGACAATAATTCAATTTGAGGAAAAGGGGAAGTGGATTGCTTAGATTGTTACTGTCGATATATGTCAGCAACAGTAGAAAAAAATTTTTTTAGTCAATTTTACTGTTCAAAAATAGTACTATTAAAAATTATGTAACTTAAAATAGTGAAAATATGTGAAATTTTCATATGTGTAACAATTGTACCTTTATATTAAGTATATGCAGAAATGTCTATAAATATTTTTTGCTAATTAAAATACTTTTATTTTTTGTTTTGTGAAAAGAAGGTAAAAATTTGAAAACTGTATAATATAAAAATTTCAGCATCTGGGCGATTCCATGTGGAGAGTCACACACATAACGCAGGCTTTAATTTGCATTTATTCAATTATTTATTATATTTTAATGTTAATTCTGATTTTAGGTGGTATGGTAAATAAGTTATTAACATATTTTTTAGTTTAAATGTGTGTAAGTAAAACTCACAGAAATATATAATTTAATTTCATACTCAAACTGTGCTTTTTTTTCTGAAGTAGAAAAAAAGCACATTTTGAGTAATGAAATTAAATGATATACTTCTGTGAGTTTTATTGCCACACATTTAAATTTAAAAATATATCAATAACTTATTTACCATACCACTTAAAATCAGAATTAACATTAAAATTTAATAAATAATTGAATAAATGCAAATTAAAGCCTGCGTTATGTGTGTGAAACTCTCCATGGAATCGCCCATCTATAGATTCACAACAATTAAAAAAAAAAAAAAAAACAATTACAGATCATGAAAGCAGCAGCTAACTGCATTGTGGAAAAAACTTTTTCAAACCTGTGCAAAAATTAATATTGGTTGAAGAAATTCATTCAGCCATTGTTTAAATTAAAATATAATAAAAACTGGGTATGCATTTAAATCTAAGAAAATTATTATTTTTTTAATATTTTTTTGTGAATAAGCAAGCACTAAATGGACTAAGTGTAAGTGAGTGCAGAGAAATATTCCAAAAAGTACAATGACAGAATGGTAATATTTGTGAGAAGAAAAAAAAAAAATGCAGTTACTTTGTGAAATCAAATTAGATCAAACTGGTTTATATTTGTTTTTTAAATATGTTTCAAAGACAATCGAATCAATAATTAAAAATTTAATAATGTTCGGTTTAATGAAAAAATATATATATATATGCTTTCCCTACTGCAATATAATCTCGCATAATCTGAAATTTTGTTTATTATACAATAAAATGATAAATTGAAAACCAAAGTGAGGGGAAAAAAAAGAAAACTACAATCCGGTGTAACCTTTCCTCATAAAGATGAGAGAAAATCCTGAATCGTGGTTCAACCTTTTACCGAAAAATTGGAATAGAGAAAACCTTGAATTATGATTTAACATTTCACCAGAAAATGTTATTTAAAAAAACTCTGAATCATGGTTAAACCTTTCACCAGAAAATTGGATTTAAAAACAATCCTGATTTGTGGTTCAACCTTTTACCAGAAAATTCGATTTAAAAAAAAACTGAATTATGGTTCAAACTTTTACCAGAAAATTGGATTTAAAAAAACCCTGATTTATGGTTCAACCTTTCACTATAAAATTGGATTAAAAAAATCCTGATTTATGGTTCAACCTTTCACCAGAAAATTGGATTTATAAAAAACCTGAATCATGGTTTAACATTTCACTAATATAATGGTATTTATGAAAGCACCAATAAACTGGTGAAACTTATCACCTATATCTTGGTTGCAGCTAAATTTCAGCGACTTTTAACCATTTTCTTGGTGAAACATCGCACTTTATTTTTAACAGTGTAAGGTTACAACAAAAATTACTGAAACCATACAAAATGTAAGCCTTAGGCATAATTATTTTTTAAATTAATTGCTAAATTTTCAAAAGGCTTTATTTTCTGTTACTATTATTTAAAGATAATCAAAAAAATTAATTTAAATGACACTCTGAGATAAATACTTAGCTGTGACTAAAACAAAACAATAGTTTGTCAGTATTGTTTTGACAGGTTGCGCTTGCCATATCTCAGCTTGTAGTCAAATCTCCATCCTGAAATTTCTTGTGCATAACACTACCATACAATACTCTCAGAAACCAGAACTTCAGATTTTTATCTCGTGCCGCACCAGAGATATCAAAGCCTCAAAAGTTCGATTTTTGACATTTTTCAAAAATTTGGGATTTTTTTTAGTGAACAGAAAACAAGTCCCAGATCTGGAACTTGGCGTGTGAGTACAAGTACTTTCGGCCTATTTGTAAAAAAAAATATGTCATGTTGACAGTTTTCCTGGATAGAAAAACTTCCTCTTGTAAACCGACAAATTTTGTAAAAAAAAAAAACTGAAACTTTATGCTTAAATTTCCCGAATAAGCAGTTAGTTTCGGAAACTACTGTATTACCAAATTTTTAGCCCTATGTATTTTGTACAAATTGCTTCAATTTGCACTTGAATTGGAGAAATAAACGATGAATTATTTACAATTCCGTAAACCCTTCATGTGAGAAAATTGCTGCAGACGATGAAACAAAGATGTCCGCCATGCACAAACAAAAATTAATAAAATTAAAATAATAGTCATTTTGAACTTCGATCATGTTAGGGCTACTGTACAAAAAATTTCAGATTTTTTAAAAATGGTCGAGCAACCAGGGCTGGACCACTTGAAATGGATTGACCCTGTTCATTCATTTAAATACGTCATTTCGTTTGAAATGGGAGAGTATAATTATATTAGTGTAGCTGGAAGTAGATGTAGCAGTGCCTTGGATTAAACTTAAGTAGTGAAAAAAAAATAACGGCCGTTTCATTTATTTTAATACTCCACTTTGTTCACATACGTCACTTTAATTTTAAATGCGTAGCTGGACAGTAGTAGAAGTAGCAGTGTTTCGGATTATGCTTGCGTAGAGGAAAATATTTAACTGACATTGAGGAATGAAGACTAATCTTTATAACTCCATGAAAGGGGTAATTATGTCCAGGGTTTAACTATGACCGTCACCACATTGGAGAGAACTGTGTATGGTAAAATTTTGTTTCAAACTAAGATATTAACCTTTTAATGTATATTTCATCTTAGATATTCTTTATCACTAGTCTGAAGCGTTTTTGAGATCCGTATAGGAATTTGAAACTAAGTCTATCAAAATTTTGATAAACGGATTTGTCACTTAGGAGTTGGAGAGAACTATGTATGGTAAAATTTTATTTCAAACTAAGATATTAACCTTTTAATGTATATTTCATCTTAGATATTCTTTATCACTAGTCTGAAGCCTTTTTGAGATCCGTATAGGAATTTGAAACTAAGTCTATCAAAATTTTGATAAACGGATTTGTCACTTAGGAGTTGGAGAGAACTATGTATGGTAAAATTTTATTTCAAACTAAGATATTAACCTTTTAATGTATATTTCATCTTAGATATTCTTTATCACTAGTCTGAAGCCTTTTTGAGATCCGTATAGAAATTTGAAACTAAGTCTATCAAAATTTTGATAAACGGATTTGTCACTTAGGAGTTGGAGAGAACTATGTATGGTAAAATTTTATTTCAAACTAAGATATTAACCTTTTAATGTATATTTCATCTTAGATATTCTTTATCACTAGTCTGAAGCCTTTTTGAGATCCGTATAGGAATTTGAAACTAAGTCTATCAAAATTTTGATAAACGGATTTGTCACTTAGGAGTTGGAGAGAACTATGTATGGTAAAATTTTATTTCAAACTAAGATATTAACCTTTTAATGTATATTTCATCTTAGATATTCTTTATCACTAGTCTGAAGCCTTTTGGAGATCCGTATAGGAATTTGAAACTAAGTCTATCAAAACTTTGATAAACGGATTTGTCACTTAGGAGTTGGAGAGAACTGTGTATGGTAAAATTTTGTTTCAAACTAAGATATTAACCTTTCAATGTATATTTCATCTTAGATATTCCTTATCACTAGTCTGAAACCTTTTTGAGATCCGTATAGGAATTTGAAACTAAGTCTATCAAAATTTTGATAAACGGATTTGTCACTTAGGAGTTCAAAGTGGTCTCAATTACCCCCAAATAAATGTGTATAGGCAAGTATAAAGAGAAAGTATAGTGGTCATATTTTCCCACAAGTAGTTTTAATTACCCCAAACTTTTTTGATTGTGAGTTTTTGATGGAGTAATTATAACCATCCTTTTAATTAAAAAAAAAAAAAAATGGCGCAGCATGTTAGAATTTTGCGCCATAAAACCTTATACAACCAACCAACCAACTAAAAAAAAAAGCTACGACAATTAAAACTTTTATAAGGTGTTCTTAAAGAGTCAAATTTACTTCCTATGTACTAAAAACACCACTTTTCCAAATAGAAAAAAAACAAAAACAAAAAAAAACAAACAATATTGAAAATATACAAAGTCATAATTACCCTTCCTGACACTGCATTGCATTGTTCATAGTATACGTCACTTCGTTTTTAAATGAGAAGTATAGTAGAAGGAGCTTCGGATTAAAAGTATGTAAGATGAAAATTACTGGGTGTTTAAGTTTTCAGGATTTATTTTCAGAATATTTAACCATATATTGGCGATATTGTATGATAGGGCGTCGTTACATACTTGATTGATTTTACACAGAATTTCTATGGATTCTCTGATAGTGGATCAGTAGAAATTAGATGTTGGATAAATAATTTTTGCTTGACCAAAATCTGTTGTGATATTCTGATTAAAATTTAAGCGTGACAGAGCTGTGGATTGACGACAAAATTTTATATCTGCTTTATACTCTTTTATTAGGTACGTTCGTAATTATATCAGTACGTAGCATCTATAGTCGTCGTTCAGTCCGTCTGTCTGTCCGTCCGCGTATAACAGCGCAAAAACTACTCATCGTTTGAAATTTAAAATATATAATTGTTGCATAATTTTGTCAAGTCCTTTCAAATTTTATGAAAAACGGGTGTATAGTTTAATTACAGGGGCAGTCAAAAGTTTTTCGTTTCATTACGACCAATGGGAAAAAATTATTTCAAGTGCATTTTAATGATGTTACAGCCTTTCGAACAGACTGAAATTGATATGCACTTATGAAGTGCACTAAAATATACATTCAGTACAATATGCAGTGCAAAAAATATTTATAAAACTAGTTATAGTACGAACGCATCTCATTTGCCACGTTTGACGTGCAATTTCCAATTTGTTTTTTCTTTGAAAGTTTTTTTTTTTTTTTTTTTTTTTTTTTTTTTTGCCATTTCTATGTATTTTATTGTTATGCTATTGCTACCAGTTCTAAAATGGACAGCATATAACATACATTCCTGGTCTGTACGAGAAGTTAAGATATGTTTTACTGAAAGAAAATATAAATTTAATAGCCTGTCCACCAAGAAAATTAAAAGAGTTAATTTGTACGAAAATAGACCCAACACCGAAAGATGAATTGACTGGTCTATATGCTATCTCTTGTGATTGAAACAAGGTGGAATATTGCATTTCGTCGTATGATTTTATTTGAAATTTTATTATTCAACAATTTTATCGTATCTTGTGCTATGATTGACACGACACACAAACACTAACATACACGCACAATGGAAGGAGATACGATATGAAAATTGTATTTTCCTTCGCATCAACAGAATTTTGATGAATTCGTGAAAAGTTCCCGATTTCCACGCACTAATGTAAAGTCTGTGGGCATTTGATGCATTCGTATATTTAAAATATCTCCTCTGGAAATTAATATTTTTAACTTTTATTTTTTGTGTACACTTCTTAAAAGATGTCTCTTTTTTTTTCTTAGTTCTCAAAATATTTCTAAAGTATAGACTTAATTTTATAGGAAGTGTTAAATTCTTACTCACAGTTCGCCCGCTTTTATCACATAAAATATTAAATTCAGCATTGATTTTAGAAATATTTTGAAAACTAAGAAAAAAATACACATCCTTTAAGAAGAGTACACAGAAAAAAGATGTTAAAAATATGAATTTCCTGAGAAGATATTTTAAATATACGGATGCATCAAAAGTCCATAGACTTAACATTACGGAGGAGAATTCCGAATCTGAGTGACCAGCCCCCTCAACCCTTAAATGCATGATTTTTTTTATTTTCTTTCTAAAAAATGATATATGATTCTCTGAAAGGTTTCTTACGCAGAAAAAATAATGAAAAAAAATCAGATATACATTTTTCGTATAATACGTCAACCTTTTCTTATGTCGCACATCTGCAATACAAGTTAAAAACTAAAATATTGCAAATTAGTAAATATTTTAATAAGTATTAATCTAAATACCTTATTTTATTTATACCTCATTATTTTATTTATACCTTATTTATATCTTATTAATTTTTTTTTTTTTTTTTTTTTTTTGTAAAACTTATCCTTAAGTAGATTAATTATTTTTTTAGAATTATTTTTTTACTCTTATATTAAAGATTAGACACCAGAAATTTTATTATAGATTTTTAACTTTATTTAGTAGCATCATCTTTGTAATTTTTAGAGAATTAATATTTCTATACAAATGTACTGGTTGCTAAGAATGAAATAAAAAGTGATGTAGATATGCATTTGAAAAACCAGTAAATTTTAACAGTAGCAAAATTATCAGTTATAAATGCCTAAAATGAGTTCCTTAACTACCGATGGATGTTTCTCTATATATATTTATTTTACTAAATCCATGCATACTCACAATTGTGTATATAAATTTATAATTACAGCAACATGATTTCAGTTTTTTAAAAAGTATGTTTATGTTTTGCCCAAAAAATTCTGCAAAATGTAAAGAAAAATATCATCTTTCTTTCAATCATAAAATATATTTTATAATTACTAATTTATCCTGTTAAAAATTAATAATATCATCTATTGTCATTGAAAAGTTCTTTTCTTTTAGCTGCATACCATGGTGAATTGCATAAAATACCATCAGTAATACCATCTACTGTCACTGAAAAATTCTTTTCGTTTAGTTGTATACCATGGTGAATTGCGCAAAATACACTAATGCCCCAAAATTAAAAGCAAATTTTATTTATAATGTATTACGATAGTTTGTTTTGTTAGTGGAAAAATTTTGATGGGTCCCGGTAATTTGTCAGGAACTAAAATTCAGATTCTGTCTAATTAATGATAAGCCGGCTTCTTTTTGGTGTCAAAAAGTTACATTATTTCAGTATTCTAGTGCAATCTGTACAGTATTTTTAAAAATAAAAGAATTTTCAGATAAATTACATATAAAATAGTACGTCGTACAGTTGCATCAAAAAAGAAAACAATTTTGACAAGATTTGAAATCTATATCCGAAAATTTTCAGAAACTGAAGCAATTCTAATCAGCGGTATATACAAATATTAAACAGACATAAGCGATAGCCTGGAGTGCTGTGGTCAAGAGTTCGATTCCTGGCTCTGGCTAATTTTTCACTCCAGTTTGGTTTATTGTATGTATGTCTGTTTAATATTTGTATATACCGTTAACAGTTGAATGCATGCGTTATTTATGTGTGTTTTATTATATATTGTAGTGTGTGTGTTTTATTACAATTTTATTTAGTTATATACTCCCTTTTCTGAAGCTTCGGCTTATCCCCAACATTTTCCCCACTCCACAATTCTAAACGTATTTATTCAAACCTTAAACAATATGTTCTATCTAATGAAACACCAGATTTTCTCAAGAAATATTTTTAGTTTTCGAAAGTATACATTTGAATGAACATCTCGAAAACGCGACAATAGTCTCTTAGTACTTCTATCACAAAAAGAAAGTTGAGATCAGGTAGATCGCGCCTTACATCCTTATCAATTTTGTCACGAGAAACAAACTAAGTATTTCAACATAATTTGAATTCTTTGCTCCCAAAATTTTCAGAAAATGAAGCAATTCTGAACATTTATATCCTCTTTTTAATAAGCTCCAACTTATTCCCAACCCTTTCCTCACTCCTCAATTCTAAGCCTGCTGCAAAATTTGCAGCTGCGGCCATCGATTCTTCATCCAGAAGTTTATGAATGTCTATCGCCTAGGTCGATAAGCGGCCCATGTTTTATTGGAGCAGAGCGATATATAATCCAGCAAAGTCTGATGAGCGAACTTGGCAAAGCAGGCAAGCATTCGACCGAGGACGTATACTAAGGGCGTAGGAGGGTAGCGCAGGGGCGTAATGCATTTTCTGCATCGATTACTCTTTTGGGATAATAAGAAAACTTTTCCAACATACGTGTCCTGAATGGGGGAAAGGGAGTAAGGCGCGCGTGAAATGTTCTGCCAGGAATGCAGCAGACGTGAGGCGAAAACCAAAAAATTAAAAGCCCCGGCGACAAATCTACGCAGCCCCCTTTTACGGAGGAGCTGTTAAATGCTGCCGGCGTAATTTAGGATGCCTCTCTAATTGAAAGAGTTTTGGGGAAAGAGGAACGGGTTGGTGAGATGCCATGAATGGAGGAAAGAAAATGGTCTTCTGAACGTTTCGTTTATTTCGCCCACGTTCATGGATAAGTATTGGTGTGGATTTATTGGTAAACGATTAATGTTTTCAGGGAGAATGGTAATTTAATGTATTTTGATATTTTCTCAGATGAAAACAATTAATGAAACAATAAGCAGAACGAAATCTAATTGGTCTTCAATTAAAATTTTATCCTAATTCAGTTCAAACAAAGCCTAAAAAGAAATTAATGCTTTACTATTTTCCTTAATGGGATTTCATGAACTAAAGAAGAAACAAAAGGTCTTCTGAACGTTTCATTCATTATGTCCGCGTTCATAATATAAGCATTGACATGAATTTATTAATAAACCATTAATGCTTCCAGAAAAAGAAAAGAGAACAGAACAGAAAAGAAAAGAAAGAAAGAAAGAAAATGCATTTCGTGCTTTTCTTCGAAGAACACCCCCCCCCCCTCCCTTATGAATTGAATAGTAAACTGAAACAAATTTAACTGGAAAATAAAGTCTTCCTTTTATATTTGGTTCCAGTTTACTTCCAACTATGCTTAAATACAAAATAAAAAATTGCTTATCTAATTTCTTTGATGAAATGCCATGAATAAATAGGAAAAAAATGTCTTTTGAACGTTTTGTTTATTTCGTCGACGTTCATCAATAAGTATTTATGTGGACTTAGCAGTAATCAATTAATTTTTTTTAGGAGGGGTGGGCGATAAAATATATTTCTTGATTTTCTCCGATTAAAAGAAATGAATGGTGAATCAAATGTAATTGATAAAATAGCTCTAATAGCATCGTGACCAAAATTTGAGAACAATGGTAATACAAGTGACATCGAATACGAGTCGTATTCAATTTAGTGGATACGACTTATGATTTATGACGTCTATTGTACGCTGAATTCCAAATGACTAATAAAATCGGCCACTGTGAGCTCACAGTGAAAGTCACGATGATCAGCTAAGAGTCATAATATGAAAAAACTAGTTGGATGTGCCAATCCCAAAACTTTCTTCTATCTTATACATCTTAATATTTCAAAACCTAGTTACACATGTTAATACTTCAATATTATTAGTTCAATACTATACCAACTTTGATTTTCATCTTAAATTTCTGCTCAAGTCAATTAAACGGACTAAAAACGAGTTAATCTATATCATGATATTTGTTAAAATTATTAATTTTTCCTTATTCTGTTGTTATCAGCTGTTTGCGAATAGCTGGCTTAGCAGGAAGCGAGTTCCCGCCGCTGCATGAGCCGCCGATGCACAATGGAACTACGAACAATCAAGAAAAGTATACAAAAATCGCTAGCACGGAGCCCCTTTACCGCGCAATATTTCCAAATTCAAGGAGGACCTGTTGGCCAAAGCCAAAAACAAGCACAAACATTTTGGTTCAATTGTATGCATAATTTTATACGCTGTTCGATGGTACAATAATGAAAATGGCACAGAGATCGGAATTATAGCGCCCCCTTCTTTCGGAATTTTTTCAAGTTCAGGGAGGACTTGTTTGCCATAGCCAGAAACATGCACAAAAAAATTGGTTCAATTATATGGATAACTTCACACATTTTTCGATGGTACAATAATGAAAATGGTACAGACATCGCAATTATAGTGCCCCCTACCGGCAGAATTTTTCCAAATTCAGGGAGGACCTTCGTGACATGACCAAAAATAAACACATAAAATTTGGTTCAATTCTATGCATAACTTCATACACTTTTCGACAGTACAATATTCAAAATGGCACAAAAATTGTACAAAAATTGCTATTACAGCGCCCTCTACGAGTGATTTTTTTACAGATTAAGGGAGGACCTCCTTGCCATAGCCAAGAACTTAAAAAATTTTTTTGGTTCAATTCTATGCGTAACTTCTTACACTTTTCGATGGTGCAATATTCAAAATCGCACAAAACTCGCTATTACAGCGCCCGCTAACGGCAATTTTTTTGCAAATTCAGGGAGGACCTGCTTGCCATATCCAAAAACTTAAAATAAAAATTTGGTTTAATTCTATACATAACTTCATACACTTTTGGACGGTAAAATATTCAAAATCGCACAAAAATCGCTCTTACAGCGCCCCCTACCGGCGAATTTTTTCCAAATTCAGGGAGGACCTGCTTGCTATATTCAAAAACTTAAAATAAAAATTTGGTTTAATTCTATGCACAACTTCATACACTTTTCGATGGTACAATATTCAAAATCGCACAAAAATCGCATTTACAGCGCCCCCTACCGGCGAATTTTTTCCAAATTCAGGGAGGACCTGCTTGTCGTATCCAAAAACTTAAAATAAAAATTTGGTTCAATTCTATGCATAACTCCATACACTTTTGGATGGTACAATATTCAAAATCGCACAAAAATTGTTATATCAGCGCCCCCTACCGGCGAATTTTTTCCAAATTCCGGGAGGACCTGCTTGCCATAGCCTAAAACTTCTAATAAAATGTTGGTTTAATTCTATACATAACTTCATACACTTTTTGATGGTACAATGGCGACAGACAGACGGACAGACGGACACACAGACAGACAGACATTTTCTATAAACATGTTTTTTGGAATCTCTGACCCCTAAAACATGCAAATCCGTCGAAAACCGGAAGTCGAAAAAAATTTCGATTACAATACTTTCTTCTATTGAAGATAGAAGAAAGTAAAAAAGTGGTAGTCAACTTTCGTCTACCTTTGCAATGGTGACTGTTTATTTTAATTGTGACGTAGGATCTATACTGCCTTAGTCTATTAGAGAAGGTATTTCAGTTAGATTTGGTCATTTATTTTTCTTTTTATATAAACGAAATTATGGTTCACAAATATAATTTCAAAATAAAGGGCTCCATTTAAATTTGGTAACAATTTAGTTCCAAACTATAACTCTAAATAAAAATTTATTAGTAACTGAACTATCGACATTGCTGTGAAGCTCCAAGGAAGTCAGCACCAAACGTTTATCTTAACAAGATTATTAAAGTAGCAAAAGTTTTTACGGAAGATAAAAATCACCTGAAAACTAAAGATAATGATGCACCGATAACAAATAAACAATTAAATTAAAAAAATCAAAAAACCCGACTCATCACCTGTCTCATTATTTCTCATCAATGTGAAACGATTTTTTTTTTAAAATACCTACTATTAGACCACACTCTCCTATCTTGCTCAAATTTTCAATCGTTAATAAAATACTTATTATTCATCCAATCAAGCTCAAATAATTTTTTTTAACTTGTAGTGGATGACATTTGATGTTAATCCAGTTTTTTTTTTTTTTTTCAAATATTAATTCGTTCATTAAATTAAATTAATTAATTTTCAATAATCGAGAGAGCCCTTTTCTTGATCAAGGTATTTTAAGACCGAGAAAGTCCTCTTCTTGATCAATGCATTTTAAGCGCCACTCAAGAGGAAAAAGAATGGGAGAAAAAAATTTATATTATTGACCTAAGCAGGAATTGACTTAAAATATTTTTTTTTATATTACTTGTTTATATCACTTACCTATTTTTTTATTTACTTGTATTGATGACTTTTGAGTTGTGTTTAATTGTTAGTTCCTATCTATAAACAATGTTTTGATGAGGTCTATAGATGACTATGATGGTTAGAGTTGCAGTAAAGCTAGATATCTTACCTACACAACTTCCAGGTTGTATAATATTTTAACGGAGCTTCTGACTGTAAAATAGTCAATGAAACATCTTCTTCATTTTGAAAGACCTATCCAATGATATGCCACTCAATAGGGTGCGTAAATTTTTTTTTCGTCTCTACCGCCATTTTGTATTTTATGGCCGCCATTTTGAATTTATAAAAACAAATCCTGGCCTATACACTCTAAATTAAAATGTCTGAAATTCAGACACTTAAGTGTCTGAAATGGAGTGTTCAATTTTCAGACATTTTAAAATGTCTGAATTTTTTCAGACACTTTTTGCGTCTGAATTTCAGACACTTCAAACGTCTGAATCGCATCCATTTTTTTGTAAGCATCATACGTAGCCATGTTTGACCACGTTGAATCCTGAAAAAATATTTGGCTGTGGTCCTGCCCCTCCCCCCCCCCCCAATACAGCCTGATTTTTTTGGTGCTCTCAGTTTTGGTATACAATTTTCGTTACGTTGATAATTTAAATCTTTTACGACATTGTACTGATTATAATCAATATCTTGAACTTCAGGAGTAGAACAAGATTAAAAAACAAAAAATATTTATCTAAGTATTAGATTTTTTAAAATTTATTTTGTTTTTAACCTTATTTTACTTTAAAAGTTCAAAATATTGATTATAATCAGTACAATTTCGAAACAGATTTAAAATATAAGCTTTACAAATATTGCACATCAAATTTGGGGGCACTACAGTCGTAGGGGGACGGGGCACTTCCCAGTTTGCCCTTCCTTTAATCAAGAAGTACTTTTGCAAAAAACGCAACCCTGCATTATAGTTGTCTAAATTGAGATGTCCAATATTCGGGAGTATCCGTTGTGGAGGTTAATGGACATTCTCGAATAGCGAACACCTCTATTTAACGAATACTTTTTTAATCAGCAGACATACATATTTGTATATTTTTACCTCAAAAAAGTAGACATCTCCAATTATCGGACAAATTCCGCGGTCCCGAAGTGTTCGCTATTAAGGGCTTTTAAGGTACATAGATAAATATATATATATATTTTATAATCTTGTCCTACTCTAAAAGTTCAAAATATTTATTATACTCGGTTGAATGTGGAAAAAGATTTAAAATATCAGATGTACGAAAATTGCAAAAATCCCCCCCCCCCCCAAAAAAAAATGAAAAAATAAAAATATATATTGCCACATAGGCAATTTTACATATACATCACTTGATAATCACAACAGTCATTTAACTATGAATAATGAAAATAAATAAATAAATATTCTACTTTAATAACATTGGGGAAAAATGACTTTGGTATTTTGTTAAATATATTTGCGTTTTTAAACTTGTCCTACTCTAAAAGTTCAAAACTTTCATTATAATCAGTGCAAGATGTAAGATATCAGCTTTACAAAAATTCATGCAAAATCCCCCCCCCCCCCAAAAAAAAAAAATGAAAATACTTATATAAAAATTATGTTTTTAAAAAATTTATATTTCCACATGGGCAAGTTTTTATGTAGATCAGAGGGTACTCACAAAAGCTATTCAACTATCAATAAAAACAAATAAGTACATATTCTATATTAAAAACATGAGGAAAAAATAACTTATGATTTCCAAACTTCTTTTGTCTTAAATATATACAGTAACATCTGTCATTTTTGTATTTTTCGTATAAGTGCATATAAATAAAGTTACCACAATTTTAAATACGAAATTTAGTTAGATGTTTTTACTTTTTCCCATTATAAATTTCAAATTACTTTTTTATTAAAAATAATAAAAAATCAGTATTAGAGTTGATTGCAAATCAAATACATATGTATATTTTTACAGGCAGCTTCATATAATAGACGAGTCTCATTTACTTTATTTATCTTTTTTTAATCTGCGGTTTTATGCCAGGAAGTAAGAAAGCATTAGGTCATCTTTCAAAGTTTTTTTTTTTCTTTACTTCCTTGTGGCCGTCATTTACTGCGAGATAAAAATTATCCATTGAAACTAAGAACTGACATTGAATATATAATTCGTAATAAAAAAGAACGTCATAAGTTTAAAAATATATACTTCTAGAATTAGTGGGGTTTTTTGCGAACAGATTCAAAACTAATTAAATTTCATGCAGGATTTTGTTTAGTACAATAAATAAAATCATAAAATACACTAATTTTACTACTATAAAGAAACTTACTTGAGTTGCTGCAAGAGGTAAGAAATATTCCTCGATTTGAAATTTTAAAAACTACCACAGCCACTGTGAGGGAGAAAGACTTTCATCAGTTTAAAAGGTAATCCCATAATACATCCGACTAGCCATATTTAAAGAATGAGATGTTTCATCCTAAAAACAGGACCCGCCAGACAAAAGTTTCTTTTTTTTGCCAGCTTCGACAGGACGAAGATGAATAACACAATATTATTGATATAAATTGATACGAGTTAACACTAAGCCCATTGCACACGCTTTGTAGAATTTCCGGGTCTAATCTTCAACCGTCGTCTACTTCTGTTCTGTGTCTATCCCACCCTTGTATCGACGACAGCTTCTAAGAGACATTTGATGTCGAGCACACACGTCAGATGTATGTATTCAATAAATAAATAATCCAAGTTAATACGAATTAAAATCACAGTACTTCACATTTCGCAAAAAACGAATTAAAATACACGCGTACATAAAAACAAACTTTGTTTGAATTACAACGTATACCACTTCGAACGAAGACATCTAAAACGCATGCGCAACTGGGAGTGCTAGTGCCCCCTGGTGGTTATTGCGTCGGAAGAATCAAAACGTCTTAAATTAAGACACGTTTAAAGCAATGAAGTGTCTTAAAATAAGACGTTTGCGGATATTTTAGACATTATTCTCAGTTCGTTTACACCATGGTCATAGTAAGACGCTTATGTATCTTAAATTAAGACATCTATAGTGTCTTAATTTTCAGATTAAGACACTTACGTGTCTAAAATTCTTTTTCAGTCACATATGTGTCTAAATTTAAGACGCTTCTATTTGCAGTGTAACCATCGGAGAGACCTCATTCATTAAAATCCATCCAGCCGTTGGGATGTTTCGAGGGTATAAAGAAATCCACATGCACAGATGCGCGTGAAGCACATAACCCTTCTTTTCAGTCGGGTAATAATCTATGAAACGAAGCCATTTTTGCATGTAAATTGTTTTTGCAGTGAATCTCGAGGCGGTAAACAAAATTCAGTACCAACAAAATAAGTTTTCATTTATTTATTTTTAAAAAGGTGTGGGGAATTCGGCATGTTATCTGGAATTCAATCGGAATAAATACATATATATATAACCATTAATTAAACTGTACCGGCCATCATCAAAAACCGCAATATTGTGAATGAATTGACAATAAAAATGGATGCCACAAACCTATAATATAGAACTGTATGTATAAAATAAAGTGCCTTATAATTAATTAAAAGAATTAATATGGAAGAAAAAAAAGAAGAATATGGATTCCGAAAAAACTGAAAAACTTATATATTGAATTACGTTTTCAAGAGTACAGAATTCAATGATATAAGCAAATCGGTGTTTTCTGTGAGAAAAAAAGCCAAAAGCTGATTTTTTTTTCCCTCCTGTACCCAAACAACCAATATAACCAAAAGAATAGTTTCAAGATGAAAACATAACATTATCAAATGGCACGAAATGGAAAAAACACTACAACCCATTAAATATTTAATTTATAGCAATAGAAATCTTACACAACATAGCGAATAAATTCCCAGTTGATTTTCAAAATATCTTCCCGCACATGGAATCCAAAAGCATGATAAGATTAAGGTGAATAAAACAGTTAAGTTAACACAGAAATTAAAACCTATGGATTCAGATAATTCATTTTGAAATACCGTGATAAATTCAATTAATGTAATATAAATAAAAAATGATTACATTATTTAAAATACCTGAAAACAATTTTAAATTGTTTAATATCAATTTTACAATATTGCCAATAATCAGCGTTCAATACCACCTAGTGTAAAAATTTTAAATTATTACTTTAATAGAAGCTTTAAAAAGACAAAATTTTTGGTGCTGCCATCTATTATTTTATTTTAAAACTATTATTATTGTTCAAATGTCACAAAAAGAAGAACCTAATAAAAGCTAATGAAATTAAAATATATCAACTGCATTACTACACAAATCATAATATAAAAATAATACCATACTATATATCATTATTCAAAAAAATTTAAATAAATTAAATGTTAATAAAATGCTTTCAATATATTCTATTACCAAACCCATTTAATCTACACTGAGAAATTAAAAAAAAAATTAACATTGATAATATATAGAATATAGCTATATGTTATAAAATAAAATAAATTATATATAATAAAAATATAAAAAACCTTAATAATTACTATTACATATAAAAAATGAACAGGAAAAAAATATAAAAATAAAAAATGGATGTTTATAGAAGATTGTCAGATTCTAAAATTCCCAATAGCCCAAAGATCACAAATATAGTGTGTGAATTATCTTCATATTAGCCATAAAAGAGCTAAAAAATATGATTGTGACAATCAAACACATTAAACCGATAATTAATCATGTAATACAAAGTTGAAAATAAAACAATATCAAAAAGTATAGAGGAATAATAATAAAAACTATTTACCCAATTTTAATACATACAGTATAACATTAGTTATATCAAATAAACTTATATGCATAATAATCACTAAAAAGATGGTATACTATTATTAATTCATATGATATTGTCCTGAGTAGACTAAAATTTAAAAACAAGTTAATATTGAATTTGATTAAATAAGTTAAATTTAATATGAATTGAAAAAAAAAATGTCACCAATTACATATAAAACATCAAATCAACATCCATGTAAAATACGTATTAGAAATGCAGTTATGATACAAAACCCCCATTATTATATATATATATATATATATATATATATATATATATATATATATATATATATATATATATATATATATATAATCTTTTTATCCTCACGCGGTCACCTCTGGCCCGTGAGAACGAGAAAGTAAAACTGCAACTTGCATTGACGTCATGTTTCTCACCGCATCCTATAGAGAGCGATCTTGTTTATGAGCTCACGTGCTACAGGTTGTGAGTGGCTAAGGGAGGAGGCTTTTCTTCTAGACGGAGAACGGAGTTTATAAAGAAAGATGCAAGAGCATTCTCGAGAAGTTTTTTGAAGTTGAGACTTCAAGCAGATTTTGGCCGTGTAGAGGCGAAATCTCTCACGGGTTAGTGGCTTCGGAGCATCTTCCGGAGCACGGTAGGAGTGATAGCCAGGTGCGGCTGTGAAGTTTCTCCACTACGGAGAAAATCCAGAAGGTTCCTAAACCTGGGCTGTGAATCAACTAAAGAGGCGACATTTCTGTCGAGCATCTAAGGCTCTACCTTCTCCCGAATAAAAATCATTCAAAGAGACTCTCACGTATTCGTCGACCTGACGTAAAACTTCGGACTCTGAGTCAATAGAGACTGTTTCATCGAAAGCGATCTGCCACTCGGTGACTGGGCTTAAATAAATAGACAAGTTATTGAAAGCTGTAATCGAATCCTATTTTTAAAACGTTGTGTATATAGCTTAATCTAATCCAGAGAATCATCATTTAATTGTTTATAATGCAATAAAATATTTCTTTGAATTTATTAAGACTCGGTCGTTGAAGTTACACGCTACCACACCATCTTACATCACCGGCCTCTATTACAACTTGGTGGCAGCGGTGGGATCTACAGCAATAATAATTGTTATTAAAAGGAAAGCCCAGGAGGAAATAGATGGCGAACACCCAGAGTTTCCGACAACTCGAGAGACAACCGGAAAGAATCTAAACTACAGTTCTGAGGAAGACAGACTGACAGTCCTTCCGGATCAAAATACAGTTCATCCAGAACAAAAGACAGTTCGTCCAGAACAAAAGCCTCCATTACACTGGTAATAACATTTTCCTTTTCAAAAATTCATATTGTAAATTTACGTGAACGTATTAAAATAAGAGTAAATTGTGAAAGTTTTAAAGTTAATGATAAGCCAGTTAAATACCTTTCTCTATACAAATTTAATCTGAAACACTGCTACTTCTACTATCCAGCTGCGCATTTAAAAATGAAAGTGACGTATGAGAACAAAGTGATGTAATAAAATAAATGGAACCGCAGTTAATATATATTTTTCTCTATTTAAGTTCAATCCAAGGGACTACTTTCGACTATTCAAATAATTATAGGCTTTCCCATTCCAAATGAAGTAACGTACTTGTATGAATGAACATCAATTAATTATAAAAACATTCTCTGATGATGACCGAAAGAAATGCAGGTCGAAAGTACTAAAAAGTTTTAAATAAAATGTATATTTTTAACTTATAACATCTATTTTATTATTTTTGTCGGCTTTTAAGTGAAACAGTGAGCTTTTAAAGTTCATATTGTGTTTTTGTGGTTAATTCAAGGTGAAATATTGCACTTCGTCTAATTATTTCATTTTATTTTCCTTTTCTTTTGAAGCTGAATCTTGGATCAGACTTTCGTCATTTTCTTCTCAATAGGCGACTCTGCCAATTCTTTCATAACAAGATAAGGGTGCAGCCGCCGCCCTCCTCCCCCCCCCCCCCCCAAAAAAAAAAGAAAAAAAAATCAAGGAGAAAACTTCTTTCCTTTGAGGTAACAAAGAAATATTTTTGACTGTTATTGATTTATGGTAGATACGTGCGCGGAAAAGGTAATTTCTGAAAAAAAAAGTATTTGAGTATAAATTAACACCCCATGCTTGTTTCGATGCGAAAATGAAATAAATAAATAAATAAATAAAATTCTTGATTCAGTCTGAATTAAGAAATGGTGGAATAAAGTATGTGATAAATTTTAGCGCAATTGAATTTATAATTGAAATACATTTAAATTCCAAATACATGCATATCTTTACTCATTCTCAGTGATAACATTTTTTTTAAAACTGAATCTTTTCTCAGCATTTTATCATTTTATTGTTAGCCAGTCTTTCATAACAAGATAAGGGTGGAGTCGCGAAAAAAAGGATAACTTCTTTTATTCGAGCTTTCAAAGAAATGTTTTTTGTAGCTATTGATTTATGGTAAATACAGTTATGCAGAAAAGGTAATTTCTGAAGAAATGTATCGTCGACTGATAAGCAGTCATCGAAATAAATGAAAAAAAACCAGAAAACAGGAATTCTGTTTTTTTTTTTTTTTTTTTTTTTTTCAGAATTGAATGTCGCTCTCCGATGAAAATAAAAATACATATGTATATAAATATAGATAGTACAAAATATATTTCAGTTTTAAGACTTAAAATACACACTTTTATTTTATATATAATGACGTCATTCGCATCCGCTGAAGAATTCCTCATTTTCGATCCAGTCTTAAACAACATCTACAGTAAAGTTGCATATGACGTCACTATCGCTAAATAATGCACAAATCCAAAAAAAGAGATGTCGTCATTCAAGAAACTCTACAAAAAAAAAATGGCTATCTCATTATTCATATGCATTCATTTTTTTGTAATATTAATATAGATACTTAAAATCAAATATAGTTTATAATAGCTCCATGTTTTATCAGAAATCATTCATTTATATTTTTTCAAAAAGCACGTATTTTAAGGGTGTATTCCGATCCAAACTGCTTATTTTCTGATTCATTTTTAAATTCATTTTTGCTCTCAAACGCATCAAACTGGGAAATTCTCTTATTTAGAAACTACATAATGTGCCGTGCGTCTCGATTTTTTGATAAATGCAGAAAATATTGTAAAAAATGCTGTCAAAATCGGCGTTTTGAACCGAAATTTCCGGAAGCGAGTGATCTGGGGATGAAAAAGATGGTCATACTGAGGAAATAATTGCTTAAAAATCAAATTCTAATTAATTGAGCGAAAAATGAAATCACACTGCACCTTATACAACTTTTCAAAAATCACCCCAGCAGGTTTCATGTTTTTATTTTTAAAAATGAGTCTGAAAATGTCTCAGAAAATTTCGAGCTGTTGAGGGTGGAAAAATATTTTTTCGAATACACCCTTAATAAAAAAAAAAATTCTGTTGTTATGAAAAAATGGCAACAAAAAGATATAATTACTATTTTCCAACTATTTCTTCTTTACTTTCTATGGAAATGGAGTAGAGTTGTCAATATTAAACAAATAGTGTTAAAACTACAAAAAATTAATATCCCAAAAATAAACTGAGCTGCAGGTTTCAAACAAATTGCATTAAAAAGTACTTTTTTTCTCCATACGACGGTAAAAAAAAAATTGAAAATGTGCGATGTTTAGAAGTTTTAAAAAATGCAGTAGAGTATTTAACCGTACAATGATACATCTGCTTTGTTTTACGGCTGGCTCATACAACGGAACGGTTTTTTTTTCTTTTTTTAGAAATGACATTTTAATAGCTGGCCGAAAGAAATAGCATTTCGGGGGCTAAAAAAACAAAACAATAAACCAATACAATAAAACAACAACGTTTTTTAAAAATTATTATTATTCATTTTGAATTAAGAAGTCGCAAGAGAAAGTACATGTGATAAATTTTAGCACTGCATAATTTATAAATGAAACAAATTTAGATGTTAAATACAAGCCTCGATTTACTTACTTCAATAGTAACATTATTTTGAAGCTGAGTTTCGGCTCAGCTTTGGAACTCTTTGTTCTCATTAGGTAATTCAGTGTCTTTCGTAACGAGGGAGGAGGGATCCCTAAATAAATAAATATATATACATAAAGTGATGACGCATTAATTAGTAATGGGCGAAATAAAAGATTTTGACATTGAATGAATCATTCCGGCATGCGTAAAAGCCTAGTTACAAACCTTCGTGATTTCTTAAATCAATTACTACCAGAAATTTTGTAAATACAAAGAAGCTTCTTATTTTAATTTAAATTAAAATAACAGTCAAATTAAAATAAAAAAACATCATAATTTTCCCCAAAAAAATTTCTGGAGGCTATTTGATTTAAAAAAATACAAAGGTTGACAACTATGCTTTTCCAATTTTTTTTTTTTTTACTTTTTGCAACATTTATGGCGGTAATTGATAAAAAAAATAAAATAAAATAAACATTGAAAATGTGCGATGGTTAGATGTTTTAAAAAATGCTATAGAGTAATCGCACAACGAAACATCGGCTTTTGTTTTACGGCTGGCTTATACAAGGTAACGTTATTTATTGGAGACAAAATAAGTTGGGAGAAAGAAATAGCATACCGGGAGCTAATTAAAATAATAATAATAATAATAATAATAATAATAATAATAATAATAATAATAATAAAGCAGTTTAACAAATTACAACGACCATTTGGAAAATGATTTTTTCAAAGACTAAAATTTAAGACATAAAAAATCGCACGGAGTTGATCCTACATTACGTACGCCATGAATTAAACATTAACATTCCTGGACCCATCATGAACAAATTTTAAAAGAAATTTCAGTTTTACAATTTTCGGTACTGTAAATTTTTAAACTTCTACGGAGCTGGTCATACATTACGTACGCCATGGATTAAACATTAATATTCCTGGACCAATTTTAAATGAAATTTCATTCTTAAACTTCTAAACATCCCACAATATTACTTTTTACACCGTCGTATAGAGAAAAAAATGTACTTTTAAATACAATTTGTTTGAAAGCTGTATCGTAATTTGTTTCTCAGTTATTAATTTTTTGTAGTTTTTATTACTTTTTTGTCATACACTGTAAAAAAAAAAAAAAAAAAAAAAAAAAAAAAAAAAAAAACGGAAATACTACTGGCAATCTAGACGCCAGTACTATTTCCGTTTTTTTACGGGAAATTTTACCCATAAATTACAGAAAAATTTTCGTTTTTAAAACGGAAATAGTACTGGCGTCTAGATTGCCAGTAGTATTTCCGTTTTTTTTTTTTTTTTTTTTTTTTTTTTACAGTGTATTGGCAATGGAAGTATCCATCTCTGTTGAAAGTAAAGGGAAAATACAGATTACTATATAGACCAATCAGAAAACGAATAAAATGCGGGATTCAACTAATAAAACGCTTCAGATATGTTTTTTATTTCCTACCCTGACCGAGGACAATAACCATTTTTCCAAATGGTTAAAAGAAAAAGAAAAAAGAAGAAGAAGACAGACAGACAGACAACTACGCATCTGCGCTTGTCCGAAAAGTTCATTCGAATGACAAAATCATTCATTATGCTCATCACTAGTATTAATGAGGATTTGCGGTAGAAGAAGAGGAAAATCTGCAACTACGCATCTGCGCATGTCCGAAAGGTTCATTCGAATGACAAAATGCTCATCAATGAGGATTTACCGAAGTATGAGGAATACCGTGGATTTACCAATGAGGTATTAATGAGGATTTACCTCAGAAAAAAAAGAAGATCGGCAACTACTCAACCTCGCATGTGCGAAAGGTTCATTCGAATGACAAAATCATTCATTATGCCCATCATAGTATTAATGAGGAATCAAGTTATATTCTTAATCTTTAAGGGTGTTCTCAAATCCAAAAGGGCAACTTTCTGACATGAGTTTTAATTTATTTTTGTTCGAAAATGCATGAAACTAGCTGGTGTTGTTGTTCAGAAACTATGCCGTTGAGCTGTTTTTTCCTTTTTTTTTTTTTTTTTTTTTTTTTTTTTTTTGCAAACGCAGTAGATTTTTCAGAAAACAGTGTCAAAGTGGGCGCTTTGAACCGAATTTCCGCGCCAAGGAAGAAAGAGCACTCAAGAGCGGGCGAAAAACGTGTTTGTCACGTGATTAAATTCGCTTATAACTCAATAGGTAATTGATGGATCTAAAAATAGAAAAAACAGTTCAATTCAAAATCGCTTCCATGGCCAGGCTTCCCAATTTTATACCTTTCCGTTTAAAAATGAATTTAAATGTGTCAAAACGTTTTGCGCTTGTTGAGCAGAGCAGTTAAAAACAGCCTTAAATAAAAGATATTTTGAAAGCATTTTACTTTAAGGCTATTTCCGAATCTAACGGAGCTACTTTCTGACACTTCATTTTTGTTCGAAAACGCATGAAATCGGCAAAAATTTATATTCAAAAACTATGTAATCGAAAGACGTTTACGATGTTCTTTTTCTTTTATTTATTTATTTATTTATTTATTTTTATATTTTTATTTATTTATTAATTTTATTTTATTTATTTATTTATTTATTTGTAAAGGCAGAAGATCTTTCAGAAAAAGTGTCAAAGTAAGCGTTTTGAACTGAGTTCTGCAGCTGGCATAGGGCGAAATAGAGAAAAAACTCGTCGTCACGTAAACAAGAAACCCTTATGAACTCGATAAGTAATTTATTTATCCAAAAAAAAATGGAAAACGCTATTTGATTTTAAATCGCAAGATTACCAATTTAATGCTTTTATACGTTTAAAAAAGAGACAGAAAATGTATCAGAAAGTTTCACGTTGTCCAGCAGGGAATTTGAGAACCACCAATGTCACTCCAAAAGAAAGCAAATGCTAGGAACCGTCTAAACCTATTCTCAAATCTAAATGGGCAATTTTATGAAACAAGTTTTAATTCATTTTTTGTTCGGAAACGCATGAAATTGGCAGATATTGTTATTCAGAAATTATTTCATAGAAAAACGTTTTCCATTTTCTGATGAACGTAAAAGATTTTCCAGAAAATACCATCAAAATTGGCGTTTTGAGTCAAATTTCCGGTCGAAAAGAGAAAAACCAGCCAGAGAGAGAAGAAAAACCCGTTGTCACATGATCAAAATTGCTTATAACTCGATAAGTAATTTATTTATCAAAAACCGAAAAACTCATTTCAATTTCAAATTGCTTCAATAGTCAACCCTGGAAATGTTGTGCTTTTATGTTTAAAAATGAGTTAGTAAATGAGTCAGAAAGCATCGCGATTGTTTACCAGTGAACTTGACAACCGCCTTAAAGTTAAAAATTTTCATGTATTTTTCATTTTATAAAGATAAATTCGTAGCCAAGACTTGTGGAAACATCTTTCGAATCTCTAGTCTTTTTAAATGTATAAAGACTTTTTTTTTCTATCTAATTCTACCAATGTACGTAATGAAATCCAAAAAATTTCATCAGTTTACGTCCCCTGGTATCCCAATCCAATTTTTTGCTCTGAAATAAGTTTGAAAAGAACTCTTTTGAAAGGAAAAGAAGGTAAGTTTGATAACAAGATTCAAGAAAGGTAAAAACAAAATTGGAAAGACGAGCTCACTTTCAAAAGAGAAATTCTTTTTACCGTCGCCTTTTTGTTAAGATGAAATTGGAAAACGTAGGAAACGTAAGTTGTTTGGATTGTGATCTAAAGAAGTTGGCAGAACTGTATAAATTGGATGGCGAAAAAGAAATATTTCTTCGTATCATAATTTACTTTTAAATATAGTTTATTTTATTCGTTTAAAATTAAAAATATTTCTTCAATCCATTAAAAAAAAAATAAATAAATAAAAATGTTATGCAAGCCTTTGAAAATCTAATCAGTCTATAAGAAAGTACAAACAGGAGCTTATAATTTTTTTATAATTTAAGGCGGTTATCGAAAAAATATTTTTCTCCACTGAACAACACGAAACTTTCTTTCACATCTTCTAACTAATTTTTAAACGTATAAGCATGAGGCTTGCAGGTATCATTATTAAAGTGATTTGTGAACGACTAATTCTTTTTTTATTATTATTCATCTCGATTTATAAGCGATTACTCAAAAAGCAAATAAAGAAACATTAAAAAAAAAAAAAAGAAAAGAAAGAAATAATGAAATGATCTCTTTTAATTTCCTTTTCTTAGAGAAATACTCTTTTCTGAAAGAATCTGATACAGTTGGTAGACTCACTTACTTTTAATTATTACAGAAACATATTTTGTTAACGATCCAATATACTGTGCATATGTTGTCTACATACATAAGGCATTAATGGCTCGTAAATGCTGTATTGGATCCCAAAACCTTAAACCAAAAAAGTTCAAGCAGTATGTACAAATACTTTTATGGTTTAAGTGCAAAAATGATAAAAGTTATAATGACTATACGTCTTTCCAGACATGGAATCTAAACAGCTGAATCAAATTTGTCTTACACAATGTTTGATTAGCTGTTTTTCTGTGCATAACAAGCTGTTTCTTACTGAAGTGATACGTCTCTGCCAAGTGCAACTTGCACGTTCTGTAATGGAGGTGGTAATTCTGAATAATGTACGAAAGCTAATCTGAGGTTTACTTTCTAGAATGTTTTGGAGCTTTATGTTTTAAACATTTTTTTTATACTTTATTTTGTTAATAAGAATATGAAGAAACTTAAAACATTTTGCGGAAAAATAAATCTTAAAAACCCAAATCAAAATATAAAGAATTTTTTTCTGTTTTGTTATAAATTTAAAAAATGGACATACTTAAACAATATCTTGTGAGATAAAATGTAGACAAAGAATTACGAAACAGTATACATGTCATTTTTTTTTTCAGTTTGAAAGAGAGCTATTTTTATTCACTCCTTAGGTTACGGCAATCGCTTTTGGTGAGTAGTACCATCAATAGTATTGGTAAATATATTTTTAAAACTTTCCCCAACATAGTTGAAAAGCGTTTATGAATTCGGTTTGTCTATTCGTCTATCGCATTCAAACTCGCGTAAGTATACTCGTATTCTCGTGTAACTATTCTTTGTTATTGGGGTTTACCACAGCATGCCTCTTTTTTAAAATGAAGCGTGTATGCATATCTGGTACGCTAACAGGGGCGCTCAAAATAATTCCGTTGCATTATGATCTAAGGGGGAGGGGGGAGGAATCGTTTGCAGGGCATTTTAAAGGTGTTACACTATTTCAGACATATCGAAATTACGTGACTGCACTACAAGGGGCTTGCTATAGAATATTGTGTGCATATCCTTTATATTTCATTTACAGGGAAACACAAAAGAATTCCGTTACAGTACTCTCTTTGAGCGATAATTGTTGGAAATTCGGTTTCAATTGTGGTATGCGTTTCTAAATTTAACTAATTTTTTGCATATTACTTGGTGTGTATAATTTTTATACTCATACACAGGGCAGCACAAAAGAAGTCGCTTACTACTGGTTTCCTACTGGAACAAAATTTTTTCATACTATATACAAATCTATAGATCGTATACAGGGCTGCACAAAACGAACTCGGATATTTTCCCGACTGTAGATGGTAATTGCTGGAATTGGATTTTCAAATGCGCATGCATTTTCCAAATAAATCATCTTAGATATTACCTTTCAAGTAGATATCATCTCTCACCTCATTAAACGGCGAAATTTTATTACGGTATTCTAAATGTGTTGGACAGTGTTTCATAATCCACATGCTTGACGCATGATTTTTCTTTCTTGATTTTTTCTTTATTTATTTATATAGTTTGAAAAGTATGTTAAGATTTATATACTTCTACCGGACATCAAGTTGTTAGATGTCAAACATTATGCGTACTTTATCAAAATTATAGATTATGTATTGTCAATGATTTTTTGTCAATAATTTGCTGTTACCCATGATAGAGAAGGATATGCAGAAGTAAAAACCATCCCATTAAATGTTATTTTTAGCATACGAATTCCTTGTGGTTTGCTTTGTATATTCCTAAAAGTCTTCTTGGAATCAGTGATAAAATCATTTCATCCGCTTGTGTTGCATCATGACCACCCTACATATTATGCACGGTGGTCCTGCGCACCATCATACTAGAGATCTTATCTCCTGATGTGTCTGTAGAATTCTTCAACTTTCACCGATCTCTCCTCTTATCACGGTTTTCGGAAATTCATAAATATTCAAACAGCTCTGGAACGTCTCCCCACATCTACAAACCAATCGGGACATTGAAAACTCAATCTCTTACTCCTCACTCACCAAAATGCATCTCGGATTTCTTCCCATCCCATTTGATACCCCATCTTTTTAAAAGTATTCTTCCCTTATCCCTATACTGTCGATGACAATGGTTAACGACTCACGATGAAACTTGGAAGAAAAAAGTCCTCCGCTTTGGCAGAATTACGAGGAATGTGATCTCTGAGGTCGCCACGTACGCTGAAAGACTGGAAACAGGATTACAAAGACATCGGACTCAGCAAGTGCAAAGCAGATGTCAGAATCTCAATTTCAATATCCTTGAATCGCCTCGTATTTCCCACGGAATGACGAAAGAGTCCATCATGGATAGCTCTTTCCGGTTGGGTTTGTCATAGCGTAATTTTTGAGGCTTGTCACCAAGGAGATTTTTGCATATGTATAAGAGAACGTATAATGTAGCTATTTGAGGTTAAGCGGATGAAAGAATTTTGGGATATTACCAGCACTATTCTTGCATATCCAGGCTTGATTAACTTCTAAATCTAAGGGAAGCACGGTATATATATTTTTTTTTTGGGGGGGGGGAGGAAGGGGGGGGCATTCACTCGGGAAAAGAGTTCTAAATTGTACATTCATGGAAACCCACCAATACGGCAAATATTACTGGGGCTTAGCAGAGTTCAGATATTTCATGAAACAAGTTCTTTTTTATGTTCCCTGTATATAATAAAGATAGAGTATATTTGCGGTATATATAATTGCTATATGATGCGTTATCAGGATAATTTCTAACCAGCACACCAGTATGCCATAGATTTTCTTGATAGCCTATTAATCACATTCAAATTAGCCGGTTATATAAATATCCTGAAGTAGTGCGGATTTTCTCTCCCATCACGAAATTAAAAACCCAATATGAAAAAATATAAAAAATAAATTAAAAGGCCCATTTTGCAATCATTTTGGCGTTCTTCTTAAAATTTAGAGGAGAAGCTCGTGCTTCACGTGTCTTTTAAATAATCAGGCCCTAAACATATGTATAGAAGGATCAATGTCAATATTTGTGATAAAGCGAATGACGAATGTGAAATGATCTCACATGTATAAGTAACAAAAAGTGCGAACCAAAATTCCATCAAGGATTTTCTTGTAATGTAATTTTCTGGACATGTCACCAATAAGGTTATTATATGAGGCATTCTCACAATCTTTTAACTTTCATGTCCCTGAATAATAATTTTTTATTTAATACACTTTTTTGTGTTTTTTTTATTTCATATACTTGGAAACATCCCATTGCATGATTGCACAACAATATTAACGAGATAAATAAGTTTTGGACGATGTTGGGGGGTCCAAACACATGGAAAACTCATCTACCGTCCCGTGTCCGTGATGCTAATTTTGAAGTTTGGAGCTGTCTGGATAAAATTGTTTCAATAAAAATAATTCAATTTAATTTTTTTCTGAAACTGGAACTATTGTTTTATATAAATATGTAGCTAAAAATTAACCTGCAGACATTTTTAGGGTTGATATTATTTTTTGAACTCTGTCCCTGGGTTTTAGATTTTTTACCATCCCTCTTCTAAAATTATACAGAAAATCACTTCAGATGCAGCGACAGATTTTTTTTCAAGTTTTTGCTCATGCAGAAGTATGCTAGAGAAAGAATATCTAAAATTCTTTGACAGGAAATTTACTACAGAATATAAATCAGCATTTAAATATCAATTTCAAGCACCGTGGCTTTATTGGTAGTCTTACCGTCCCCAAGGTTTATTCCTGCACTTTTCGAGGTAAATTAAAAAAAAAAAAAAAATTAATTTAATCCAATGTTAACAACTGTTTCGAAAAATCAATGAACATTGTGGCTATCACTTAGTCTTAACATGATTTTCCTAAAAATAGGTGGTAATTTTCCTTATACCGTTCTATCCTTACCGTCTCTTTTTTTACCATTTCGTCCCTTTTTATACCATTTCGTCCCTTTTTTGTACCATTTCGCCCCTTTTTTTACCTTACCGTCACTTCTTTAACACCCTTTTAAGACAATGTTATACAAAAATTCTGTATTAAAAGTACTACATTTGTATTATTTCTTATTTGAATGTCCTGTGGGTACTATGCAAATTCATTATAAGTAAAAATTTAGAAGAAAATAAAAAGTTATAGGGGTAAAATGGTAAGGAAAATTAAACTCGCAAGTTTAACTTAAACCTCAGTTAAATAAAAAAATTTTCGCCGCTGACCATTTTTTCTTTATTTTGAATCATTAAGGCATTCGTCTATCAGATTAAAATGTTATTTTAGCAAGTTTAATTTCGCCAGATTTTTTCCCCCCAAAAGTCAAAAGCTTGTGAGAATACTCCATATACGCTTTCTAATCAAAAGTATCCGCGAAACTTTCGATTACAGACATTTTGTCCCAATATCTAAAGAAATACTTGATGCTTTTTTCCAAGAATAGTAATAATAAAAATAGAATTTTCATGGAAATATAAAGGTTTTTTTTTTTTTTTTTTTTTTGAAAAATTCAAAAAATTAAATATGAGCATTTGTATTAAATAATTTTTAACTGCACACGTGCGAATGATAACAATCTTTTTTCTTAACTTATACGTGAATTATGTAGGGCAACTCATATAAAAAGATCAGTTGAATATCATGAAAATTCAGAAATATATTGGTGATATGCGGAGCTGAATTCAATTGCTTTTTAAAAGTAAGTGAATGATAAGAAATTTTCCACAAATTGTCATTTTTAATTTTTATTTATTCATTTATTGTCTTTTGTAAAATTTATTTTTAAGTTTTCCTTGGAAAACCAGAATAGCCTATTCCCACAAAATAAATAAATGAGGAGAATTACCAATTCGAAGCATCCGTTCAAAATCTACGCACGGACATTACTTTAAATACATATTGTTGGAAGGCGATTAATAAAATATGACAATTTGCGAAAATCCCTTGTCATCTAGCCATAGACGCTGACTTCACGGGGCGAAGAAAGCAATCAGGCAAACTTCAACCACTACTTTCGATTTTCCCCCTATCACTGTGATTAATTAAAACAACCATAACATTTAAAAATTAGTGGTAGATGTTTATCTGATTGCCCCTGTCGCTCCTATTAAGTCGGCTCTAATGCATCCAGCTACTCTTAAAGAGCCATTGAAAATCAACTTACTATATATCGCCGATATTTCTCTAGATTTTCGTGATATTCAACTGATAGGCAGCCTAAATAGTTGACTACTAAAATACCCAAAAACAATTTTCTTATCGGTTGCGCATAGCAAATTTTCCCAGGCGAATTCGTCCAGTATTTCTCTTATAGACATTGAACAAAACGTCTAGAATTGAAAGTGTTCGGTGACTTTTGATCATAAATTGTATGTAAAGGGATTTATAAAAGGTAAAATATAACGATTTGAGGTAAAAGATATGAAAATACTTGCATGTTACCAATAACATTTTTGCGGACGATTTTACCCATTTTTTGTTGAAATCTAGCTGAAATTCAGCTTCAAACAAGATATAGTGGTTCTAAGTTTCACCAGGTATGCGTTGCTTTCACAAATTCCATTATATTAGTGAAATTTTGAACCAATTTTTACTCTGTAATTTATAACCAATTCCATAGAAGGACATGTAATATACAAGACATATTTAAGTTCAAAACACCATCTATTGAAAATTAGTACTCCAAAAAAACCTTGCACGGCGAATTTTATTCTATTTGATCAGGCTTCCAACTTAGGAAGCCTAATTCAATTTTAGGAGCATTTTATCAGAGGCATAACTAATGACCCACAGGCTCCGTGACTCCGCGGGAAGGCTCAAGAGGTTAAGGCTGTTCCCAAATCCAAAGGGTCAACTTTTTGACATAAGTTTTAATTCATTTTTGTTCGGAAATGCATGAAACTAGAAAGTGTTGTTATTCAGAAACTATGTCATCGAACTGTTTTTTCCGTTTTCTTGTAAATGCAATAGATCTTTCAGAAAATACTATCAAAGTTGGCATTTTGAATTGAACTTCGAACGAAAGAAGAAAATCTAGTCAGTAAGGGGAGAAAACTGCTGTGTCACGTGATCAAAATAACTTATAACTCAACTCAATAGGTAATTGATTGAGCGAAAAAATGGAAAACACAGTTCGATTCCAAATCGCCTCCATGGTCAGGCTTTCCAATTTTATGTCTTTCCGTTAAAAAATGAATTTGTAAATGTGTCAAAACGTTTTGCGCTTGTTGAGAACAGCCTTAAAGGAAGTATTGGAAAGATTGGAAGTTCTGATAATTTTAAAAGAATTAGTTAATTTCACCATTTATTCTTATTAAAAAAAGGTATTTATTGTCAAATTTCATTTTTTTTTTCGTTTCTAAGAGTGGAGAAATATTCATCAATGTGCCGCAGAGGAATAAGACTACTATCTTTTTTCATTGTAATTATAAATGTCTATGTGTTTTGTCAATGCTTCTTGTGGCCATTCTTTTTCTTGATACCTTTTTATTTACAGTCCCTAAGGAATAAATAGAAGTTGTAACTGCATCGAATTAAGTTGAAATACTGTTTTTCCTAATTTTTAATAAACATTATCAGAATCTTATAAAAACTTATCAAAAAGTATCATATGGAAGGGGAGAACAACATAGTGAAAAGCCAAACTTCACGACATTTATATATATATAATATATATATACACTGCTCAAAACAATTAAAGGATATTGCTGTTTTAGGTGGATTTTGTATCTGGTAAACTGTTTAGCTGATTGATACATGGTCGACAGACATAGTAGGTTGTATGAAAATAAATTACACATGTTTGGCAGAAAAAAATGCATTTTATTGCGCATTTGTGTACTAAAGGAAAAAAACACAATTTGTGCATATGAGAAAAAAAGAATAAGAAAAGGTGTTTTCTTCAAAGAAAATCATTTTCAGTAGGGGGTATGGTTTCCACGGGCGGCCAGCAACGTTGAACACCTTTGAGGCATGGACTCAATGAGGCTATTAATGACGAGTTGGGGTATTCTGCCCCACTCTTCCAGAAGAGCTCTTTCCAGTTCTTGGAGAGTTTGTGGGGGTTGTTGGCGGCCAGAAACTCGTCTTCCTAGAGCGTCCCAAACGTGCTCGATTGGATTCATGTCTGGAGAACACGCTGGCCATTCCATTCGAACGATTCCTTCCTCGAAAAGGAAATCCTCCACCAGGTTTGCACGATGCGGCCTGCAGTTGTCGTCCATTAAAATGAAGTTATTTCCGATTGCTGCAGCGTAAGGGACTACAATAGGTCTGAGGATCTCATCCCTATATCGGCGACCAGTCAGAGCTCCATCTCGAATGATGTAGAGGTCAGTGCGCCCGTCAATGGAGATGCCACCATACACCAACACTACTCCACCGCCAAATCTGACACTTTCGTGCACGAACGCAGGATTATTCCTACTGCCACGGTCCCTCCAGATGAAAATACGCCTATTATCCGGATGCACAGAAAAACGGGACTCGTCAGAAAACAGAATATTGCTCCATTCATTTCTCCTCCAGTTGACATGCTTGGTTGCCCGCTCCCTGCGGTCGCGACGAGCCTTGATGTTAATCTAACACATACCATCGGTCGGCGAGCATACAGACCTACAGCATGGAGCCGGTTTCGGACAGTCTGAGTTGAAATCGTGGTGCCTGTAGCCGAGCGAAGGTGTTGTTGGAGAAGAGTAGCGTTCATGGTTCGGTGTCTCCGAGCTGTTAACGCTAAATACCGATCTTCATTGGGCGTTGTTGCCCGTCTACGACCTTGCCCTGGTCTTCGGCCTGCACATCCACTCTCCAAAAAACGGCTCCAGATCCTGGAAATGACACTTTGTGACACTCCAATGGCTTGCGCTACTTCGGCTTGAGTTTGGCCCCCTTCTAACCTACCAACAATTCTCAAAGCTTCTGAATCTGTCAAATGACTTCGCTGAGACATCGTACTCATCGAAACAAAGCAATCACTGAATGCCGATCACCCTTGTCTTCATTCTCTTTTATCCAGTTGAAAGTCAAATTTCATTCGCTGCCGCTGAAGCGACGTTTTTGACGTCGAACTCAAAATTTGCATACTTCACAGTTTGAAAACCAGAAAAATTTGCATTTGTGATTCTCTTCTTCTATTTTCGGCAAAAAAAATTTCGTTTATATCTTTATTTTATATAAAACTTCAAATATCCTTTAATTGTTTTGAGCAGTGTATATATATATTAATCCATAGATTTTAATTTCTGTGTTAACTTAACTGTTTAATTCACCTTAATCTTATCGTGCTTTTGGATACCATGCGCAGGAGGATATTTTGAAAACAACTGGGATTTTATTCGGTATGTTGTGTAATATTTCTATTATTTATGCTATAAATTAAATATTTAAAATGTTGTATTGTTTTTTCCATTTCATGCCATTTGATATTATTATGTTTTCATCTTGAAACTTTTCTCTTGGTGATATTGGTTGTTTGAGTACAGGAGAAAAAAATTTCAGCTTTTAGCTTTTTTCTCACAGAAAACAACCGATTTGCTCATGTCATTGAATTGTGTACTCTTGAAAACGTAATTCAATATATAAGTTTTTCAATTATTTTTATCGGTATCCATATTCTTCTTTTTTTCTTCCATATTAATTCTTGTAATAAAGTATAAGACACTTTATTTTATACATACAGTTGTATATTATAGTTTTGTGGTATCCATTTTTATTGTCATTTCATTCACAATATTGAGGTTTTTGATGGTGGTCGGTAATGTTTAATTAATGGTTATATATATATATAGTATAAGATGAAATATATGAGAAACTAAAAAGAAAACTAACTTAACTCTCTATTGTATCATGAATTTGTTTTAACATGGATTCTAAGTAGTCTAAGGGTACAATATTTTAAGACTGTTCTATCCAAAGGGGCAACTTTATGACATAAATTTTAATTTATTTTTGTTTGGAAATGCATGAAACTAGCAGATGTTGTTGTTCAGAAACTATGTAATCAAACTGTTTTCTCCGGGTTTTTTTTTTTTTTCCCGAACGCAGAAAATATTGTCAAGGTGAACGTTTTGAACCGAATTTCCGCGCGAAAGAAGAATAACCACTCAAGGAAAGGTGAAAAACGTATTTGTCACGCGATCAAAATCGCTTATAACTCAATAGGTAATTTTTGATCAAAAAATTGAAAACACAGTTCGATTCCAAATCGCTTCCATAGTCAGGCCTTCAAACTTTATATCTTCTGGTTAAAAAATGAATTTGCAAATGTGTCAAAACATTTGCGCTTGTTGAGCAGAGCAGTTGAGAACAGGCTTAAGTTGCGGAAGGGCGCAAATTAATCATATTATGCCAAAAATCTTTCTTCATTTTAGTTATCAATTCTTACAAAACACACACGTGTATACATGCAAGCAAAACATGTTAATAAAACCTTAATAAAACTAATCTGTTCCCCATATAATTATAAAAAAAAAAGGTAAAATGTGTACAGAAAAATTATGATTGCTTTGAAAGTTTCAAGCGTGCAACAATCGATTGGTAGATATTAGCTCTTAAAGAATCAGCAGTATTACCTAATTTACAACCCACATCAGATAATTTAACTCATGAAAACATGGTACCATATTTACCTTCATTAAAACATGACTAACAGCAGTTCAATAAATTGCATTAACTGTCTAAAACATTAGAAGTTGTCTATTATGCCTGATAATTCTAGAAGCACATTTTAGGGCGTCATTTGTGGGCTATAAAAATGCAGATGCATTTACTATGCATTGTATTGACACGTGATGGTGTTTTTTTCCTACCTTGTGTAATGCATAAGTTTTTTACGTAGAAATATAAATAAATTTTTATCAGTCGCACAGTTTTTTATACTTGTTATGTAGATGATTGATGATATTATTTTCCAAAGGGTGCTTTATAATTACCTTGTTTTACACTGTAAATAGATAATATGCATGCTTTTTCACCTTTTTATGAGGAAAAAAAAATATAGATCATTTACATCGTGTGCTTAGAAAGCATAAAATAGATATTTAGGTGTTTGTCCTTTTAGTAATGATATTGTAAGGCAATACACATAAACCATTAGTCATAATATATTTTATTATATGCAGACAGTTTTTAAAAGATTCCTAAATTGCATTGTCTTATATATATATATATATATATATATATATATATATATATATATATATAATTTAAAAGGTAATGAGATTAAAGGCAAAATAAATCTAGTAGCAAAATAATATTAGGGAGAATATTATTTATATGTCTTGATTAAACAATATTAGCATGAAATATTGTCCAGCATATGTATTTATAATATTGCGTAACCAACATTGGCAAAAAATATTTTATCATTTCATTGCCAATATTTCCTATGAAAAGGCAATATTCCTGAAATATTGCACACTTTTTTTGACAAAAAACGTAAAAAGTACAGAAAACATGTTGCCTGAACATCTGATTGGAAGATACTTTTCTGCTGATTGAAGAAATTTCCATCTTTTGACTCGAGAGTTTCAAGAAATTTCGAGCTTATCGGTTCGCCAATTTTTCGTGTTTTGAGGGAAAAGGACATACGAAAAAATTCCGTTTCTAATACGAAAAAGTAGTAAACAACACAGTTTCCAGAACAGCCCTATAATTTGAAGAAAATGCAGCGTTGAAGTGAAGCATTTCGTTTAATTTTTCACGTTCAGATAGGGGAATTTTCTGTATTTTGAGGGATAAAGCGAAAATTTTCATATTTCAAAACAAATCGAAAATTTTCATGTTTTCATGAAGTATAATCAACTGAAAAATTCGTTCAATTCACGGATATAATTTTTTAGAGTGTGCGTGATTTGGTCGCGTTTCATTACTGTAAATATTTCTAATGTAAATATTTCTGTAATTAGCATTTCAATACAAATATTTACAATGTAATGCTGATATTTAACCAATATTCGTAATTTATTGGACGTCTAAACTACGAATGCTACAATATTAAGTCCCAATTTAATCAATGTACTCAATTTAGGTTTTCCGTATGGAAGAAATACAGAAAAATATTTCAAAATTTATCGTAGAAATAATTTAGACTTGCAGCATATTTTTCCCCAGTTCTCGATTTCTTGACCTGTTTAATATATCTTTATTTCACGGAATTACATTATTAATGTATTTTCTTTAATTTATCAATAATTTTTTCTACTCTGGAGTATGTTATATGTGTGATTCAGTCCAATAAATTTGCAAATTCGACTTTTTTTAAATTACTGGCTCCTTCTCGCTTTATTAACTTTCGATTTGAATAAATAAATTGAAAAAAAAAATGTAAGCTAAAATTTCGCAATGAAGTGTAGCATATAATCAATTGACGAGCATTGACAGTTATAGAAACTGTCATTTTAATTGATAATATCTAATTTACCTGATATTTCACTTTACCAAAGTATAATATTGTGGAAAACTCTTTCATCTGAACAAGCTTAACGTGAAATATTACTGACAGGTTTATGACGTTAATGAGAGTGCGACTAACTAAGATTGAGGGTAATTAATATTGTTTTATTTTATTTATTGTATTTTATATCTAAATCACGTTCTACGTACTTGGGTTAGAAAAACATTTTTCTTATCTTGAAGTTGGAATGAGCTATTATAGTCATATCTTATTGTATGAAAAGATCCGTTGTGTAAACGACATACCAGTATTTCGTTTGTATACGAGAATGTAGTCGCAAAAGAAAAGTTTTTGACTCCCAAACGAGTCACAAAAGTGTTATTTTCACAAAAGAAAATAACAACCAAGAACAAAAAGAGTTCTTGGTTATCTCTACTCAATGACTGAGCGAGGAAGCGAAGTACAGTTGTAGATAAGGTGATTCCTTGATTGTACAGGGAAGGACCCCGCGTGTTTTTCTCTGGAAAGCTGAGAGAGGGCGGTGGGTAGTCTTGGCTGGAGTCTCATGGGGAGAAGCTGGACGTTGGAGCCGTGGATTTGCCAGTGAAACTGTTCCTAAGAAAAGATTACTCCTTCTGGGAGAAACGTGTATTCGAAGGGAGATATAATTCGCGTGATACCTGAGTGGTTCTTCGATAAGTCTAGCTGAGTTCGATAAAGTGAGAAGGGAATAGCGCCTAGTTTAATAATACTACCCAGTACGCATACGTTATTTCAGTGTGCAACATAGTGTTGTGCAGGATCTGGTATATCCGAGGCTATAATTGTAAATAATGTTTTTTATGTAAATAAACTGTAAATAAATTATTCTTTAATTTTAATTGAATAGGTTAGTATTTAATTGTTATCTTTCTCACATTGCGTCCGATATCATGCATATATCGGTGGTGGTAGCCTATCAACGAAACATCGTTTATTCAAAGCCTTGTAAAGACTTTGACTGTCTTGCAATATTCCCAATAGGAAACCCCTTAGTGGCACAGATTCACTAGATAGGAAAAACTAATGTATTTCCAAAGCAGGGTGAAAGTACGGCAAAGTTCCCAAATCCTGCCGGTAAGATGAAAATAGGCAGTCGATCACAATCGATCTGAGACGTATGACAGTCGATGACAGTCACTAATGCACTAGACCATCCGGACTTGGCTTTGATGTACCGAGAGCGAAAGTAACAGAAATATTTTCCCAGGAGACATTTCCTCGAGTAGGTGCCGTGTGCAAAAATAAAGGCGGTCCCAGCCCAGCCATTCAGAGACCAGCTGTCAAAGGATTTTGGCAGGAAAACATGGCGAGTGACCAATAGACTCCACATTGTTTTACAGAAAAATAATTGTGAATATAGAGGAGAGGATGATGATCTTCAGGAAGTTAGTTAATTGCTAGACTCAGGGGAGTAACATGCAGGTTGGACCTGTAGGAGAGAAATATATCTCCGGGATTTACTCAAGGTTTCGCGGGCAGACGCTCCGAGTAGCGGAGCAGCCTTGCGACACTCCGATGGCGAACTAGGCCGGTACTGAGTGAAAGGAAACTGCGCTGTTGGCATAGCGAAAGGCTACTATAGCAGTACGGAGGAATCTTACCTATAAAAGGAACTATCCTAAAGCGATTACTTATAATCGAATTTGACTCTGATCATCAGAACTCTTAGTTACCTTGACGGAACTCTCAGTTATATTAAAGGGACTTATGCATTAAGCTGCCACCTCTCAAAGACTTTTGTCTTTGCATCATTTTCTCAACTTTAACACCATTATTTCTGTTGTGTGTTATAATCACCAGTATTTTAGCCCAGAGAAAACATTGTTTGTTTCTATGTAAATATAACCTCACTTTTATTCAAATCTAATTATTATTGGTTATTATGCCTCTGAAGTAAACCGCTCCCGCTACCGCCTTCTTAGGAACACGCACAGCCGTTACGAGTAGTTTACTGGAGTTCATTGCATTGACAACGGAAAAAGCATGGCAATAACTTTTACACGAACTGTTCTTACAATCTACAACAAACTGACTTCAAAGTTTTAGCTACTGATAACTTGAATTACTGGTAACATGCTCAAAATTTTTATCCCCTTTGAGTTTCCCGTTAAAAAAGTTTGACTGTATATACATATATGGGATTATTAGACAAGTAAAATAACTTCACCACAAAATTATTCAATTGACTAACGCCGGATTCAAAAACGAACATAAAAATTTAATAAACACAAAGTATATAAGAGAAAAAAAAGCATGATATTTAAACGATAAGGTAACACAAAACAAAATGGCCTTATGCCAAATTTACATAAATAATATTATATAGATGTAGTTATACGTAACCTTATCAAATATCAGCTACCAACTTAAACTATAAACCTTTTTTAAAAAGTCCCCTAATAGCGCTCTAATCATGACACCTTACCTTTCATACTAGCTCATGCTTTTTTACATCAGTGGAGTTGAGGTGTTGTATGTTCTTTTTAATAATCGATCGAAACTGAAACCGGATTTTGGTAATCGTCCTATTTTCGGCCGAAAACGAAAATTTCTAAAAAGTTTTTTTAAGTAATTGATACATACATAAATATACAGAATTATTAATTAATTATAATTAATTAGACCTGTATAATTAGACCTGTAGCCCAAGTTAACTCTCTTTGCCCCTGACCAAAACTTTTTATTTTCAAATAAAACAAAATGTAATTAATTCATTAACCACATAGAATGATTTTCTAATTATAGAAATTTTGTCTAATTAAGAAATGGTCACGATTTATCTTTTATAATAATTTGTGTAAATGATCACTGTTATACTAGAACTTTCTCAAAGAGTATTCGAAATATTTCTGCGGTTTCAAACTAATAGCTTTCTATTATTGTTAAGTCTGAAGCTTTAAATAAGCACGTCAAAAGCGTCTTCAAAGTGTAGTCCTATATGCATTACTTTGTATTTTCCACTCAAGTCTTGTGTTAGTTACGACTGATAATTATAAACAGTGAAGTTCATAGCAATAAATAAAGAATGTCTCATTTGAGCCGATAACAGCTCCAGTCAATGAATAATGTTAGAAATTCCCGAAGGAAAAAACGAGATTTTTGAAATACAGATAGTTTCGGTAGGATTTCGGTCCGGCCGAATCTTCGGAAGCATTTTCGCGAAACTCAGATTTTGAGCCGAAGACGAAACCGAATTTTCGGTCGATCTCCACTTATATATATACATATTTATTTATTTATTTATTTTTCTTTCTATCTTGGAAAACACGATTATCAGCGATGCAATAAAATATAGCAAAAGTCCAAAACTATTGACTAATAATAGCTATATAACTGAATTTTATAGCATCGTTTGAGAGCTATAAAAATGCAAATGCATTTGACACGCATTGAACATACATAAAGCGTAAAAGATGGTGTAATGAGCATACGCATGCATTGAGCATACAATGAAGAATTGTATAATGCTTTATTCTTTCTCACTTTCTGTAATATGCAAGTTGTTTTAGTCGAAATAAAAGTTAGTTTTACAGGTTTTTATGCTTGCAATGTTGATGATTGATGATATTAGTTTTGCAACGAGTTGGTTTGTAACTATCCCTATTTTATGGTGATGTAAATAGACAGTATTTATACACTTCTTTTTTCCTTTCTTTTTTTTTTTTTTTTTTTTTTTTTTTTTTTCCGAGATAAATGATGATTTAGTTACATCATGTGTTTTGAAATAATAAAAATTTTCATTTTAGGTGTTTTTCTGTTTAGTACGACGCTGTAAAAAAAAAAAAAAAAAAAAAAAAAAAATGTAATTCTACAGATGAAAAGTTACAGAAATCTGTATGCTTACTAAAATTTTATCTATATTGTAGAAAGAAAGATGTAAATCTGCAAAACTAGTTTTTGTAAAACTACAAAAATCTGTAGCTTTAGAAAAGAGTCTTCTAAAATTACAGTAACCTTACTAAAATTTTATCTGTAATCCGGGTTGCAGCTACATAAAAAGTTCTAGGCATTCCAACTTTCTAAAACATTCTCCAAAAAAACCTTGCACGGCGAATTTTATTCTATTTGATCAGGCTTCCAACTTAGGAAGCCTAATTCAATTTTAGGAGCATTTTATCAGAGGCATAACTAATGACCCACAGGCTCCGTGACTCCGCGGGAAGGCTCAAGAGGTTAAGGCTGTTCTCAAATCCAAAGGGTCAACTTTTTGACATAAGCTTTAATTCATTTTTGTTCGGAAATACATGAAACTAGAAAGTGTTGTTATTCAGAAACTATGTCATCGAACTGTTTTTTCCGTTTTCTTGTAAATGCAATAGATCTTTCAGAAAATACTATCAAAGTTGGCATTTTGAATTGAACTTCGAACGAAAGAAAAAAATCCAGTCAATAAGGGGAGAAAAATGCCGTGTCACGTGATCAAAATCGCTTATAACTCAATAGCTAATTTATTGATTAAAAAAGGGAAAAAACAGTTCGATTCCAAATCGCTTCCATTTTCAGGCTTTCCAATTTTATATCTTTCCGTTAAAAAATGAATTTGTAAATGTATCAAAACGTTTTGCGCTTGTTGAGCAGAGCAGTTGAGCAGAGCAGCCTTAAACCAAAAATATGCAGTTTAAGAAGAAAAATATTAAGTAAAAACTAACTTTCTGTGCGAATTAGTTTTATTGAACCACTGTAAATATTCAGCATTTTTCTATTTTCTTTTCTTTTAAATAATTAATTAATTAAATTCATTATTTTTAAGATTTAAACTTGATCGATCATCAACTTCTTATATTGGGCATCTCGCGGACTATAAGGAAAAAGAGCGATATAACCGAAAGTGCGATGTAATCTCAATGTTAAAAAATAAGAAATGCGATAACTTACTAGTAAATGCTTTATATTGTTTTCAAAACGTTAATCTTTATACGCCTACTGCAAATTTATTAATATACATTAAAAAAAATAGACTAAAATTACACTTATTACAATAAAAAAAAAAAAAAAAAAAAAATCTATGAAATTATTTTTAAAATGTGGTTAAGGCATAAAGTCTTCTTCTTCTTCTTTTTTTTTTTTTTTTTTTTTTTTTTGACAGGAAAAAATGTGTGATATATCAGCGATATAACGTGGCGCGATATAACAAGTGATCATATAATTACAAATAAATGCCTTCGAGAAAAAACACAGTAATGAATAGAAACTTCGAAAAGAATAATGATGTTCTAATTTTTAGTATGATGGTGTTATTCATTCTTTATGTAAATGAATTTATTACTTGAAAATAAATTGATCAAAAGATATATCAATCCACATAAATTGCTAGCTATATCTTTTTGCTCGCAGAAAGTCTTCTGGCGTTATGCCAAATTCATTCTTTTTCTTACTGTTGAAAATATCTTCTCTCTGACTTTCAACTTTTTATTCGCGTACATTGGATTTTTTTTATCATTATTATTCTTTGTTTTATGAATTTAAATAAAAAACCGAAACTATTTTTTAGAACCATTTTATATTTATTTACGAAGCACCAAATGGAATTAAATGTGTTCAGATTTGAATATTTAAATCCAGTTTATACATATTCATGAATTCTTTTCAATAATAAAGACCATGAGAAAAATGGCGAACCCTCCATAATGAAATTTTGCAAAACCTCTTTCCCATCTTACTTTCATTATGAACGTCCCCCCCCCCTCTCTTTTCCTGAAAGTATTGATTTTTACTTCTCTCGATCCACATTTTTGGAATTCGATTCGATTGCGTGAAATTTCTGCGCAGAGTCAAATTCTTCAAAAATGTGGAGCCCTCCAGGTTTAACTTTTCAGTTGGTTTCTCAGTTGGTTAATTGGTTTCAGTTCTTATAAAGTAATTAAATTTTCGTATGATATCATTTTGTTAGAAGATATTTTCCTTTTGGGTCAATTCCATCGTAACTGACGTAACACTTTATCACCGAATTTTGTTTTCAAAACTGTGTAGAAAATTTACTAATAAAGCTTGAACAATTTTTTACAATTTAAAATATTTCTTGCTAAGGACTTAATACACAAATTACCTGCAGATTATTTCAATCTCTCTTTTAGTCCCAAAAATTGCATTTCAAAATTCTGTAGCTGATGTAACATAAAATATAGAAGCATTTTTTCTGCCTTCATTGAAGTGTAAAAAATTATCAAAACTATCCTATTATAAAAAGGGATTTAATGTTCTTAATAACATTAAGTAATGACAAATTATTATAACAGTAACTTGTTTCATTAATTTCTGAACAATAAAAAAGAAAAAATGGCATTTACACATGTAACTGACATAACTTTTATTATGTAACTGACGTAACATTATGACTTTACAAAGACAATAATGGTACTTCTTATGTAAACAGTAATTTACAATGCCATTTTATTAGGATTTTATTATAGAACATAAAAAATATCAATATTTCCAATCATATCCTTAAATTAAATATGTTGTAAATTTTATTCCTCCCCCTCAAAGTAAGAGTTTTCTGTGGAATTGCCCTTTGATTGTTTTTATCTTCTGTAACACTTTCCAACATAGTTGACAAAGTGTTCATGAATACGGTTTGTAGGTCCAACTAAGTTATTTGAGTTAAAAAGAATATAAGTGTATAAGTGCGTGAGAATGTATTCCTAAAACTTAAAAGATAAAAATCATGTGACTAATCAACCGGGTCCGCTGTGTTGAGTGTGTTGACCGGAAAATCAGGGCCTGGTTATCGCCCCGGGCTTCTCGGGTTACAGAATATAGGTGAAAACCATATATTATTTTTAAATTGAAAACTAATAGATTTTTTACATTTAATATATCTTTTTTAGGTTTTTCATCAACAACACGAACAATCATTTTTATATGAAAAATAGAAGTTATCTATTGAAATAAAATTTTGAAATTTATTAAAAGCGGTACTTCGTACTGGCCCCATGCCAGGAACTAACAGTCGAAGAAATCGCCAACCTTTTTTATTCTGATAATTTCAATGGTTTAATCTTTTCCGGGGCGCAGTAATTATGTCTTAAAACGATGAAATGTTAGATTGACACCAGAATTTACAAACGAATTTATTAGGAAATAAAGGCCAACTACCTTATTTCGCCGTAATTTTATAAAAGGAAAATCTTAATTAAATATTCTTGGTGCCAGTACTGTTAAAATTATGTGTCCTTTTTTGTGGACACCACCCGCTAAAGGGTTAACCGTGGTTCGATTACATGTTTTAAGTTAGTATTTTATTTTAAGGGTGTATTCCGATCCAAACTGCTTATTTTCTGATTCATTTTAAAATTCTTTTTTGCTATCAAACGCATCAAATTGGGAAATTCTCTTATTTAGAAACTATATAATGTGCCGTGCTTCTTAATTTTTTGATAAATGCAGAAAATACTGTAAAAAAACGCTGTCAAAGTTGCCGTTTTGAACCGAATTTTCCGAAGCGAGCGATCTGGGAATGAAAAAAATGGTCATACTGAGAAAATAATTGTTTAAAAATCAAATTCTAATTAATTGAGCTAAAAATGAAATCACACGGCATGTTAAACATGTCTTCAGAAATCACCCCAGCAAGTTTCATGTTTTTACTTTTAAAAATGAGTCTGAAAATGTCTCAGAAAATTTCGAGCTGTTGAGGGTGGAAAAATATTTTTTCGAATACACCCTTAAGATTGATAAAGTTCCAATTTCGTTATGGAATATAAGCCGGAAACAAAGGCTGATCGATTTTACTTATAATAATTTAAGTGTAAACAAATATCTTTTGTAATCATCTATCTGCAAGTGAAAGAGGTAGATTTAAAAAAAAAAAAAATCATGCTTGAAAATTATTTTAAAAGCAATAAAAAATTAGTAAATTGTAATACAGTTTTCAAAAAAATTACGATATAGTTTTCAAACAAATTGCATTTGAAAGTACATTTTTTTTCTCTGTTCGACGGTGTAAAAATTGAAAATGTGCGGTATTTAGAAATTAAAAAAATAGTGAAATTTCATCGTCTGCTGTTGCCACCGTCAGAATGTCGTCACCATTACGCACAGACACGTTTTTCCTTTATAATATAGATACTCGGATTGCAATGCAATTTTTATATGTTATTGAAGTTTACTATAAAATGTTCAGCATTGAAAATGAAGTGAATAGCATTTATAGTTTATTTGCTGGAACACACAGAAGTTTTCCTTTGCATGAGGAAAAATCATTTCGGCGCATTTTATTAAATTTAGGATATTTCAAACATAATGAGATCGATATGAACTATTCAGGTAGGACTACAATATGCTTTTTCAGGAATATATAATAATTAGCGTTTATAGTTCGCTTACAGGGATGCATAAAAGAATTTCGTCACAATAGGATCCCCCATAAATATCTTATTTGGTTTTAGTGTTGTTTATGACGGCCGATTATCTGCAGTAGGGATATATGGCCCGGACGGGGATGCCCTCCGTGGGGGGGGGGGGTCTTTCTAGGGGATCCTGACCCGTATTTACGTCAGGTTTGAAGAAAACTATTGAAAACTCGGGACGATTAGGCCGACGGGCGCGATTGGGTTCGAACCCAGCACCTCCCGTCTACCAGCTTTGAGAGCAGAACCTCTCAGACACTGGTCGGGCAATATCTTCTTTGGAATGGAGGAAAATGAAAAATTATTTAAACTAGAATTCATTCTATTGAAATTTAAAAACAATATTTATCACTGTAACAATATTTACAAAATATTATTTTCTGATTTCCCATATTTAAAATATGTATATATAGTCGACAAAAAATTATAATATACACAGGAAAATTATGATTTAATAGATATATGATTTAAATCCTCCGCAGCAGCAGTCTTTAAATATCGAATACTCGCGTATCAAGAACCCCCACCCAATGTTTTCAAAAAACACTTTTGTATGAAATCTGCGTGGAGTAAGTATGGTAATAATAATAACAAACATCATCTCATTATATAGTCCAAATCCTGAGTCATACATTTACATTTCAGTGTTCTCTTTAATGATAATGTAACATTTTCTCTTTGATATTCAAGATTTTTAAAGATTTTTGCCACATAAAACTATGGAAAAAAAAATCCATATTGATAAGCAAGAAGTTTTCTTACTATGTATGTGTTGAACCAAAGATTTCTTTTCTTCATTAATTTTCTCCTTATTTTCCATGCAATTAAGCTATCGATGCAGAAATGCTTAAATTTTAAGCTTCTTGTCAGTTAATGTTTAATATGTCACTGTGGCTAAGGCACGAAAATGTCTTTAAAATGTACAACAGAATGATAAAACCAAGGGTTGATAACATTTGTAATAAATATTCTAGGCGCATAATAGCGCTCCTAAAACTTCTATGATGCCCTGCTACATGTGGGCATATTGAAGGGGGTGGGGGATTATCCCCTTCCCACTTAAAATACGCCTCTGATTACAACGCTTTATTCTAATTTAAAAGCATTATGCCCTAAAAGCTTCTAGGAAAGTATTACTTTGAAGATTTTGTTATTATTTGCATTTGATCGATACCAAATGGTGATTTAGTAAGTTAGAAATGCAGATAGACTCTTAAAATTGCATTTCTCCTTTTTAGTAAGTTCATTCATTTATTGTGTACGTGAGTTTGTGAGTCATCGTGTGTCAATTGTGAAGGAAAGCCACTACATCACTATTATTCATTATTTGATGAAAGATCTCCATAGGAAGTCTTGTACAAAGGTAGAAAAGAGTGAAGCAACAAAGAATGTATAGATGATATCAAAATGACCAGTTAAAAAAGCAGCTATATATCTTCCTGTGTAGTCTGAGGCGTAGCTGGTACATTACAATACCCCACAGGGTGGTAAAGGCATTTTCAGAAACTGGGTCATAAATTTATAGAAAGTTTTACCTTCTAACCCATGAGTATATTAGTCAAGATTGAGTATCTTTTCTTCCGAATTAAAAAAATGCCTTTTCCTAAATTAAATGATATTAGAAATTTTAAGAATCTAGAATTTTTTTTTTTTTTTTTTTTTGCAAAATAGATGTTAAAAGGAAAGTAAACAAACTGATTTAGAAAAAATATTTAAATTTTCTTTTTTTCTTGAAACAGAATTAAAATATCAACTTTGAGACTTCAGTATATAGAAACTAATTAAAAAACAAAGGTAATACAGATAGATATTCAAGCTCTTTAATATATAATTTTTAATAATTCTTTTACCATTGCTTGTTTCTGTTATTAACATATTAAAATATAACGGAAACTCTTTTGCGTATTTATCCTTTTAACAATTATTGAAGGATGAATATATTTTTCACAATATTTTTGAGCAGTTCAAAACTATCGAAGAAAAACAAAATATTGTTAGCCATTTAAAATTTAATTTAATTTTGAAAAAGTCACTCTAAGTAATTTGTTAATTTGCTCTTTACGCTTCAGCAACCCAAATCTAGATTAGATAGTACCTTTTATGGCTAAGATAATATATTGACTACTTTCTATAACGAAACTCTAATTTAAAACCCCAGAGAATGCAATACAGTTATAATACATTACATAACTACAGTTATAATACACTACATAACTAAAAAAAATGGAAACTATGTAAAACGAATTTTTTGTTTTGGTTTCTTTTGATTTCATATTAGCATATTTTACTGTATTTATAAGATTATAAAACAGATAATAATATATGTTAGAGTGATTCGAAATACCAACAACATTATAGTTGAAAAATTCTGTCTAAAGCTAAGTGCAAATAAATCTGCAGCGAGATAAAATTATAAATAAAAATTTACATTTTCCTTAAAAATAAATAAATAAATAAACATAAACATAAGCAGAATCTAATAGTACAACATAATTTTTTAAACTCGCGTAATTTTTAAAAATCCAGAAGTTTTGAGAAAATAAATTAAGTTTTCTAAAATTAAGGAGATTAAATTCCTACTTATTCAAAGCAAAGAAGGAGCTACGTAAGCAAGAACTTTAATCTTTTTTATGGTCAAGAAGAGGGAAAATTACATACAGTCTCTTTGTTTGTCCTTTTAAGTTCTTGAATACTCTTCATTCTTTGTTTATTTTTACTTCATTTTCTCATTTCTATTGACAACAATGGTGTTTTTCTTTTTTTAATTCTATTTCGGTGCTCAAAGCTATCTTAGCCATTAAATTTTATTTAGAAAACAACTGTTACACTTTATTCGCAGAAGTAAAATCTCTGGAAGTTTTGGGAGGAGCAATAAAAGTCTTCACAAGAGACTAAATCGAATTTAATAATTTTAATTAATTTTGCTTAATAAAAATAACTGCGTTTTTCGTTTTTGAGCTAGTTTTTAAAATAAATATTAAAATTATTTTATTCTGCTGGCTGCGATTGTTGGGTTATCTTTTTAAGACTTTTATAACACATTTCTAGGTGAATTTCTTGTTTTAATCTTTTTTTTTCTTAAAGTACAAATATTTCGTTTCATTTAAAAAAAAAAAAAAACATATATAATTATTTTGCAATTTGAATTTAATTACTAAAGTTTGAAAAAAGAAAAAGAAGGCTAATGTTGTATGTTAGTCTAGCGTTTATTTTCAAAAAGATATTTTTCGTCCGCTAAACTTTCTCATAGATATAAGGGAGTCATTTTTTTAAATTTAAAAGTATGAAATTGGTAGTTATAAAGTTATGACTATCAAATGTTTTTTTTTTTTTGTTTTTTTTTTTTTTTGTTTTTTTGTTTTTTAATTTTTCGATAAGTGAATTGCATCTTTAATTATAAGCGATTGTTCTCTCATAATGGGATTATTTTCCTCGCGATGTTAACTTCGGTGCAAGATGCCTACTTTGACATCATTACTGAAACATCTTCTACCTTTACAGAAAAAGTAAAAAAACTGTTCGATTACATATTTTTTATTAACGGCACGTTTTAATTTCGCGCATTTACAAACAAAAATTAATTCAGAAATATGTCATAATGTGTTGCCAGTTCTGATTTAAAAACAGCCTTAAAAAGGAAAACAGCCTTACAAAACAGCCTTAAAAGGCCTTTTTTTTCTACTTAACATTTTAAAAACCAAAACTTTCTGAGAAAAAATAAATTAAATTTTCTAAATTTAAGGAACTCTATGCATTTCATGCATTCAAAAGCAAAAAAAGGAACTGTGTAAAGAATTTGTGCTTCAATCTTTTTAATAGTCGAATAAAAGAGAAATGCATACAATCTCTTTGTTTGTCGTTTTAAATTCCTGTATGCTCTTCATTCATTGTTTATTTCTTCTTTATTTTGTCACTTCTACTGAAAGCAATTGGGCCTTTTAAAAACAACTCTCTTCTTTTGGGATTCAAAGTTTACCTCAGTCATTAAATTTTACTTAGAAAACAACTGTTACACTTTTTTGCAGAAGTAAATTCTGGGATAGTTTTGGGAGAAGCAATAAAAGCCTTCACAAGAGACAAAATCTAATTTAATAAGTTTAATTAATTTTGCTTATAAAAAACCCTGCATTTTTCGTTTTGACCCAGTTTTTAAAATTAATATTAAAGTAATAAATTTTATTCTACTTACGTTATTCTCTATAGGATTACGGAATTTTCTTTTGAATATTTTTATAACTAAATTACGGAAATTTCTTGTTTTAATTTTACAAACATTTCGTTTCGTTTTAAGAATCATATACAATTATTTTGTAATTTGAATTTAAATACTAAAGTTTGAACAAAAGTAAAAACAAGTAAAAGAAAAGGTAGTCTAGAGATATATTTAGTTTAGTGCATATTTTCAAAAAGGTATTTTTCCTCCACTAAATTTTCTGACACATGTAATACAGTCTCATTTTTAAGAGCATGAAATTGATAGTTATGACTATCGAATGCTTCTTTCTTCTTTCTTTCTTTATTTTTTAAACATTTTCCGATAAATGAATTGCATTATAAGCGATTGTTGCCTCATCATGGGCGTTTTTCCCCCTGTCTGGCGCTGTCACGTCCGGAATTTCGGTTCAAGACGCCCACTTTGACTGCATTTACTGAAACATCTTCTACCTTTAGAGAAAAAGAAAAAAACCTCCTCGAATACAAGTTTTAGATTAAGAGCACCATTACAATTTCGTGCGTTTGCGAGCAAAAGTGAATTCAGAAATGTATCATAAAGTGTAGCCAGTTCTGATTTAAGAAAAGCCTTAAGGCTGTTCTCAACTGCTCTGCTCAACAAGCGCAAAACGTTTTGACACATTTACAAATTCATTTTTTAACGGAAAGTAATAAAATTGGAAAGCATGACCATGGAAGCGTTTTGGAATCGAACTGTTTTATCCGATTTTAAATCAATAAATTAGCTATTGAGTTATAAGCGATTTTGATCACGTGACACGGCATTTTTCTCCCCTTATTGACTGGATTTTTTTCTTTCGTTCGGAAGTTCGGTTCAAAATGACAACTTTGACATTATTTTCTGAAAGATCTATTGCGTTTACAAGAAAACGAAAAAAAAAACACTTCGATGACATAGTTTCTGCATAACAACACCTTCTAGTTTCAGGCGTTTCCGAATAAAAATGAATTAAAACTTATGTTAGAAAGTTGACCCTTTGGATTATATATATATATATATATATATATATATATATATATATATATATATATATATACATATATATATATTACTTAACTTTTTAGAAGTCAAAAGTTTCTGAGAAAGTAAATTAAATTTTCTAAACTAAAGCAACTCTATTTCGTGCATTCAAAACAAAGAAGGGTACTGTGTAAAGAACTTTGTGCTTTAATCCTTTTAATGGTCGAAAAAAAAGAAAAATACATACAATCTCTTTGTTGTCCTTTTAAGTTCTTCTGTATTTTCCTCGTCATTGTTTATTTCTTCTTTATTTTCTCACTTCTACTGAAAGCAATTGGGCCTTTTAAAAACAACCCCCTTCTTTTGGGTTTCAAAGTTACCATAGTCATTAAATTTTACTTAGAAAACAACTGTTACATTTTCTTCGCAGAAATAAATTCTGGGATAGTTTTAGGAGAAGCAATAAAAGTTTTCACAAAAGACAAAATCTAATTTAATAAGAATAAGTTTAATTAATTTTGTTTTTAGTAAAAAAAAAAACCTGTGTTTTTAGTTTTTGACCCAGTTTCTGAAATGAAGATTAAAAGTAATAAATTTTATCCTTCTTTTGCATTTTTTTAAAAATGATATTGTGTGATTTTCCTTTTAAAAGTTTTTTTAAATACATTCCTTTAGGAATGCCTTGTAATATTTTTTGTTGTTAAAGTATAAACATTTCGTTTCGTTTTAATACCTATACACAATTGTTTTATAATTCGTTTTTTGAATATGAAATTTTTTAAGCAAATAAAATGGATAATAAATAGCCTACAGATATGTCTTAAAGTATTTAGTCTCTCAGTATTTATTCTGGCAAATGAAAAAGAAGAGAAAGAAAGAAAAAAAGCAATCCAATGACACAAGATGATTTTTTTTTTTTTTTAATTTAGGGTAACTTTTAGAAGTCAAACGTCTCTGAGGAAATAAATTAAATTTTCGAAAATTAGGAAACTTAATTCCGACATTCCAAGCAAAGAAAGGGAGTGTGTAAACAAGAACTTGTTCTTAATCTTTTTAATGGTTGAAAAACAGAAAAATACATACAATCTCTTTGTTTTGTTTGTCCTTTTAAGCTCTTGTGTACTCTCCGTGCATTGTTTATTTTTTCTTAATTTTCTCACCTCTTCTGAAAGCAATTGGGCATTTTAAAAACAACTCTCTTCTTTTAATCTCAAAGTTACTTTAATCATTAAATTTTTCTTAGAAAACAACTGTTACACTTTCTTCGCAGAAGTAAATTCTGGGATAGTTTTGAGAGAAACAATAAAAGTTTTCACAAGAGAGAAAATCTAATTTAATAAGAATAAGTTTAATTAATTTCGTTTTTAATATAAAACAGCGTTTTTCGCTTTGACCTAGTTTTTTTTTTTTTTTAATTAAAGTGATAAATTTTATTCTGCTGTGCATTTTTCTTAATGGGATTGTGAGATTTTGCTTTTGAAAATTTTATTAGAGCATATTTCTTGAAAAATATCTTGTTAATCTTGTCGTTAAAGTATAGACATTTGGTTTTACTTTATTACTTATACTTTTTTTTTTTTTTTTTTTTTTTTGTGTGTGTGTGTGTGTGATTTATTTTTGAAATGATGAATTTTAAGCATATAAATTTGATTGCAATACAGTTAAACCTCGTTAACGTGAACACGCTTAACGTAAATTACTTTTAATATGAATTGTTTTTACAGTCCCCTATAAAAACGAATGATTTGATACTGATAACATGAACAACATTTTGATTCCCCTTGAGATTCATGTTAACGAGGTTCGACTGTATACGGAAATTCTAATTTAATATTTATTTGCACAAGTAAAAAGCAGTTTGACATTTTTAGAAAACGGAACGGATGTCCTGGAAAAATGGACATACGAAAAAAGGTAAGGTGCACGACGCGCTCGAAAAATGGCAATGCACTTGTAGAATGGCATGGCATAATGGTCGTGTTAAATATATCTATACATATTACGTGTGATATAGTCACGTGTGATATAGTCTTATAGCGATCTACATAAATATCAACATATGCTTCCTCAATCACACGTATAGAAAAACTTAGAGGCATTTTTACAAGTTTTTTAGAAATGCATTCAAATTGTTTTTAAACAGGATTAAATACCGTATATACTCGTGTATAAGTCGAAGAATTTTAGACAAAATTTGAGAGTTGAAAATGGGGGGGGGGGGGGGGCGACTTATACACGAGAAAGCAAAAAAAAAAAAAAAAAAAAAAATCGCCTATAATTGGCGAATGGGTAAGTCTGTTAAGTACGTAATCACACGGGTCTAGGTTGGAGAGAGATATAAAAGCGGACAGTGGTCATTTCTCTATGATTCTCAACACAAAAAGCTCAACAATAATGTCCCTGTAATTGTTCTGCACCCATTTTCTCTTGGGATAGAATTCCTTTCAATACAGAGGCATTCCTTTCAACATTTTAATCCCCCTTTTAAAAGGAATTCAATTTGAGAATGCTTCTATATATTTCTTCTAAAAGTCCGACAATACAAAGAAGTACTATATTTTATTTTATTTATATTTATATTTTATTTATATTTATATTATATTTATTTATATTTTATTTATATGTTTGTTTTATTCCTTGCTCTTGCAATTTAGGTTATATTAGTCAAACAAAGAGAGCTCTAAAATTCAGATAAGGCAAGCATCAGAGGTATATTGCAAATCAAGAAATCTCTAAATCTTCGATTGCTTCTTACTGTTGGTCTTCGAGTCATTGTATCAATTTCTCCATGGCTAAAATTATTTCTTCCCCTGCCTCTCCCTCTCACTTGGATTTTCATGAAGCATATTTTATTTCTAAAAATTCTGATAATATTTTCAATGATCTCTCATCATCTCCTTTCCTCTCTCCAGCGTGGAAATTACTTTTGTAATTCTTTTCCCTCATCTCTTGTTTCTTTTCTTTTTATTTTGTTAAAAAAAAAAAAAAGATCTTTTGGTTTTTTTCTTGTTTTATTCTTTTATATTTCTTTGTTTATTATTATTTATATATATATATATATTTATTTACTTCTTTTATTTTATTTTAATTTTGCTTATTTCTTTTATTTCCATTTTTCCCTATCAATTTCTCTTCTATCATTTTGGCTACACTTTCGTCTTCTGCATGTGCTCCTTTCAGCTAGCGCCATCTGTCACATTCTTTGCAAACTCTACTCTCGACCTTTCAGTTTATATTTGACCTTGTCCCCTTACGGTCACGTGTTTACTGTAGATGATGACGAGCTGTTAATATTTTTTAGCTCGAAACGCGTCCTATGTATTATTTTTATTTTATGGTGATTTTTACAAAATCATAATCAAAAATATTATTTTAATTGTTTCATATCGCCAGTTTTCGGTGCTGTTTCACTAAATTTTAGCAATCCAAGAAGCTGTTTACCCCCTTGTAAATAAGGCTTGAATAGGTTTTTGAATTTTTTTTTTTTTTTTTTCTGTTTAAGTCTCATTAAATGGATGTGAATATGTTTCAAAATAGTTTAAGGTTCTTCGGTTTTACATAATTATACAGTTTTAAAACATTGAGTTTAAAAAAACAAATCTGATTAGAAACGTAGAATAAAAAATTCTTACTAATTTAATGAAAGTTTATTAGCCCCCGGTATGCTATTTCTTTCTCCCAGCTTATTTTGTCTCCAATAAATAACGTTACCTTATATAAGTCAGCCGTAAAACAAAAGTCGATGTTTCATTGTGCGATTAAATACTCTACAGCATTTTTAAAAACTTCTAAGCATCGCAGATTTTCAATGTTTATACTTTCGTATTGCGAAAAAAAAGTACTTTTTAATGCAATTTGTTTAAAAAACTGCATCTCCATTTATTTTTGAAATATTATTATTATTATTATTATTATTATTATTATTATTTTTTTTTTTTTTTTTTTTTTTTTTTTTTTTTTTTTGTAGTTTTTAGCGACATTTGTTTCATTTTGGCAACTCAAATACTCCATTTCTGTAGAAAGTAAAAAAAAAAAAAAATATAGTTGAAAAATACCAATTATATCTTCTTATTGCCATTTTCCCATAAAAACTGAAAAAATGTAATTAAAATACGTGCTATTTTGAGAAAAATATAAATGAATGATTTATGATGAAACAGGGAGCTATTATAAACTATATTTAATTTTAAGTATCTAATATTAAGGCAAATGACATCATTTTGCATAAAATAAAAGCGTGTGCTTTAAGTCTTAAAATTGAAATATGTTTTGCACTACAGTAGAGTCCCGATTATCCGAGTCCCGCTTAACCGAGTTATTTTCTTCTGATGGACTGGTGACTTCTATTATTATGAAACAGCCATTATAAATGAAGCGTTAGGTTAAGATGAAAAAGCAGGCGTAAAAAGTTAGAACTCTGATTTTCTGGTCAGAACGGAAAAAAAATGGCCATAATAATTTTTTCCTTTTTTTTTTTTAATATGGCCATTTTTTTCCAGCCATAATATTTTTTTTTTTTTTTGGAAAAAAATATGGCCATTTTTTCCCCATTCTGATCAGAAAATCAGAGTTCTAACTTTTTACGACTGCTCTTTCATCTTCACCTAACGCTTCATTTATAATGGCTGTTTCATAATAATAGAAACCACCAGTCCACCAGAAGAAAATGAAGTAATAGAAATGTTGGGCGGCACTAAATTCTGAAAAAGCAGAATTCCTGTTCTCTAGTTTATTACTATTATTATTATTTTATTATTATCCTCGATTACAAATCACTTTTCAACATACTGCCAGAAATGTGGTTCGACTTATACGTGAAAATTAAAACATGAAGACATTAAATGATTCACAGCTTTTATTACTAAAATAGGTGTTAAAAAATATTAAAAGGTTTTGTCCTTCTCATTTTCACCCTATTGATGATGACCAGGGCTTGGACGAAAGCGCTCGGGAAATTTTATTTTTAACATCTGAATGCTGGTTTTAATGTTTAAAGCTTTTTAACTATTTTTAACACCTATTTTAGTAATAAAAGCTGTGAATCATTCAATGTATTCATGTTTTAATTTAAAGTATTAAGGTGAATTTGACGTTCTCTTGCATATCGTTTTCTATATATTTAATTATACACGAAAATTCAATTTTTTTTTTCAAAATTTTGTTTAAGAATTGGGGGGTCGACTTATACAGGAGTATATACGGTAATAATAATAATAATAATAAAAAGATGAAAAGTTATTCATGTATCTTAGGGTAAATTCCTTTTCTAAACAAATATCATTTTATCGAGGATCAAAAAATAAAACAGGAGAAGTTTTCAAAAAATCTTTTCGGAATTTTATATCATTCCACATCTTTAATCCATAAAGAAGAGCCTTAATAACATTTTAATATTTCAATTCATATGTAATTTTCATCGCTTTCAAGTTACTTATAATTTCAAATATTTGAAGCATGAATGAGAATATTTAAAACCTTTTTGAATATAAAGATTAAATAATTTCCTGATTGTATCGAAAAGTTGCGAGTTTGGCTTTATATAACAAAATTCTTGTGATAAACGAATAAATACAAAAAGTATGGCTTTGCATTTTGCTACAAAATTTAGTGGTAAGCAGTGGAAAGTAAAACAAAGTTCTATATTATGTCTCTTTTTAACAATGTTTTATTTTTTTTCTTGCAGAAAGCCTGAATTTTTTGTTATCTTGAATTTTTATATTCTGCTTTTCCTCTTGATTTTATTTAGTTATGTTACATCAACTAAAGTTGTTCCTCAGAATCAGTCTGATTACTCTCTGACGTAGATTCGCAATGCCATTTTTATTCTTAAATGCACAAAATTCGCAGATGTTGTTGTTAAAAAATAGCAAATCGAATAGCGTTTCCTATTTCTTTTCTTTTCTTTTTTTTTTCCATAAAAGCATAAAGCATTCATCAAAAAATATTGTTACAATTAGCTTTTTAAGGAGACGTGAATAGATCGTAAATCAAAATGTGTTGCATTTCTGGAAACCATGAAAACGCTAATTCAGTTTCAAATATCTTCCTGTCGATTTCATTCCTGCAAACTTTGTGCTTTTACGTATAAAAATTACTGTGTGAACGTGTCAGAAAGTTATGCGCTGTTCAACGAAGGTTATTTTTTATTGATATTTATTTATTTATTTATTAGAAGCACCCTAAGATCTGGACATCAAAGTAATTCTTAAAAATATATAGAATTTTTCCTAAACATTTATTTAAAATCCTTTGAGATAATTTAAAATTTTTTATTACGTCGAATTTTTTATAGCAAAAAGTGCTTTAATTAAGTTAATTAACAAATCTTTCAATTAAAAAACTGCCAATAACTGGCACTTTAATTATATATATTTTTTTTTTTTTGTTGCTGTTGTTTGCTTACTCTAACATATCCCAATAAGTATGGTTGTTAACATTTCTTAACCTACTTATAATATTTTGAGATATTCTGTTTTATATTCTAAATAATTGAATTTCATTCTTAGTTACCTATAAAATTAACAGATCTTTTAATTAAAAAACGTTCAATTAACTGGCGCTTTATTTATTTTTTTTTTTAACTCTAACATATATCTCAATAAGTTACAACCATGGTTATTAACATTTCTCAATCTACCCTATATATATAAAATCCTAATGAAACGAATTTATGAAACGGACGAAATGAAGCGAATTTATGAAACGATTCTATAAAATGACTGATTAAATAACCGATTATGTTTCATGGCGAATTCTTTTATATGGAATACTTTGCGATGAAATAAACACCAAAAATCCGTATTGATCCGCAGATCACAAAACTGGTATTAGAATTTTTTAATTCGTATTAGTTTTCGAAATATTAATTTTTTTTCTAATTTTAAATAATTTTCTCTAATGATGGCAACTCAAATTTTAATCATAACAGATTTTTTTTTTTTTTTTTTTTTATCATATTTTAGAAAAGTTTTTTATTTTGAACTAATTTGGCGACCAGTTTGGCCTCCCTTAAATATATACTAATGAAATATATCATATTACTTTTATTCATAATTCAATTTGTATTTCATTATTATTTTATTTAATACAAAACTTTCATTTAAAACTGAAACATTTAAAATAAATGGTTTTCACTTCTTTCTTTTTTTATAAACGAAACGAAAACAAAAATATTAAATTCCATATAGGAAACAAAATAAAAATAAGAGATCAAATTATATAGATATGTTCTATTTTGGGCGCATCACATTTAGAAATTATCTCACTTAATATACTAAATTCCATAATTTAGCGCTCTACTGAGAAGTAAAATGGGTGATTTAAGAATAAAAGCATGGAAAATTTTCAAAATTTAGATGTTTGTGGAGTTAGATAAACATATATGTTTGCGTTAGGGATACGTTAGATATTGAATTTTTGTATGTTACAGTTTACAGTGGTTTCTCTTATAATGGATGAATAGTATAGAGTGGATTAGTTTAATAATAATCCAATAAATTTCAGTGAAAGTAAGATCATTTTTCCCTGCAGTCTACCATCTATCTGTTATAAGAGAAACCGTAGAGATTGTAACACGCAAAAATTCAATATGTAACAATATGCAGAATCATTTAACTTAGCAAAACTATGGCTCCAGTTACTCAATGGTTACGAAAATAAAAAGAAACATCTGAGTAAATTAAAAATTATAACGTGCATAATATGAAAGAGTACGTAAAAATTTGAATAATGGCGTTTCATAGACCAAGCAATTTTAGAATATTTTTATTTATTTGTTTTGAAAATGACGCGGGTAGAGTAGAAACATGCAAACATTTGAATAAACCTATTTTTACTGCATTTAAAACTATAAGGCTGTTCTCAACTGCTCTGCTCAACAAGCGCAAAACGTTTTGACGCATTTACAAATTCATTTTTTAACGGAAAGATATAAAATTGGAAAACCTGGCCATGGAAGCGATTTGGAATCCAACTGTTTTTTCCATTTTTTAACGAGTAAATTAGCTATTGAATTATAAGCGATTTTGATCACGTGACACGGCATTTTTCTTACCTTATTGACTGGATTTTCTTCTTTCGTTCGGAAGTTCGGTTCAAAATGCCAACTTTGACAGTATTTTCTGAAAGATATATTGCGTTTACAAGAAAACGGAAAAAACAGTTTGATGACATAGTTTCTGAATAACAACACCTTCTAGTTTCAGGCGTTTCCGAATAAAAATGAATTAAAACTTATGTCAGAAAGTTGACCCTTTGGATTTGAGAACAGCCTTAATTTACGCCTTTTAGCAATTAAAATTAGGATATTAAGATATTTTTATTTCAACTTTTAAACAAAAAAAAAAAAAAAAAAAAAAAAAAAAAAAAAAAACTAAAAGTTCTTGCAAGCACACACTTTCATATTTAATTCCATATGAAAAACAAAATAAAATAAGAGATCAAATTAGATCAAGTTCTTTTTTGGACGCATCACTTTTAGAAATTGCCTCATCTATTATAATCAACTCAATAACTTAGTTCATCTTGTCGTATTTTACTACACCCAAATTTCTTTTTTTTATCCTTTAACTTGGGCGTATTTTCTTCTGGGCGTTACCTATGGAGATGTACGATTTCATTAATAAACGATTCCGCAGGAAATGTAAGAGAATTGCGTTGCTCGCTTAAACGGGCTATAAATGTCTAGAGGAGTTAAACGTAAACAATATTAATGGCATGGCGGCCTTACCTCTAGATGTACTTCTTCGACGATGTCTTCGCTTCGAGTTTTTCCTCTTTCCTTTCTTTTACATCGATTTCTGAACTAGCCTGAGAAAGAAACCAGATGGGTTTGAATTTTTATAATATAAAATTCACAAAGTTAATATTAATAAAGATTAACAGAAATCAAATACTGGAATAAGCATAAATGGCTTATCAAATGGGAACTTTATTATTTATTAATTAAAAATTATATTTCATTGAATTGTAATTAGCAAAGTTTTATATAATTCTAAGTTTGATAATTGTTTTTTTATATAGCAAAGTATCAGTACGCTTCTCTTTTGTTATGACGTTATTGGTTGTATATACATAGAATTTTCTTGATCCTAAAAGCGTTTCTTTTAAAAACTCTGATTAGAAAGAGCTAGAATTTTAGATTTGCGCATTTCGAGCTTCTAAAAATCTATTGCTGTTAAAAAAAATTATAGCTTATCTTTCATAATTAAATATATATATATTTGAAAAAAAAAAATTTTTTTAAGGCGACTTTCGAGAAAAATAGGCATTATAGGGTAACTCTGGGAGTGTCGCCGCATACGGGATAGATGCCGCACCCCTTGTATTTCTTGTAATTATCGATAGATGGTTGTCAAACCCACCGTATGTGCGCAATGAGATTATTTTAACCAGTGTAGCGTGAATCTCATTCCCATGTTTACTTGTAGAACTACAATCCTTAATTTGACGTAAGTGCATGATTTCACTGTTCAAACTTTTAAACACGTTATGTTTAAATACTTTTCATACACTAATTACTAAATGTATGCATGATTTCGAAGTTAAACCTAAGTGTAGCATTTGTATAGAGTACTGTGTGTATGGTTACGCTATTCCCCTTAGCGATGGCAGGTAACTGTGATGGCCGACGTCTGCACCATGCAAAATGAGATACATGCCGCACTGCTATTCCGGTATACATGCCGCAGTTTCTTCTGCACGGGATGATTAAGTGTTATTAACGTTTCCTTTTCTTTTTGCACAGACTAACCATGTTAGGCATGTTATCAAGTTTACTAAAACCAAAGGAGAAAAATGGGAAAATAAAAAATAAGAAGGGCAAGAAAGATGCAAGTCAAGGTGATAATAAAGAAAAATTGGATTACGCGTAACACAGACGTTCTTTGCAAACTACTCCAAAAAAGAGGAAGTGTAATTGGCTTCGTCGCATCATATGTTTAAATGTAGTTACATAAAGACTGTACTTTTTCGACACTTTTTCTGTATAGATTGTAGTCGAAAAACCAGGTCTCTTAACACATTCGGGACCATAGGTGCATATAAGCACCTTCATAAAGAGCTTACAAAATTTGTTTCAGGCACCAGTAAAAAAGAAAAGTAATATTTGTTTTGTTTAATTAGAGAATTTTCATGATTATTTAAGTAAAGGTAACTTCTTTTAAAAAAGTGGTACCAACCGAATAAAATTTTTGTAAAAGCCACTGGTCCCGAATGGGTTAACAAATAAATTATGTAAACACAATTTTATTTTTTTTCTTTTCCCTTTCTAATGCATTGATGCTACGTTTTTGCTGAAATAACAATTAAAATTTAATATAAAAAAATAAGTCGATAATTTTAATAGTGATAGTAGGCAATAATTATTAATTTGAATCTACTAATATACGGTTCATTGTACTCATTTAGTTTCATTTTGTTATTACATCGTTAATTATAGTCCAGATATGAATATTTTATTTTTTTTATTTATTTATAATTACATTCTGTTCTTTTTACCAGCGCCGCATAACTACCGTACAAGTGCGGCGTCTCAGCCTGAATGTAGGGGTGACGCGCCGCAGTGTAATGTTTTAGAAAATTTTTTTTTAAAAATATTACTAATTTGTTTCGAATTTTTTTGTTGCAGTACACGCGTTGTATACTTAACATTAAATAGCACAACATGATTTTTTTTTTTTTATATATCCACCATGGGATTTTATACACAATTTCAAAAAAATGTGCGGCATAAATCCCGGAATTACCCTAAACCTATGAATTTTTAAACAAAAATCGATTTCTAGTACTTTCAAAAAACGCAAGTTCAAAATTACAGCACAGTCTGACTCGTAGTGCTCTAGTTACGCTTTAAAAACTACCTGTATTGCAATCTGTTTTTCAAAGGATTAAAAATAACTTTAACATTTTCAGTGTCAAATTTTAAACTTTCATAATTCCTAAACGATTTCATCGAATGACTTCCTATTTGATCCGAACATAAAATGTATCGGAAAATGGAAATAAGCTGTCGAAATTCGGTGTTCGTAATACTGAAAATTTTAGAGTTTGTTATGATGTCACTTTAGTCCTAAGCTTTTTGTTATTTTGTTTAACATAAAGGGAAGAAAAAGGTTATAATTCCTAATCGAATGGGTATTTTCATTTTTCTCAGAGACAATTTAGCGTTTAAATTTTATGGGGGTAAATTTTTTAAAATTATTGTTGAGTGTAAAACAATGTTAAACTGGGTTTGTTGTTGTTGTTGCATTGTATTTATGTAGGATTTCATTAATAAAATATTTCGCTGAGAAACGATTCCGTAAGAAAAATGTATACAGGGTGCAAAGGAAAGTCCCTTTAACCTGAAAATACTTGCGAATGGAGAGAGCTACAGCTATATGCAAGTGAGGTAACGGTATAGTAAATCGACTACGCCCGACCCAATGCAAACGACAGCAGCGCTCCTAGTGGCGAAATTTAGAAGATAGCTATTGCAAATCGAAAACGAAAAGAGATAAAGCAAAATTTCCAGTTAGAAAGTTTTAGAGCATCAATTAATTAGTACGAAACGACATTTGGTTCACACGGATAAGATAAATCGTCACCTGTATACCCAAAAATGTCCAAAATCGATGAGTGACTATTCTACTTTGCATATCCAAACTTCGGAAATGTAGCAGTGCGCAATTGCAAATTGTGACGTTGTACTGTACTGCAATGTCTGTAAAAATTTAATTCATAATGCATTTAAAATTTTAGTTTAATTCCTTCAGGGGCAGAAGAATTCTGTTCGTAAAAGGATGAAACAATGGACTGACACCAGAACAGTCAAACGAATTTCTTAGAAAATAAAAACCCGCTAATTTGCACAAAATTTTATTAAAATATTCTTGGTGTCATTTGTCAGTTTTAGAATTAAAATTAGATGGCTAGACCGTCTAGCCACCGCCCTTGAAAGTGTTAAATCTATGCCGTCGTATTGAATAGGCTGGCAATAGACGTTCCAGGCTGAGAAATGTGCATGCAAATTTACTCTCACGAATACAAATGTGCATCGTGAGCAATGGTGAACGTTTCGAATATATTGAATATTAACTTTCCATCACCGTGAGACAGTTTTTTTTTTTGTGTGTGTGATGTTATCAAATTTGTTGATATAAGTACGTGTTTATACAATAAACTGTGCGTATTTCGTCATACTTCTGGGTATTCCATTCAAATGTTTACACAAAATAGAGTGCATCGATTTCGGATATTTTTGGGGTATACAGGCGAAAATTTATCTTATCCATGTAAACCAAATGTCATTTCGTACTAATTAATTGATGCTCTAAAACTTTCTCACTGGAAATTTTGCCCTATCTCTTTTCGTTTTCGAATTGCAATGGCTATCTTCCAAATTTCGCCACTAGGGGCACTGCTGTCATTTGCATTAAATCGGGCGTAGTCACTTTACCATACCGTTACCTCACTTGCATAGCTGTAGCTCTCTCCGTTCGCAAGTATTTTCAGGTTAAAGGGACTTTCCTTTGCACCCTGCATATCAGTGAAACGCAAACAATAACAACGGCATGTCAGACTTACCTCTAGCCATGCCGTTTCTAGCCTCTTCGGCGATGTCTGCGCTTCGGGTTTTCTTTCTTTCTTTGCTTGAGTCTTGAGATCGATTTCTGAACTAGAATGAAAGGAAAATAGGATTTTAATGTGTAAATTTAATAAAGTTAATATTAAAAGCGATTAATAGTTATCAAATATTTAAAAATTAATAATGAATAAAGTAGAATGTTTTATCCTACTATTAATACTGTAGATTCAATGGCGGATCCAAGGGGGAGGTCACGGGTGTCATGACCCCCCCCCCCCCCCCACTGAACAAAGAACATTTCTAAAGGACATTTAAAAAATAATATATATATAAAATTCTTTCAAATTTACCCTTGCTCAAATAAGGATCTAGTATGTAATTTCTGACTCAGCGATGAAGTCATTTTTAATCTCAGATGCAAGACATTTGCAAGTGCTCTTATTTAGAACAAACGTGAATGATTAGCATTTTCCATTTTTCGATAAAGGCAAAGAATCTTTCAGGGAATCTCCGTGAAATGCGGTGGTTTAGACTGAATTTCAGGACGCGAAAGCCAATTGCTCCCTCATGGTGGTCTTTATGTAACTGCCAAGTCCTAAAAATTGGCTTAAAATGTTCAATATCTGAATTGAACCTTTGCCTTTATAAGAAAATGGGAAATTCTTCAATTTCTTGGTATCTGAATAAAATGCGTAAATTTATATTTTTACGAAAGTTAATGCAATGTTTTTTTTTTTTTTTTTTTTTTTTTTTTTTTTTTTTTTTTCTGTATTTACGAATGAAAATTGCTTCCCCAAAGTGTCTGAAAAATAGTCCTTTTGGATATGGGAACAGCATTCAACATAAAAATTGCTTATTAAGAGATGTGAGAAACTATGTCATCGAACTGTTTTTTCCGTTTTATTATAAACGCAATAGATCTTTTAGAAAATACTGTCAAAGTTGGCATTTTGAACCGAACTTCCGAACGAAAGAAGAAAATTCAGTCGATAAGGGGAGAAAAATGCCGTGTCACGTGATCAAAATCTCTTATTACTCAATAGCTAATTTATTGATTAAAAAATGGAAAAACAGTTCGATTCCAAATTGCTTTTATGGCCAGGCTTTCCAATTTTATATCTTTCCGTTAAAAAATAAATTTGCCCTGCTCAACAAGCGCAAAACGTTTTGACACATTTACAAAAAAACTGCTCTGCTCAACAAGCGCAAAACGTTTTGACACATTTACAAATACATTTTTTAACGGAAAGGTATTGGAAAGCCTGGTTTTGGAAACGATTTGGAATGGAACTGTTTTTTCCATTTTTTGAACCTTCCATTACCTATTGAGTTAGAAGCGATTTGGATCACGTGACAAACGCGTTTTTCGCCTACTCCTGAGTGCTCTTTCTCCCTTCGCGCGGAAATTCGGTTCAAAACGCCCACTTTGACACTCTTTTCTGAAAGATCTATTGTGTTTGCAAAAAAATTGGAAAAAACAGCTCGATGACCTTGTTTCTGAACAACAACACCAGCTAGTTTCATGCATTTTCGAACAAAAATAAATTAAAACTTATGTCATAAAGTTGCCCTTTTGGATTTGAGAACACCCTTAAATTACAATACGCTTCTCAGATTTACACACACCCTTCTTTTTTTTTTTTTTTTTTTTCTTTTTTAGGTGCTTTCGTAATTATACAAGTATGTATCATCCAAAGCGATATAAGTTAAGCGTGCAAACTTAATGTTGGAATCGGGCGTAAATTAACAGAGTTGCGCCATCTTGTGGACGGAGTGATAATCCACATACGCGGGCTTTTAGTGTGGCGCATATTTTCTAAGTCACTCATGGAAATTAACTTTGTTTGCCACATTTATTGCAAAATAATGGCGTAGAGAGAGGGGCATCCAGATGCACTTGACACCACGAAATTTTCTTCGCCTTGTCAGAGCCATTTCATTTATTAATCAAGATGAAAAAGACTTTATAATTTTAGTGGTGTGAGTAAGAAAACAGTTAGGTATTTACCTGTAGTTCACACTCCATCCGCTACGTGGGCGCGTGACCTTGATTGATGTGACCTCGCTTTTAATCTTGCGCTTACTTCTCCCATTTAAGATAGGACGCTTACTTATATCGCTTTGCGTTGCACCTATAGTCGTCGTCTGGTCCGTCTGTCCGCGCATTTAACAGCTCAAAAACTACCCAACCGAAGGGTTTGAAATTTAATATGTAGAATTGTTGTAGAATTTTGTCGAGTCATTTCAAATTTTATTAAAATCGAATCAAAACTTAAAAAGATATTAATAAACGTTTTCTTCATTCTATTAAATCCTATCGTACGTAATTAAATTTCAATGATATCCCACGATAGGTAATGGTTCTAGAGTGCCATGGTGATTACGTCCTATTTAAGATGGAGTCATATTATTTCCGTTTTACTAAATTCAATATATAGAATCGAATTAAATTTTGTATTCATACATTTTTGCATAAGAGTGCAACAACTACACTGCAAATAAGGGCGTCTTAAATTCCGACACATATGTGACTGAAAGGGAAATTCAGACACTTAAGTGTCTGAATATGAAATTTCAGACACTATAGATAGCTGAAATTAAGACACTTAAGGGTGTATTCCGATCCAAACTGCTTATTTCCTGATTCATTTTTAAATTTTTTTTTGCTCTCAAACGCATCAAACTGGGAAATTCTCTTATTTAGAAACTGCTTAATGTGCCGTGCTTCTCGATTTTTTGATAAATACAGAAAATACTGTAAAAAATACTATCAAAGTTGGTGTTTTTAACCGAATTTTCCGAAGCGGGAGATCTGGGAGTGAAAAAAATGGTCATACTGAGAAAATAATTGTTTAAAACTCAAATTCTAATTAATTGGGCGAAAAGTGAAATCACACGGCCTCTTATACATCTCTTCAAAAATCACCTCAGCAAGTTTGATGTTTTTGCTATTAAAAATGAGTCTGAAAATGTCTCAGAAAATTTCGAGCTGTTTTGGAGGAAAAATATTTTTTCGAATACACCCTTAAGTGTCTTACTATGATCAAGTCATAAATTGCACCAAGATCTAAATAATTATAAAACTAGTTATAGTACACCTCATTCGCTACGTTTCACGTACAATTTCCGACTTTTCAAAGTTTTTTAAAGTGCATACGCAGAAAAAAAAATATCAAAATTCTTATACTTAAAAAACTGTTTTTCAAAAGATCTTTGAAACTTGTTTTTTTTTTTTAGTTAACTTGCAAATCACAATATATGTTAAATAAAATGGGAAAATAACTTGATCATTTTGTACAAAAAATAACAAGTTAATAATAACTACAAGTTTGTACTTTATAGAGAACAAATCATTGTGTGCTTTAAATTTTCTGTAAATCACAATGCCACAAAAAAAAAAAAATATTAATCGATAAAATCGCGATTCAGAAGCATGGATTTACAAATATATATATATATATATATATATATATATATATATATTTTTTTTTTTTTTTTTTTTTTTTTTTTTTTTTTTTCAAAGCAGTAATTCATGTAGTACAAACACACGTAAGAATAACTAAAAAATAATTAGACATTTTCTTCCATTGTAAAATAAAAGAGGTAAATTTTAAGATTTTTTTTTTCAAGATAGATGGTGTAGTGCCGATTAAAAGGTTTTCATTTATTTATCTTTCAAAATGAAGACGATGTTTCATTGATTATTTTACAGTCAGAAGCTCCGTTAAAATATTATACAACCTGGAAGTTGTGTATGTAAGGATCTCTAGCTTTACTGCAACTCTAATCATCATATAATCATCTATAGACCCCATCAAAACAGTGTTTATAGGTAGGAACTAACAATTAAACACAACTTAAAAGTCATCAATACAAGTAAATAAAAAAATAGGTAAGTAATATAAACAAATAATATAATTTAAAAAAAAATTAAATCTATTTCTACTTAGATCAATGAGAGAATTTTTTTTCTCCCATTCTTTTTTCCTCTCGAGTAGCGCTTAAAATACCTTGATCTAGAAGAGGGCTCTCTCGGTCTTAAAATATCTTGATCAAGAAGATCTCTCGATTATGGAAAATTAATTAATTTAATTTAATTAATCAATTAATATCTGAAAAAAACTGGATTAACATCAAGTGTCATCTACTACAAGTTTAAAAAAATGTATTTGAGCTTGATTGGATGAATAATAAGTATTTTATTAACGATTGAAAATTTGAACAAGATATATATAGCGAGAGTGTGAGCTAATAGTAGAAATTGAAAAAAAAAAAATACTTTGACATTGATGAGAAATAGTTAATTAGTTCGCTTTTTACGCAGTCGGGTTTTTGATTTTTTAAATTTAATTGTTTATTTTAAATTAAAAATGTATTCTAAAGTACAAAATCAATTTTATTATGTGTTTTTAGATTTTTCTATACGAACAATTAATTGTTATTGTCAGATAATTGCATATGTTTCATGAAGAGATATTGTGAAGGATTCAATCAAGATATGTTTTATTAATAAATTTCTCATCAAAATGTGTTTCGAAATTAAATGCAGTTTTTTTTTTCATATCTTTTTTTCTTTATATATATAAATTACAACATAAGTTGAAAAGTTTTTATGGACTTCGGTTTCTGGCCGTCTGTCTGTCTTGTCGTGGTTAATTCTCGTAAATATACTCGAATCGTCATGTAATTGATAACTTGTGGAGCTTTACTCTGCATGATCGCTATTGTAAAAGAAGTGCGTAGCATGTATTGTTCGTTTACAAAGAACTCGAAAGAACTCAGTTGCATTATGGTTTACGACGTAAAATCGTTTGCGGCGCATTTTGATGATGTTTTTAAAGTCTAAAAACACGTCAAAAATGCATTTCTTGAAAACGACTCAATGAAATCTGATTGACTAACATCCTTAAATGTTTAACTTTCCATAAACTGTTTGGAATATTTTTTTTTTTTTTTTTTTTTTTTTCTGCCGGTACATTTGCTTATTTTCTAATTTTTTGGCAAATTCTTAGAGATTTCATTAAGAAATACGTTTTTATTTAAAACATTGTTTCTTTAATATTATGTTTTATTTTAAATTGAATTACTGTTGATATACTCTATTAGATTAAAATAATTTCATTCAGAAGAAATTTACTAGGCCCACTAACTGGAGCATAAAGGAAAGGTAACATTTTTTTATTTTTCATTTTTTCTTATAGATTAAATTTTGGAACTTTAAATGTTTATTCTGATACATGCAGTTTAGGTAATATATATATATATATATATATATAAACTGTTTGGAATATTTTTTTTTTTTTTCTGCCGGTACATTTGCTTATTTTCTAATTTTTTGGCAAATTCTTAGAGATTTCATTAAGAAATACGTTTTTATTTAAAACATTGTTTCTTTAATATTATGTTTTATTTTAAATTGAATTACTGTTGATATACTCTATTAGATTAAAATAATTTCATTCAGAAGAAATTTACTAGGCCCACTAACTGGAGCATAAAGGAAAGGTAAAATTTTTTTATTTTTCATTTTTTCTTGTAGATTAAATTTTGGAACTTTAAATGTTTATTCTGATACATGCAGTTTAGGTAAAATATATATATATATATATATATAAACTGTTTGGAATATTTTTTTTTTTTTTTTCTGCCGGTACATTTGCTTATTTTCTAATTTTTTGGCAAATTCTTAGAGATTTCATTAAGAAATACGTTTTTATTTAAAACATTGTTTCTTTAATATTATGTTTTATTTTAAATTGAATTACTGTTGATATACTCTATTAGATTAAAATAATTTCATTCAGAAGAAATTTACTAGGCCCACTAACTGGAGCATAAAGGAAAGGTAACATTTTTTTATTTTTCATTTTTTCTTGTAGATTAAATTTTGGAACTTTAAATGTTTATTCTGATACATGCAGTTTAGGTAAAATATATATATATATATATATATATATATATATATATTTAAATTCATTAACACTTTAATAATTCGATAAATGTCCCGTTTACCTTATGCCTTTTAAAATGAAACAATGAGAAACACCTATGTTAATTATTTAATATTATTATTAAATTAGTTAATAGGCATTAACTAATAATAGGCTCGAAGTAACAGGAGTCGTTCGTTAGCTTCATCGCCCCAAGCCCACCCTTCCCGCTTTTCGGTGTCTTTAATTTGTGTAATTTCCCTTTTAAATTTGTTCGGTTTCAATTTTTGATTTTTTTTTTTTCAACCTGGTTTTCACTAGAGTGTCTTTTACTCGAGACGTGGCTAGGGACCTATGAACCTTGCTTCCGCAAAAGAGTCAGAATAAGTAGAAGAATAAAGGGCTGCGGACGGAAAGAGCTATTAATTACATATAGCTATGTAGCTATTATATATATAGCTATGTATAATATAATTATATATAGCTATTATATTAGCTATAGAATTAACTATATTAATTACACACCTACACTGTTAAAAATGTTGCAGCATTCTGGCAGGTCATTCGACCGTTTTTTGAATAAACGGTTTCATAACCATAATTTAACTATATTCTGACCATAAAATGGCCAATAATATGGTCAGAATAGTGTTAAAATTACGGTTGTGTAACCGTTTTCGGAAAAAACGGTCAAATGACCTTCCAGAATGCTGCAAATTTTTAACAGTGTATTATTACTTAATGAGAAACACTTTATAAATTATATTGGTTATTTATCTTTCATTTTTTTTTCCTTTGCAGACATGTTATCCTATATAAATTAAAAACCTTTGTGGTACTTTGAAAACAAATAAGAAACACTGCAAAGAACAGAACCGGAAAATATATACACTTTTCTTATGGCATTATTAAATTACATAAAAAAAAAAAAAAAAAATTGCGTGGAAGCTAAATATATTGCGGCCTTCTCTTCTTTTCCTTTACATTGTTTATCTCTAAGTCTTCTATAATAAAATTCGGTGGCTTCACACATTCCAGAGTGCAGATTAGAAAAAAGTGAGGCCGAAAGTGCGCTGGAATCCCCGCTTGTAAATCACTGCGCCCGGTTATAGCGGCATTGCCTACAAATTGAAAGAAACGGGAGCCAGTTGCAGCCTGGATATTGGATACATCAATCACTTGCTGGGGGTTTAAGGTGCTCAGCAGTGCGGAACTCGGGATTTCAGTTGAAGATTTTTGCAGAAAACGAAGAAATATAGACCAAATGGAGGAAAATTCGAATTGGGTAAAAAGCGAAACGAGATGGCGTAACATATTCTGCATAAAGAAAACGCAAAAAAGAACTATTTTTTGTTATATTACATTTTATTTTGTTTGTGTGCGTGTGTGCATGAATGTCAGAAAGACATTGATGATGTTATTAAAATTCATTAGCGTTGTTAAGCATGCTGTGAAAGAAAGATATATATATATATATATATATTTAATAAAACTTTTTGCTAATATATATTATTTTTGAAATAGGAGTCACCCACATTTTAAAAATCACATTAACTTTGAATTTTCAAATAGTAACACCCACTTTTTGCATCGTACTTGAGTTCCTTGGATCAAGACAGCCATGTTTTTCTTAAATCTTCATAGAGTTAGAAAAGGATAAGGTTTGAGAATGCTAATGTTAAATCTATGTGAAAGAGTTTAAGGCTGTTCTCAAATGCTCTGCTCAACAAGCGCAAAACGTTTTGACACATTTACAAATTCATTTTTTAACGGAAAGCCTAAAATTGAAATAATAAAAATAAAATTAAAATTGGAAATCCTAACCATGGAAGCGATTTGAAATCGAACTGTTTTTTCCATTTTTAAATCAATAAATTAGCTATTGAGTTATAAGCGATTTTGATCACGTGACACGGCATTTTTCTCCCCTTATTGACTGGATTTTCTTTTTTCGTTCGGAAGTACGGTTCAAAATTCCAATTTTGCAGTATTTTCTGAAAGATCTTTTGCGTTTACAAGAAAATGGATAAAACAGTTCGATGACATAAGTTTCTGAATAACAACACCTTCTAGTTTCAGGCGTTTCCGAATAAAAATGAATTAAAACTTATGTCAGAAAGTTGACCCTTTGGATTTGAGAACAGCCTTAATTTATATCTTTCCAAAAAATCATCACATTGAAATATATATATATATATATATACATACAGTATAACTTCAAAAATCCGGCATCATGGGGACCGAGACTATGCCGGATTTTTGAAGGAATTTCAAAAGTAGTAACTAGAAATATCAAAAGTAGTACTATACTCTGAATGGTGCCATTAGCCATAATTTATTTCATTATTAAGTGATAATTGTGCAAGAAAAAGAGAAAATTAAATATAAAAAATCTTACTTTGATTGATATTTCCTATGTTACAGAAAAAAAATCTAATAAAGAGTGAAATTATTTCTTCTCTTGTAATTTCGGGAACATCGATGTCAACTTTGTTCGCTACAATTCTTTTGGCCGTTTTTTAACAAGTGTCTTTTTGTATTTTATACAAATGAAGATTGTCTATTTCGGAAATAAAGTCTTGGTTCTCTAAAGCATACATTAATTCTCCAATCAAATTTATGCATTTTTCTAGTGACACCTTTTCTTCTGCTGGCTGTTCATCCTCGTCTTCTGAGCTGCTGCTAGTATTATCAGCGGTTCTGTTTAGCACAGCGTCTGCAATCTTGCTGTTCGTTAAATTGTTCGTTGTTGATGCATTTTCGTTAATGCTTATCCAATCATCTATATCCCTTTTTTACATTTAATGCATTTTCAGACTTTGCGTGATTAATCAACCCATAAATGGCGGCCTTTTCACGAGAAATGAGAAAGCCTGAAAATTCTTTCTGATCACTGAGGTCACCGTTTTTGAAAATTTATTCTGGCCATATACTGTGGCATGCATTTGACAAAGTTGTCAGCAAAGTTGTTTTCGTTGCTAAGCAACAATGCAGCTCCCAGAAAATATAATCCCCTCTGACAAATGAAAAAAAAAAAGCCAAATATTCTTTTTTCACCTTTTTACTTTCGATCTTGGTGTTTTTTAATACAAAAGAATTGATATTTTTCTTCTCCCATAACTTGAAAGTGTAAAAGAAAAGGGAAGGAAAAAGATGGTTTTGGTGCCGTATTTTTGAAGTTGCCCGATTTCTGAATGCTGGATTTTTGAAGTCACACTGTATACATTTAATGAGGTATAACCAATAGACCCAAATATATTGCAGGCTTTTTTCCGGTTCAAAAATATATTTTATATATATATGAACTACATTAAATTTTACAAACAAGGAAATACAGTTATCAAAAGCAATGCGTGTGTGAGTTTACAGCTTATTTGTTTTCGTCAGTTTTTGAGATAATTTTTACTTTTCGTTGGTCTAAAGGGTCCGGCTTCTGTTATCAAAGCATCCAAAGAAAAGAAAATCCTAGAAGGTAACCGGAAAAATTTCATGAATTTTTTTTTTTTTTTTTTAAACATAAAGGTAATTTATTTTATATTTAGAAATTCTGTATAATTTTTCTGGTAACTAATTGTGCACTTCGGGTAATTTTAAATTTATCTTCTTCGAGATATATGGATGAAATGCCCTAACCCATTTTCTTCTATAGTTCTGCGATGATTTAAGAATAAGTATATATTTTTTCTGGATAGTTTTGACCCAAGGAACTGAAATAAAGTATCAAAGTGACGAAAGTGGGTGTTGGCTTTTTTGAAAAATGAAATTTGACGCAATTTTTTAACATGCAGGCGACCCCTATTTCAAAGATTATATTCATATTCGGAAAAAAGACACAATTTTCAGTTGACGGTACCTCTGACATTTCTGTGAGAGAATTTGATGATAAAATAGCATATAGGGTATTTTTTCCGGACTGTATAATTTGTTTGTGCACCTTTTCACAGAATCGCAATTTTTATCGAAAGCATCACTGACGTATATAAGAATTAATTACTATTGTTTGCCTAAATTAAATTTTTCCTGAGAGTATGAAATAAATTTATTTACATATAATACATAAAAAATAGAAAAATCGAATCATTTTTAATATTAACTGCAGGAGTATTCAATAAGTGAAATGTATAACTGTGTTAATTTAAGAGTTCTATGGATCGCATTTGAGACATTTATTTATCGCGAGTCTATATATATATCGCGAATCATACCTTACAAAAAAAAAAAAAAAAAAAAAAAAAAGATTGTGGGAGGAACATTATTTATATTTATAAATGTACGCTGAATTTGTATTAAAAGCCAATATAATTTTTAATAAAACAGTCATTAGAGGTTATTAATAAGACAGAGAATAAAATTTATTTTAAGGGACGTGATGGAACTCAAATTGACATAATTTGCGATCAGATTCCAACAAAGAGAAACATGCATTCTTTCCTTGCATGGTTTTCTCTAAAAAACTTTCCAATAAATTAAGCATTCATCTTCAAAATTAGCTCTCTATAACTTCATTCAAAAGATTATGCTTTGGTGTACTGTGCTTTTACTGTACTATGTAAAGAATCATAAAGTTTTTCGAATATTTCAGATTCATCGTTCAATTGATATTTATTGGAATACTATGGCTTGTCTAAATGAAATTTGTTCTATGAATGAGGAAGAATTCCGTTGCTATCTTCTTGCAGTAAATTAAAATAAAAAATATAGAAATATTTTTTTTTTAAATCCCTTTATCGAAATGCTTCATAAACCACAAATAAAAGCAAACACTCATTTTTATATTTAGTTCCTGAAAATATAGATATATCGTGTTTACTCGCATAATAGTCGCACCCCCGCATAGTTAAAAAAATTTCTGTGAAATTACAGAGAATCTACGGGTAATCCATTATCTCAAGTCTTATGTAAAATTACAGAGATTAGGAAAACAGAGATTTTGATACGGTAAATTTACAGTAGACTGTGTAAATTAACATCGTTAAAAATACACAAGACTCCGTAAATTTATTTTTAATGATAATAATTTAATTTGGTTTTTAAAATTCGCGCATCAGTCAGTTTTTAGTGAGCTTCAAAGAAGTTGGATTTTTCGAATAAATTTGAACTGCTGCGTCATTTAATATTCACACAACTTGATGCTAGTCGTCGTGTGGTTTGAACCCGGGCCTTCCACACAGCAGAGGAACACCTTACTGACTGGGTTATAGGAGCTGTTGTCGTTGAGTACAAAGTATGTCTTTTATGATTCAGCAGGGAAAAATCTATTGTGCTTTTCAAAGATTTCGCTTCAAATATATTAGTTAGAAAATTCGTAAACGGTTTATTTTAATTTACCGTATTTTATGGAAGAAACGCCGCGGCGTTTACGAGTTTAAAAGGTAATTTTTTTCCAAATGCGGCGCTTACGCCATGTGCGGCGTTTACGATTTTTTTTAAATACCAACTGAGTTTCCTTAATTTAAAAATTCATAAAATTTTTTAAAATTGGATTTAAACATTTAAAATAAAACTTCAGACATCTTAAGTATTAAAAATGAGGCATCCTACACTGCTCAGAAAACTTTGATTAAAGTTAGGTCAATGTGACGCTGTCGACAAAAGTAGCGTTCCGATGGATGTGGCGTTTACAGCGGGTGCGGCGATTACGATATTTTGGCTTAGATGCCTTATATTCCCTCAGCCGTTGTTTTGATTTGTTTGGCGATTTTTTGTTGGTGTGCTGGCGGTGTTTATGGATATGGCAACCTCGATATGTTGAATCCCGTGTGACGTGTGTGTTGTGACGTGTCGTTCTGGCAACCCCTGAGAAGCTGCTTTTAGCTTGGAATATTGTGAATGTATTTTGATATCGTGTTGCATAGTTCTGCCTTTTTATTTTTATCTGAATTTTATTGAATGTATTTGATTGACTATGGTTTCTGTAGTCCGTTTAAATGGTCTTGCTGAAGTAATTAGGAAATATGAGGAAATTTTGACAAGAAAAGAAGGATTGTTTACAGTGTGTGAATACGTATTCATAAGCCTATTTTGGAAAATGTCGGTGATGATATTTCGAGCTCGAGCTTTCAAGAAAGCAGATGTCTGTTAAGGTATGTTGATAATTTTATGTATATACAACGATTACTGATTGCCATTTTAGCGAATTTTGTTTTTTATGTGTATTTTGCTGTTTTAAGAGTTTTGTACATTTTGAGATTGCTACAAAGCGAGAATTGCTGAATTTTGAGATTGCTATACTGGGAGAACTGCTGAATGCAGTGATGTTTTTTTTCGGTTAATGAGCACGTAGCGCTCATACAATGATTACTGATTGCCAGTTTTAGCGAGTTTTGTTTTTTATGTATATTTTGCATTACGAGTTTTGTACATTTTGAGATTGCTACAAAGCTAAAATTGCTGAATTTTGAGATTGCTATACAGGGAGAACTGCTGAATGCAGTGGTGGTTTTTTTTTTCTCGGTTAATGAGTGCGGATCGCTCATACAACGATTACTGATTGCTATTTTAGCGAGTTTTGTTTGTTTACATTTTATTTTCATTAAGCCTAATATGCGTATAAATTGGTGCTTGGCGACATTTGGTACTTGGCGGAAAAGGAGTTTTCACGCCAAAAAAATTTCCAAGATGGCGGCCGGGGGAACTTATGATATCTGTTCCGATATTTTTAAGCTTATTCAGGCCAATTTGAGGAGTGCGGCGTTTACGATGGGTGCAGCGTTTCTTCCATAAAATACGGTATTTTAGGCCGATACATAATTCCCATTATTGTTTTTAATCAATTTTAATTTTTTAACTAGTTTAAGTAACAGAAAAATGAATCTAATTCATTTTTTACAACAATGTTTTAGAGAATTTTTCGAAATTGTCGCATACTATTTATTTTTTGATGTGCTAATATTTTTTTAAAGAATTTTTTAGTAAGAAATAAGAGGAAAATAAACAGAATAAATATAACTTATTATTTAAAAGTAATTTTTTACTTTTTCATTATTTTATTCATTTTGTTTAATATGTTTCTAAAAGATTAATATATTTTTTATGACTCCTTTTTTTATGATGTATTTACCAATGAAATAATAATAATAATAGCATTGCAATGATAATAACAGCTTTGAAATAATAGTACGCACTTTACTTTTAATATTACCAAGTTTCTGATATATGGTGAAGGGAATAACTGCAAAGTGATTGTCGATAAAAATCCCCACTAACTCCGAGGAGATGCTTTTTCCCTTTCTAAATTATTCTAAGTAAAAAAAAAAAAAAAAAAAAAAAAAAAAAAAAAAAAAAAAACAATTTTTAAACTAAATTTTTGTTTTTAAAATGTCTAATAACATTGGAAAAGAATTTTAAAAGTGTGTATTTTGAATTATAAGTTTTAACAAAGATAAAAGTATCTTTAAATAAAGACATGGAAATCCCCACAGGAAATTAGATATAAGATAAGGGAAATGTCTAATGGTGAATCGAGAAACTCAATCGAATGCATTTAACCAAGAACTAGTGTAAATTTACAGAGAGTCTCGCTTTTTTTTCTGTGTTTTTACAGAAATTTTTAACCGTGCGTTTTGAAGCAGAAATAATCATGAAAATATTTCCTTCCCATAAAAGTCGCAGTCGCACATTTAAGGCTGTTCTCAAATCCAAAAGGTCAACTTTCTAACATAAGTTTTAATTCATTTTTATTCGGAAACGCCTGAAACTAGAAGGTGTTGTTATTCAGAAACTATGTCATCGAACTGTTTTTTTTTTCCATTTACTTGTAAACGCAGTAGATCTTTCAGAAAATACTGTCAAAGTTTGCATTTTGAACCGAACTTCCGAACGAAAGAAAAAATTCCAGTCAATAAGGGGAGAAAAATGCCGTGTCATGTGATCAAAATCGCTTATAACTCAATAGCTGATTTATTGATTAAAAAATGGAAAAACAGTTTCTTTCCAAATCGCTTTCATGGTCAGGCTTTCCAATTTTATATCTTTCCGTTAAAAAATGAATTTGTAAATGTGTCAAAACGTTTTGCGCCTGTTGAGCAGAGCAGTTGAGAACAAACAGCCTTCACCTTCATCTAGAAAATAAAAAATTATCAGCTGTACTCTTCCCAGAACTAGTACTCATAATGGATTCATCTGTTCTGTCACTCCCATTGACATACCCAATGGTCATTCCATTTTTCAGATACCGATTCACATTATAATAGTGATACTGATACCTTCAGTGAAAGTGATTTATTATGAGAATTTTTGTCAAAATTTTCACAAAGATTATTTGTAAATTTTATGTCTATAAAAACATTACATTAAAAAAAAAATGGTATTTAATAAACAGCACACAATCTGGAAACATTTGATAATTTACTAATTGTATTATAATGTATAATGTGCGTTTTACATCAGTAATGTTTTAGCATTAGAGTGTACAATATTGTGTAGTACATTTCCTCGCATAATAGTCGCACCTAGACTTTCACAATGAAAGATTGTCAGAAAAAGTGCGACTATTATGCGAGTAAACGCGGTATAATCTCATTTTTAAGTCCCTCCCAATTGTAAATGGGGGCAAATATAATACCCTGCTGCAAAAATACACATGTTTCCTATTTCCTCATGGGAGACCATCACATTTAGTTAGGGGTTTACATGCTTCGGAAATTCCGTTACACAGAATTTTCCATATTTTGCACTGAGTTTCCAATTTACTATGACATCTCCTCATTTGCTATGCATCCTGGTCACTAGTTACCATAGCAACCGACTCTGCGGGTGCTAGTAATCCAGCCCGGGGATTCGTTAGTTGTTTGACCCCAGAGAACCCCCCGCTGGTTCTCTTCCTCCAGGGGTTAGAAGATGAGGGTTTACCCATCTCACGTTCTCTATCTTTTTTATGCGCGGCGGTATCCAAAGTCATTAGCGTATGGTAATATTTCAGCAATACTTTACAATTCAAACTGTACTTCAAATGGAAACATACAAACTTGCTCATAATTCACGTTTAAACTACAAAGCATTTAAAGGAAGTAGTTGTTTTCTTCTCTATTTTGCCATCTGTTTTTTACATGCAATAAATAAAAGAAAAGGAAAACAATTACTCCCTTGAAAATATACGCAAACGAATATAACTGAATTCTATGATAAAATTGGTCCATAACTAGATGCTGAGATAATGAAACTTGATTTGAAACGAGTATTGCTAAAACTAATGAACTGGGGGGGGGGGGGGGGCACGTTATATTAAAAATCAAGATTAAATTAATTACAGCCTAATTTAAATTGAAAAAAGTAATTATAGAAATCAAAACTGCTTCCATAGAAATACTTTCATGGAAGTTTGTTATATTTAGATAGTTTTCATACATTAATATGATTTATAACAAATAAATATTAATAATAATTTCTTTGTTTTAAAATAACATTTAAGTAACTCATTTGGTAAAATTAATGGTACTAATAGTAATAAATTTGTTGTCATTGAGAATGATCATAATTTGTTTGTTTTAAAATAACATAACTGATTTGGTAGAATTAATGGTATTTAATAGTAATTAATTTGTTGTCATTGAGAATTATCATAATTTATCTACATTCCGTTTAAGAATAGGTATAGGGCTTCTGGTGCGTTGGTTTATTTTGATGCAAACGCTTTAGAAATAATATTATTAAAGTTTAGCAACTTTCTCACGAGCGATGGAATTTAAAGTTATTCATTCATGTTAATTTTTCACCAGTTTTTAATATTTTATAATAAAAACTTCATATACAACCTTACCTCAAATACGCACAAAAAATGTATATCAATTGAGGCTATTCTATGACTAATCTTCCCGATTATTCGATCAGATCTTTGTCACGATCAGATTTAATCGAGTTAATGATTTCGATTAATTTGATTAAAATATATCAAAATAATTTTTTTTTAATTAAAAAACTAATTTAAAAATTAAGAATGCAATTCTGCCTACAAAATTATTTTCTCCAACATTTAACTAAAATATTCTTAAAGCTTGTATAAAAAGGGTATTTAGTAGTGCTGGTTTTGTTGTAAATAAATTTACATCAAGAAAATGAGTAAATGTACTCGTTTGCTCAACCCACCTTCGGTCATAACTCTGGGAGACTCCTGAGTTCGGCCGCAAAGCGCCTGACATGCGCTTGTTATATGTAAAATTGTCATTACCAATTAATTGATACAATTCTAACTCTCTTAAAAGTGATCAGCAACCTTCATCAGGATGTACAAATGGAGAATATTTAAATTTGAATGAAAAGAAATCGTTTATTACACTCAATGTAAGTAACCCTGTGCGCGGAGAGGAGAACGGAAATAATTGTGTTGTGCGTGTCAGACCTATTGCGACCGACGGAGGGTTAATTTAGTTAAATTAATATAGTATATCATTTTTGCGACCTTTTCATATATACTATAACAAGAAACATGCAGGTGAGTTTAATTCTGAACTTTCATGAAATATTTGTACACAATTTTCCTTTTTAAGCTACTTTTATATAATGTTCATAAGGAAGGTTTTTCATTACATTTTTTGAATGATTTATATACCAAGAATCGAGAATCAACTGCCCGAGAACGTAATCAAACAACCTCATATAATATAATCGTATCCTCATATAATATATAATATAATCGTTGTTTTACGGATACTGAGTATAACGAAAGATTTTTTTTCCAGCGCCTTTATGACTGTTACATTATCAAAAATATCGTTGCACTTATTATAAAAAATAAATAAACAAACAAATAAATAAATAAATAAAAGTAAAATGCATTTTTTGTGAGTGTATAATTAATTAAATTAAATTTAAAATAATGTAAAACAAAATAGAAATTGACTAAAAATCAGATAAATCGATCGGTTAATCGATTAAAAAACTTCGATTGATCCAGTAAAAACTTTTAATAAGATTCCCTTCACTAATATCATTCGTGATCAATATACTATATTAATGCATATAAATGCCAATCAATTTATATCAATAGGGACTGTCTATGTCGAATGCGTTTATATGAAGGCG